>CM034148.1:56137394-57337394 GCA_019776745.2 Taxus chinensis
CTATGCAACTTAATTTCTTGTTTGTATTTGGCTGTGCAATATCTATAAATATTGTAGCCCATTCTTTTTAATGTTGGTTGATTATGATTAATATAAACTTCAGGCTTTCGTCCTTGTTTACATAAAGCAATCATAAGTTAAGGAAGTTCTTTAATGGCTAAATGAATCAAATTTAGAAAAGAACTTATGGAGTGTTGGATTAGGGTTTAGCAAGGTTGTTGTAATTGGTGTAATAATCCAAATTAACAATGTATTATTAATCTCTTTGGGGTATGTACATCGTGATGAGGTAGTTTCTATAGGATGTTGGCACACACCAACTATAGGGTTGTACCTTTGAGAAGACAGGGGTCTTCTCAAGGATACACCATTGTAGTTGACATGTGGCAACACCCTTCTGCATTGATAATCTAGATCAATACACAAATAAGGACTAGAACTTATTTTCTCTCTAGGTCAAGTTAGTGGCATGTTTAGGATAGGTAGTAGCTTTCAATGGCTTAGGGTACCTTGGCACATCCAATTGACTTAGGTCAACCGAGTATGCCCATATACCCTAAGTCATTGCGAGCATCTTCCTATAATAAATTATGTTTCTAACCAGGGCTATGGTTAAACCTTGGACAAGTGGACTGATAGTAGTTAGTAAAGACCATTCTTGATAAAAAAGGAGTGAGGTGAAGGACATATTCCGAAATGATGAGTATGTCGTCTAGGAATAGTGATATAAACAGTATGTTGAAAATATTTGGCCAAAGTATCGCATGTTATTGGTTGCGTTGTCCTATGTCACCTAGTTTAAAGAAATGTGATATCAGATGAATATTGGAAACAAATATTCAGATTTATTCTTTAAATAGATCCCTCAGTACTCGGTTTAGGGTAGGAAACCAAGTATACGAAGTATATGCTAAGTATTCAATACTTAAAGTTAACATAAATAGATCGGTAGAAAATTGAGTTATGAAATAAATAAATCGGTAGATCACTAAGTTATGAAATAAATAGATCGGCAGATCACCGAGTTATGAAATGAATAGATCGGTGGATCACCAAGTCATTTACAACTGTATATGGTTATCTATTTGAGATTGATTGGCATGGAATGTGTGTGTTCTAAATAATGCTTTATTTCGAATAGAGAACATTATGAAAAAAAAATCCCTTATTTCTAAAGTCTTAAAATGGGAATGTTACATCTTGGTATCAGAGCTGAAGGTTGCAGCTCTTGGACCTATTGTGTACATAATCTAATGAAACTTAAATTTTATTGTAACAGAAAATGGTTAGAACAAGAGGAAATGTTGCAAATAACCCTCTACCTAAGGAAGGAGCAGCAACTGCCCAGAAACTAGATGAGATCCTTGCTGCCCTATTGGACACAAGAGATAATTTGGTTGTACTTGAACAGTAAGTAATGGGTAATGAGGAGGAAAATGATGTTGATAACAAAAATCAGCCATCTCCTAGGGACAACGCCAATGTAGTTGTTGATAATAATAATGTGAACATACATGTTCAGCCTAAGAACAAAAAGGCTAGGCTGGCAGCTGAACTCACTAAGTGTAATGCCTATTTAAATAAACCACTTGAGACCTAAGAAACAACATAGGGTTAGCTAGAAAATTATGGAATATTTTTTTTTTATTAGAAGTATCTACATTCAGGTTACCAAACATCAATTTTCACTAATAGGTTCCAGAAAAAATCCTAGAACCAAAACACAAGTTTCCTTTATTAACTTATATCAAGTTTACAAGGTTCCAATTTTAGGGTTACATACTTTAGTTAGGTTCAGGGAGTAATTTTACTCCCATACCTACTCTCTAAAAGGCTCAGATTTTCAAATGATTTTTTCTCCAACTTAATGCTTCCAAAATTTCCCTAAACCATTCCGAATGGATAGGAAATTTTCTAACCTTTCCAGTGATATAAAGAAATCCTCTTAACTCCTTGTAGAACTCAAGATATGAATGGGTGGAGTTCTAAGGTCAAAAATTCCCTTAGAGGACATGTGTCAAGAGGAGAGGGATGCGCTTTGGATGGATTGGTAGGTCGCGGGGTGGCATAGGTAAATTTTCCCACCACAAATCTCAAAGGCACAAGGTATTCGCACCCCCACAGACCCTCGAGTGGACAAGTGTCAAGCCCTGATGCATGGCGGAGAAGGGGTGAGGAGTTTGGCAGAGCGGCGGGGCTATTTTGGCATGCTACATTGATGAGAGACCAAGAGGAAGAAGGGGACACACAAGCCTGCACACCCATGGGAGAAGGAAAATCCAAGGGAGAAGACGGAGTAGCAGGCCATAGGAGGAATGTTAGACATTTTCCAAAGGGCCAAAACCCAAAACAACAAAGGACTCTGCCCTACCCGCTGCCACCCCCAAAGTGTCATGTGGCACCTTCTCATTGGCCACGGGCCAATGGGGCCAAAATGAGAATTTTTCCTCAAAAAATTTCAAAAGGATAAAAAGTTAAAACGAACCGCGCCTCCGCCTCAACCCCTAGAGGACACGTGTTGCCCTCTAATTGGCTGCGGGGCAGAGGGAAAATGAAAATATTTCCCAAGAAAAAATTTTCAAAAGCGTAAGTTACATTTTTAGAAAAGAGACCGTCCATCCACCGTGCCACGTGGAAACATGTGATTAGTTGTGGGTCGGAAGGGTTGCGGGGTAAAATGGGAAAATTTTTCCCAAGGTAATTTTTTCAAAGGGATAAGTGTTTAAATCTAGTTCGCCCCTCCCAGGGTGCCACGTGGCAGGCCCCGATTGGCTACAAGATGGCGGGTGCAACGGACCTTTTGGGAATTTTTTTCCAAAGTTAAAATTTAAATTTTTCTATAGTTAGATTAAATCTTATTATTATTATTATTATTTTTGAATGCCAAATTGGAGTAAAACTTCAAATGGCCATAACTTGAGCTAGAAAGCCCGATTTTGGGAAAATGAGGACTTTTCAGAAATCTCTCGATGCCCTCTTTGTAAAAGAATCATAAATTTTGGAAATTGATGAAGTTTGAGAGGTCAATGTAATGAAAAAAAATCTGCAGGGTTTTTAATTTGTGAACTGGCAGTGTTCAACTTCCTAATTTGTTTAAATTAGATTTCCTCCTTCACTCAACATGTCAAACAGACATGGAGGATTAGTCTAAGGAGGGTTTAGAGTGTTTTAGGAAGATTAATTTTTCCAATTTATTTCAATTTTTATTTTTCCGGCAATAGACAGGAAAAACGACTGTGCAAGTTCAAACTTGGATTTTTATTAAGTTTTGGAGGTTCTTTCTTAATTGTTATGGTAAATTTGAGTTTCTTAGGACTTACTAAGTTTGAATTTTAATGTTTCTTATCTGATTGTTTGGTTTAAGTTTGAACTACTCATTTTAATTAAAATGTGAATTGTCAAAATGAAGTTTATGGTGGTGAACTATTTCTTTTAAATTGGTATTACAATTTATCATTTGAATGTGCATATAATTCCTAAACTAGTCCAATCCATTTACTTGATTAAAACAACCATTCATTTCTAAGTTAGATTGCAGTTTAGATTCCAATTCCAATATGTATTTTAAAAAGGAATATAACATTGACTTGTCTTCACACACATTCTTCTTTTTCAATCAACAATTTCCAATGTTTGATAGCAAATCCAAAGTCAATGCACAATACAATTTTGAGAAAAGAATGTAATTATTCATTGATTATCAAATACAATTTTACAACTTTCAACTTTCTCCTTTCCATTTGATTTCTAAAATACATTACACCGTGCATGTAATAGCCTTTTCATTTCTTTTCCAAAACAGGGAAAAAATATAAATCTCTTGTACATTTGACAACTTAAGTTCGATTTCAATATTTCATTACGATACAAATAACTTCACATTAAAAAATTTATACACTCATCCACTCAAAGTGGGAAGGGATTACAATGAATTTTCTCAAAAGAAAGGGACTGCTAAACTATGTCCTTATTGCTCCAAAACAGCTGCATGTTGATTTCTCCATCTTTTCATCTTTGATCACAACTAGGAAGGGGGGAAGGCAACACTCTCTACCCAACCAAGACATCCAATGAGAAAGGAGAAGTCATCCTTCCTCATTGCCCCCTGAGCCCCAACCATATTGAAATGGAGAATGAAAATCAACTCATGGCAACAATGACTTCCACAAACAATCATACAGTCTTCTTCACATGCATACAAAAATAAGAGATACAGTCCAAGCAAAGACAACAGGTCACAACTGCATTTGAAATTATTCACACAACACATAGACTTGATCAATCAAGAAAACAAGAGCAAGAACTATGGGGAACTACTTATGCCTCCCTATTTGGAATTGGGCATCCACCTAAATCATATTGCCAATAAACATATCAAATTCCATAAACCTTATATCTCCCAACCCCTCCTTATGCCCTCCCAAAGTTTCTCCCTTATGCCCCACAAGAGTAAGAAATGTAAGCAGTTTCTTTTCTAAGGTGGATCCCAATCCAAAACTCCCTCCACAATAAAACTGGTGCCATTGGAAATCCCCATAGCCTTCTCCTACACCATATCCTAAGCAGTCTACCCAACTAGCCAAGACACATAACACAATCACGATTTCAAACATACATGCAAGAGAAAGAAAGAAAATATTTAAAGCAAGCTCAAGATCCTACCTCTCCATACTGGATTTTGTTCCAAGCTCACAAGATTTCCAACTATCAAAGTGCAGTCCAAAACCAGAAATGTTCAAGCATGCAAAAGACTCCAAACTTCCGCCATGATAAGCTCTAAAAATAGCAAGAAAATTCGCCCCCGAGAGGAATGAACAAATTTTCAACAACCCAAAATAAGCAAGAAGTTTCACTTTTAAAGGAGAAGGAAGAGAAGAGGATGATGTGGATCCATGTGGGATGCCACATCATTCTTCCTCAACCCCAAGAGGAAATCAACATCAACCACCAAATCATAATAAATAAGAATGACAATATAACTTACACACTCCAAAATGACCCATACTCAAAAAGGACTGAATTTAAAATATGTAAGAGAAGTGCAATTAAAACTTAAAAATTGTCATTCCAAAATGTAATAAAAATTCCCAAATTTAACCTCCAAACCATAGGTATGGTTGGTGAATCATTTTAAGAGGTGTGGGACAAGTTTAACTTGTCCCACAAGCCTCCAAATTTGGCCTCCAAGGACAAATTCGAATTCTTAAGGAGATGAAGTGTTTAACACTCCAAAAATTTATCTTACATACTCTTACAGATCCCTTACACCTTACACACTCTTACAACATTAACATTTAAAATCAACAACTTCATTTATTACATTCCATATCCCAATTTAATTTAATTAAAGTTTAACTATATGATCTCTCACATTAATCTACCATATTTAAATTAATTACAAGAAGGAGCACATTACTAATAAAATACATACAACAATAATTAAAAGGAACACATAATAAAATACATATCCCATGGTCACATATAATGGAAATTCCCCCCCATGGGAATTCCCTAACAAACACATACACACAAAACAGTTGCCATGGTGACCTTGTTGATTTCACCCAAAATTTTAATATGGTTAGTCTCCAGTCCCCTGACATTGTTGTGATTTTTTAACCTGTAAAAATGTAAATACCTCCTTCAGCCTCGTGGCCATATCAAAACATCCAAAATGATATAAACAACATTTCAAAATTATCTAAACACATGAATCACAACAATATCAAGAATTCAACATTATCATTTTTAATTCATAAATCAACTATATCATCATCTATACTATTCCATACTAGGCCTACTCAAAATATCAAATGTCACAAGTCCAAATCAACATCTATAATATGTCCATGTCAAACAATATATCATCATCCACATAAAGGAAATGTATCTAGTAATCATCATGCATACTAACTGAATTTAGATCAATAATAATCCATGATCTAACATCTAACCATCACACTAAAACAAAACATAATAGTGTCCACAATATGATCAATAGTATCAAAATCAGTATCCAAAAGTGTCAAAGGGAAGTGGGCACTACATCCCCCTCCCCTTAGACTCGACTTCCTCCTGGAAGTCACTAGAACAAATGTGGAAACTACACTCATAATATTGTGGCATCCTCCCAAGTGGCTGCAGTCTCGTCGTATCTATCCCACTATACTCGTACCTGATCAATATCTCTACCTCAAAGGCCCAGGGTCCTGTGATCTATGATATGAACGGGCTCCACTGTCACCTACCCCTGATCCTGCATCTGCAATAATGTCTAGTCCAACACATGAGAAGGATCTACAATGTACCTCCTAAGGACAAAAACATGAAACACATCATGTACGCGAAATAAGCTTGGTGGCAATGCTAGATGGTAGGCCAAAGTTCTGATACGTTCCAAGATCTCAAAAGGACCAACAAATCTAGGAGCTAACTTAGAACCTTTTCCATAACATATAGGGCTCTTGTGAGGCCTGACATAAAGGAACACCTTCATGCCCACATCAAAGCTACGGTCAATCCTATGCTGATCCACATACTTCTTCTACCTATCCTGTGCCTCCTGCAATCTCTACCTGATCAACGCTACCTACTGCTCCATGTCCTGCAAAAGGGTTGGTCCAAGAGATACTTTGTCCTCCAACCTATCCCATGTAAGGGGTGTCCTACACTCTCTACCATACAAAGCCTGAAAATGAGCCATGCCTATAGAACTCTGAAAACTATTATTGTAGGAAAAATCCACTAAGTACAGGTACTCCTCCCACTTAGATTGTTGATCCATCACATACATCCTGAGCATATCCTCCAAAATCTGATTCACTCACTCGGTCTTTTCATCTATCTTAGGGTGATATGTTGTGCTGAAGTTAATCCTTGTCCCGAGGACATACTGCATGGCAGTCTAAAAGTATGAAGTGTACAAAGGATCACGGTCACAAATGATCTTCCGCATAATCCCGTGCAACCTGACAATCTCATCCAAATATACTCATGCCACTACTCTAGCTATATAAGTGGTATTCACTAGAGAAAAGTGAGCCACTTTTTTTAATTTGTCAATCGTTACCATGATGGCATCATGGTGATATCTCAACGTCGGCAGCCCAACAATGAAATCCATGGAAATGGTGTTCCACTTCCATTTTAGTATGGCATGAGGATAAAGAAGACCTGCTGGATGCTGATGCTTGGCCTTAACCCTCTGGCACTCTAAACACCATGACACAAACTGAGCCACATCTTGACGAAGTCCTCTCTAGTGGTACAACTGTCTCAACGTAGCGTGCATCTTCTTCACCCCGGGATGGGCTGAATAGGGTGCATGATGTGCCTCTACCAAGATGTCCTGCCTCAAGCCTCCATCTCTAGGAACATATATCCTACCTCTATGCCTAAGAAGACCATTTTCCTCTAAGTAAAATCCATCAAAATTCCCCTCAAGGGGTCTCTGTGACTCGATCTCTGCTCATACTGCCATGTAGAAGCTGTCAAGGGGAAGTTGTTGAAGAATCCTGCTTCACAAATATGTGCTCACTGAGGTGCCATAGCCACGTGTCTCCGTCTACTGAGGGCATCTACTACCACATTCTCTTTCCCCTTCACATGCTCTATCTCTATGTCATACTCACAAAGCAACTCCATCTAATGCCACTGACGAGTGTTTAGATTGGGCTGCGTGAAGAGGTGGCAAAGACTCAAATGATCTATCCTGAGTGTGAATCTCTGTCCAAGAAGAAAGTGTCTCCATCTAACCAAAGCATGCACAACTGCCACAAGCTCAAGATCATGGGTCAGATAATTAAGCTCGTGATCCTTGAGTTTGCAAGACTCGAAGGCCACTACTCTACCATCCTGCATCAACACACCTCCAAGCCCTGCTAGAGAAGCATTTGTAAACAAAGAACTCACCCTGTGGATCCGACACTACAAGAATGGGTGTTGTAGTGAGGCACTCCTTCAGTGTCCTGAAGGCCTGCTCGCATCTGTCTGTCCAAACAAACTTCTTCCCTTTCCTCTGAAGGGAAGTGATAGGGTGCGTAATCTGAGAGAAGTCCTGAATAAATCTCTGGTAATATCCTGCTAATCCCATGAAGCTACACACCTCAGTCACTGTAGTGGGTGTTGGCCAATCCATAATGGCTCTAATCTTGGAAGGATTGACTGTGATACCTTCCCCAAAAATAATATGGCCCAAATACTGCACCTTTGACTGAAAGAAATCACACTTCTCCAAGTTCTCATAAAGTTGCTGCTCACGAAGACACTGAAGAACCTGTTAAAGGTGCCCCTTGTGCTCCTCACATGTATGTGAGTATATCAAAATTTCATCTAGGAAGATGAGCATGAAGTGATCTAAAAAGGTCCTAAATACCCCATTCATCAAACTCATAAACACTGCAGGGGCATTCGTCAAACCAAAAGGCACCACTATGAACTCATAGTGCCCATATCTCGTGCGGAAGGTGGTCTTATGAATGTCCACCTCTAAAATCCTCAACTGATTGTAGCTTGACTTGAGATCAATCTTAGAGAACACCATGGCTCCCTTCATCTGATCAAACAAGTCATCAATACGAGGAAGAGGATAATGATTCTTGATCGTTACCTTCTTCAACTGGCGGTAATCAATACACAACAGCAATGATCCATCCTTTTTCTTCATGAAGATCACCGGTGCACTCCAAGGGGATACACTAGGATAGATAAATCCCTTCTCCAAAAGGCACTCAAGCTGTAACTTGAGCTCACAGAGCTCCGGGGTGGTCATCTGATAAGGTACTTGTGAGATAGGCCTTACTCCAGGAACTAGATCTATATGAAAATCAATCTCACGTGGGGGTGGCATCCCCGGTAGCTCCCTTGGAAAAACATTGGAAAACTCTCTCAAGATGGGATGATCATCTAGCGATGGTCCACTAGACCCATCCTCTGATCTGTCACTGACTATAACAGCATACATCTGACAACCCTGTCGCACACACCGCTTAAGCTACATAGCGGAAATGGTGTGAATGGAAATGGGTCTCCTGACCCCCAAGATCACCAACTCAACTCCTAAATCATCTACACAAGTTATAGTCTTGTGGTAACAATCCATCCCTAGCCCTGTGTGCAGATAACCAATCCATACCCAAAATGACTCCATATGAGCCGAAAGGAAGAATACAGAGATCTGAGGTAGTGGTGAAGGGTCCCAAATCCACTACACACTCCTTAACTAAGGATTCCATAGAGATCTTGGCTTGAGAAGCCATCTCGACATCCCAACTAAGACCCTGCCTAACTGCCACTAGCTTGCATCGCTCTACTAAAGATGGTGCAATGAAAGAATCAGAAGAACCAGAATCAAACAATACAGAGGTAGGAATACCACCAATGTTACCTGTGGTCTCAATGACTATGCTCTGGTGCTCTACCTAGTGGTTCTCAACCACTGCATAAATCCTGTGACTACATCCCATGTCACCAACTATTGGCTCTAAAACCTGTGCCTTACCCTTATTAGGGTTATGAGGGAAATCTCTCCAAAAATTTCCAGCTACTCCACATCCAAAGTAACCACCTGATCCTCTCCAAGGAATAGCACCTCTAGTAGGTGGCCTAGAAGCCTATGGTGTGGATCCTGATGAGCAAGATGTGGTCTGCTATGGCCTCTACTGGAAAGCTCCAGCTGAGTGAGCTCTATGTCCACCCTGTCTCCTGATGGGACCCCTAGGAGGAGGCCCCATACTCTGACCTCTCTGTGCATCATCTCTCTGTGGAGGTCTATAAGGTGGGTAAGACTATTGTTGCTGCTGCTACTGTTATGGTCTAAAGGATGACTATGAGGAATGTTTACCACCACGAGGAAGAGGTATTGAACCTCTTGATCTACTGTCCTGCATCTACTGAATGCGGCTCCTGACTCGGTCTCTAGCCTGCTGGGTTTTACCCCGAGTCTCCTCCACAATATAGGCCTTCTCAATGGCCTCTACTAAAGTCTGTGGATAGTGAATCCACACTACACCTCCAATATCCAAATTCAGGCCCCAGATGAACCTATGAATCCACATACTCATCCTGCATATACTCTACATACTGAAGTAGATCTAGAAATCTACTCTCATACTCTGCTATCGAAAGAGAAGCTTGTCGGAGGTCATGGAACTCGTCAATCCTCTATTGTATGAACCTCTGTGATAGATATCTGCTCCTGAATCTCTCCTCAAATATCTCCTAGGTCACTGTCTCTGAATCTACATGGAGCTTCTACTCCTCTGTCCTCCACCATACTCCTACTCCATCCCTCAGTAGATGGATCACAACACGAGCTTTCGTGTTGCTAGAACAAGGAAAAAGCTTGAAGCAACCGCTCAAGCTCACTAGCCAGGCCTCTTCCTAAAATCCACCTGTATCACCTGAGTAATGTGAGGGTCAAAGCTTTAGGATCTCCCTGATGTGCTCCAATGATGTGGTCATCAGCCTCTAGGTCTCTCAGCATGCTCATCCCTAAACCTAGGGCTCCGAGACCTCTCTCTATACTCTGAAACTCTGTCACCCTGTCTCCTAAGTGGTGACTCTGATCTGACTGACTCAGCATGGGAGTTCTCTCCTCTATGCTCGTCGCTGGGTCGAGGAGATACCTGATCCTCGATAGAAGGAGCTCTATCATGACTAGCTACCTTTCCTCCACCTAATCCTCCATGTAGAGCGGCATTAACATCCTAGAGGGTCTGTAGAATCTGAGGTAGAATGGATGCTACACCCTGATCCAGTGGTGGTGGTGGTGGTGGTGGTGGTGGTGGTGATTCTGAGTCTCTGTGAAGGTTCCTCCCACTCCATCTGAGCCTCCTGCATAGACCAAAGTGAGAGTTAGTTCATTTTCTAATTTATACACAGCTTCCATGTTTACTAAAAATATTCAAATTCTTGCTAAGTTTTCTAGATTTAAGTGTGCTAGGTTTAAGTTTTCATGTCTCAAGTTTTCTAGTGTGCCCAAGGATCCAAGCCTTTGAACCAATGCTCTGATACCAAAGTGTAATGCCCATTTAAACAAACCACTTGAGACCCAAGAAACAACCTAGGGTTAGCTAGAAAATTATGGAATAATTTTTTTTATTAGAAGTATCTACATTCAGGTTGTCAAACATCAATTTTCACTAACAGGTTCTAGAACAAATCCTATTAACCAAAACACAAGTTTCCTTTATTAACTTATATCAAGTTCACAGGGTTCCAATTTTAGGGTTACATGCTTTAGTTAGGTTCAGGGAGTAATTTTACTCCCATACCTACTCTCTAACATGCTCAGATTTTTAACTAGATTTTTCTCCTACTTAATCCTTACAAAATTTCCCTAAACCATTCCCAATGGATAGGAAATTTTTCTCACCTTTCCTGGTGATATAAAGAAGTCCTCCTAACTCCTTGTAGAACTCAAGATATGAGTGGGCAGAGTTCTAAGGTCAAAAATTCCCTTAGAGGACACGTGTCAAGAGGAGAGGGATGCACTTTGGACAGATTGGCGGGTCGCAGGGTGGCATAGGGAAATTTTCCCACCGTAAATCTCAAAGGCACAAGGTATTCTGTGCCCTCATGGACCCCCGAGTGGACACGTGTCGAGCCCTAGCACACGTCGGAGAAGGGGTGAGGATTTTAGCGGAGTGATGGGGCTATTTTGGCAT
Organism: Taxus chinensis; assembly: GCA_019776745.2. Taxonomy (NCBI): domain Eukaryota; kingdom Viridiplantae; phylum Streptophyta; class Pinopsida; order Cupressales; family Taxaceae; genus Taxus; species Taxus chinensis. The sequence goes on from CM034148.1 coordinate 56,149,061, forward strand.
GCTACGCTGATGGGAGACCAAGAGGAAGAAGGGGATGCACAAGCCCTCGCACCCATGGGAGAAGGAAAAGGTCGAGGGAGAAGGCAGAGTTGTAGGCTGCAGGAGGAATGTTAGACATTTTCCCAAGGGCCAAAACCCAAACCAACAAAGGACTCTGACCTACCCACTGCCACCCCAAAGTGCCATGTGGTACCTTCTCATTGGCCACAGGATGATGGGGCCAAAATGAAAATTTTTCCCCAAAAATTTTCAAAAGGATAGAAAGTTGAAACAAACTGCGCCTCCGCCTCAGCCCCTAAAGGACACGTGTCGCCCTCTAATTAGCTGCAAGCTGACGGAGGGAAAATGAAATTTTTTCCCATGCAAAAAATTTCAAAAGCGTAAGTTCCATTTTTAGAAAAGAGACTGCCCATCCACCATGCCACGTGGTAGCATGTGATTGGCTGTGGGCTGGAGGGTTGTGGGGTAAAATGGGAAAATTTCCCAAGGCAAATTTTTCAAAGGGATAAGTTTTTAAATCTAGTCCGCCCTGCCAGGGTGCCATGTGGCAGGCCCCGATTGGTTGTGGGATGATGGGGGCCGCGGACCTTTTGGGAAATTTTCCAAAGTTAAAATTTAAATTTTTCTATAGTTAGATTAAATCTTATTATTATTATTATTATTTGAATGCCAAATTGGAGTAAAACTTCAAATGGCCATAACTTGAGCTAGAAAGCTCAATTTTGGACAAACGAGGACTTTTCGGAAAGCTATTGATGCCATATTTGCACTAAAGTCATCAATGTTTGAAATTGATGAAGTTTGAGAGGTCAATTTAATGAAAACATTCTGCAGGGTTTTAATTAGTGAACTGGCAGTTTTCAAATTCCTAATTTGGTTTAAATTAGAACTCCTCCTTTGCTCAACATGTCAAACAGACATGGAGGATTAGTCTAGGGAGGGTTTAGAGTATTTTTAGAAGATTAATTTGTCCAATTGATTTCAATTTTTATTTTTCCGGCAATAGACAGGAAAAATGACTGTGCAAGTTCAAACTTGGATTTTTATTAAGTTTTGGAGGTTCTTTCTTAACTTTTATGGTAAATTTGAGTTTCTTAGGACTTACTAAGTCTAAATTTTAATGTTTCTTATCTGATTGTTTGGTTTAAGTTTGAACTTCTCATTTTAATTAAAATGTGAATTGCCAGAATGAAGTTTATGGTGGTGAACTATTTCTTTTAAATTGGTATTACAATTTATCATTTGAATGTGCATATAATTCCTAAACTAGTCCAATCCATTTACTTGATTAAAACAACCATTCATTTATAAGTTAGATTGTAGTTCAGATTTCAATTCCAATATGTATTTTAAAAAGGAATATAACATTGACTTGTCTTCACACACATTCTTCTTTTTCAATCAACAATTTCCAATGTTTGACAGCAAATACAAATCCAATGCACAATACAATTTTGAGAAAAGAATGTAATTCTTCATTGATTATCAAATACAATTTTACAACTTTCTCCTTTCCATTTGATTTCTAAAATACATTACACCATGCATGTAACAACCTTTTCATTTCTTTTCCAAAACAGGGAACAAATATAAATCTCTTGTACATTTCACATCTTAAGTTCGATTTCAATATTTCATTACAATACAATAACTTCACATTACAAAATTTATACACTCATCCACTAGAAGTGGGAAGGGATTACAATGAATTTTCTCAAAAGAAAGGGACTGCCAAACTATATCCTTCTTGCTCCAAAACAACAGCATGTTGATTTCTCCATCTTTTCATATTTGATCACAACTAGGAAGGGGGAAAGACAATGCTCTCCACCCAACCAAGACATCCAATGAGAAAGGAGAAGTCACCCTTCCTCATTGGCCCCCGAGCCCCAACCATATTGAAATAGAGAATGAAAATCAACTCATGGAAACAATGGCTTCCATAACCAATCATACAGTATTCTTCACATGCATACAACAATAAGAAATATAGTCTAAGCAAAGACAATAGTTCACAACTGCATTTTAAATTATTCACACAACACATAGGCTTGATCAAGCAAGCCAAAAAGAGCAAGAACTATGGGGAACTACTTATGCCTCCCTATTTGGAATTGGGCATCCACCTAAATCATACCACCAATAAACATATCAAATCCCATAAACCTTATATCTCCCAACCCCTCCTTATGCACCCCCAAAGTTTCTCCCTTATGCCCCCCAAGAGTAAGAAATGCAAGCAGTTTCTTTTCCAAGGTGGATCCCAATCCAACACTCCCTCCACAATAAAACTGATGCTATTAGCAATCCCTTATGCCCCCCATTGGAAATCCCCATAGCCTTCTCCTACACCATATCCTAAGCAGCCTACCCAACCAGCCCAGGCACATAACACAATCACCATTTCAAACATGCATGCAAGAGAAAGAAAAAAAATATTTAAAGCAAGCTCAAGATCCTACCTCTCCATAACAGATTTTGTTTCAAGCTCACAAGCTTTCTAACTATCAAAGTGTAGTCTAACACCAGCAATGTTCAAGCATGCAAAAGACTCCAAACTTCCTCCATGACAAGCTCCAAAAATAGCAAGAAAATTCACCCCCAAGAGGAATGAACAAAGTTTCAACAACCCAAAATAAGCAAGGAGTTTCACTTTTAAAGGAGAGGGAAGAGAAGAGGATGATGTGGATCCATGTGGGATGCCACATCATTCTTCCTCAACCCCAAGAGGAAATCAACATCAACCACCAAATCATAATAAATAAGAATGACAAAATAACTTACACACTCCAAAATGACCCATACTCAAAAAGGATTGAATTTAAAATATGTAAGAGAAATGCAATTAAAACTTACAAATTGTCATTCCAAAATGCAATAAAAATGCCTCAATTCAACCTCCAAACCATAGGTATGGTTGGTGAATCATTTTAAGAGGTGTGGGACAAGTTTAACTTGTCCCACAAGCCTACAAATTTGGCCTCCAAGGACAGATTCGAATTCTTAAGGAGATGAAGTGTTTAACACTCCAAAAATCCATCTTACATACTCTTACACATCTCTTACACATTTCTTACACACTCTTACAACATTAACATTTAAAATCAACAACTTCATTTATTACATTTCATATCCCAATTTAATTTAATTAAAGTTTAACTATATGATCTCTCACATTAATCTACCATATTTAAATTAATTACAAGAAGGAGCACATTATACATAGAACAATAATTAAAAGGAACACATAATAAAATACATATCCCATGGTCACATATAATGGAAATTCCCCCCCATGGGAATTCCCTAACAAACACATACACACACAACAGTTGCCATGGTGACCTTGTTGATTTCACCCAGAATTTTAATATGGTTAGTCTTCAGTCCCCCGACAATGTTGTGATTTTTTAACCTGCAAAAATGTAAATACCTCCTTCGGCCTCGTGGCCATATCAGAACATCCAAAATGATATAAACAACATTTCAAAATTATCTAAATACATGAATCACAACAATATCAAGAATTCAACATTATCATTTTTAATGCATATATCAACTATGTCATCATCTATACTATTCCATACTAGGTCTACTCAAAATATCAAATGTCACAAGTCCAAAACAACATCTAAAATGTGTCCATGTCAAACAATATATCATCATCCACATAAAGGAAATGTATCTAGTAATCATCATGCATACTAACTGAATCCATATCAATAATAATCCATGATCTAAGATCTAACCATCATATTAAATCAAAACATAATAGTGTCCATAATATGATCAATAGTATCAAAATCAGTATCCAAAAGTGTCAAAGGGAAGTGGGCACTACAAGACCATTCTTGATAACAGAGGAGTGAGGTGAAGGACATATTCTGAAATGACGAGTGTCAACCGATTATGCCCATATGCCTTAAGTCATTGTGAGCGTCTTCCTATAATAAATTATGTTTCTAACCAGGGCTAGGGTTAAACCTTGGACAAGTGGACTAATGGTAGTTAGTAAAGAAAATTCTTGTTAACAGAGGATTGAGGTGAAGGATGTATTCCGAAATGACGAGTATGTCATCTAGGAATAGTGAAATAAACATGTTGAAAATATTTGGCCAAAGTATCACAAGCTACTGATTGCATTGTCCTATGTGACCTAGTTTAAAGCAACGTGATATCAGATGAATATTGGTAACAAATATTCAGATATGTTCTTTAAATAGATCCCTCAATACCCGGTTTAGGGTAGGAAAAACAAGTATATGAAGTATACGATAAATATTCAATACTTAAAGTTAACATAAATAGATCAGTAGATCACCGAGTTATGAAATGAATAGATAGGTGGATCACCAAGTCATTTACAACTGCATATGGTTATCTATTTGAGATTGACTTGCATGGAATGTGTGTATTCTAAATAATGCTTTATTTAGAATAGAGAAAATTATGAAAAAAAAAATCCCTTGTTTCTAAAGTCTTAAATGGGAATGTTACATCTTGGTATCAGAGCTGAAGGTTACAACTCTTAAACGTATTGTGTTCATAATCTAATGAAACTTAAATTTTTTTGTAACAAAAAATGGTTAGAACAAGAGGAAATGTTACAAATAACCCTCTGCCTGAGGAAGGAGCAACTACCCAGAAACTAGATTAGATCCTTGCTGCCCTGTTAGACATAAGAGATCGTTTGGTTGTACTTGAACAATAAGTAATGGGTAATGAGGAGGAAGATGATGCTGATAACAACAATCATCCACCTCCTGGGGAAAACACCAATGTAGTTGTTTATAATAACAATGTGAACATACCTGTTCAGCCTAAGAACAAAAAGGCTAGGCTGGCAACTAAACTCACTAATGATACAAAAGGGATAAGTCCACCCAAGTTTGATGGCACCACATTAGGAGATGGGGCTGAGAATTGGCTTAGCGAAATGGAGAAATTCTTTGCAATAAGGAATTTCTTAGAAGAAACAAAGGTGAAATGGGGAGCATATCAGCGTTCTCACAAATCATCTTCATGGTGGGACAACCGTAAGGCTAAGTTAAATATTGATGAAACTAATATCACATGGGATAAATTTAAAGGATACTTTAGACAACGTTGGCTGCTGCAACTTTACTATGATAAAAAAATGACCGATTTTTAGAACTTAGCTCAAGGAAATCTAACTGTAACCGAGTACTGGGAGTAGTTTACAAAACATCTTAAGTGCGTACCTTAGTACCAAACTGATGAGAAGTTCAGGATACGGAAATTCATCATGGGATTGAATCCCATTATAGGAGGAGAGGTAGATTTTCACAGCCCAACCATGATGGAAGGGGTTGTTGAAAAATCCATAAGGCAGGAACAAAAATTAAAGGCAATTTCTGCTCATAAGGAGGAAGTAAAGAAGAAAATTCCCAACTCCTCTTCATCATCTCTTGCACCTAAGAAAGGGCCATGGAAGAAATACAGAATGAAAAGTATGTTTTCATCTGATACTAATAAGAAAGAAGTAACAAACAAGTGTATCGGTAATGCATGGAACAACTTTGCTAAGAACAATAATAACACACAGAAGTCCTATAGGGGTCAGAACGATAACTCTAAGGCTAGAAATAAAACCGAGCCTAGGAAGGGACCTGTAGGAGGTTGTTATAACTATGGAAAAGATCATTACATAAATCAATGCCCTTTGAAAAAGGACGATCGTAATCAGTAGCACAAGATACACGCTGCAGTAGCTGACAAGCAGGCTGAGAAATAGGCCACACTTATAGAAGTTCTGGGTAAGTCAATTGGTTTACCTATAACTATTCTTTTTGATACTGGAGCTACTAAATGTTTTATTTCTAGTAAATTAGCATCAAAAATAAAAAGAAAAGCTGGAAACATGCATAAAACATGGACTGTACAGTACGGAAACAATGTTGTTCATATAGTTAGTATGTGTATTTTTGGAGCAATCCTTGATTTACCTAACTTTTCCACTGAGGTTGATCTTTATGTTGCACCTTTGGGATCTTATGATGTAATCATAGTTGTTAATTGGTTAGCAGAACATAAGGCTAAAGTGGACTATTTTGAAAAACACATTAGTTGTTTAGATGACTTGCAGAAAACAACAAAGATTCAAGGTGTGAAACATGAGGTTTATGTTAGAAAACTATTAGCTATGAAACTTACAAAGGCCAAAAATAAAGGTTGTACCTTATATGTAGTGAAAATTACTGAAACAACTGAAGAGAACAATGATGTTATGGAACAATATCCGTTGTTACAAGACTTTAGTGACATATTTTCGGAAGAATTGCCAAGTCTTCCACCCAAAAGGGAGTTTGATTTCATGATTGATATCAAGCCTGGAACTGAACCTATTTCTAAAGCACCATCTCGAATGACTACTACAAAATTAGTAGAGCTTAAGGCTCAGTTGCAAGAAATTTTTTCTAAAGGTTTGATTAGACCAAGTGTTTCACCTTGGAGAGCACCTATAATTTTTGTGAAAAAGAAGGATGGAACACTTAGATTGTGCATTAACTATAGAATGTTAAAAAAAGCAACAATCAAGAATAGATACCCACTCCCTAGGATTGATGATTTATTTTATTAGATGCATGGAGCATCGGTATATTCTAATATAGATCTTCAATTTAGATATCATCAATTGTGGATTAAGGATGAGGATATTCATAAAATAGCTTTCAGAACAAGGTATAGACATTATGAGTTCAAGGTTTTACATTTTGGATTAACTAATGCACCTGCAACATTTATGAATTTAATGAATAATATCTTTCTAGAATACTTGGAAAAATTTGTGCTCGTATTCTTGGATGGCATTCTCATATATTCTAAAAGTTTAGAGGAACACCATGAGCATTTGAATATAATTTTAGAAATATTAAGAAAGAGAAGGTTATTTGGTAAGTTGTCTAAATTTTATTTCTATAGCACAGAAGTAAACTATTTGGGACATGTGATAAGTAAGGATGGAATTGTTGTAAATCCTTCAAAAATTGAAGCTATAAATGAGTGGCCTACACCCAAGAATGTACATGAAGTTTTAAGCTTTATGGGACTCGCTGGCTACTGTAGAAAATTTGTAAAAGATTTCTCTAAGGTGGTTGAACCAATAACTTCTTTACAAAAGAAGGATAAAAAGTTTGTTTGGAATGAGAAATGTGAAATTGAATTCAAAAACTTGAAGGAACAGTTAACTTCAGCACCTATTCTTGTAGTACGAGATCCTAATGGAGATTTTATGGTGGTAATTGATGCATCTGGTGAAGGTCTAGAAGGTATTTTGTTACAAAATGGTCATGTCATAGCTTACAAAAGTAGAAAACTAAAGTTACATGAGTTGAATTATGCTCCACATGATTTAGAGCTTACTGCCATTGTTCATGCACTGTAAGTTTGGAGGCATTAGCTGCTTGGTAAACCTTTTGAATTGAAAACTGATCATCTTGGGCTGAAGTATATCTTCACTCTACCAAATCTTAATGCAAGACAACAAAGTTGGTTAGATTTTTTGTCTCAATATGATTTTGACATCAGTTATATAAAGGATAAAGAAAATAGAGTGGCTGACACTCTAAGTTGTAGGAAGCACATTTTTACTCTTATAACATTGAGAACTCAATTTAAGGATGAAGTAAAAAGTGTTATAGAATCTGATTCTTACTTTCAGCAAGTAAAGATAGCGCTTGCTGCAGATCCGAAAGATTTGAGGTATAAAGGTTCTCACTTGGATAATGAAGGAATATTACAATTTGAAAACAAAGTGTATTTACCTTCACTAAATGATTTAATAATGATATTGTTAGCAAACTTCTACAACTCACTTTTTTCCAGACACCCTAGTATTACAAAAATGTTTGTTGATATAAAACAACAATATTTCTAGAAGGGAATGAAAAAGGATGTTATAGAATTTGTGACACATTGCCTTGAATGTCAACATGTTAAAGTGGAACATATGCACCCAGCCGGTTTATTGTATCCTCATAGCATATCGCAGTACAAATGGTAAGTGATAAGCATGGACTTTGTACAAGGGTTTCCTATGTCAAGAAATAAACATGATGTTATTTTAGTAGTTATAGATAAACTAACAAAGGTAGAACATTTTATCGCTAGTAATCTAAAGGATGATTCTCCTGTGTTAGCTAAAATAATCGTACATGAAATTTTCAGATTACATGGAGTACCTGAATTAATAATTTCGGATAGAGATCCTAGAATGATGTCAAGATTTTGGCAAACTCTTAATGCAGCTCTAGGAACTAAGCTGAATTTCAGTTCTGCGTATCATCTGAAAATGGATGGACAGAATGAAAGAATTAATCAAGTTTTAGAAGATATGTTACAAATGTATTGTATGGATCAGAAGTATAAGTGGGAAGAGTACCTTCTACTAGTTGAGTTTACATATAATAATACATATCATGCCTCTCTTAAGATGGCACCTTTCGAAGCATTATACGGAACAAAATGCAGAACCCATGTTAGTTGGGACAACATGGAGGATAGAGAGGTAATTTTACTTGAAATGGAACAACAATTTAAATTGATTTGTGAGTGCTTGAAAGAAGGAGCAGATAGACATAAGAGTTATGCTGATTTAAAGTGGGTAGATAGGAAATTTGAACTTGGTGAGAAAGTCTTTCTTTGGGTCAAACTAAAAAAGAGCTCTATAACTTTTGGCAAGGCTACCAAGTTATCACCTCGTTATGTGGGACCTTTTGAGATAGTTGAAGTAATAAACCCTATAGCTTACCACTTAGCATTACCTCCTACTTTGTCACGAATGCGTGATGTTTCCCATATGTCTTTACTTAAGAAATACGTTTCAGATTTATCACATGTGTTAAATTGGAATTCCTTGTAGGTCCAAGACCCAGGAATAATCGTGGTTAAACCCATACGAGTGCTCGAAAATCACCAGTTGCATTTAAGAAATCGTGAGATAAGTCAATGCAAGGTCCAATGGGACTAGTTTAATGAAGAAAGTACAACTTGGGAAAACTTGGATGATATGAAAACTCATTTTCCATATCTATTTAAACAGAATTGATTTTGTTGACTCATAAAAATTTATGATTTTATGTTTATATGTCAATAAGTCTATCGATTATGGACATATAACTATTGTTTTGAATAAACAACTATGTGAATGCTGATTTCTGAAACTTAAAATTTGGATATTGTTGCAAACATATGTTAAGAAAGTGAATAAAAATTGATTATCCTGAATGCAATGATTAAAATGAGATAATCATCGAGACAATGATTCTTTTTAGGAGGGAAGTATGTACCACCTTGTCAAACTGTTATATTCCTCTTTTGCATTGCAAGCATAGACATGTGGTTTTCAAGACAAATGTATGTTTCGTGGATGTTGAAAAATCATGCTTGTCGTGGATAAATCATTTCTGCTCTTTGATTTTAGGGCTCATATGATGTTGCTTGCAATAATCTATTTCACTTCTTATGAGTAAGTTGCAATGGTTTGTAGATGGTTGCAAACTTATCCTTTGCAATTAGACTCATCCTTGGATCAATTCCATTGATCCAAGGTATGTTTTAAATCTTCTTATCTAAACTAAATGAAAAACTGACATTCATTGATTAAGAGACTTAATGGACTGAACTTGTGTTTGTTGCAAATTCTTTATTATCTTGAAAGACGTGCCTGCATTTTGTTGTGTGTTGTGCTCAACTCTTCTTGATTTACCTTTTGCAGGTTGCTTCATGGCATTAAGGGAAAGGGAAACTTGCTTCAAGATTCTTGAGAAAGAGAGATTTTAATGTGTCCTATATCTATAAGGTCTATTCTAATAGATTCGAGACTTAGGTAAATTTTGCCTAACTCTTCCTATGCCACTCTACATGGGATGACAGCCTAATCTAAGTTGTAATACTAAGTTAACATGAGGGGAAATAACCTAAGGGATTCTAAGTTATTTCTAACCTATTATATTTTGTTAAACTAAAACCTAACCTAAGGTGACAATCTATTGTTTGAAGGTTATATCCTAAGGTTATATATTGTGAATTAACCTAAGAAAATTCTATCTACCCTAAACTAATGGGATATGAAAGGGAACCTATGGGTCATTGGCAAGTGGGAGCTAAGTGGTGGTTCCTAGGCTATTGATGAGATGTGATTTTTGTATTTAAAAAAGGCAGAGTACTGCCAGACTTGGTAATTACATGGAAATTTGGGGGAACCTACGTGGAAGCATCACTAAGTTTGGAAATGCAAGTGGAAGTTAAACTTAGTCTCGCCAACTTTTGATGGTGGTGGCAAGGAGAGATAGGTGGGAATATGTAATTAATGGCATTAATTCACCTCGGTTTTGGCAAGCAAGTTGTCTTGGAAGGCATGCTAGTAGATTTGTTGGGGGTTGTTTTGCTTTGCATGCTTCACGATTTTTTCTCTGCATGGAGCTATCTGGTTTTTTGAACCAACAGTTTGATCTGCACTTAGTGGCTATTTTTGAATTCTCTGAGCTATTTTCGGTTCGAGGAATGTATAAGAGGCATTGTGGAAAAATATTATGGTTGTTTGATCTTTGCTTGGAGAAGAAGGGGTGTTGGAAACTCGACTGGAAGTCTTCTTCGAATCGGCAGAGGAACTATCAAGCATGATAGGCTCTACCCATTAAGATCTCTTGTCTTTCTTCTAAATGATTCATTAAAACAATTCTGCTCACTGGATATATATATTTGCATGATGAGAATGGTTATTTACTTGCATGTTTTCTTGAAATTTATGTGGGTTTTGGAATGTGAATCCTTTGTTGTTAATGGTAGTTTGAGGGAACTTTCTCTGTACTAGTTATCAGTGGTCTCATGTGAAATTTGTATTAAGGACTCTGTAACTTGTACTAGAAGCTCTGAAATTGTAGTGGAAGCTCTGTAGCTTGTATTTGAAACTTTGTTTCTTGCATTTGAGACTAATGTTGAAAGAACTGGCTTGTTGCTCATTTGGTTCTGAAACTCTGTTTAGTCTTGTGTTTTTGAGGTAGAGCTCCGTAGTGTTCTATGCTTGTACTCAAAGCTCTAAAATTTGTAATGAAGCTTCAGAATTTGTTAAGAGTTGGTATGGGGACTATGTGTTTGTGTCAGACTGTGTGGGAACTTAGTGTAGATCTGTACTTAAGGTTGAACCTTCGTATTCGACACTGTACTTACATTTGGTTCTTATGATGAACTTGTAGTCAGTTGTGAGTTTTGCTCTGTACAATTACTCAGAGCTAAGGGTTATTATTTTTATGGAATTATGAACTCTAGACTCGCAATGGATTTTTGTGTTTTCCTGATCTGGTAATAGAATTTGTAGAAAATCAGAACTTATGTTGGAAGCTTGTATTCGTCTCTGAACCAGTATTCCATTAATGGGAAATTTAATTCTCTACCTATTTTTGCGAGCTGGGTTTTGTTGGTTCATCTGGGTTTTGAAGCTTGATCTCCTTTATGGACTGTCTGCTCGATGGTAGCTTGAGAGTTTATTTCGGTTTGATGCAGAACTGGTAACCTCCTTGTGATCTCCTTCGTGTCACTTCTTGGGTGTGAATGGTTTTATTTGCTTATGTCCTTTAGACTGTATAGCCTCCCTTGAACTCGACAAGGTGGGAAAAATTGAAGTAAAACCTTTCCCTCTCTGCCCTGAGTGAATCTGTGTCGTGTGGGAAGCTTGGTTGTTTTATTCTTAGGAATTAATGGACTGGAACTGTGATCTATTTTAGGACAGTCGTATCGATTGTAGAGGTGTTTGGAATGTATTATTTAATTCCTTATTGTCTTGATGTTGAACAAATCCTTACCTGTCATAAGCTTTTAAATGAAATTTGTGAGGCTTGTGGTGATTTTGTTCAGTCGAGTTGGAAGAAGTTGGGGATAAACAGATTGTTTAGTTCCTTACTCTCTTCTGATATTTCATTTGATTCGAGGGTTTTATTTGAATGGTGAATTTAAACCCTGTATGCTAGTGTAGTTTGAAGAGATATTGTATTCCTGTTCTGAATGCTTGGAAATTTAGTCTTTGGGTCCATGAGTTTTATTGACCCTTATCTATCTTGCACTGTTGTGTATTTCTATTTCTTGATGGGTTCTTGAATGGATCTCTGGGTTTTTGACAGAGAAGAGAATAGGATCTCTTGATTGTTGTATGTTGTTTAGGGACGATACTATGAATTTTGTTTGGAGATTGAATTTGGATTTGAGCTTGGTGAATGGAAATAGGTCTTCATTTGTAATTTTGTAATGGAAGTTGGTAATATTCATTCTGTTTGAGTTTTATCTTAGGAACTAGCTAAGGAATTCCTAATTTTATACTTAATATAGGATTTCATTTCATAGTATAAATGAAATGAAATATTGATTGGGTCCTTTTTGGTTGAGATCCTTTCTATGTTAATTGTATAAGTTCTTGGACCGAACTTCTCTTTTATTGATTCTCTTCTGAGATGGGAATTCTCTTGTGGATTGGTTAGGAGATTTATTTCATTCGAGTATAGCTTGGATTTTTAGAAAGTTTGGTTTTAGACCTTTGAATTATATACTACTAACATACTGAAGTTAGTAAAACTTTCAGTTAGACTGTTTTAAACTGCTTGGAATGAATTGGGATTCTTGTTTTGTTGTTGCCTCTTTATTTATGGACTCCTTATTTTGTCATCTGTGGACTGAGGCAGTGATGTGTGTTCTAAACCTGATTCTTTCCTTCAGAGGAATTGTGTCTGAGAAATAGATATGTATTGATTCTCTTCTTTGTTTACATGGAAAGATGAAGCATACTAATATGAGTTATGTTGTAACTAACCTCTTTGCTGCTTGGAAAAGTTAAATGTGATTTTTCTATTCTTATGGGTTTAGGAAATAACTGAATGACAAGACTTGTTGACTGTTTTAAATAATTGATAGAATAAACTAAGTCTTGTGATGTAATTCTGATGTTGCAGATTACATTATGCTCTATTCTTGAAAGTGAATTCAGATTCTCTTAATTGTTCTTCTTTCTAGATGTTATTACTTATGATTACTTGTATGATGCCTATTAATTGTTTCATAAAAGCAGATTTGTTTAATGAAACAATTAGTGGAATGCACTTTACTTTAATGCTTAGTGCTTATCATGCTCAGTTCATTGAACTGACCCGTGCTAGCAATTTTGCAGATGGACATCGTAAGTGATAAAGGAAGACAAGAACTTTCATGTTGTATTGACTTATTTAATTTTGGATCTTATGTAAAGAGTTTCGATTCATTCATGAGTTGTATTGAAAAAGAAAAGTTGTACTCTTTTTGGAATGGAGGTTGTTTGTTATACAGTACGCCTGAAATGCATAGTCTTGTAAATGAATAAGTTTATAATGATGAATTAAATGTTGGAAATTTACTTGTATTGGTTGTGTAAATTATCTTGTATTTATGAAGAAGATGTAATTCTTATCTTGATGATATTCTTCATATCTGGTATATGCTTAATTTAGATAAACTTGATAAGTTAGATAAAGGGAATTATTTTAATCTCCCTTAATAATATGTAGCTTGTTAATTTGCATAAGATAATGATTTTTATCTAAATAATTCTAACATAGTAATGGAATGTGTATTGAATATGCAGTAAAACTATAGAGAATGTGAAAGATAAGAAGGGTATGAAAAACCCTAACACTTAATCATGTAGAGGAAGACTCTTCCTCACTCAAAGGAATGTAATCTAAAGAATGGTGATATAATCGTAAATCATTAGACTTCATTTCCCTATAAAGTCTACTATAGCTGAACCTATTTGGTTGCTACACCTTCTTTGAATGGATAAGATTACAATATAATGGAACTTATGATGTTGTTGTCCTATTTCTGGATATCTATTTATTAAGCTTTGTAAAAGAACCTATAAAGCAATCATAAGTTAAGGAAGTTATTTAATGTCTAAATGAATCAAATTTAGAAAAGAACTTATGGAGTGTTAGATTAGGGTTTAGCAGGGTTGCTGCAATCGATGTAATAATCCAAATTCATAATGTATTAATAACCTCCTTGGGGTATGTACATCGTGATGAGGTAGTTTCTATAGGATGTTGGCACATGCCAACTGCAGGGCTGTACCTTCGAGAAGACATGGGTCTTCTCGAGGATACAACGTTGCAGTTGACATGTGGCAACACCCTTCTACATTGATCATCTAGATCTACACACAAATAAGGACTTGAACTTAGTTTCTCTCTAGGTCAAGTTAGTGGCATGTTTAGGATAGGTAGTAGCTTTCAATGGCTCAGGGTACCTTGGCACATCTGGTTGACTTAGGTCAACCGAGTATGCCCATATACCCTAAGTCATTGTGAGCATCTTCCTATAATAAATTATGTTTCTAACCAGGGCTAGGGTTAAACCTTGGACAAGTGGACTGACGGTAGTCAGTAAAGACCATTCTTGATAACAGAGGAGTGAGGTGAAGGACGTATTCTGAAATGATGAGTATGTCGTCTAGGAATAGTGACATAAATAGTATGTTGAAAATCTTTGGCCAAAGTATCGCAAGCTGCTGGTTGTGTTGTCCTATGTCACCTAGTTTAAAGCAACGTGATGTCAGATGAATATTGGTAACAAATATTCAGATATGTTCTTTAAACAGTTCACTCAGTACCCGATTTAGGGTAGGAAAACCAAGTATACAGTAACTATTCAATACTTAAAGTTAACATAAATAGATTGGTAGATAAGTATTCAATACTTAAAGTTAACATAAATAGATCGGTAGATCACCGAGTTATGAAATAAATAGATCGGTAGATCACCAAGTTATGAAATAAATAGATCGGTAGATCACCGAGTTATGAAATGAATAGATTGGTGGATCATCGAGTCATTTACAGCTGCATATGGTTATCTATTTGAGATTGATTGGCATGGAATGTGTGTGTTCTAAATAATGCTTTATTTCAAGGCATTGAGGGGCTCAAGTTCGGGTTTACCTTTGAGTGAAGACAAACAATAAGCACCTGATCCATAGGCTTGGGTAACGATATAGGTTCCAAGCCAATTAAGAGAAAATTTTCCCTGTTTACTTTCTCTTCTTTGGTTATGTGTTGATTTTCCTTCAGGACGAGGTTGCCAACCTAAAAGGTTTGTTCGTGGACACATTTTTCGTAGGCATGTTTGATACGTTTTTGGTAGATTTGGAGATGGTCAAGAGCATTGAGACGACATTCATCTAATAACTCAAGTTGTGCCAAACAATCCTGATGAAATTCATTATCGTTGAGCATGTCTTGTAGTGAGATGGAGATAGATGGAATCTGGACTTCGAGAGGTAAGATAGCCTCAATACCGTAGACTAGAGAAAAAGGTGTGGAAACAGTTGAAGTGTGAATACTGGTGTGATAAGCCCACAAGGCAAAAGGATTTTGTGAATGCCAATCCTTGTCAGTATCGTTAACTACTTTCATAAGAATTTTGTTCAAGGTTTTATTGGTTGATTATGCTTGGCCATTGGTTTATGGGTAATAAGGTGATGATAAAATGAGTTAGATGCCAAAAGCATCGCATAGCTTACATAGGGTTTTTTTTTAACTGTTTTCCCTTATCAGTGATGAGATGGTGAGGAACACCAAAGTGAAAAATGATGTGATGTTTGATGAGTTCACATATTTTCTTAGCTTTTGTATAAATGAAGGGAATGGCTTCTACCCATTTAGTGTAATATTCAGTAGCAGTTATAATCCATTGATGGTGTTTTGAATAATGGGGATTGATCTCTCTAACAAGATCCAAGCCCTATTGAGAGAAAGGACAAAGGTCTCATGCGACCTGTAATGCATGACTAGGTATGTGATGAAGATTATCATGTTGCTGGCATTTCATGCAATGTTTGACATAGTCACAATAGTCATGGTTTAAGGTTGGCCAATAATAGCCAAGGAAAAGAATGCATTTATCTATATCTAAACCACTAAAGTGGCCTCAAAAAATTCCGTCATGAACTTCCTTGATGGTGTAGGGAATTTTAGAACTTGTAAGGCATCATAAGAGAATACCATCGAAGCAACACTTATAAAGGAGACCACCCATGATGACATAGCGAGAGACACTTTTAAGAAAGGCACGTTGTCCATTATGAGTGAGATCAAAAGGTAGAATAGAAAGGGAAATATATTCTACAAACTATTTATACCAAAGGTCATGTGGGTCAGGTGCAATGGTTCCGACGGAGTAGACCTCACATGATAAATAAGAGGGTGATTGTAACCTTTGTATTGTGACAAATATTTTAGAGTCAATAGGTGAAGCGGGTATCTAAGAAGCCAGGCAGGCCATGGTATCCACAAACTTATTGGTAGAATGGGGGGTGGTTTGAAGTTCATAACAGTCAAAGGTAGTTAAAAGTATGTCTACATGATGTTTATATTTTTGAAGTATTTCATTACGACACTATTATATACCATTGACTTGATTTACATCTAGCTAAGAATCACCAAAGATATTGATTGACTTAACATCTAAGGCATAAGCATCCTGGAGACCCAATACTAGTGCTTCATATTCGATGATATTATTTATACAATCAAAATCTAGTTTGAAAGATAAAGGCATGGGTTCACCACCAAGAGGAATGAGGATAACACCAGTGCCACCCCCACGCTGACATTTAGAACCATCAAAGAAGAGGTTCATTTGGTAAGTGGTATCATCCAAGGAGAGAGTAGAAATGGATTCGTCTGGGAAATCAAAGTTAGAGGGTTAATTCTTAGAAAGAGGTGCACCTATCGATTGGTCAGCAATGGTTTGGCCTTTTATGGATTTTTGATGAATGAATTTGAGGTTGAGGTTTGTGAGAAGCATGAGCCAACGCACAACACACTCATGTTGATAGGGTTTGGCGTACATGTAATGTAAGGGGAAAATATTGGTGACAATGAAGGTTTTTTGGTTGAGTAGGTAATGGAAATGTTTTGTGGCAACGAAAATTAATGCTAAACAGAGTTTTTCAGCATGGGTGTATCTAGTTTCGTAGTCTAAAAGGGTACGGATTATGTAATAAACCGCTTGCTCTCTATGTTGCTCGTCGTGATGAGTGAGCATGGCACCTAAGGAATGGTCAGTGGCTGAAATGTATAGGTAAAAGGGTTGGTCATCCTTAGGAGGAATGAGCACTGGTGGTTGAAGAAGGTATTGTTTTAAGGTGTCAAAGGCTTTATGACATTCATCATCCCATTTGAATGAGACGTCCTTCTTGAGGAGATGATGAAATGGTTGACAGCGGTTAGAAAGCTGCGAGATAAAATGATGAATTGATTACAACTTACCTTGCAAGCTTCGAAGTTGTTGGAGATTAGTAGGTGGAGGCATTTCTAGAATAGCCTTTACTTTAGCAGGATCTGCTTTTATTCCATGCAAAGAAATGATGAAACCAAGGAGTTTTCCTGAAAGTACCGCAAAGACACACTTCTTAGGTTGAAGGGTGAATATAATACTTGATGAGGCGGTCAAAGATGACCTTAAGGACTGTCAGGTGTTTGGCTCGATGTTTGGATTTGGAAAGAAGGTCATCTACGTAATCTTCCAATATGCGATGCATGATGTCATGGAAGATATAAGTCATGGCTCGCTGATATGTAGCACCAAAGTTTTTAAGGCCAAAAGGCATGACTCGATAGTAGAAGGTCCCCCAAGGAGTGATGAAGGTATTTTTGTGTTGATCTTTTGGAGCAAGTAATATTTGATTATAACCTAAGAAAATGTCCATGAGTGATAGCATTTCATGGCCGGCAGTGAGATCAACTAGTTGGTCAATGCCTGGTAGGGGAAAATCATCTTTGGGACAAGCTAGGTTGAGATCATGGAAGTCTATACAAATGTGGAGTCCCCCTATCACTTTTGTGACAGGAACGATGTTAGAAATCCATTGGGGATAGTCAATGGGTAGGATGAAGGAAACCGAGAGAAGGCATTGAAGTTCTTCTTTGATAAGAAGAGCAATGCGAGGATGCATTTTCCGTAGCTTTTGTTTTATGGGTTTGGCATCAGGAATGGTTATGATATTGTGGACCATGATTTTTGGGTCAATACCGGGCATATCGGCATAGGACCAAGAAAAAGCATTGCTATGGTCTTAGAGGAAAGAGGTAAAAGCTTCTTGTTCAACAACATCTAAAGACTAACCTATCTTTAGAATGTGTGGTTCATCCTGAGTATTAATGTTGATTTCGATAGTCAATTCATTCAACATGGTTTATGTCTCAGAGGGTAATGACTGGTGAATATAAGAATCTTCCGCACCAAGGTAGGTGAGGATGGACTCATCGTCTTGACATTTAACAACATTAATAGAAGGTGTATCGTCATCGATCATGTTAGGATACAGGAAGGGAATAGAAGAGGGAGCCTCACCATCATTTTGATAAGTTAGAGGTCTCAAGGAAATTATGTTTACAAAAACAAAAGTTAGGAGGGATAGACTCGGGATCTATGGACTCCGTGGGTGAAGGTGGTGACATTGGTGAATGGGGTGAAGAAGGTTTTTCTTCCTCAATGAGGTCAACGCGGGCCTTCTTGGAAGGTGGTGTGGAAAATCCAATGCCACTACGGTCATTGTGTTTATGGGTGGTACATGAAATGACAGTATGGTGGCCTTGTTTGTAAAAATTGAAGCCAAAGCCTTTCCATGTGCAATGGTGAAGGAAAGTGTGGGTGAAGCGGTGGTTAGTAAGGGATTGGAGGTCAGATGAAAATGGTCATGTTTGGGATGGAGGTTCAGGTGAATAGGTGGCAGTGTCAAGTCCCCCATATGTTAGGTTAGTGTGAAGGTGGGGAGGACCATAAGGGAAAACCTCTCCTATGTGGTAGTCATAATGAGGGTGCTAACATAGGTTTCCATACTCTTGTGGAGTGAGGAATGTGTCGATATTGTATAGGCGGTACTCCCCCAAAGTGAGGCATTGAAAAATACCTTCTAAGGGATCTGTAGTAGATATGTGGGTAGCGGAGATAGACAACTCACTAGATGATTAGATAATAGGGGTATCGATTGGTTGGGAAGTAGAGTGGTTAGTTGTGGAAGCTGCAGTGACAATAGGAATAAAAGAATTAGATGTGGGAGAGGTGGTGACAACATTGGTGGATGGGCTTATGGGTGAAGGAGAAGTGGGGGTAGTGGTAGATGCCTTGACTAGTACAAGTACATCGTTGGGTTGGTATAACATGTTACAAGTTTTTAATGGTGACGGGTCAGTGGGGATGGTGTAGTTATGTCCTTCATGCTCAAATTTTACACAATGGTGTAAATTTGAAGGTACACAACCCATGACATGAATCCAGGGTTTTTCAAGTAATAGGTTATACTGGAACTCTCCTTCTAAGATGTAGAATAGTTCTGGGACAGTGTGAGGGCCTACGTGAACATGAAGGATAATGGTGCCAAGGGTGGAGGTGATGGTGTCATTGAAGGAGTGCAGCATAACTGGGTTATTATGCATACAGTTAGAAGGGATACACATTTGATTGTATGTGTGGGAGGAGATGATGTTAATGCTAGCACCACCATCGATCATGACACGTCGTACGTGCATGCTATCGATATAAACAAAAATGAAAAGGGTGGGATCAGGGTCATCTGACTGGAGAGGTACAATCTCCTCATCAGAGAAGCTGAGGGTGGTGACTTGAGGAGTGGGCATGGGGGTAGAAGAAGGAGATGATTTGGTTAGTGCAAGGCCACGTGGTGAGGGGTAATAATGGAGGCCACTGGTGTGGGGTCATTGGGTAAAACTTCAATGGATTGTAAAACCTCGATAAGGGCTTGTATGTGGGATTAAGAAGTTTGGATGAGATCATACAAAGACATCTTTAGAGGAGACTGATGTAATTTTTTTATCATTGCATGATGGGTAACCCCGTCAGAGGTAACCTCGTCAAAGATAGGGTATGTAGGTTTTTGGATGGTGATTTTGGGTGCAAGTGCAAATGGTATATTGGGCACAGGGTTGGTTGATGGGCTAGTTTCTTTTTCTTTTCCTTTGTCTTTCTGAGCGCGGGTAGCAACGTGAACCATGTTAATCTGAGGGGAGGTGGATGGAGAGGGTGTGTCATGAAAATTATAATGGCATGAGGGGAAAATCCTATCGGTGGATAAGATCCTTGTGAGATGAGTAGGGCGCACTGACATTTGGGTGGTGATTTGGCCAACTCTCTAATACGGACCATGTTGATCTCAAATTTTGGAGGTGGGAAAAATGGTTGTGGGGGTGGAGATATTGATCATTGAATGGGTAAAGGATGATGATGTATGGTGACAGGTGAAGGTGGAACATGGTCCTCATCAAGAAGGTCATCATCGTCAAAAAAAAGTTTTGTTCAGGAGGACAAAGTTGGAGAAGAACGGTCTTTAGAGCCTTACAATTTTCTACATCATGTCCTAGCACATGATGATAGGCACAAATCTAGGTTTCATTAAGCCCTTCTGGTTAAACCCTTTTGGTTTGGGTTTGAGAGGATTGTAAGGTTCAAAGTGGTGGTAATGTGATGACAAAAAGTCTCTAAGAGATTAGTTAAAATTTTGGCGTAGGACCCCGCTAACAGATCACAATGGGAAGTGAGTGTGGGTTTGGGTATGGGTGTGGATGATTGTGAGGGAAGAGGCTTTATAGGAGGGGGAATGGGTTGGTCTACTGGTTTGATGAGTGGTATGGTTTTATGTTTTGTTGGCATCTGCTTGGGTAAAGGTGGGGTAGAAGAGCTAACGATGGAAGGTTTTGTTAGTTTGATTACCTTATTGGAGGGTAGTGGGTTCTTATCTTTGGGTTGCACCTTCTTGGGTAAAGGTGACATGGGAGTATGGGATGTAGAAGGGAAAGTAGATGGTGGAAGAGGATGGGTTACCCAAGGGGGAAACTGAGTTACGGTGGAGGTGGTTGGTAGAGGTTGGGTAGACGACATTGGTTGAAGTCGTATAGGCAAGGTTGGGGTTATAGTAACTGGTGGAGGTATAGGTGGCAAGAAGTGTATAGGTGAGGGTGAGGAAGTTTGGTTTTTGGGTGAATGAGGTGTAACAAAGGCTCATGAGGTAGCAATAGGTTGTTTAGCTTTTGACTGGCCTTGGGTAGGAGACTGTTTGATCAAGGTTGATGGATGGGGCCCTAGGATGGATGAAAGGGGGAAGGTGACAAAGGTGTGGTAGGTGAGACCGGTGTATGCAGCCTAGAAGGTTGGGTTTTCTTTTTAGGTGGAGGGATAATGTTGGTGCGGGTTTGAGATGGTGCTGCTAAGTCCAATTTGACAGGTGGGTGAGTAAGGCTTGATGTCGGCATGACACCCAAGGTAGTGATGGGTCTAGATACGGGTGAGGAGATAGGTGTGGGTAGGTTTTGAGGTTTGGGAATGGTTTTAGTTGTGGGTAGAGGTTTGGATGTAGGTAGGGATGATGAAGAAGAATTCATTTCACTAGGCATGGTCAATGTTGATTTGGTTGCTAAAAATATCTTTGGGTAGATCGTGGAAGTATTTTCATGCAACATTTGCATTTGAGTCGAAAAGGGGAGCCGAAGATGTCCCCAAAGCATGGAATGATCAATGTAATCCAAGTGATCAGCCAGTCATGAAAATAGGACTGTTGAAGAAGAAGATGGAGTTGGTTTAGAGGAAATCCCTGTGAAATATGTCTGTGAGATAGGGAATTGGCTAGCTTCAGACTCTGTAGGTAGAAGAGTTGAGATCATGTCAATGGGGTTCTAGGATGCTGAGGGGGAACTATCCCCCAACAGGTAGTGGGTATGTTTGATGAGTCTCCCATGGGTAGGAGAGATAATATGTGGGGTGAGGGAGACTTCTCCCTTGGTGGAGGAGAAGGTGATGATGATTCTTCTGTGGATGGGAGAATAAAAAGTGTCGACCATTTGGTAGGTTGTGAGGTAGATGGTGAAATGACATCTGGTAGAAGGTGTGGGTTCCTCCATGAGAGCAGGGGGAGATGAGGGGGACTCCTCTGTGGGTGAAGGAGTAGAAGAGGTATGCTCCTCTGTGGGTACATGTGCTTGTGCAAGAATTTCCTCAATAGATGAAGTAGGTAGGTTTTGAGGAATGGTTGGTATGATATCAAAAACCATGTGGACTTCATGGACATTGTTGTCACTAGATGAAGGTTCACTATTTTTATTAGATGATGGTTTATGATTAGGGAACAAATTTTTAAAGATGTGAAAATTTTGATTTACTGGCGCATTCAGGTTGTCCACGACAAGGTCTCCATTATCTATCATCTCTTGGACAATGTTTTTAAAAGTTATGTAGTTACCTTCGCTATGGAATTTAACATGATGGTAATTACAGTAGTCATGTTCTTTATACCATGCAGGCATAGGATGAGGAGGATTGAAACCTGTATGAGGTTTTATGGGAGGAAGTGTAATGGCTCTAGCTTTAAGAAGCTTTTCCAAGACTGAAGAATAGGGCTCTCCAATCGAAGTGTACTTCCGTTGCTCTCACCAGAGTTGAAAGGCTTGGATAGGAGAAAGACTGGAAGAAGGTTGGGCTTGATTAGAAGGATGAGATGGTCCTACCTTGAGGACTACTGCATTGGCAGATCCTTTGGGCTTTGAATATTTACTTTGGGGTTTTGAAGATGAAGAAGAGTTGTTTGATTTGAACGGGGCATTCTTGTTTTGTAATTGGGCTTTCTTTTCTACAATGGCACGAATTTCTAATTTTCGTTCCATGGTGAATGCTTCATCAAAGGTTCGGAAGGTTTGGACTTACAAAGTTGGTGAGATGTTTCTCACATAAGCTCTAGTGAACAACTACATAAGTTCAATATTAGGTAGCTGGAACGTCAATTGGTTAATAAGACTCTACCAGCGGGAAATGAAATTTGTAATAGATTTGTCTTCATACTGTCAGGTTGAATAGAGATAGGTCATGGTGACTTTCTTGGTAACATTGATTGAAAAATGGTCTAAGAAAGCTTGGGCTACTTGATTAAAGGAATAAATGGAATGTCGAGGTAGTCCACTATACCAATCCAATGCTGGTCTTGTCAAGGACATTGGGAAAGTTTGTAGGAGAAAAGTGTCATCGTGGGCGATTAGGTAGCACCCATGTTTGAATGAATGTGAGTGTTGTCTGTGGGTCTTCTTTACTGTTGAAGTGATTGAATTTAGGCATTTCCCAATGCATAGGGTAGGGGAAAATGGGAATAGATGGATGGATAGGCTTGTTACAAATTTCATCATAAGTTAAAGAATTACGGGAGCCAGAAATAGATGCTTCTAAGGTCTACATATCTTTTCCATCATCATTTTTAATGAGGTCGTTGGTAGGTTAGGCTAAATGGGTGCCCCCTACAGAAAAAGGGGGTTGATGTTGAATGTATGAAGTGGGTGGTATGCTAGTGTATGGTGGCACTGAGTATGAGAACTATGTAGGAGGAATAGATGTAGGTGGCACATAGCCAGAATAAGTGATAGATGAGGTTGGGGGTTATTGGTAGTATGTATAAGTGGGTGGGGTAGTTCGTAACAACTCTAGTGGTGATTGGGGGTAAGGACTGTGGGATAGAAAGGATGAGGTTTTGAAAAGGGGTGTAAGCTGCTGACACTGGAGGTGGTTGTGATGCAATGGGTATATGTGAAGTAACGGGTGCAGATGGGGCTATACTTAAGATGGCTATTGGAGGGACAATTGATGTCACAAGTGCGATAGATGATGTACATTCTACAGTTATAGGGGTTGTGGGATCTAGCTAAGACACCAGAGGTGGTAAAGTGGATGATGGTAGCGCCGAGCTGGTGCTAGCTGACATAGAAGTAGGGGCGAGAGCAAGAGGGATAGATACATGCATGTTTTATATAAACTGTCCTAAGGAATCCCAGGTGGAAGATTGAGCAAGGTAGTACTGGAGGGCAACGAGATTTGGTCAAGGAGTCTTGCGAACTCCTCATCGCTAGTAGCGATGGGGATGAGCTGAGTCAGATCCATAGGTGATAAGATGGATGGTGGTGATGGACTAGGTGGGAGTGGCTGACAGCTGACATGAAATACGAGGGCGTTAGTTTGGCTGTGAGTCAACACCATGTGAATCAGTGTGTATATCAGGTGAACTGTACTCTGTAAATGGTACGAGGAACAACAGAGATGGGACAAAAGAGATTCTTCGAGTGAAAGTTGGTAAATGTTTTGATTAAAATAAAAATAGAGTGACTGACGCTAGTCGCACTAACCGATGATGGTTAAGGGGTGATCAGTGATGGCAGTCAAGGGTGACCAATGATGGTTACAGGAACCGATACTGGTTACTGTGAGAAAACAACAGTTTCAGCAAATGAGGCAGAAATTGATGACTGTCAGACAGGAAAGTTGTATTTGATGACTGTTATCAGAGTACAGAGAGTACAATGATACACATAGACTCTAAATAGAAGAAAAGAGTAAATAAGTGTCTTTTGGGTAAACTAACCAAAAGAACAAGGAACCAACACCGGTTAGGTAAACCGATGACAGTCAGATGTAAACCAACGATGGTCGCTGGACTGATGCCAGTTACTGTGAAATCTGAAGAATGAAGAAAAATAGATTTTTGTGAATTTAGATGGGATGAATAATCAACCCAGAAGTCTAGGGATGATAAGATGAGGTCCTGACACACTCTAAGAAAGTCAGAATACTCCAACTATGATGGTGGAGTGTGAAAGGAAAAAATAAAAATGAAGAATCGTATCCTCACACCTCAAAACACAAGTCAAGCACAAAAGGTAAGAAAAATACGTAATCCAACAAGTGAATTTAGTGTGTTTAGCTTATTTTATTTAAAATACTGACTCGTGAATTTAGAGTAAAATTTTTTGGTTGGGAAGGCTTCCTACGAAGAAGGAAATTCTAAAGGTGAGGTTTCAAGTTATGTTATGGTGGGGGCGGGCCATCCTCTGATGGGGTACTGGACAAAGATAACCAGTTGGGTGCCCACTGTCAATCCTCTGATCGTGTGATCATTGAAAACTTCTTCCAGGTGGGATGTTGTTTAAGAAGATGTATAAATTTCAAATTTGTGCAGTTTGGGCAAAGAGAGAGAGAGAGAGAGAAGTAAGTGCTTTCTACGGCTCAATTGTGTCAACCATCAGTTGGGCATGACTTCCAGTGTATAGGTTGCCCTCATTTTTAATGTGAGCTATAATGCAACAAATCAAGATGTTATGCAAGTGTTTTAAACCCAAATCGAAATATGATATTCGATGTAGCAAGTAATGAATAGGAAGAGGAATGCTCTTTCACTAATGCAATACTAATGAAAGAAAATAAGTATTCTTTTTATAGCACCAAAAACATAATTGATTTTAGACAATAGAAAGAGGGGAAGATTCCAGAGAAGAAAATTAATGTGGAAGCTTTTCAAAAGGGAAACAAACACACAACTTTCACCTCAGAATGAATAAAATGCAAAAGAACCCCTGATGTGTCCCATTAGGCATGCCAAAATGTTTCACCTTTTTCTTTAAGGATTTCACGAAATAGATAAGGGTGTGGGCCAAGGAGGAATACCTATTGTGATGGTTGTTCTAAAGGTCGTTGCCCACGTTCTGACTTCTTGATCCAATGCTAACTATGAGAGCTTCCTTTTGGCTAGGAGGAACTACCTAAAATATAAAACAAGACCACAAAAGAGAGTTAAATAGTATATGACAGTGGACTGCCTAGCGTATGCTAGATCTGGGAAGTGTGATACTTCCTAGAAGTGCTTATAAATCAATATAAGAATCTTAAACATGTAAATAAAAGCTAGTGCGTTCTTATTTGGGTGCCTCAGATTATTATCAGCGTTGATCCGATTAAATACTAAATTGTTATGTAGGTAAAGGTTTTGGGTTAGGTTATGGATAACGCATGTGGTCTGTAGGTCACAGACAAAGTCTTGGTAAGGTTGGGTGAGATTTTGGGTTATTTTGGGTGAGATAATTAGGTTGCTGGTCTGGAACAGTATTATCAGACACAGAGACCGACGTCGGTCAGGGTGATCGATGTCGGTTTAGGTATGACCAATACCGGTTACTGTGGAAAGTGGCAGGGAGTCAAGTGGAGGGTGTTTGGGATCTCTTCTGTCTTGGAACAGAGAGTTGGAAAGGTCTATGTGGGGTAAGGTGAGGTGAAAGGTCCAAAAAAGGTGTGGTAAGGTTTTGAATGAGGTTTAGGGTAGGCTAAGGGTTGAGTTGTTAGGTTGGGTTAACAATCACAGTGACTGATATTGATTAAGGAAATTGATGTCGGTATAGGATGGACTAGCCATGATTAGTTTTAACCAATTTCGATGACTGTGGGGAATTCGAAGATGTTGTAGAATGAGTTTTGGGTCCTCTCTGTGATTGTACAAAGAGTTTGAAGGGTGTTTGTAAGGTCTATGTGAGGGAGGTAGTTTTGGGATAGCTTTTTGTGAAGTTTAGGTGGGGTGTGAGGGGGTTGTTGATAAAGAGAAAGCTGAGGGATAGATTTGGGTAAGAACAATCAATAGATGAAGGCAAATAGAGAATACAACTGCAAGTGATAGAAGAGAAACCAACTTAGTTGGAGTTCAGAAGGATTATAAATGTCTGTAGTGGTGGAGAGGTGATTGAAGATGCCAGCGGTGGCAGTTGATCAGTGGAATGGTGCTCAGTGCTATGGTAGTGCTTCCCTAGAATGCTACCGTGAATGCAAATACCTCCTGATCAGTCTTGGTGCTGGCTATAGTTGTCTAGACGTGTCAAAGGGATTCGATTCTTTCTTGCATGCAGATCCCCTTCATTCCAAAACTTGAGAATGTGTCCAACCTCCCAAACAAGGTTACCAAAATGAATATAAGGTAACCGATGATGGTTTAGGGTGACCAGTGTCAGTTTAGGGTTGACTGACATCGGTTAAGGCAGGAAATCCTAGGTTTACTAAAAATGCTAGATCTTCGCAATATTTTTGGGCCATCTCAGTCTATCTTGCACATCAAAATGGAATGTTACATTTTAATGAGAGGGAATGTGGTTAGAGGGAGAATATGCATATGATTTTAGGGTTGCACTAAGTCTTAGTTCATTAAGGTAGGTATGACTAAGCCTTAGTTAGTTATGGTGAGTGAATATTGAGTCCTAGTAAAGGGGAAATATGCCAAAATAGGTTTGTGGTGAAGTGTCTAGGTGAGGTGGAAATTAGTTTAATTAGGGTAGTTAAATGATTAATATTGTGAGAATGAGTATCACTTTAATTATAAATAATTAAACTAATATTAATGTGGAGTAAAAGGATCATGGTTAGGTGAATATGTTTGAGTTGGCTATTTGAAAAGGGACCAAGGGGAGTGTGACCTAGTTTTGGTGTCTACAAATGGAATGGAAAGAATACAACCCTTTCCCCTATGCTTGTGTGATGAAAATATAGAAGGTTCCCAAATGAAGTCCCTTGCATTAGTATGTAGCTACCCTTGATAGTAAGATGTCCGCCCATAATGTAGTAAGTATGATATGTTTATATAGGGATCTCTTGCTCAATTTTTTACACTAATGACCCAAAACGCCGACTATCTCCTAGAGGAATACACAGGATAAGAACAAATACTGACCCCAAAAATATAAATTACAACCAAAAACCACAAAAACACGAGTTCCCAAAACCATGAACTGGGGCACCCCAGGGTGCCCCAGTGTAACCCTAGCCACCCAGGTCAAACAGAAAAGATAAAAAATGACCAAATAATGACTTGTGAAACATGTTGAGAGACGACCAAAACCACATAGACAACTCATGACCATGTATGATAAGTGACTATGACGAATGACTAACTGACAACAAACTAAGGAATAGGTCATTAGTGAATAATTTTATTACACGATATCCATATATAGAATAACATACCTGGTGGTTTAAATGTAATAATAAGTGTGTGATTTTGTGGCTACAGGATATGATAGTATTGATTCAGGGTATGACTCTTTGCCATGCTTCACAAATGTAAATATGTTATCAAGTTTTTTCATCCTTTAATTCCTCCAAATTCAGAATTACTCACTCATCATATTGTTGAGGCCTGACAAGCATATGATATATGTCCTCTATGGGACACGACAAGAAAGAAATATCTGTATCAACATTTGACCACCCTTCAACTCAAGAATCAAGCACAATTGAATCTTAAGCTTGAATAGAAATAGAAGGAGGAAGAACATCTCAATATTCTTAACAAATAACAACAACAAAAAGAAGTAGAAGAATTTGAAGAAGAATTCAAAACCTTCAAATAAATACAAATACATTCTCCCAGAACAAGACAACTCAGAGGATGTTTTTCATAAGGAAATCAAAGAGGACAAGGTAGGAGAGCAAGGCACTTCTCTTTTCTTTTTCCTGAGGAAACAAGTCCTAAACTAGAGAAGCAACCTAGAAAGATTGAATCTGCTCCATAGGTTTCCAGAAAGTAGTGGCGAACAAACATAAGGAATTTTCTTCAAAAAGTTATATCTAATGCCTCAAGAGAATTCAAACGATTGGTTGAAGAAGATTAACAAGATAAAGAAACTCTTGAAGAATTTCAAGAAATGTTGGAACAAGCGTATATGCAGTTCATTCAAAATCCAGATGAATAAAAACCAGTACCAAAGGTAAGCACTCTCAAAAGTGCCCAAAACCCTTTTATATCTATCAATTTCTGCACCCCAAATATAATACAATACTCTTTAAGTGCAATGATAGATACAGGTACAACATCATTTTTCTAAGAGCCAAAGCCATTGCCCAAGATTGCTAGGAGCAAACTTCTCTAAACATTACTTTTTATAACAAACAATTTGTATCTCACTTCTTGGCATATGTCCCTATAAGCATAGTTGGCTACCAAAGAACAATTAGATTTTATCAGCATGAGATGTAATCTTATGATTTTTTAATAGGAATGGATGCATTACTAGATTGTCGAACATTCAGTCTCACAAAAGATAGTATATCACTATTTAACTCCTTAGTCCACATTCCCAGAAAGTATACCTATAGGACAATCATCCCTTTGTCTACTAATCTTGAGAAGAAAGGAAATATTGAATGGATCCATAAGTTAATTTCCCTATGTCAAAGTAATAGCAGTAATATTACTCAAAAGATTATGACATAATTATGTTTTGAAAATCCACATGCTTTCATCCATCGAAAATAACATTTTTGTAAAATAGATTTTGTCCTAAAAAACAAATATGGTAAAGAAATACTTACCAAATTCAAAGCTCATCATAAGGGCATGAATCATAGAGATCGTGTTGAGTGTGAAGCAAAAATAAGAAAACCATTGCAAGGAGGATTCATACAAGAATCTAATTATGCCTAGGCTTGTGTTGCTTTCTATGTCAACAAAAGAAGTGAACAACAACGTGGCATAAAAAAATTCATGGTGGATTATAAGCCACTCAATAAATACATCTAAGCAGTTCAACATCCTATCCATGCCAAAGATGATTTATTCTGTAGTTTAAAAACATCAAAGGTTTACAATAAGTTTTATCTTAAGAGTGGTTTTTGGAAAATATTTCTTCATCCAGAAGACAGATACAAAATTGCTTTTGTGGTACCAGTAGGCTAGTATGAGTGGAAAGTCTTGCCCTTTGGGATAAAAATAACACCTTCTATCTTCCAGAAGGTGATGAACAAAATTTTTGGTTCTCTCTCATAAATTTGTATAATTTATATAGATGACATTCTTATCCACTCAAAATCTCCCAAAGATCACACAGAACATCTCACTAAGTTCTATGATGTTGTTTTTAGTAATGGTTTATATATTACTTATCAATTAAGTAGCTACTTGTGACATTGGGACGATAAGAATGATGTCAATTCTGAGTAAAATTGAGTGAAAAATGTTGGCACACTTTTTTTAAACATCTTTTTCTATCTAATATGTAAATGTACTCTACACCTTACTATGAATTAGTTAACCCATAAACACACTTACTGGATCTTAAAATTTTCTCAAAAGTTGAGTATATAAATGACCTGGCCTTATAAATGGAATAAAAACATTTTATGACCACATAAACCTAGTTTAAGTGGCCATTCAAGAGGGGCAACATGGTGGGTATGACTCATTTAAGAGAAGGAAATGAAGTTCAGATGCATTCTTAGTTGGGTAGTTGTAAACATGTGCAAGTAGAAATCTCCATATTTACATTATAATTTATGTGGGCATTGAACATGGAGGGCATGGTTGGTGTGAATTATTTAAGAGAGAAGAAAATGAAGCTCAAATTTATTCTTACAACTTTTTTAGTTGTAAACATATGGAAGTATAAATCTTTGCACTGACATTATAATTCATGTGAGCATTGAATATAGATGGTAAGGTTGGTGTGAATCATTCAAGAGAGTAGAAAATTAAGTTCAAATTTATTCTTACAACCATTGTAGCTGCAAACATATGGAATAAGAAATCAGTGTTTATATTATAATTCATGTGGGTATTGAAAAAAAGCTTATTTGTATAAGGGTTGGTGTGAATAATTCCAAAGAGAAAAAAAAATGAAGCCTAAATTTATTCCTACAATCTCCCTTGTTACAAACATATGGTAACATAAATCTCCATACATACATTATAATATATGTGAGCATTGAAGATGCATAACAAAATTGATGTGAATTATTTAAAATAGAAGAAAATAAAGTCCAAATTTATTTTTAAATGTACCTTTTGTAAACATATGGAAGTATAAATCTTTGTACTGACATTATAATTCATGTGAGCATTGAATATAGATGGTAAGGTTGGTGTGAATCATTCAAGAGAGTAGAAAATTAAGTCCAAATTTATTCTTACAACTGTTGTAGCTGCAAACATATGGAATAAGAAATCTTTGTACTTATATTATAATTCATGTGGGTATTGAAAATGGACAATAGGGTTGGTGTGAATAATTTCAGAGAGGAAAAAAATGAAGCCTAAATTTATTTCTACAACCTCCCTTGTTACAAACATATGGTAGCAGAAATCTCCATACATACATTATAATATATGCGGGCATTGAAGATGCATAACAAAATTAATGTAAATTATTTAAAATAAAAAAAATAAAGTCCAAATTTATTTTTAAATGCATCTTAATTTTACACCATTCTGATTGAGAGGTCATGTTGTTTGAATCACTAAATTATTCTTGTCTATTCATTATTGGAGGGACGGTTGGTCCAACAATCAATTGCCCTTCACGATAAAATTCCGACCAGCCCTTCAAATTTGAGGGTTTAAAATAAATTGTTTGGATCAAAAACCAACGTAGAAAATAACCAAGATACAGAAAATAACCTATACTAGCAATCGCACATGAAGTGTGCGATGAAAACGCCGAAAGTAAAACAAAGGAGTATGAAGAAGGAAACTGAAAAATATAACAAAGCAAAAATGTAAATGTAGGTGGTAGAACAACTACGGGAGGAATTTCTTGAACACATTAAGGAGAAAAAAGTTTTGAGATGAAAAGTAACAGAGCATCCAAAGAGCTAATTACCAACATGGATTAAGAGGGGAGAGAGGAAGGAAGGTGATGAAGATAATATTTCTCTTATGAGCATGACGGAAAGAGAGGTGTGGAGGACATTTAGGAGTAACGACCGAATGAAAATGGAGTGGACATTTGAAGGGTCGATAGTCAAGGAGCTCTTGATATAGCCGTAAAGGACATTACTTGTCTTTATGTGCCTGTAATGTCAATAGCTTCCCATTGCAGAGTAAGCCATTGAGATTTACGGATTGGAAATACCCAAGCCATTTTGAGTAGTATTTTTCTTTGGTTTCCTCTGGAATTTGGTGGAATAGGAACATGGAGGGAGTTGTTGGCATCCCAATGAGGGCCCATGTATCGATCAAACTTGACGATGAAGAAGAGAGGCAGAGAAGGTGGAGCAGAGGAGTACTTGTAAACAATGTCGACGATAGATAACAGAAAATAGTTTTGTGTTCTTGAAGTTCATTTCTTATGTTTTGACTATATTTTACATGTTATTTAAGGTTATTATGATTGAATATAGAGCTTATTTCTCAATTTTTTGTCAATTTTTCAACAAACATGAACTCAAGTCAAATTTTCCCTGCTGAGTTTTTGTTGAATCTAAAATTTTGAACTATAAGTGCACCAATTGCTCTGAAAAACTTTATTACTATTAATCTATATCTCCACTACACAAAAATGGATCAAAAACTGTGAAAATTCAATCTTTAAGCATTCCTTGGAAACAAATTATGCTATATCCACATTATTTAAAAACGGATAAGAAAACTTAAATATCAATTTCCCAAGAACCCTTGGAGACAAAACCACACAAACACATCTATACAATAAATTATTAATAATAGAAATACATACCAAAGCATCTATAGAATAAATTATTAAGAATAGAAATACGTACAAAAATGCACAATAGTCCTTTTTAGTCCATAAAACATACACATATAATACATGATATTCATTAACATCGAATACACTTTTTAATATGTTTTTGACTGGATTTGACTAGTGAGGGGATGGAGTTTATGGTAATTTAGTTTACTTTTAGTGTTTCTTTTCCTTCTAATTTTTTTTGAGTTTTTTTCAAGCATTGAAAACGCCCAAATGCCTGCAATAATGCTTGTATGCCTTCCAAAAATATCCCACAAATAGGTGTGTTGTTGTCTAGATGTTTCTAATAGACGTCTAAGTAGTTTCGACACTACCTAAACATTTACAATGCATTTCGAACCCGTAAATCACTTCGAAAGAATTTCCTAGAACTTAGCTCCATATAGTAAAAATTAATAATGACTATGCATAGTAGTGTCACATATAATAAGAAGTGGGATAAGCAACCCAACTTGGTAACTAAGCATGTTTGTTATTGTGGTTCATTTCAGATTTTCATTCTAGCAGTTGTCTAGTTGTACCATCATTGCTAAAGTAAAGGAATATAAGGAAAGGTTCTTTCAAATTATCACATAAAGAGCTTTCACATCTTTTCAATTGTCTAAGATTCAGTATATTATTTTCCATCAATATAATCTCATCAGCTTGGTAAGCATTTCCAAATTAACTTTTTGAGTTTGTTAAGACGAATTTAAAAAGATTTGACCAAGACTCCACACCTAGAGTAGAACAATAATTTGAAAATTAATTACCTGATAAAATTCCAAAAAGCTTCAGCTTTGAAGAAGCTTACTAAACAATGATGTTCAAGGGATGAAATTGAACCACCATATGAAAAAAGAGGTAGGCAAAACATCCTGAAGACCAAAAGTACCAAAATGAGATAAAAAAAATCTAGAAACCCATAACAGTAAACTCATCTTGTGGATTGTTTTGTAAAACATTTGGAGACTTGAGGGATAAATTAAAGTTTCTTCTATCTTTCGCCACCATCTTGGTAACAAACCATAAAGTTTTCTACAAATATTTCACTCCACAACAACTGTCAAATTCAAAGAAAAATATTTGAATTTGCATAGAACATTACAGGTACCCGAGGTAACTTATTATTTCAACTTAGGACTCTACGAGCCTCCTAAAAACTTGCTTAGTCCTCATCCGAGTGAGAACCAAACTTGCATTTGTAGAGACATTATTCAAAATAAACATACCTTTACAGATGGCAGATTCCTAAGAGACAATATGTCCATGAGTGATATTACACACAAAACCACACACAATCTCAGCCTTCAAAAAATCACACAGGCAAGGAGCAACAGCTACAGAGAGAGACAATTGAAAGAACCTATCCAAAAATCGCATTCCCTATAAACTAAAACATTGATTGAAGCCCCGGAGAAGAAATGTTTTTTTTTGGGTCATTTCTAATGGCTGAGCAGGGATGAGCATAGTCACTTGTTTAAGATGACGATGGAGGACGGGCCACTGGACATGTCCACCATTGCCGACAGGCACCCTATTTTTCCCTCCTTTGCATATGGTTTAGAGATAGAAATCAAAGAGAATACGTTACCATAGTCCTGACTTTTAATCCCTTTTGACATTCACTTCAGTGGTTCTGACATTCATTTCAGTGCCCGACACGTGTAAGGCTGATCCATATATGTGCATCGTCAACCAAATGATCATAGCCTCTCATTTATCTATCCTGTGTCAGACAACAGGAGGCTCTCTACCAGAGAACATGCCTTTCAGCGTAAAAACCTGCCATAACACTATGTTTCGCGATGACGTAGCTATGTATTTATCTACACTTATTGTAATAAGATCTCCAAATAAAAAAGTAAAATTATTTTAGAATTCATAAAATCTATAAAAAATTATTTTTCATAAAATCATTATAAAATAATCAAAATAAACTTCATAAAAGATTAAGCAATCTAAACGCAAATACTGTAAATTTATAACCTGGCAATGACTATTCTGATGAACTGCACCATTTGACCGGTGGGGCATGGCCTTTGAACGAACCTTCCATGGCACCCAAGTGCCTTAACTTGAAGCTCACAACAGGAGGGCAAAAAATGGCAGGTGAGAGTCTAGGACTGAAGGCTCCAATAAGTGCCATGGCCAATGGATTTCGACAATGTCAAGATCTTTAAAAATTCGTAGCAAGGACCAAAATTCATCTCCGATTTGTAATACCTGCAATTCATTAATGATTTGTGGCTTCGAATTATAATATTATTTTGATGATTTTTCATTCCAAAAGAAGCAAATTGCAATACCCACAGCTATGATTACGTGTACTTATCAAAACTTCCACGGATAGCATTACGTTCCTTATCATCAGTCTTCCACACCCTCAATTGGAGCGAGTTGCATACATGGCCACACTTATTCTCAAGCAACCTGTATATTTTATAAATTCATGCCCCGCTTCATTCATTTTACACTTGGTTTCATTCCTTGGATTTTACCGCTTTCTGTTACTATTTTTCTTCTGCATTATAAGGAAGAACCCAAGGAAAAATGGATATAAATGTCACAAATTCACGGGTTGTTAGGCCTACATCTCATACTCCAAAGTCCTGATTTGTTTGACAATAGACACACTGTGAAAGCTTACATTTACAGGACATCTACCTGAAATGAATATCAAGTAGGTCAAAGTCAGAATAACTTAGAGAAGAAGATGAAGGAGGGTGGAAGTGAGGATTACCATTTACTTTAAGTGAGTTATTGTATGGATCAATTGTTTTAAAGTCATGAACTCATGCCTTGTGAGAAAATTCCATTTCCTACATTTTCACCAGGTTTTCAACTATTTGCCCATACCTACATAATTTATATTATTTTTACAAATGTTTGAGGTTTTTTTTTTAAATTTAAGCTAATCTTGTTGCCCCTCTGAAGAGCAATTCTATAACACTAGGTGATCATGAATTTTTAAGAAGAATAAATGTATTTTTTATGTATTCTTTAATTTTCTCACATAAAACATACTGAAAGTCTAAATTCAGAGTTATGTGGCATTTCCATGATTTTTATATATAACATTCAACACTATTTAATGTGGCATCCCTACATATTATTATTCTAATAGATAATTTATTTTAATTTATTCCAAGAACAATATAAATGTTGTAGATATTATTTAAATTATATATTTGAAAACTTAATAAAAAGTGGATATTCCATAATAGATGTTTAGAAATGGAGATTTTCTACAAGTTTTTAGAGGTATATAAAAATTGTGGAACTTTTACAAAACATAAAAAACAAATTTTGAAATTATTATAGAGATACCACAAATATTCTACAATTCTCTTAAATTGTTGAAATTTTGTAGAATAATTGTGGTAAAAAGACTCCGTTTGTTGTAGTGTCTACCACTTGCTCTGAGAGGCCCCCATTCATAAAGTTCAATATTATGGCTAGTATAACAATTTTTAAATTTGGGCTTCTACAGAATCCAAATTCATTGTTGTGCATGGTGATGCATAAGAAGTCCCAAATTTATGAATCCTTTTAACTCAAAAAGTAATACATTTCCCAAACTTAAACAAGGTGGCGTGAAAGAGAGAACTGTAATTAAATTTTGGAGAAGAAAAACAATATTTTAATTACTTTCTAGACCAACACTAATAATAAGAAAAAGACTTTTTTGACATTAATACATTTGAGTATCCTAAAGACTGTTGAACTTTAATGGAGACTCATGACATTAACAAAGAGGACACAAACTATGAAATACACGATTCGCAAACTGCTTAAAGGTGTTATCCATACATGCATGTATTGAACAAACATTACTTGAATACACAAACTGGTGTAAACTCGTAGGTGTGATAACTATGGCAGGAGTTTTTATTAAATATTCTAAAACCTTTTCATAAAATTGTCCGCATGTCCCTTGTAATCCTCAAGGGAATGAACATTTCTAACCATAAATGCCTGTGAAGAAGAAAACGATACAGATTAGCTAAAGTACATATTGACCCAGAGAGAGGGCGCTTAGTTACGAGAAATGTCACCGGTTCCGGCATGCTTGTCGTCCCAGATGAATATAATGACATTATCCTCAGCACCCAAAGTATGTCCATTTGCTTGAATATAATTAACATAAGATGAATTTTCTGAGGCTCTTTGCAATCACGCTGCTCCCGAAAGTAAATCGTCCTTCATGTTAATAAGGAAATGAAACTCGTGTCTTTGAACAAGTGAACACTATCCATATTCATACAAGGTAAAGATCGAAGCGATTACATGATATCCAGAGTATGAGAAGTACAATGGGCAGACGTCCGAGGCAAAATGCCTCAGCTCAGGAAGCCCCTGTAGAGTCAAGGCTTCACCCAAGTTAAGTCTTTATCTGTTTTAAGGAACACCGACATTTTCACGGATGCAGATTGCAAGCTTTTAGTAGGAAGTTATCAATAAAGATAAAGATTATAAAATTGTAGTATTGACAAAAGGCAAACCTTTTTCAAGATATTTTCATGAGAGAAAATGCTAGAAGAAATGCATTTGCTCCCTTGCATCTCAGAGGTTTCAGTCTATTGTAATCCACATGACCTATACCATAAAAGTTCAATAGGCAGCCATACAAACTTAAAGCTCTACAAATGTTTCCCATTCCTTAAAAGTGAAAGAAGAAAAAATGGAGCACAATAAAATGATCTCTGAAAAATTTAACCCATGAAAAGCACATACCATGGAATCGCAGTTATAACTCTTAATAAATCAACCAAGAGCCATCTAATATAAAAATCTGTCGTCCCATATTCATACCTACTGTAGCCCACAGGCCAAGATAGACTGTGTTGCCATCAACCACAACATTGGCACTAAAGTTATCGAAAAATGTCGGCACATAATCCACCAAAAACAATGTAAGCACATTGCCAAACATTCACAATAAACAAGGACCAAACCTTTTCTACAAAAGGCACGCCAAATTCCATCCGTCCTCCGAACTGCTTTGCTCGAAACTGCCAAGACAAGTCTCTTCCACCGCCTGCAGATAGGGAAGCTTGTGGATGTCCCTCACGGTTCTGTCAAAGACAAAGCCGGAGTAGGAAAGGGATCAACAATCACCTTCTCATTCACATCTACCAAATCCCATTCGAACATTTTTACAATGTTGTGGAGGAAAACCAGAGACACCATCCACGTGAATTCATTTCTGAGACACATTCAAGGCCCTCCTCCAAATGCCACGAATGTGTAGGGGGCGGGTCCGTTCCCCTCAAACCTTGCTGGATGGAATTTCTCTGGATCAGGAAAGTACTTTGCATTATTATGTGTCGAGTTCATTGTCCATTGAAGTTGCGTCACAGTAAGATTATATCAGAGCTATACCAAAGCAAGTGCAACAGACCCCTAAAAACTAAAGGACCATACCTTCCACCCTTTTGGGATAGTGAAACCACCATAGGAGATGTCAGCAATGGCCTTCCGCCATGTTCCTCTTGCAGGAGGATCGAGTCTCATAGTCTCTTGTGCGGCGTTCCATGTATACTTCATCCTTCGAATATCATCCCATCGCAACAGCTTTTCCCCCTTCTCCCTGGTTATATTCAGTTGCTCTACAACCAATTCCAAATTCAAACATAAGATAAGAAACGTAAACACATTATCGAGGGCTTATTATTATACCTTGGAGGACTTGGCGGTAACAGTGTGGATTGAGAGCCAGATTCCTCAACAAGAGTGTTACAGTAACATCATTGGTGTCGTGGCCGGCCATTAGAAGCTGCAAAATGTTGTCCTTAATGTCACTGTCACTCAATGGATTCTCCCATCCTTCTACATTGCAGAATAGGTAGGATAGCAGCTCTTGATCCGAAGAAGCCAAACCGCTTGCCAGGTCCTCTCTCCTCTCGTCAATAACACGTTGTAGTATTCACCGTATCTGATTGCTACCGATTCTGGATTTGCGGTACAAAGTTCCCGGCAAATCCACGGGAATCTGTAGCATTTTCGTTCAACATGTCCATAAAATGATCATACAACTCAGCTTGTTGCGGTCCTTCACCAAGGCTGAGAAAAAGCGCGCAAGCTACAGTAAACAAGCAACGCTTTACAAGTGGAAAGGTCTTTACTTGTTCGTTCCCAACCCAGTAACGGGTGAGGTGGTCATGGATAATGGATTCGGTTCTGCCCATGAAGTTTTGCAACGCTTCCAGCTTTAAGAAGGTAAGCAGTATCTTCCTCACATCTTTCGCTTCATGCCCAGCTTTCGTAAGCAAGGAATTTCCAAATAGCTTGGCAAGAGAAGCAAGCCAAGAGATTTGGATGAGTTTTTTTTCATTGAAGAAGAGAAAGCGGTTGCCTGCAGGGTTGTAGAAGACGACCATAGGGGCTCCCAGAAACTGGGTTTTAAAAATGTCTCCTCCGTATTTTTTAATTCTCCTCCATGAAATCGTGGGTTGCGTTATTCCTTTGAGAGGCGAGATGCTCCATGAATTCTCCAAGAAGTGGCCAGACAAAGCTGCCAAGGGGAAGAGTGAGGCCTAAAGAGGGCTTCCAGAGAAGAAAAACAGCAAGTAGCAGCAGGGGTTAAATTTGACGGCCACCTATGCCTGTCAAACAATTTTTAGGTGACAGCAACTTTCAAATCTTGCCCTTCAAAAATACAAAATAGTGTTATTTTTATGATGTTAATAAAATATATAAAATATTATTTTATATATATTTAACTATTTCAAATATATTTTTGTATAATTTACCTATAAATCTATATTAAAAATAACGGCCTCCCTTAAAATTTGCAAGTCGCACGTGACGGTTTTTCTAAATATTTACAAGTATTTTACGGCTACAATCATGAAAAACATCTAAACGGCCGTCAAATTTAACCCCTGAGTAGCAGAACACCTAACCCTATGGTTAAGTGTATGTATTGGTGGTACCTAGTTTTCCCATGACCCCACACAAACTGCACACCACCGACCGCTAAGGGCACACCGTACGAGCTTGCCAAGCGACCCTCCATGCTGTCGAGGGCAGGGGTCTATGGTGTGCACGACCCATATCAAATTACCACTTTATTAATTTAATGCATGCCTGGAAATCCAAAAAACCCGTCAAGAAATTCTCCCGCCTCTACATAGCCAATAACTGAATATATAAGCATTTAAGATGGATAGTTTAAAATTCGAAGCTTCAAATGTCATTTAATGAGGTAGGTGGGTATTGGGCACGACAACCCCCGAGTTACCTTCCATGTGCGCAGGTGAGGGGAAAATGCGCTACTGGGGACGAGTAGTTGAGAATTCTGGGCACCGCATTCAAATGCAATCCCGCCAAGAAGGAAGGACGCACTGCAATTTGTCATTGTCTGTCATATCCAGCTGAACAGTCGGCATTTCAGACCTGTCAGTTTTTTTGCACCCGCGTAGACAAATCTGCTAAATTGAACTGCTGCTGCCAAGTGCCAGTGTAAGGCAAGCATTTTTTTCTCTCTTGCATTGGTTTGGTAAATCATTATTA
The DNA here is from genome assembly GCA_019776745.2 of Taxus chinensis. NCBI lineage: Eukaryota > Viridiplantae > Streptophyta > Pinopsida > Cupressales > Taxaceae > Taxus > Taxus chinensis. The sequence continues at coordinate 56,188,936 of CM034148.1, forward strand.
TTGTGACAGCTTAGGTGACGAACGAGGATGAGCAAAGCATTGTCTGTTACATCAAACTTTAATGACAAATCCTTTTCCTAGGATGATGCTTGCGTTTTCCAATTCATATGTTTTTAGGTTTTTGTAAACACTTAAAATTGGCCCTTCGGTTTTTATTTATTATGTTAATACACATTTTGTAAGTAATTAATGCTGATTTTAAATATAAGTCACATGGTAATTTCATGTTTAAATTTGATGTCTTTTTCAATATTATTTAGATTTTTTTCTTTTTGTTTTAAAAGTTAATCATAAATTTGTGATGTCTTGGTCATATCCATTTCATAATCTTATTTTCCTAAAATATTTTTGAGAACTCTGTACGTTGCTTCAATTAGAAAGAGTCATTCATCACTAATTGATATGAAGTTTAGAGACGGTAATAGAGTTGCTAATCAATATGGTATACAGAAAATTCAAGACAAAAGACTCGAAATTAATATCTATACTAATTTATCTTACACCAATAGACATCAAACAAATTTAACAGATGGTGGGAGATATAATGTCAGTAGATAAATAAAATTGATTAAGTTCACAAGTAACAAAATATTAATTCAAGTCATTTTTGAATAAGTAAATGATTAAGTTCATTTAGAAAAATTAATCAAAAACCTAGAATAAAATTTATGTAGAGAACTTGTGGCACACATTATGAAATTATTTGAATGTCTTGTAACTTTTGTTTATTGACCTCTCTCTATTTCAATCCTACCAGCCCAATAAATTAGGAAATTATTCTAACACAAGCTCCTACTTTATTTTTAGGTGAAATAAAATTAGCTCATTATAGGAAGACATGAGTCACATTATATGAAAATCAAAGAATAACTAAATAAAAACATGTTTATAGAATTACTTTCCAACTAAAAATATGGTCTTAACATCTTAGAAGCCATCTCAATTCACTCCCCTATATCGATACAAACTTTTCAAAAGTGCATGTTTCCAAGTTTAAAGTGCAAAACCTTTTATTTCTCCACCTAATAAATTGAGACATTATTTATCATCTTTTTGAATACAATGTAGGTGCATAATTAAAAACCGTTCATTAATAGTAGAGTAATTAGAGATTCTCATTATACCCTCTCCCCAATGAAATCTTTACCACAATAGAGAAGACCCACATTGTCCCAACAAATGCATGAGCACTAGTGTAAAGTTAATCTAGGAAGAGTAAAATAAAGTCTTGGACCCAATCTAGAAGGGGGGGACCTTCCAAGAAAATAAAGTGCTCTTATCATGCATGTGAGAATATTTCGAAAGCCCAACTAATTACTCTAACGAGCAATGATTTTGTGTGTTTGCTAGATATAAAAACCATACAGAATCGATATATCTTATAATAAGCATGAACAAATCTGAGATGTCTATTCCTTAATTAAATCCTCCAATCATTCTCCAAAACATTATTGGTATAGTTAAATACACCACAAAGTGCATGTGAAAGTGCAATGTCAAATCTGACAATGTTCTTACTTAGATAAATATTTTTTAAATTGGGCAATGTTCTTAATTTGATAAGTATTGTTTATACCCTACATATCACAGACATGTAATATTTTTCCCACAGATATAGATATTGGGAAAATTGTATTTGAATCCACTGACAACCACCTTTCTAAATTCTTCTTTAATATCCCACAAAAAACCATAAGCTTGTCAATATGGTCATAAAGTAAGACTTTATCCAAATAGAAATATCACAATTATGAATGACATTACAGGTCACCAATAATTTATATATATGCCATTGACTTATTATCCAACCATGTGTAACCTACTTGAATTTGATAATTGACATTGAAAGTGACTTGTGATATAGCTCATTTTCAAGGTGATGGCATTGGGTGTCTTTTCTATATGGAATCGTTCTATTGCCATCCACCTAAACACGATGTCTACATTATATGTACTAAGGGAATTGTTTATGTTATTGAATTCAAAATATAATATTTTACAGTCAACTTTTTTTTATATACAATTAACAACCCAGGGGATAGACCCACATCAAGGTTTATAAAGCACATAAATGTGGCAGTGAATGCCTGTTTCCCATCAAATAATGTATGATATAATGTGTGTGCAACATAGGTAGGGAACAATGTATGTAAGGCAATTAATGTATTATATAATGTGTAATCCACAATGTGCATGAAACAAGTAAGTTAGGAAGTAATGTGTTTAAGTTAGTAATGAACCAGATAAGATCCCAACCCTAATAGTGTTGATCTAATTTTTTCGTTCCTGTTCAAGTTAATGATATAGTATTAAAGAAAATAAAATAACTCAAAAAATGCGACGGTTTAAGGTACCTCGAAGTATGATGAATACAAATGGACGGGCTCAAAGTGGATGACCTCATTGAAAACTCAATGATCCTGCAAGACAAGAAGAACTAAGAAGGAAAAATGATTATATGGTATATGAGGGGGTTGCGTGACGAAGTCAGCTCTAAGAAGCGTTAACTTCCTTGGCGGATTTCAACCCTCATGTTTGATAAAATAGGATAAAATCAATGATAACAAACAACACATTATGCATAATCTGAGGCGCAGAGAAACTAAAAATGCATAAATGTAAGGTACATACAAATATGATCTAAATTGACATAAAATAAAGTTTACCTGGTAGGGTTGACGACAACCAAGGTTACAGAGGTCAAATCGACGATGATAAGAGGCAGATGAAACAACAACTGTAAATGTAGATCTAAATATTCTGAGTACAGACATGAGGATGCTAGGGCTCTGTGATGACTGGTAGGAACTTGCAGAGAAGTTTTGAAATTGACAGAAACAGAAGGGTGTGAGGAAATAGGGATGTAAGTGGTGGATGTTACAAATAGAGGTCTGGTTGACAATAATTGGGTAGGGGCAATGATGACTGGGGGACCGACAAGATGAATCTCATAAACATGGTGACGACAAGGAGATCTGGCAATTGGATGAAAAATGGAAAAAAGTAATAGGGATAGGAGGATCTAGAAAACAAAGACACAAAGGCAGATAGATACATGATCAACAACGACGTGACAAGGTCGATGACGACCTAAGTTGGACTAAGTAAAGCTGAGAGTGGATGGAATGAAAAAGAAACCTACAAGTACAAGGGATGAAAAGGACGACTGAGACGAGGTTTGTGGAGATGATCTGGTTCTGTAAAAAGTTAGATGCAAACAAGACAACGATAATTTGATAATAACTTAATAAAACAACAAAAAATGATGGTAATCTCATGAAGGATGTTCACGAGTGATGCAAGCATGTTAGAAGGAGATCCAAGAGGTCTGTAACTGTTGCAGGGATGCTCGGGCACAAGAAAAAGTTTGCAAGTCGCGAGAAAGCTCAGATATCTGCATGCATACCTCAGGAAGATGGGGTGAATGTAATTTAATAGGGGCGACTGCGACTGGGTGGGGTCACTGCCGACTGCGAGAAACCATTCCTTAGATGGTAAAATCACTGATTTAACCAAGATATGGGGTTATTAGGGATTTGGATGAGTTCTTTAAAGCATATTGGTGGGTAAGGGTTGTTTAGGGATGTGTCATGGATAAGTAAGAGATAAAGATGGGTAGGATAAAAGCTAGAAAAATCCTAGGGATGTGGCTTTAGGTGGTTAGGGATAAAAGCATCCCAAAGAAAGCCAATTATAGGTAATTAGCTAATTAGGAGAGATGAAAGCTAATTAGGGATAATTAGCTAATTAGGATTAAGTAACAAGAATTAATTAAGATTTAAAGGTGATGAGATAGTAAATGGTCATTTTAAATAAATGAAGTGAATTAAATTAAATGGGTTTAGATAGGACCATGGTGAAAGAATGCGCACATGGGCAATCAAGGGTATTGATACCAAATTTTGGTGTCTACAAATAGTAATCAAATAAACATAAAAGTATGCAATGAGCAAGTGATAATTATAGATTAATAGTAAATACACACATGGAGCATGACACCTCAATATAGTAGTAAACAATGTAATCATTGAATGAAGTATAATATAACACATGTCATAAGATATAAGGTCTTGTAAGACAAAGAATAACAAATTCGTAATTTTGATGAACTAGTGTGAAAAGATATAATCTTAAATAAGATATATATGTAATTTTCTCTTGGTGTAAGTGTGTCCCCAATGTGGTGGATTGCTTTAGGGTAAAGGGCCTAAAAAGCCACAAAGTATGGGTATTAGTTCCCATGGACTATATATATCTACAATTGTCTTGGATATTATAAATAATAAGTACATAAATAAGTAGGATGTGTAAATTGCTATAACTAAATCTAGAACATGATTCCTGAATTTTTGTTTCAAGAAAATTTTGAATATACGTTTTTAGTAGTTTTTAACAACTTTTGCTATTTTGAATTTTGAGGATTTTAATAACATTTCTAGCATTTAGACTATATGATGATAAAAAAATATATGATTATAATTCTGTTTTCGAGTTTTCTCATCATCTTTCCAATGGTTCTTGTTGTTCACAATTCAACTCAATGGATTAGGAGATATGACCTTGACAAAGAGCACTAAAATATTAATAATAGGATAAAATTTAATTTTTTTCCACTTTTATCTTTTCAAATCCACCCCTAAGTTGGATTCATATGGTCTCCATGTAGGATGACCTGTTGGTTCCCATTTGGAACCCTTAATGTTTTATTTTTAACAACTATTCAACTTCTGAATTGTACAAATATAAAGTATATTATTTTGAATAAAGGGATAGATCTTCAGGCATGCATCCCTCTTTTGAAGTTTTCCACTTTGTATATATTCAAAATCATAATAAATTTATTTTGTTTCCACAACTCTTTCATTATGAATTTATTGGTATAACACATTAAGCGCCATCATTATTATGTTGTCCACTAGGTTGTAGGTTAATATGGATCATTGGTATTAGAGAAAGTTCATTCCACTCTTGCATGTCGCATTGCTTGAGGTCAGAATAACAGAAACATGGTCTTAAGGCTCATGATCCTTTAGTTTACCTTCCTTTTTCATAAAACAACTTGAAGAAACATAAGAGAAATTGAGTATCCCTTTAAAGAATTACTTGATGAGGCCCCTGAGAAGTAGAGGAAGGAGATGATGTAAGGATATTACTTGTATAAATCAAAACATATACAACATAATAACATGAGAGAAAACCAAAATATAGATAAATGATGACAATATGCTCATATAATAGCTTTTCCACTTCAAGGGGGCAACCTCCAATACCACTTCAAGGGGGTAACCTCCAAACCATACAATAACACTCAAATACTCAATATCATGATTAACTACAACCTTCTAACCTCTATATATACCATTCTAACCTATGGCCAATACTGACGCCAACCTCCTAAGTATAATAAATCATAAATGAATGATATAATAAGATAAGGGGATGTGTGCCACATGTCGGCATATCCATCAATACATATACATCATAACATCCTTTCCCTAGGTGCATAGCATTCCTTCCCTCCTTGACATGTTTCGTCCCCGGAACATAAGAAGAAACCATGTAATGAGTGTGTTGTAAATTTTTACACACTTTGCGCCATGATTGATCATCCATCCATATGTGATCCTGGTAGTGATACATATCTGAACTAGTATCCATATTCCGTTGCGCTACTCTGATTCCATTCATGACCATAATTTATCATCCTTGGATTCCATGCATAACCAACATAAGGATTCACTGCATAACCATAATAAGGATTCCATGTATAACCATAATAAGGATAACCATGATAAGGATTCCATGCTTCATAATTGTTTCTCCATTGATCCCCTGTATAAATAAAGTGATTATTCCTCCAATTACCTGTATATCTATATTGGTTGGAAATATGATGTGCCCTGGGATATCTCCATGATTTTTTTCTCTCATGTTGACGTGGATTTCCATAAGCTATAGTTTTAGTATCCTTAACCTTATCAACCTGTTTTTGGACTTCCTTTTCTTCTTCCACCTTTGCATTTGATATTTTCTTTTTCTCTTGAGTAGATGAATCATCATTTCCTTTTTTTTCTTCATGTTCCTCTTTTGAATCATCCTTATTCCCTTCTTCTCCATATTCTAAATCATCCTCATGGTCTATATTGACTTTTCTTTGATTTCCATTAAGCCTGATATCCTGTAAAGTGACCTTCTTCTTTTTGTACCAAATCTTCATAAACTTATTTTTCATATTAATATTAATTGTCCCCAATGTCTCTAACCAAGGATAGCCAAGAACAATATCCAAACCATCCATATATAAGGAAAAAAAAATTGAATGTAAAGTATATTTGTCCATAATAAGTTTTAAATCTTCAAAAACTTGAATTTTCTTACCATTCACTTGAGCTTCTTTGATATTGCTTTCTTGAATATGTAGATGTTGAGCCATATCCTTATTGATGAAGTTATAATTTCTGTTAGGGTTCATGGAAACAATTATATTATTCCTTTGAATGCATCCATGAAACTGAAATATGGCATCTTCCTTCTTGGGAGCTATAATATCTTCTTCTGCATCAATATCTTGTTTTTCTTCCTCTTCTTCATAGTCTTCTTCAACTTCTTCTGCATTTGATTCTTCAATATATGTTGCACCATCATCTTCCCTTGAATCTTCTTCACCTTCCTCTTCATCTTCTTTCTCTCTTGATTCTTCAATATATTCTTCCCCATCATCTTCCTTTGACTCTTCTTTCTCTTTGTGGTCCCATGTATCCATAAAAAGTTGTTCCATTTCCTCCCAAGACCAATCCTTCCTGTCATTTTTAATCTCAGAAAAACAAATCCATGCAGGACCACCAAGATAATGTGAAAACCTATTCCTTATCATGAAATATGAGAAATATATATTCTTAAATTTTATCCACCATTCTTTAGCATCCATCTCACCATTTCCATAAAAATTTGTTATCCCCGTGATCATGATTAGGGTTTAGGAATTCTGAAAATATTTCAGCAGATGGATAAAAACACAAAGAACAAACCCTAACTGAAATTTCAAGAGCTTTCCGAAAATATAAAATTTTCTAAAAAATACAACAATTTTCTTCTTGAAAAGAGAATTTATGAAAAAACCTAAAACACCAATAATATCCGCAAACCAGATCCAATGGAGCTGAAATTTTCAGATATTATGAATTAGAGTGTTTACAAATTATGATACAAAATTTGGGAAAAAATTAGATATCCTCTTCAAGATATATTCGAAACAAAAAATTAGGGTTTTTGCCCTAATTTTGGCCAAAATCGCCGCTCTGATACCACTTTAAGGATATTACTTGTATAAATCATAACATATACAACATAATAACATGAGAGAAAACCAAAATATAGATAAATGATGACAATATGCTCATATAATAGCTTTTCCACTTCGAGGTGGCAACCTCCAATACCACTTCGAGCGGGTAACCTCCAAACCATACAATAACACTCAAATACTCAATATCATGATTAACTACAACCTTCTAACCTCTATATATACCATTATAACCTATGTCCAATACTGACGCTGACCTCCTAAGTATAAATAATCATAAATGAATGATATAATAAGATAAGGGGATGTGTGCCACATGTCGGCATATCCATCAATACATATACATCATAACATCCTTTCCCTAGGTGCATATCAAATGATGACATTGTTATTGATGTTATTGTTATCCAAAATTACACCCCATGTAATTTTGAACAACTCATCAAAATGACTTAGTCAATTTTAGGCTCAGAAAAAGTCGTGGAAGACTAGATCAGTCTACTGAAGGGTGCAGGAACGTAGAGTTCTATGGGTTTCTCTAATCCATAGGACAAAGGAGCAAACAATTTGGGACTTCAGAATATTTTGAGAGTTCTGGTGCTCAGCATAAAATTCATAGAAACGTATTTTATTCTAAAGGGAATGTAATGCATGATAAAGTAAATTTCATGAGCCGCGGAGTAGGGATGAGAACATTATTAAGTGTCAAAGTTTGGAGGTCGTGGGAAAAGGAAAGCAATTAAGTTTGGTTTGCATGAATAAATGCCACACGCTGGGGGGGAAGAATGAGGGTCCATGGAGATCAAAAGATGAGTTTGAAGAGCTTTGTGGCAAGGGAGAAAAAGCTATAAGTGGCTAACTTTAAAATTTGAGGAATACCAACTTAGTGTTCTACAGATTTTCTGATTTATAATGTTTCTCAAAAGTCGTGGAACAAAAGGAAAATGGTCACATGTTAAAATGTCATGGATTGAAGAGTTAGGCCTTTGTGGGCGATGCAAAATATTTTGGCACATTAAATAATGTAAGGGAGAAAGTTGTGAGGGTCTGCCGATAGGATAAATTTGAAAGGCTACGGTAGAAGCTGCAAGAATGAGGCAATAGTTTGCCACAGGTTTTGAGTGAAAATAAAAGCCACAAGAACCATAATATCTCATGTTAAAGGATTATTCTTCATGACATTATGTAGGAAACTGTAACATGGAAACCCACCAAACAAGGAAGAAACAATCATAATTCATATAACATAGAAACTATGCGAATAAGAAATGAAAATCCATAAATTAAAGCGAAAACATCATATTTCCATAGGAAACCTCAAAGCCACACATGGTTTGTTCAAGGAAATGCTCAACCACCCACCGACCAAAATTAATGAAGTATGTGCATTGTTTCTTCTCTTATAGAATATAATGACATGTGATAGAAGCCATGTTAGATGCCCACACCTTCCTACAAACATCTATAGCGATTGGTACTTGGTGGTTGAATATTTCCATTGGTACCTCTCTTTCTCCATTCTCTCTTCTTCTTCTTCTCATGATCTATAAATATGAAACTCGTACTTCGTAGAAAAGATCCCTTTTTATTGTAGCGATACCATGCCAAAATGGTGGCCGACTTCTCACGATTCCCAGACCTTGAACTTGGTCTCTGTAATGCATTTTGCACCTACTGCCACCATTGTAACTGAATGTACATACTTCAAAGCAATAAAATCGAGTTTCATGACTATTCTTTTACCTATTCTTGCATTTAACATATTCTTTCCATTTTTTTCTTTCTTTGGCATGTTGTATGTTTATAGGGTTCCCTTTTTTATGTTATGACGGTATGGGAAGGGTGGATCTACATGGATTTTTCATGTAGTACATTTTTCTGCCCTTTCCTCTTGTATTTTCTCCCTTTCCTCCCCCTTGTGGAGAGTGATCAACCATTCTTTTAGTGCTATCACTACCTTTTAGCTTAGGTTTTACCTTCTATATTTTTCTTCCCTTATTTCTCTCTCCATGGTCCCTTGGAATTTTTAGAGTAGGAATAAACTTTAGTAGCATTTTATATTTAAAAATAGTTTGTGTCTCATAAATTAGGTTGTGTCTCATGAATGGAGGAAACATGATTTCTTTGGAGGCCTATCTCAATCTGCAAGTCTTACACTTGGAGATAGTCCCATGTTGCCTCAAAATCTTGAATCTGCATAATTCAGGCTAGGTTACAATTTTGAGCTTCAATAGTTTTGGTAAGTCTATTGGATAAGAGTTTAGAGATCCTTATAACTTTATAACTAGCAAGGTTGATGTGTTATTTATGGTATCTAACCTTTGGAGGCATTTCTCAACACATCTGGTGACTCCACTGATCAAAACACCCCATTCATCTTTTCCACATACCCTTACTTTTCTTCCACTCTACCTTACGCCTTCCCACTCATTTACATGTTTCCATATTTCATGGATCTCCAAACGGTTCTTCCATTCTACCATTTCATTTCTAACCCCCTGATAAAATTCAATACATAGCCAACCATTGTGCCATTCAAAACATAAGAGAAGAAAACATTTGCCTTAGGCTTCTTGTTTCATCATTTAGAGGTAAAACAAGAGATCGGTATGGCAGTTTAGCTCCTTAATCCATTTCCACATGGGATTAACTAGGAGAGAAACTACACAGCTAGTTCAAGGAGATGATTTAATCAAATTTTAATTAAATATTATTTCAAAGTAACTACTTTAACAAATGATATTTGGGTAATTACATATAATAATGTGCAAACACTAAGCATTCAATAATGTAAAACCCTAAACATGTGAAAGGAAGAAGAAGAATCAAATGATTTTGTGTGATCTAGGAGTGATTGGGATATGTATTTATTGGAACATGTTGGGAACAACGTCGTAATGGCTTGATGAAGATTCAGAAGTATAGAAATATTTAGGACAAAAGTGCCCGCAGAAGGACTAGAGCATCCCAAGTGTTAGTGATTGATTTGGGTGCCACTGTCTGTTTAGATGCTCAGGTTCTGAATTTTTATATGTCGAAAGGTATTCACTCCAATATTCACTTTTTCACTCTAAATTCATTGTTAGGGTTCCGTTCGCACCTGTAACCTACAAAATAGATTACAAACTACACATGCCCACAAACCACATCAAATCTAATAAAAAATTATAGAATGGGTAGTCAGATTGACCTCAATGGTTACCTGAAGAGTGAACTTACGATCAAGCGCTACACTACATCTCAGTCTCCAAGTAGTTCTTTGTGTGTGTGTGTGTGTGTCCATGTCCCGTGCCATGGGTTGCCCTTGCGCAAGTTGTACAATGATAACATGCTAGATATAGATTATCCCAAATATGCAAGATGTGTGAAATGGAATAGAATAGACTCCCCTCTTATACAATGCATGTAGATCAATGTAACCCTTTTCCCTTGCATGAATGTGTTAGATGTGTTCTTTGTAATTCTCTTGTGCCTTTGAGCAAGCTTAGGTGGTGATAGATAATACTTATAGTTCTCAGCCCCTTTAGTTAGAAGAAGTAACTAAGTATATATATGATTCCCATGTTTGAATTTTGTAATCAAAAAATGAAAGGCTTACCTAAAGTGTTAAAAGGTGACCAAGAAGTGAAAAGGACCCAAAAGAGTAAGAAGAATAAAGAGAAGGACATGGACGCCCATGAGGGACATGAGTGCCTGGGTGCTTCTGTCTTATATGGGCGGTAGTGTCCAAGGCCATAAAAGATAAACCAGTTAAGTGTTGGTAGAGTTGTAAGGTGTGTAAAGCCAGTAAATTGTAAGAGATATAAAAACTAAAATGCCAAAAAGAGTTGTCAACCACTACTTTTCTTACTTAGGAATCATGTATATATTAACAAGCTTTAGGACCTAGAAATGTACCCCGAGTGCATACATTATGTGTCTATAAGAGAGTGCATATATCATATCTCTCATGGAACACTTTAGACACCAAATTTAGGACACCCCAATTCCCATAAGTTCGTACACACTATAGGACATCCCTTCACAATCCCACATGGTCATTTTCATCTTTATATTGAATTACATTTTACCATTTCACCACCAGTAACCACCTACAACCATAAAACAAACCCAAATAAATAAATCAGACAAACTAAACAACCTAAAAAACCATCCCACAAACTTAAACCAACCCAAAAACCATTAGAAAACTGAAAAATCTATAAAATTAGTTGAAACCAAATCCCGCAATTAGCGTTGATTGGTGGCAATCCATTGAAATGACATTGATTCTATATAAATTAGCTCAAGATCTTTCCCAAAGGTTCCACATTCATTCCCAATCATCTAGTATCCAATCTCATTCACGACGAGTCCAATATTTCCAAGATCACGAGTTTATTAGATGAAAAATGACCCAAACATCCAGTTGTAAGTTATCTGCCTTTGGAGTAACCTGCTTATGCATCCAATCAATCAAATTGGATTTACTCTCATCACGGTAAGCCCATTTAATTTTCATCTACATTTTAATATTACGATCAATCATTGTTAGTCATTAGGTTTAGTATTTGAAATAATAATCTATATAAATTGGGAAAATAGTGTATGAGATTTATATGCCAGATATCTTTGCAATTAAGAATATATGAATAATGAAAAAACTCTATAGGAAAGATGTATGCCTCACAATTCTACACAAATTAAGATGTATACAAATGGGAATTTTTTTTATGAGATATGTATGCATCAAAAATTTCAAACCTGCAACTTATATCTGCAAAATCTTCAACTTGCAAATTTGTATCTTCATTCGAAACCATCTTCTTTATCATGGTAACATGCAAAACATGGAATTTTTATAAGAATAATAAATGAAGTGTTATAAATAGGAATTGAAAGGTCAACCTACATGGAGATGACATGTATCCACCTTAAGGGTAAATTTGAATGGGAAAAAGAGGACAAAAGCCGAAAATAATAATATTATTACAGTGTTATTTTTGAGTGCTCCTTATTAAAGTCATATCTCCCAGCCCATAGATCCAATTAGAAAACTACATCAACCACTTGAAATATGGTAGATAAAACTATATAAAATCCACCACAACCGTGTTTTTTACTCTCATCATATAATTTTAACCATTAATTCTCTAAAGACCCTAAAAATAGAAAATACTTAAAATTGTCAAAAAAAAAATGCAAAAAATACCTTTCATGAGCTGTTAAATATATAATTTTAGAAATCCTACTCTAATTGCTAATATGGATCATTCCTACTGTTAATACTCATCTAGATCAATAACTAATAGTAATATATTTTATTTCTTTCTAAAACAAACTTTTAAAATGCTTCTCTAGATACTGATATTGTTTAGTCTTTCTCTAAGTGCTCATCTGGACCATGCCTAATAATATTAAATGATTTATTTGTGATAAAAGTATAGAAGAATAAGATTCATGTATTCAAACAAATTTTTTAGTAGGTGAAATGGACACAACATTTCTGAGTAATTAACTTTATGTGTATCAACAAAAAGTTCCATAATCGAACTATAGTAACGTCTTGAAGTATTATATTTATATTTTTGAAAACCATTTGTACTTGTGTACATTTCTATTTTGAGATCTAAACTCTAATATGATTACCAACATATTGTGATTCTATCTCATTTTTATCATTACGAGATTTTTTATAGAGTGAGAAACCCATAGATTTGGTAAAATTTGAAGACAGAAAATGTTGTCCATTTTATAGTATTTTGATTTTATAAATTTTTTCAATATATGTAATTTTAGAAATTTTAATCTAGATTTAAAGGATATTGAACTTGACCACCGATTTTCAAACTTGATCTAACCCTTGCCAAATTTGACCATTTAGCTACCAAAATTTTCTAGCAAACTCGAACTTCCTTGACTTCTCTTCTCTTCTCTATTTAAATGTAATTTATGATTGATATATCATTTTATAGTTTTTATTTGCATTATATTTGTATTACAACTCATGTTTTGTTCATTTTTGTTTATGTGAGATGATGTAGACACTCAAATTTGGTAATTCATCCTTTGGAAATGAAAATTCTAGTTGTGTTCCCTTGTTAAGACAAATGCTCACATTCTACGTCCAATTAACACATCTATTTGGATTATTAGCACATGTCCTTGGATCTTATCACCGGGACTTGCAACAGGTTATAGTCTAGATTAATTCATATTAAGTTCATTAAATAATATGCACAAGAATTATCAAGGCTTAAGCTTAACACACAGTTGTGTAATAGCTACTTGAAGGACATAATGCAAATAAGGAAGAGATAGTGAATGGAAAAATGCATTAAATGAATGAGAATACTTAATATTGAGTCAAAACAAAAAACATATTTCAAAATGGAAGGAATTAAGATAGAATTCTATTATGATCAAATATCAACCTTTTACGCATTGCGCTTACATATTTTTATACATCATGAGGTGATTGTTGAGTTACTAGTCCCTTATTATTATTCTTATACAAAAAGAGGCTCTTCGCATTCTCTATCTATCTAAGAGAGCCCTATTTATTCTACCCTTTTTAATCTAAAAAAACATTACAATGGGATTTCCCAATCATACAAAATAGATCACGGTGGCTTTCTAACCCTTTTTATACTCCAACACTTTCTCGGACTTAAATAGTTGTCCCTTCCTAAGACAAAAGTTGCTTTGATGATCTAAAAATTACTTGTTCTTTTCTTCTAAATCATGTCGAATATTGATTGTTTTGTGTAGTTGGATACTCTTCTTGCAGTCGACATAGAAAACATCGTTTACCAATTTTCATCCTTTGTGTACTACTTGTATGCATGTGATTGAATTAATCTAAGCTAGTGTAAGGAAACTAACACTAAATATATTCCTAACTTAGTTAATCAACAACATAAACATCATGATAAAGCTAAAAAGGAAAAGCTTAACTAATGTGCATCAAACATTAAAATATTAAATACAAACCAAATCCTTTGATATTTGGATATGCTTTGTAATTGTAGGTACTCCTTCAGTGATTTGAACGTAGCTATGTGCAATCAAAGAAATTCTCCAAGGAAGAGGAAGAGATCTCACTAATATGGCTTAATTTTCATGTTTGGTTCTTCTCTTACTACTCTTTTCCAAGTAGAAGATGGAAAAAGTTGTTTGATCAATAAGCCTTCTAAGATTGAAATGCTCTTATCATATGCAAATGTCTTACAAGGACATGGTGTAAATTTGGACAAGGTGTACTAGGTTCTTTATATAGCTTTCCAGTTTTGGAGAAGCTTGTAACCTAGTGAATGTGGGATAAAGGTAAAGTAGAATTAGAAAGGGATAAGTATGATTAGAAGAGATTAATTAGTGATTAGCAACTCATGGGAGTTGAGGTGATTTAATTAATCAACTAGGATTAATTAATAGACCAAGATTAAGCTTATAGAAACCATTTGGAGATGATTTAGAGGGAAATTAGTAGAATTTGAAGGGTTTGAAAGGGGGGTTTAACCAATAAGAGGGTTTATTGATTAAATAGGAGATTAAAAGGCTTAATTAATTAATAATGGTTAATTAATTAATTAAAAGAGGATTATAACTAACGAAATGTCGTTAATTGGCATCTAGAATGGGGAAGGCTAGTTAATTAATGGAGTGTCGTTAATTGAACTAAATGAAGGGAATTGTTAGCTAATTAGCAGGAAATCGCTAATTATAATGAAACGATGGGAATGAGGATAATAGCACAATTTTAGTATTAAAATTTAGTCATATTTATTTAGGTGTCTAAATTTTTCCCTCTTTGATGCGGTGTAGAGCAAGAAACACCACTTCAAAGATAGTAGACAATTACAGATAATTAAATTTTGTAAGGGTAGAAGAAAAATTAGTAGGATGGATGATGTTTCCCCCTCGAGTGTCGATGGGGTGATTGAAGAGGTCAATTGATGCTAATAAAGAAGAGAATAACTATAGTGTTAAAAAATGAATTTCCGATGGTAGGCCAACAAAAGATTGATTAGAAAATAAATTCATGGGTTTAATGGAAGAAATAAGGGAGGGAGGGTGGGATAAATATGATCCCTATTACCCCAAATATTTTGTGGGAGTTGAAGTGATATCAAGGGAAGGGGATTTCGAACTAGGCCTGGTTGGCCATTGTTGGAATGGATAAAAAGAGTAGGATCCCATGCCTCAAGTGGAAGAAGAAAGGGAGGGGGAAGAATATGAAAATGATAGGTAGAAAGTTAGTTAGAATGGAAATGGGAAGATAGATGGAGAATGGGAAGATCGCAATGTAACTTACATACCATCTGGCTCAAAAGTAACTATTTATTTGATATAAGCATACAACAAAAGTGTAAAATGACATGACGAGCCATAATATTGATTTTTGTTCATTACTAAAGGACCAAATAAAAGAGAAATACATGAAGCAATGTAGTATGAGAAAGTAAACAAGCAAACCAACAAACAAAAAAGCACACAAAAACATACTCAAACAAACAACGTTCAAGAAAGTTGCACCAATGTTTTTTTATCCAGCTTCAGTTCCCAAATGTTTGAGTTATATGACAAGGGTTAAAATGATGTCCCAAGTAAGGAAATATGCAAGGGAATAAATGGAGGACATAGAAGTCCTATGAAAAATTAATGTGCACTATGAAACTTCCCCAAGCAACAATATATGCCGAGAAAACAACCATATCAAGCAAACCAACTTTGTTAATGAAGGAAGATCACAAGATGATTCACATGTCATGCTAGAACAAGCAAGCAAAGAAAGCAGGATAAAGTTTAGGATGATGTTTGTGAATAGGTTTTAGTTTTACCAATGTTTTTTGAAGGATCAATGTTTTTGGATTTTTGAAGCTTTTACCAATGTTTTGAATTTTTTGAATGTTTTTGGATTTTTGATTGTTTTACCAATGTTTTTAGATTTTTGATTGTTTTACCCACGTTTTTGTATTTTTGATGGATTTTATGAATTTTTAGGGTTTTTTGAAATTTTCTGAAGCTATGTAAAGGAAAATGAAGATGCAAATATCCCCCATCGAGAGGTGAGAATTTACAAGGGAAAACTCCGCGCATATATACAAGAAGAAGATAAGAAATATCAAGGCTAAGATGGATAGGTTCAACATGATGATGAACTCAAACCAATGAAGAGCTAGGAAGGAGCGAGCATGCCCCTAGTGCAAGTTGGCTAAGAAACACATGATAGAAAGAAGTAGAAGATTATTTATTGAAAGGGGACAAATTTTCCCTCAAACATGGTAAAAAGGAAATCTTATACACATGGATGTTCTAAATGAAGCAGAAGAAAAGTGTGAATGCTATGGAAGGATATGGAAAATGTAGCTAGAAGATTGGCAATGAAAAAGTGATGAGCCAAAGACACAAATCATGAGAAAAAATATAGACTAAAGCAAGAGTCTGAACAAGGTCCAAACAACACCTGGTAACATACTAGTCATGTTTTCTCATCGAGATCCAATGTGTGCACATGGAAATTAATTACTTCTTGAAGTGAAGATTTGATAGGTAACAAGTGAGGAAAAACTAGCCAATGTGTAGGAATGATTTATTTTGAAATGTGATTTGTGAATGGAGGGTGGAAGGAGAGTTGTACATTGCTCCGCTACTAGTCAGGCATCCATAGCCCCAATGGAGATGTATTTGATTCTAGTCGCAACATTGCTCTACTGCCAGAAAGGTGTCCATAGCCCCGATAGAGATACTAGAAATACCCCAAGAGAGAGTGATATATTGATTTTCTTTTTGACTTTGATTTTTGATTTATTTTTTTTTGCTTTCTGAATTTTTTTGATAAGGGGTTAAGAACCACTGATGGCTTGATGGAAGGATGTGGAAGTGATTATGATGACGATATTGGCTAGTGTCAACAAATACACCCAAAGATCTTCACAACAAGTTTATTAAATGTATGATAGTGATAGGATCTCTAAGAGGTCATTCGTTCTTTAATTTACCAAGGTGATGAAAGACCAAGGTCAAACAGATACAATAGAGATAAAATTAGCACAATGAGCATGAATAGACTAACCAAAAGATCATCGAAGGGATGAACATGGTGGGAGACTTGTAGAGGAATATGAAGAAAGGAAGGAAAGAACATCCATGTGTATGTAATACCTGATTGCAATGTTTGATCTTTGTAATGTTTTAGGTTTTCTCATTTTTCAAGGATTTTTGAATTTTTTTGATTTTTTATGGTTTTACGAAGGGAAAAATGTGAAGGGAGAAGATGATGAAGATGAATGATTGGGAAGTTGGGACCAAAAATTTCACTCCACGTGATAGGATCCAACAATGATGTTTGTGATTTCTTTGATGAGGGAGACTAGGATATTTTTCTTATCAAGAGTGATATTATCTCCAATCTCGATGATCGTGGTGAGATCATACTCGATAAGTGACTGTGACTTATCTTGAAACATGGATTTTTTATGTGGAGCTTGAGTTCCCTATCCATAAATTTTGTACTTTTCACCATACCTGGATTTTGCATTGGTATGCATTTTTGAATTGCATTTGATTTTTGGATTTGTGGTTATTAGATTTGTTGGGAGCTTTGGAGCTCTTCAGATTTTTGATTTTGACTTGATGAAGAATTTGTTTGTTCTTCACACAAGATAATGTGTGATGGTGTTGATCCGAGAAGTGGGAGAAGAAAATGGATGTTTAGGATTGATGATAGGAATGGTAGAGATGATGGTGGGATCTTGCCACAATTGTTTGTAGAATGGATGAAGAGGATATGATATACAAGGATTGAAGAGAAATGGTCTACCAAAGGATTCCCATAGATAGAAATGAATGGCTACTAGGAGGTGGCCCAGGAGAAAATGATGGGCTACCAGGATTTGGCTAAGAATAGAAGAAATGGGCTACTAGGAGGTGGCTTGAGATATAGAAGATGATGGGATTTACTAGGATGGTCCCAAGATATAGAATATAATGGGATACCAGGAGATAGTATAGAATATGATGGGCTACTAGGATGTGGCCCAAGAATAGACGATAACGGGCTACTCAGAGACGACCCACAAATAGAAGATAAACGGATAGTGAGAAGTGGCCCACATATAGAAGAAGATGAAAGGCTACTCAGAGGTGACCCAATGAGTGATTTATGATTGAGGAATGTGATATGTAAGGAATGATTAGGTGATGAGAAGATATGAAGGGAATCAAGGATATACCAGTCATTTTTCCATGTAATGGGAAATGTGAAGATGAAAGAACAAGATGAGGATCAAAGTTTGATGATCTTAGGATCTTCCTCTATTTTTTACCAAAGGAACTCAACTCTTCCCCACAATACGTGAGATGCATCAAGGTCAAAAGAGAATCCTTAATTATGATCCTCTAGAGGAATTTCATCGTGTAACCCCATAAATAATCTGATCACTTCTTCATTCTGAAAGAAATCAATTGGTATGGGTCATTGTTGGTTCGATGATAGATAGGTTGATTGGAAGAAAGGGGTCCAACAAGTGTTGAAGATTGAGAATATGTTTGATGATGTAGATGAGGGGAAGGTTTGACCTTATTACTCCCACAAAGGAATTTGATAGTGCTTTAAAAATATATCTTAGCACATTGTTTCTTGTGAATTGTTCAACATGGACGCAAACATCGATCTTTAGAAGATTGATAAGGATAGAATAAGGAATGATTGAAATGACTCAGGGGCCAAAGAGGGATTGGATTTTGATTGATAGATGAAGATGACTCAAGAGACAAAGTATATTTGGATTTTGATGTCTCAAGAGTTGAAGAAGATGTGGATTTTGGAATAGGTTGGTGTAGGTTTTCCTAGAAGATGACATAGTGCAGGTAGACAAAGAGGATCGTGTAGGAACTTAGTGGATTGTGACATGGGGGTTGACTTGGATGATTGATTAGAGTAATTTTGAGTCACATAGATCTTCAAAGGAGGAAGACATCATTGAGGTGACTGATAAATGGGGTCTTGTGGAGAAAGGGAGGACCATGACTCAGGAGTTGAATTAGAGGAATGATGGGGTAATTTGTGGTGACATGAGTCCTTAGAGGAGAAAAAATTTGTTTAGGAAACTGATTATTCCTTAGAATAAATTCGATTGGATGAGGCTCAAGAGACTGAGGGGAATCATAAGAATAACATGGATTAGAATAATTAGGAGAATAGGGATGACATGGAATATTAGAAGGATACAAATGATTAGGAGAATTAGAATCATACCACGAAATAGAAGCATCAAAATCATACCACTGACTATGAGATGAAGGTGGGGAAAGGGGTAACAGAATGGTTCCCTAGTGTGAAGAACCAATCGAGGTTTAATCATGATGGGCATCTTTTGATGTGAATGAAACCTACATTCCCTATTGTTGTAAGTGTGAGGAACCATGTGATAATTAGTCATGGTTGGAATTGTTGGGACTAAATGCCTAGACCTAGATTGTTTGATGGAACTCCTTCAAATGGAAGTAAGTTCCATGTCGATTCAGACAATGTAACAATGGCTAGCTAGAAATTTTAAAAATATGGGGATGCTCATGTGATTTTTGAAAGGGAATTTAAGGAAAAATAGACATGTATAATGACACAATTTTGACAATCCAGCAAGGTTTGGAATCAAGTTACAACGATGTAAAGTCAAAATGGTTGATTAAAATTTAGCAGTGTAATGGATGTAAAGGAAAATTTTCCTAAGATGTGAAGTGTATGATGAAGGTAACCAAGGAAAATCTATGAAATCCTAGAAAAAGGAACGACCGTAAAGGAAATTATTTCCTATGTTCAAATTGTCTCAAAAGTTGTTTGATAATGTAACAACACAATTTCAATATTTAAATCGAGTTTTGAAGAAAAAATATTTAAGTATTAAAAAGGGGTTGAAGTGATTTTGACAGCGTAACAACGCAAATTATACACTTAAATCAAGTTTAATACAAAACAAGTTTTAAGTCCTAAAAATGGATGATACAAATGCGAGCAATGTAACAATACAATTTCAATACTTATATCAAGTCTAAGACAACAAGATGTAAGTATTAAAAATGGATTGACACAAGGTGAGCAACATAACAATGCACTTTCAATACTCAAATCAAGTTTGAAAAAAAACGAGGTTTAAGTATAGCAATGGGTCGATACAATGCGAGCAGCGTAACAATACAATTTGGACACTTAAATCAAGTTTTAAGAAAACAAGATGTAAGTATAAAAATGGATTGATATAATGTGAGTAGTGTAATGACACAAAGTGAGATCAAGGTGATATATTTCTACAAGTGAGACATCTCAATATTGGTTTCAAGAGAACTACCAAAATGTGAAAAGTATACCAACACTCTTTCAATGCTTAAATCAAGTTTACAAAGAGAAATAGATTTAAGTGGGTAAAAAATAGGTCGACACAATTTTGGCATCAATTCCAGTTGTTTTCCTTTGACCAATAATGCCAAAAATAGAAGGGAATTTATGATTGGTGATGAACAATATGCGGCACAACTTTGGAAGAGTTTCACCTTATTCGATAACAAGGTAGAAACTAGGAAAAAGTTTTACTTTTGTAATATTCATGATGAAATATACATGGAACAACTTCAATGGACTCTCACCTTGTTTGAAAAACAAGGTTTTGAATCCGAGGAAGTCTTTCTTTGTAATGGCTCTTTGAAACTCTTGATTTAGATAATGGTAAAGTTGGCCCCAATGTCGAATGGCTCCCTAGGATTTTTTTCTCAACACTTGCCCATAGCTTGTCTAGGAGAGGTACACTTTTTTATAATAAATTCTAAACAAAGTACCACTAACCCACAATCAAATTTATGAATGAGGCCTCATACAAACAACATTTAGCACTCCTCATGGGAATTTCTAGTCAAGTAGGTAGATGGGGAACTTCCCATTTCGTCAACCAGTTCCCTCAATGTGTTGACTACTTTGGGGTTCCTATGGTAATCCTCATAATGAGTTTTATGGCTTCTGCCAAGATAATTCTCACAATTTAAAGTGGATTATATTTAACCCTAATCTGAACCTGCAAATATAGTGTGAATGAATGGTGTGTTTTTTTATCTTTGATTTAAAATGTGGTTTTGCACACCTTTAGCAATTTGTACACAATGTATCAGTAAATGTCTCGATTTTATTCTTTAACAAGAGAAAAGGTATTGTACTCAAAATATTAGTAGTTTTCCATGCCAACCACAATGTTTAGAAAGAGGATCAAGATCATTTTTTATTCTCAAGATCACTCGAAAGTGCAAGAGAAAAGCATACACGACACTTGATCCAACTAAATACAAATGGGAAAAGTTTAATCAATGTCCATTAAGTGCTTTTGAAAGATGGATTTTTGAACAACTTAAATGATGAATTTTTCCAAGTAACACACAATGTTAGAATGAAGATCAAGGTCACTTTTTATTCTCAAGATCACTTGAAAGCGCAAGAGAATAACATACACGATGTTTGATCCAAGTTATGAAAATGAAAAAATAAATGTAATCAAAGCATTTAAGTGTTAAAAATTGATTTTTAAATCACAACTCAAATGATTATTTTTTCCATGTAACCATCAAAATATCAAGTGTTATCCATATTTCCAAATGATAGTAAATTTTTTATAAAATCGTCCAAAATTGTTTCCATTTTTTATTCTCAAGATCACTCGAAAGCGCAAGAGAAGAGCATACATAGTTCCGATGAATTTATAACAAAAATGATATTTCAAACAAATATTTAAAATGCTAGTACCATTTTTAAACAAATGATAGCCATAATGTCAAACAAATATCCATAATTATATCCATTTTTTTAATTCTCAAGGTCACTCGAAAGCGTAAGAGAAGAGCATACGTGGTGTTGATCAAATTAAAATGAATCTAACATGGAAAGAAAATGACCATTTTTCTAATAAAGGAAACCCTACATTTTTTGTAAGTCTAAACCCCAAATTTATGTGTTCATTGTATATCTCACCTCAAGACCTTTCCGTTGTAAAAAAAAAAACAGAGTTATTTTGAATTCGGGAGCAAAATTTATGGCCTTTAGAAGATAGGTTATGCATATGCTCTTAAACTCACAAGTATGCACTTAACCTGTACTCAAAAAATCTAAAAAAATGTCCCAAAATCTACAAAAAGTTTTTTTTTTCACCAAGATTCAACTTTGACATCAACCCATCTCATTAATATGTGCAAAGAAGACTCAACACTATCAAACATTAATATACATGCTCAAAAACTTATGATTTTCAACAAATTGACAAAACTATCATGTAAAAATGATGAAAACTGAAACTCTAAAAATGAAAACATGGAGAAAGCTTGAATTTTCTCATCAAGATCCCCATTTTGACAACAACTCATCTCATTAATATGTGCAACGAAAACTCAAGAATATCAAACATTAATATACATGCTCAAAAACTTACGATTTTCAACAAATTGACACAGGCTAGCATGTAAAAATAATGAAAAATGAAACTCTAAAAATGAAAACATAGAGAAAGCTTTAATTTTTCTCATCAAGATCCCATTTTGATAGCACTTCGCCTCCTTTATACCTAAAAGGAAGACTCACCACATGTAAACTCAACAAAACAAGTTAAGAAAGACAAGTTATTTCAATATGTGTTAAACAGAGGATAGCATGCCAAAAATAAACTTAACAACAAAAATGTTACAATCGTAATCATATATCTTACATTGGATGTATATAGCCGACTTGTGGCTATCATAACTTATTATCATGATGTATCTCTTTCATGTATGTTATATTATCATTAGCGGGTCAGCCTTGGTGATGGCCATAGCATAGGAATATTATAAATAGGGGTTAGTAGGTAGTAGTTGATCATCTTATTGAGCATTTGAGTCTTATTGTATGGTTTTGAGGTTGCCCCCTCAAAGTGGCTAAGCTAATATACTTGCCTATTGAGATTTTTTATTTGCAATATTGTGTTCTTTGGTGTTATATTTATGGTGATAATCAGATTTATACAAATAATTTCATTACAAGTGGGCCCGATCTTGGCCAATGTGGCATCAAACCCTAATTGTGAAGGTTTGGCTATATCTCAATATTGGTAGCAAAATTTTCTGCAATTTTTTTTTGGTGTGGAAAAATCAGTCAAGTAAGCTTCCCTCTAAATTTCAAGCATTTTTGACTCATTCTGTAAAAGTTATAGCGATTTTATGTTTTTTCATAATTTGGCTCCATAGGGTGTATTTTTTGGAAATTTTCCAAGTTTCTTATATTTTCGGAAACCTTTCCAAAAATTAGCTAGGGTTTCTTTTTTATGATTCCCTCTATTCGGCCAAAAAAAATTGTGAAACTGCAAATCCTAAAAAATTTCCCTATTTCATCTACCTCGAGCCCCAAACCCTACATCATGACCAATAGATCTACCCGAGGCCAAGGGAAAGGTTAAGAAACTCCAAGAATGACCCCATATAAGGAAAATATGGATTTATAGTCTTCTGGTTTGGGAGTATCTGAGGTGGTCATCCAAATTCATGAAAGGGAAAATAATATGGTGAGTAAGGATGACCTTAATAATGAGCTTCTTCATCTGAAAGGTGGCCTTAGGAGTGAAATTCAAAAGAAAAAAAATTCATGTAATGAAGCAACATTTGTTGCGTGTTATTTCAAACATAGCTCCCAATTCCATTCATATGGGTTCCTCTAGCATTGGTCACACATATCCAAATCACTCCAATCATGGAAACTCCTTTACTCATTTAGGTGGATCTCCTCACCAATGACAAGGAATTATTCCAAAAGTAGAAATGCATAAATTTTATGGAAATGATCCGCTCAATTGGATTACCCAAATGGATAATTTCTTTGATCTCCATCAAATCCCAGTGGGACAAAAGATAACTGTGGCTTCCTTATACCTAGAACCTGACCAATTTGTTTAGTTTCATTGGTTATGTGCTCAAAGGCAGAAGAATGGTCTAAATGTTACATGGGATATTTTCACTAAAGAGCTTCAATTACACTATGTTTCTAGTGTCTCAGAGAATTACTTCATCCAATTAGCAAAGCTACGAAAAACAAGTTCAGTTAAGGAGTATGTCTATCAATTCTAAAATCTTTCCTTGCGTGTAGAGGATATTACAGAAGAGTATTTGAATGACCTATTTCTTAGGGGTCTTAAGGACCACATTGAGCATGATGTGCACATTTTTAACCCACTCAAGGTTTTAAATTCTATAATCATGTCACGTAGGGAAAAGGAAAAGTTTCTTTCTAGCAGAAGGCAGTCCTTCTCTAACATAAAATATCGTACCACCTTGCCTCCATCATACCCTCGGCCAATTCAGTTGACACCTCAACAAATTGAAGAAAAAACAGCTAAAGGGTTATGTTTTAACTGTGATGGAAATATGTACCAAATAATAAATGTTATGAGAAAAATTACTCTACATTGAAGGGTCTGATGATGAGGAAGAATATAAGGAAACATCAAGCAAGGAAGTGGAAAAATTAGAGGAAGAATCTAGAGATCCCCAGCCCACTATTTCACACCATGCTCTATTAGGTATTAGTACTCCACAAGCCCTTCAGTTTGTGAGTTACCTTAAGAATTAGAAGGTAACAATATTGATTGATTGGGGGAGCACACATAATTTCATCAATCATAAGTTGGCAGCAAGACTAAAATGTTTCATCTACCCGACACTTGAATTTCAAGTAATGATTGTAGATGGTGGCACAATCCAATGTTCAAGTAAATGCCATAAAATCAAACTTATTATGGGTGACTAAAAATTGGAATATAGGATGTTTGCTATTACCATGGGCGGAGATAATATTGTCTTAGGTGTTCAGTGGCTCACAACTTTAGGCACCGTAGAGATAAATTTCTAGGAATTGTTCACGCGCTTTCATTCTGAGGGTAAACAGTTTGAAATTTTAGGACTACTAACTAAATATCCTTAGGTGGTGAGTTCTCACAAAATGCAAAAGATTCTTTAAAAGGGGTTTAAAGGTTTTGTAGCATGATTGTTCTCCATAGAAGTTCAACTGCCAATGAAGGTAGTGCATCTTGATCTTTAGAAGGTTATTGATCAACATGTAGTTGTATTTAAGGATCCTGGAGGATTAGCTCCTGAAAGAGAGCATGAGCATGCCATTTATTTGATTCTAGGAAGCCAACCGCCCAACATCAGGCCTTATAGATACCCATATGTGTAAAAGAGTGAGATCGAGAAGATGATAGAGGAAATGTTGGAAATGGGTATTATTCATCACAGTCACAGTGCTTATTATGCTCCAGTGGTGGTGATGTGTTGCAGGGATGGAAGATGGTGCATGTGTCTAGACTACTGAGAGCTCGAAAATTACACTATCAAAGATAAGTTTCCTATTCCTGTCATTGATGATTTATTAGATGAGTTTCATGGTGCAATTTATTTTAGAAAACTAGATTTGTGTTCAGGTATCACCAAATTAGAGTGACAACCATTAGTACTCAGTAAGGGCATTATGAATTCCTAGTGATGTCTTTTGGTCTAACCAATGCTCCCTCCACATTTCAGAGTTTCATGAATTCAGTAGTTAGACCATTCTTAAGGAAGTTTATCTTAGTATTTTTTGATGATATCCTCATCTACAACAACTCATGGGAGAAACATTTACATCATGCCAATACAGTCTTAGAAGTCTTAGAGAAACATCAACTATATGCCAAGCCTTTGAAGTGTTCTTTTAGGGTACAGGAAGTGGAATACTTGGGCCATATTTTTTCTCATGAAGGTGTTAAGGTGGACCCTCACAAGATCCATGCCATGGTGGAATGGGAAGTCCCAAGAACCCTCACGCAATTACAATGTTTCTTAGGTCTCACAGGGTATTATCACAAATTTGTAAAAACTATGGTAGTATGGCAACACCATTTACAAAATTATTGAAGAAAGACTCCTTTCGGTGGAATGAGGAAGCTTCTAGGGCATTTGAAAAATTGAAGGTGGAAATGTGCACTACTCCAGTATTGGCAACTCCAAATTTCTCCAATACTTTCATAGTTGAATGTGATGCTTCAGGAAATGGGATCAGAGCAGTACTTATGCAAGAAGAATATCCCATAGAATTTGAGAGCCAAAAACTAAAAGGAAAGAATTTGTTGAAGCCCACCTATGAGTAGTAAATGATGGAAATACTACATGTAGTAAAACAATGGAGACCATACTTGATGGGTAGACATTTTAAGGTAAAAATTGATCATGATAGTTTGAAATACTTCTTGGAGCAATGACTATCTTCAGAAGAGCAACAAAAATGGGTCACTAAGATGTTGGGGTATGACTTTGAGATTTTTTATAAGAAAGGGAAGGAAAATTTGGTCGTTGATGCTCTATCTAGGAGGGATGAATCAGCATAAGCATTGTTATGTGACATCTCTATATTAGAGGTAGATTGGGTAGATCAAGTAAGGGAAGAATGACATAAAGATGAACCAACACATACTCTCATTCAGAATCTCCAGGAAAATCCATCCATATCTGAACAATTTATATGGAAGGGGGATACATTGTGGTACAAAGATAGGTTATATCTATGTAATAAATATACACTTAAACACCATATTATTTTAGAGCTCCATTATTCTCCACTAGGTGGTCATTTCAGGTTCTTTACAACTTATCATAGAGTAAGCAGAATTTCTTTTGGGAGGGGTAGAAAGGAGATGTTCAAAAATTTGTGGCAGAATGTTTGGTGTGTCAATAAAATAAGGGCGAGACCATTAAGAAACTAGGTATCCTCCAACCTTTATCTATTCCTAGTGAGAGATTGGAAGAGGTATCGATGGATTTCATCATGTGATTTCCTAAATCAGAAAGGAAAAGCATCATCATGGTTGTGGTAAATAGCATTACCAAGTATGATCATTTTTGTGCCTTGGCTCATGCTTTCACAGCTAGTACAGTTGCCATTTATGGACACAGTTCAAAAGCTCCATAGCACACCAAAAATTATTGTAAGTGATTGTGATCCAATATTTACAAGCAATTTTTGGACTAATTTGTTATCTTGTTTAGGTACCCAATTGGCCCAGATTTCCTCTTATCATCCTCAATCAGATGGCAAAAATAAGGTGGTAAACAAGGGATATCTTCGATGTGTTACTTCAGATAAACAAGAATGTTGGGTGCAATGGTTGCCACTTGCAAAATGTTGGTACGATAATTCATTTCATACCTCCTCCAAAATGTCTCCATTTATGGCACTTTATGGGTACCATCCTCCATCACTCATATCTAGCTTGAAAGTCAAACCAAAGGTGAGAGCAATCAAAGATCACATTCAACACCAACATGAGGTACTCTCTAGTCTTAGAGAGAATTTGGAAAGGGCACAAAACCGCATGAAGCAATAGGATGATCAACATCATAGTGAGTGACACTTTGAAGAGGGTGACTTTGTTTTTGTACGATTGTGGCCATATAAGTAGTTATCATTAAAACAACATAAGAAGGATAATAAGCTTGCTCCTAAATACTATGGTCCTTACTGAGTGTTGCAGAAAATTAATATTGTGTCATATAAGTTGGAGCTCACTCCAAGAAGTCAAATACATCTAGTCTTCCATGTTTCTTGCTTGAAGAAAGTTATTGGGAAACACATTTCCACCCAGTCAGTGCTTTTGGAACTGGACGAGGAAGGACAGATCATATTGGAACCTGAAGGTATTCTTTAGACACACACCAAAAGAATGAGGACCAGAGTCATTACCGAGTACCTGATCAAGTGGAAGAATCTGAATATTGAGGATGCATCATGGGAGGATGAAGCATTTGTGTAGCAACATCCAAGGCTTCCCAACATTGGGGATAATGTTGCTTTGAAGGGAAGGGCCATGTTATTCCCTTAATCATATATCTTACATTGGATGTATATAACCAACTTGTGGCTATCATAACTTCTTATCATGATGTATCTCTTTCATATATGTTATATTATCATTAGTGGGCCACCCTTGGTGATGGCCATAGCATAAGAATAGTAGAAATAGGGGTTAGTAGGTAGTATTTGATCATCTTATTGAGCATTTGAGTTTTAGTGTATGGTTTGGAGGTTGCCCCCTGAAAGAGGCTAAGCTAATATACTTGCATATTGATATCTTTTATCTGCAATATTGTGTTCTTTGGCGTTATATTGTTGGTGATAATCAGATTTATACAAGTAATTTCATTACAAAAACTAAAGAATTCATATGAGACAAAGGGGAATCCCATCGAGCGTGCCATATGTATGCATGTGATTGAATTAATCTAAGCTAGTGAAAGTTAACCAACACCAAATAGATTCCTAACTTAGTTAATCAACAATATAAACATCATGATAAAGCTAAAAAGGAAAAACTTAACAAATTTACATCAAACATTAAAACATTAAATGCAAAACCAATCCTTTGATATTTGGATATGATTTATAATTTGTAGGTACTCCTTTAGTGAGTTGAATGTAGCTACGTACGATCAAAAGAATTCTCCAAGGAAGAGGAAGAGATCTCACCAATATGGCTTAATCATCATGTTTGGTTCTTCTCTTACTAATTTTTTCTAGGTAGAAGATGGAAAAGGTTGTTTACTCAATAAGCCTTCCAAGATTGAAATGCTTTTATCATATGCAAATGTCTTACAAGGACATGGTGTAAATTTGGACAAGGTATACTAGGCTCTTTATATAGCTTTCTAGTTTTGGAGAAGTTTGTAACCTAGTGAATGTGGGATAAAGGTAAAGTAGAATTAGAAAGGGATAAGTATGATTAGAATAGATTAATTAATGATTAGAAATTCATGGAAATCGGAGGTGATTTAATTAATCAATTAGGATTAATTAATAGATCAAGTTAAGCTTATAAAAGCCATTTGGAGATGATTTAGAGGGAAATTAGTAGAATTTGAAGGATTTGAAAGGGGATTTAACCAATTAAAGAAGGTTTATTGATAAAATAGGAGATTGAAAAACTTAATTAATTAATAATGGTCAATTAATCAATTAAAAGAGGATTATAACTAACGAAATGTCGTTAATTTGCATCCAAGATGGGGGAAGGCTAGTTAATTAACGAAGTGTTGTTAATTGACAGAAATGAAGGGGACTATTAACTAATTAGCATGAAATCAATAATCATAATAAAATGACAGGAAAAAGGATAATTAGTGCAATTTTAGTATTAAAATTGCGTAGTCAGATTTAGGTGTCTACACTACTTAACCACCCTTTCAGGTTTTTAATTAAGTAGACTTTCCAAAAAACCACCCTTTCGGGTTTTCAATCTATAAAAACTCCCTCATAAACCACCCTTGC
The DNA here is from genome assembly GCA_019776745.2 of Taxus chinensis. Classification (NCBI taxonomy): domain Eukaryota; kingdom Viridiplantae; phylum Streptophyta; class Pinopsida; order Cupressales; family Taxaceae; genus Taxus; species Taxus chinensis. The sequence goes on from CM034148.1 coordinate 56,218,572, forward strand.
AGGTTTTCAATCTATATGGGCTTGCTTACAGATACCAATAAAAATGCACACTTATACTTCAAGAAACTTTATATTACCTTCCGTAAAATTGTGTTGTTCTTCTTCTTTATGGTTGTTGCTCGGGTTGCTTATGTTGTTTTGGATGACTGCGTGGAGTGAAAGACAGTGGTGGCATTTTGAGAGCTACTTTGAGTTTGCATAGAAGAATATGTAGTAGGACATAATGTGGGGTATACTTCATTATATTTGTTATGGGGAGAAATGTTTCCAAGTCTCCCTTATACATGTTCTAGTCCGTGAATGCTTCATTCACTCTGCCAAAGTAAATTTCTGGAGGTTAACCAATGTACACACAAAATTATGCACTTATTACTATTATATTACACCTCTATTATGACCTTATATGAATGATTCCTAAGCAAAAAACTAGATATTGACAATACTTGTTTTGTTTTACATTGACATTGTTTTATCTTTCAATGTTTTCGTGCTTTAATTTTATGGAAATATCCAATTGCTTTTAGACATCACATAATGTTTAATTCAGTTGAGCATTTCATGTTTTATCCTTGGAAATTGTTGGACATAAGCGTCCAGTAAGCGACAATAGCAATTAATGCTAATGCCCCCCTATGGGTGCTTCTATCCCTTCGCTTGGTTCTTATATTTTAAAAATGACCCATCACTTGTTTATCTTTTCCAAGTTTATATTGATCACTTTGGGTCAGCTTCTAACGTTGTTAATGATAAAATTCAAGCAAAGGAATCATATATACACAACCTATTAACATTTCTAAGGGATAAATGGGGTACTATTTTCTATGTACTACTTGGGTAAAATGAGCAATTTAAGGATTGTGTTTGGGATGCATTATATATTGCAGGAAAATTTTGAATTACATGACACATTATTTTGGGGGAAAAGTAGTTGTAGCATGTTATCTTACACAAGGGAAACCTACATTCAAGGAAAATAATTTCTATCACACACACCCCAAAACTACTTTGAGTATGAAATGTAGTGTAACGCTCACCGAAAATCACATTGAGGTGACCACCGAGGTTAGTTCAACTCGAGCATTTGCATATTTTATTTAGTCTAATGCGTGTTTGAGTCTTGTGCAAGTAGTTAGGGTTTGTTTTACAAGTACATGTGTGACAAGAGAAGTCTACAATGAAGTGGATACGCCACAACAAAGTGAAGGTGACATCATCAAACATTGAAAGAACTAGATCTTCACACCTTGCTAGGACACTAATGCCCAATTCAAACACTAACACCTAGGCGATTCTATCTCCTTTTGGGTGATTTTATCTGACATAACTTTCAATCATTATTTTTCTAGATGAAGTACATATAGTCCAGGTTGATCCTATTCCACCATATGTCTAGCCTAGATCTAGTCTAGACAATTAGATATCAGCTAAGTCACTCTTATCCCCTTGTTGGTTATACTCGTTTATCATCGTTTGTTGGTATATTGCATGTTCCCGATGTTTCTGATTTAGTCCAGTCCTATGATTAATACTTAAATTTTGTTATATCAGCTAGGTTAAGATCTCCCAGATTCTTTGTACCATAGTCCCATATCTCTCCAAAAATCACTAGAAATCATCTAAGAGCTTCTATACATATGTTTTGTGCTTTTGTACATATGTTTTGTGCTTTTGATTACATGTTATTTTGATTGGTGTATGCAAATTCTTTCTATCTGGCGCGAGTTATAAATTTGAGCTAGCATTTATATTGTAACAACTTTGTAATCAGCTCTAATCTATTCTACAACTAATTAAATCGACCTAGAATTTAATTAAGGGTTAAAAACTCCTTTACAAGGTTGTGGTCGAGGCTATTGAGGGCATCGTTGCTTGTGAAGCCAATGAAGCTTCTCACCTCACTTGTGTCACCCCTCTCCTGTCGGAGGCAATGACAGAGAAGTGTTTGACAAAATAATCAATGTTAGTGGTTGGTTTGATTGTTATGTGCCACCTTCTCATGATAAGTTTCCCCACCTAAGTCTTGTCATCTCTTCATCCAAGCATGCCAACAAAGAAGAAGAAGAAAATGCTAATGATGGTTGTGAGTTTGTACTTGACACAACAAATCCACTTGACGGTGGTGACTCGGGAGATAAACTTGGAATTTGTTCTTCTCTACATCCACAAGTTATCATAATTAGCGTTGTTTTATAATGGCTTGATCTTTAATGTTTAAGTTGTTTTGCCTTACTTAAATATAAACTATTTTTTACTGGCAAATTTTTATTAATTATATATAATAATTATAAACTTTTTCATGAAATGATCATAGTTTCTCAAAACTTGATCCACACGAATTATCCATTAGGTCATGTATATGACTCGTGTCTCAAAACAATTATGGCCTTTCTATCATGACATGGAATTAGTTATAAACATCAATATTACTAAGTCAATAAGTGAAGTTCGTTCCACATAATCAAAGATGGACCACTTTTGCATACTCAAAGGAAAGTTTGTAATCACCCTATAATGTTTTGTTTTCCTTCCATTCTAAGTGATAAAAGTGGCACCCCACACAACATGTCATCCATCTCCTTGCTCTAAACTCAAGGAGAAACATATTCATGTGAACCCTCGGTGAAAGTGGAGATTGTGGGGCTCAGAACTCAGGAAGGGACATATAAGTATGTGTGAAGCCATGGGAAGATGAAGAGTTCGGGACATTCTAGTGAGGACCAAACCAAAGAGTAGTCCTAGGCAAAGTTATGGGAGTAGTAGGTGGCTTGGAGAACCCCACATCCTCCGTATCAATGAATTTTAAATGTCCACAACCCCACATGCCCCCTCTCAATTAATTTTCAAAGCCCATAACCATGGTCAAAGCCACAAATAAGGGCAGGTGTGTGTTTTCAAGGCATTAATGTAAGAATATAGGGTAGTTTCAACTTTCCATCCAAGACAAATACATGTCACTAATACCCCAATGGCAATGGTTCATATTCCCATGTCAAGAATCTTGGTCTATGTCACCAAGCCAAATGTTGTTTTCCTATGTATGACTTGCATTAAATTTAAGGCCAAATTGGTGGGAGGGCATCTAGGGGAGAGGACCCGGTTGTGGTGCAGGGTCCATTAGTGGAGATAGTAGGTGAATAGTCATTCACCTTTTTTTTAACATATTTTGAATGACATGTGAAATTAATACAACCCAACTGTTTTCTCCCCTATCATTATTAATTAAACATGGAAGCATGAAATGTTGAATAAGACAGTTTTTAAATTGGTCAATATTCTCTTATTCATTGATAGAACTAAAAATATATATTAATTTATATACAAGTGTACAAAAACCAAGTCTATACAGTCAACTATTCATTAAGTAATATTTTCATTGTATGCACATCATATCTATTACAGTCACTTCAACAAGTCATTTCTCAAGACTTTCCAACCCAGATCTCAAATCCCATGCACTAGTTTTGATGTAAGAGTCTTCAATCCAAGTATACACCTGCATAACAATAAATGAATTTATGGTCAGTCTCACCTTTCAAAGTGTTTAAAAACTCAGTACCATATGAACAATAAATTGTGTAACCAGCTGCATAAAATAATAAAAATGACCAACTAAAATATTATCCATTGGATTAAATCCCAATAAATCTCAGCCATTTGATTGAACTTTCATAGTGAATCCATGTCAACTAACATCAACCAATCAGAATTTAGGATGATAGAATAAAAGCTGGAGGATGGATTACAATTCCATTTGTTCATGCAGTTTTCATCTCTCCAAGTTGAAGAAGTGAGGAGCAGTGCAGTTCAGGTAAGACACTCATGAATTACAAACTATTTCATAATTCAAGCCCTCTATTTATTTTTTCAGTGTTTGCATATTACAGCAGAGTTGTATATGCCAATTGCATTTGCTTTAAAGTTTATGAAGTCTTTTCAACGAATCTAATTTGTGCATATCCTGCCATCATGGCATTCTATGAGACCAAAAACTACAGACTGAATTTTTGTGAAATTAGGATAAAACATATATTTGAAGGTGGCAGTGAGGTGGCGGTGCAATGTTGGAGGTCAAGAATTTGGTCCTTCATCCATTGGTGGTGTTTTTACTCTATAAATTTTCCCTTCCATATTTCTAACGATTGGTAACAGCTTAGCTCTAAACTCTATAAATTTTACCTTCCATATTTCTAACGACAATTCAGCAAAGGATTGGTTCCATCGAGTCACATTAGATTTTTTTGATGAAGGATTGGACAATAATGCTGCTAAAACCATTATTAGCTAGAAAAACTTTTATACATTTCTTCATTTCCTCTCTGCAATAACTTTTATTCAACTGGACAGTGATACATTTAACTGGCAAGTAACAAGTGCAGTATATTTCGTCTAAAGCTAATAATAAAGAACCTTTGCTTTTTGAGAACTCTTAATAAATGCTAAAATGAAGACTGCTACATGGAACGTGTCTGTCCTCCAATGATGTAATGTGATATTAGCATAAGTTTTATTGTATACATAAAAAGATAACATAACTGCAAATACAACACTACTGGAATATACAACTCTGTCGGAATATGACCACAACAGCGTTCTATAGTCCACCAGTGTTGTATATTGCATTTCTGAATTCACTGTATTGTTCATTTTTTCCAGATATCTCATTCTCCAGTTGAAAAGTATTTTTTCCAATCATCACTCTGATATTAGCATAAGTTTTATTGTATACATAGAAAGATAGAAAGTATTCTAATTACATGTGCAAAAGTTATATTGAAAACATAACTTTAAATACAACACTACTGGAATATACAACTCTGTCGGAATATGACCACAACAACGTTCTATAGTCCACCAGTGTTGTATATTGCATTTCTGAATTCACTGTATTGTTCATTTTTTCCAGATATCTCATTCTCCAGTTGAAAAGTATTTTTTCCAATCATCACTGTGATATTAGCATAAGTTTTATTGTATACATAGAAATACAGTACTTTGTCAAGTTCTCGTTAGAAATATGGAAGGAAATTTTTAAATTCTATCAATGAATAAGATAATATTGACCAATTTAAAAACTGTCTCCATTATTGGACCCTGCACCACAACCGGTGCCTATCCCCTAGCAATGCTCACCCACTAGCTGTTAATGTTTTCATTGTAAATATATGCCTTCCATATTTCTAACGACAACTTAGCTTTAACAACTAGGGGAGAGGACCCGGTTGTGGTGCACCATATCTTTGCACAGTCACCGCGCCACGTCACTGCCGCCTGGGCGAGTAAAAACACTATAATTGCAGGTTTCAAAAGAACTAGTATTTGGCTAAGTTGTTACCAATCCTCTCGACAAATCCTTTTCAAAAAAATCTATTGTGACTTGATGGAACCAATCCTTTGCTGAAATGTCGTTAGAAATATGGAAGGGAAAATTTATAGAGTTTAGAGCTAAGCTGTTACCAATCGTTAGAAATATGGAAGGGAAAATTTATAGAGTAAAACACCACCAATGGATGCAAGACCAAATTCTTGACCTCCACCATTGCACTGCCACCTCACTGCCACCTCAGCGCCACGTGGACGATCCGCATCAGTGAAGATATCGAAAAAGTCAGATTAATTGCATGGGACCAAGTGTTGTCCACTCGCCGTGGCAGTTGTTGTCCGGGCTACCGCCATGCATTGAATGCTCACCCAGCAGCCGTTAATGTTTTCATTATAAATTTTCCCTTCCATATTTCTAACGAACAATATAGTGAATTCTGAAATGCAATATACAACATTGTTGAACTATACAGCATTGTCATAATGAAAACTACAAGTCAATTAATTCCTAAAAATTAAACAAAATCATTCATATTCTAGCATATTCCAGCATTTATTTTTGGTATATTTATAGTTTCTTTTCCAACAATCATCTTTCATGCTGTGCATCAGGTATTTCATTTACACCATGAGAAAAGGTGCTATTGCTAGAAGATCAAGGAGGCCAAGAGTGAGAGGTGTACAATTATCACATAATTTAAGTGATGAAGAGGATAATTCAGCACCAACTGGTAATGAACCAGAATGTAGAAACCCACCCACTGTCTCGGTTCAAAGAACAGCTGCAACAAAGAAGCTTAGTGTCATCCGAGGTTGGACAAAAGAAGATATGGAAAAGGCGATAGATGATGTTGAGTTTAATGGGTTCTCAGTTAGAGCAGCAGCAAAGAAGTATTCCATTCCACCCACATCATTACACTATTGGCTAAATGGTCTCACCCACACAAAGAGGAGGGGTCCTCCAACAGTTCTAACTAAAGAAGAAGAAGAGGAAATTGTTGAATGGTGCAAAGAAATGGCTGATATGGGTCATGGCTTGGAGTTAATGCAGCTAAAGGCAAATGTTGCTCAGATTTGTGAAACAAGACAAAACCCCTTCAGAGATGGGTTTCCTGGTAAATCATGGTGGGCTGGATTCAGAAAACGTCATCCAGACCTTGCAATCCGAACCGCTGAGGGACTTGACAGGGATAGAGCTTTAAACTTGCGCCCTGCAATAGTAACCAAATTTTATGATAATTTGGCCAAAAGCTATGGAACCTATTCATACGGCGCTCATAAAATCTGGAATTGTGATGAGACTGGTTTGCAGGCTGGTAGAAATTGTGGAGTTCGTGTAATTGCAAAGAGGGGCAGTCATAATGTCCCAAAGGTAATACCAAAGAGCAGGGAGTGGATCACCATATTGTGTTGTGTCAATGCAGCAGGTATGTCAATCCCAGGATTTTATTTGTTCAAGGGAAAGAGAATGATAAAGAATTACATTAAAAATTGTGAACCTGGAGCATGTATGGCTGCACATCCAAATGCATGGATGACAAAGGAATTGTTTTTAAATTGGCTATGTCATTTTGCACGTTCAGTACCAGGCGGTGTTTCTCCAAATAATAGACACCTATTGATATTTGATGGCCATGGCAGCCATGTAGCATTACAAACAGTGGAGGAGGCAAACAAATTGGGCATTGATTTGATAACACTACCAGCACATACTAGTCATAAGTTGCAACCTCTTGACGTGAGTGTGTTCAGCCCTTTCAAGACATATTTTAGAGCTGAGAGGTCCAAATGGATGGCAGAGAACAAATGTGCAGATGTGAAAAGGAGTGACATTGCTGAGCTTGCAAGTAGAGCCTTAAAAAAGGCACAGACACCATCTAACATAATTGCAGGTTTCAAAAGAACTGGTATTTGGCCATTGAATTATGATGCTCTCCTAAATGACATGGCATGCAGCCAGGCATTTGACATGCAAGGTGAGGAAGTTGTTGATGCTGTCACAAACATTTTGAGCCTATCTCAACGAATAAATCCTGAATTAAATGACAGTGAAGAGGTGGTGCCTGAAACTCAATTCATGCAAAATGTTGACTCTAGAGATGATATGGAAGCAGCTGCAACACATGGAGTGGAGCTAAACGGTGCTCTTGGAAACCCAAGTAACATCATCAACAATAAGGAGGGGTCTTCAGATTTTGTAAGTAACAATGATTTGTCTTTGCCAAGTCAAGTTAACCCGCCACAATGGTTAGAGGATGCCATGAAAAACTTGGGTTACAAGCTACCATCCAGCACAGAAGATCAAAGCTTAAATCTGCCTTCCTTTCCTGAAGGACTAGAACAAGAAGCAATAATTCATTACTATGCAGATGTTGGAGATGAGGATGAACAAGACGAAGTCGAATTTCAAGAGGATGCTCAAGAAAATGAAATTAACTTAGAAGTTCTGCCACATGAACCTCAACACCCTGAAGAGACTGAAAGCCAAGATGGACGCGGTACGTTACTTTCCCATTTTCTACGACTTCCAAGGGAGATCATAAACAAATCAGATGGTTCTATTAGACTGAGTAGGCATTCACAGATTTTGACTGCACCTGAGTACATGGAGCTATTGGTTGATGCGGAAAGAAAAAAGGAGGAACAAGCAAAACTAAAGTTACGGAAAAAAGAACTGGCACAAGAAAAAAAGGTTGCTAGACTTGCAGCAAAAGAAAAAAGATTGCAGGAGAAGCTTGAAAGAGAAAGGGAGAAGCAGGCTAAGGAGCAACAGAAAGAGATTGAGAAGGCACACAAGCAACAAAGGAAAGAGCAAGAGAAGAGGGAGAGGGAACTTGCAAATCAATTAAGGGAATACGAAAAGAGGATGCGTGTAAGTTCTGCAACTGATCATGAAAATCGAAGGATTTTTCAAGATATGTTAAATATTCAAATTCCAGGTTATGCTCAAATTGGAACACCTCCATCACTTATGAATAACTCTTGTACAGTTCCATCTTGGTATGTATCACCTCATTTACTTTCTACAAGTTCAAGCAGTCCTAGTAGTTCATTTGCAATGCCACCATGGATGCAAGCTTCAGCAGGGCAACCAACTCCTCTGTCAACAACAGGTGCAAATCCCTTTTCAAGCGGACAACCAAATCCTTTTTCAGCAGGGGGACCAGATCCTTTATCAATTGGGCAACCAAATGCTCTGTCAAAAGGGATTCTAAATCCCTTTTCAGTTGGCCAATCAAACACTGTATCGGCAGGAAAAGAAAATCCAAAAGCAGTATAGAAAGAGGGCAATATTACTTACACTAACTAAGATATTGAACATGTGCCAGCAAACAATGCTTATTACCCCATATGATGATGGTAGTAATTTTGTTGGTGATACAATTTTGCTAGATGTATTCACCGAAGCCTTCCTATGTAGTCTCTAAAGTTATATAGTGCAATATAAATTTTGCATATGTAATCAGAATACTTTCCAGCCATCCATGTATACAATTAAACTTATGTTAATATATCAGTATGATGATGCTCTTCCATATTTTACACCCAATTTGGCAGTGTAATCAGAATACTCATATTAATTTTGCATATGTAATCAGAATACTTTCCAGGCGTCCATGTATACAATGATTCAAAGATGGTTCAAAGAACATGATTCCTTATTCATCAAATTTCACTAAAGGCTCATACCTGTCTCATGATATTTGTATGTCGAAAAAGAAAAGAAGCTTAATAAAAGGAACACTGCATGAAAAGTAAAATAAGGTAATCTATTGATATTTGAAATCATCCTGATAATCAAGACGAGGATGTAGGGTTTAAAACTCAATTATTTCTTCAATTCAAAAGAAAAACATCAATAATTGGTAAAATCCAATTATTAACATGCTCAAAACTGGGTATTATTAGGTATAAGAAAATAATTAATACTTCAATGGCACTTCATTAATGTCTTCCCTAACGTCATACCTCAAGGACATTTATATAAAGAGCCACTATTTGCAAATCTTATCAGTAATCATGCTGCTGGACCACATCATTGGTTCAAAACGACAATTTTAAATCCATTAGCAATTTTCCCAACAAACCTCTGAAGAGCCAAGCCTATGGAACCACATTGTTGGTCCAGACTCCAAAACAACAAATTTTGAATCCATTTGTAGTGATTTTTCCAACAAACCTATGAAGAACTAAAGCTGTTAAGGAAACTATTATCTAGCAAAAAACTTGCAGTAGGTCATCCAGCCAGAAAACTGCTCAACAGATTAAACAATGCCAAATGCAAATACATTTGTACAAGGCTATGTGATGCAGTTTATTGGCCAAAATATCCTACCCCCTCAATAACTTTCTCTTCCCTATTAAAAAATATTAGATGCATAAAAACTTTCAAGCTGCCTATCTATATTTACATATCAGATTCAGCCCCGTTTGATCTACCCTTAAAAGTACTAACTGAACAAAATCTGGTGAACTCATAAGACTATATAAATGCATCAGCGGATTATGCTTGCTCCTTGTTAGATGGTGAAAGGACAGTAAAATGAAAACAACACTGAATCTGTAATCCCTCCATCTTAAGAAGTTCAAATTCATTTAAGAACCAGCTCCATCCATGGAAAGTAATAATGAGGAACAATTGAAACCACAACAATATACTATTCATCGGCATGTACAAGCATAAAACTCCGTCCCAAAATTTTGTCAATAATGCATATCCTTTCAGCAGTCAAATTGGCAATTCTGTCTAACCCTGCGCGTATTCTTCACCATTCATCCCTCTTAAACCAAATTCTATCACTGTTTAACGTCACCACACCCACAAGGCCAAAAAGCACCAGAAGAAGAACAAAAAAAAGCCGAAAAAGAAAGACATTTTGGAGGAGCAAGAAAACTCTGGACCAAACGCACGCAAAACACTGTCCTTAAATTATAAGTAAAGGCATTTTAAGTAACAAAACACAGTACAATCATGTCAAAAGAAGTTACAAGAACAAATAATCCAAAGCCATATCATAACAGCACAGCAAAATCGTAAAACTTCTGCACGTAGTAAAGCAAAATTTCCATAGTAGTACAGTGTTTAAAAACACTAAGGATCATCGCCTGAGTGAGAACGCTCTCACCTCTGCCTTTTCTTCTCATCTTCTTAGCAGGCCGAGCCAATGCCGAGGACGAAGTCGATCAGGAGTGGAGAAAACGCACGCACCCACCGGTCTACAAGACACCACAAAATGGTCGCTCGAGCTCTGCCACAGAACAGGCGAAAAACCAGACCGAACGACCTCCCTCTCCATTTCCCACGAAATGCGATGAAGGATTTGGCGGTGACCATCTCCATAAACCTACCCGCCCACATTAACGGCTGGTGGGTGAGCATTCAATGCATGGCGGTAGCCCGGACAACAACTGGCGCGGCGAGTGGACAACACTTGGTCCCATGCAATTAATCCGACTTTTTCGATATCTTCACTGACGCGGGTCGTCCACGTGGCGCTGAGGTGGCAGTGAGGTGGCAGTGCAATGCTGGAGGTCAAGAATTTGGTCCTGCATCCATTGGTGGTGTTTTTACTCGTCCAGGTGGCAGTGACGTGGCGCGGTCACTGTGCAAAGATAGGGTGCACCACATATGGGTCCTCTCCCCTAAAAAACAACGAGACAAGGAAACGAAGAATCTAAACTTATTCTAAAGATACCCGCACGGGCCCACACGGCCGGCAGGTCAAATCAATGGCTTTATACAGCCTCAGTCAAAAAGATCTGATTGGTGGGCGGGTCGACATTGAGCGGAATCTGATTCGGACACGCGTCAAATTCTCATTTGCGCCAAGGCTCCCGTCAAATCGCGTGTGTCAGGGTTCCTCAATCGCCGTTCTCGGATCTGAAATTCCGGAGTCTTTGCCAGGCAGACTGCAGACGTGTCGTCATTTCAGTGGACACTTTTTACCGCCTGTTTGTTGCCTGGGCCCACCGAAATAAAAACTATATTATTTACTCGCACGTTAACTTCGTGAGATCGACCCGGACGTTAATATACATTTAACTGAATTCAATAACATTCGAGGTTCTTCTAGAGACCCATGTGAGGCCACGCGGCAGTCTTAAAACCAACTAATATTAAAATACGGAATTGGTATGCACGTTCTTCATTTACTCCTTGAACTTTGGAGGGTGGAAATTTCTTATTATTAACTAACTATTTTTAAATTCTTAAAAAAAACTATTATTATTATAATAATATAAAAAAGCCCATGCTATGATGCTATGATCTACCTAGGGTTTCCGCACAATTATAATTAATTGGTTGTGATCTCACAACGTCAGACTCCACTAGTTTGACAAATTGCAAAGATTCTCCATCTTTGTCACGGTCATTTTATGTTTGTAAAAGACCGGTATTGACCGGCATTCATTAATCGCCATTAATGATGGGCTATGGCCATGAGGAATGCGTGTTCTATGACTAGTCTTTTCTTATCGACAGGTTGCTCAAGTCATTCAAGGCTATATTTAGAAGCTAAGACGAGCCCATTCAAGCACGTTCAATCTTGTATTCTTCTTCATCTTGTAATACGTAGTTGTCATGACGATTGGTGGTAGCTTTCCTTGTTCTTGGCCGCTTTTCCTTGTTCTGGCTACACTTATTTCACCTTCGTTAGCACTGTTCCAGGCATCGTCAGGCCCCGCGGGAGCACTATCAGTGCAAGAAGGCAGTGCTGTTTACGTGGAGTTCAATAACCTGCTCGCAAACATTAATCGATCGCACTCAAAATGGTCTAGCGGATTCGCTTTTGCGAGCGTGCAAATCATAAATGGGAAACGCATTGCTATCAGATATACGCGTTGGACTCAGCAGTGCAGCGTGGGCACCTGGGAAAATGCCATAGGCGATCTAGTGGTGGAGGATTTCAGAACAACGGTCCCATATATGAGGCCTTATTTGCTGAAAGGCTGCTCCTGGGCTTCAGTCTCCAATGGCTACGCATGGCTTGATTACTACCTCGTGGATCTGGATCTGAATGAAGCCGCAATCACACGGACACCGCCTTCTTCATGTATCTCAGGGCAGCTGGAGCAGGAGTTGCAGGCCAAGACTGTGACTAGTACTTTTACTAGTGTTAGTAATGTATGCAATATTCATGATGCATGTACTATTACATCTCCAATATTTAACATCACCAACGATGCTAAGCCGCCTCTTTGTTCTCCTACCCTCCCAAAACGCTACGTGCCTGTTGAAAAGACGGGCTTTGTAGACTGTCCCCTCTCGCCTCTGGTTTTGGTGAGCCATAACAATGGCATTTGGGACGTTCTGAAACCCGGCGAGTATTTGACATCTGCGAACAAGAGAGTAAAACTGACAATGGAAACAGATTGTAATCTTGTTTTGACTGATACCAAAAACCAGAAAAACTTGTGGAGCAGCGGTACTTTTAGGAATGGGTGCAAATGTTTCCTGCGTCTTCAGTCGGATGGAAACTTGGTAATATACAATAGTAATGGTGCTCCAGTGTGGGCTATTGACAGGGGGTGTGGATGTGGGTGTGTCAAGTTCAGCTCTCTGGTCATAGAGGATGATGGTAACCTGGTTCTGTTTCGTAGTGAGAATAACAAACTCGAGAGGGAATGGGCTACCGATACCAAAGTGACCGCGTGCAACGAGTGTTTGGGCATCGTTTGAATGAAGCACCGTTCACATTCTCTTGTGTGATCAGTTTGTACCGTCTGTTTCGCTGTGACCGTGCAGTTTGTGTTCTGTTCAGTTTGGAGTGTGAGTGTGTGTTTGCGTGTGTGTGAGAGAGAGAGAGAGAAAGACGGAGGACGGGTGTTTTCCTTTCTGTATGAACTTCCTACTTATAACTATTAAATAAAACAAGTTTTATTAGTTCCTCTCCTCACATAATTTATGTCTTTATATTCATATTATGTTGTGAAGGCACATAATATAGTCATGGGGATTATGTTTCTATTGGAAGATTGGACGAGAGTTAATTCCTAACAATGCAACTTAGTAGAAATTATTTAAAAGAAATTGTTTTGGGATGTGGTGTATTATAGTTATATCGAGAGACACTCTTACAGTCGTAGTTACGAAGTATAATGACGAGAGTGATTCAAATTTATGACCTACATATCAAAACTTAAAAAATGAATGAAAATTATTATTTAGATTCAGTCAACACATTGCCTTTTTTTATGCATGCATGTATGTATAAGAGAGCAAAAATGGTGCACCTGACTAATTGGATCCACACGTAATCTTGTATCATTTAGAATAGTTGAACATTCAAAGTCAGTAATGTTTTCATTTTATGGAGTATTTTTTGGGTTGCGCTTTGAAGAATTGTGTTACTAGTGGGTTGCCAAATATAGTCTTCATTATGTTGAGTTGCAAGACCATTGCACGGTATATATGGAGTGTGTAGTTCCTATACGTAATGCTTAGTTTGTTGTGCAATAACTCAATGTGTGACATTGTTTGTGCAATCATATTCGAGCCGTAAACTTGGAATAATTGAATGTTTGAAATACACGTTTCAAAGGAGGGTGATTGATTACGTTTGAATCTATTTGGTCCTTTATTTACCCAATTTCTTCCATCCACTCTTTGTGACAAACATAAAACCTTTCCAATCATCCTTGGGCAGAGCAACTATAAATATAAGTACATTTACTCATTCTAGGCAAGTGATTTGGAGTGAATTCAAGTGTGAGCAAAGGAGGCAGTTAGAATTGTTCTTGTTTTGTCAATATAAGAAAGTCAAGTTCTTTCTTATTGAGAATTGTAAGTAAGTCATGGAAGTAAAAGGAGCTTGAATCCTTCTAGAAGGTAATCTTTTGATAGTGAACTTCTATTGTATCGAAAATTTACATAGTGAAGAGAAGAAATTGCTTACCCAGTTGGTAATTTTCCCACGTTGGGTTTCTCTAGGATAAAACTCTTGTCCCCTTTTATTTCATCTTTCATTTTAGTATTTTTATGAGAAATTCTTGCTTAATATAATTTCCTAATATAATAATTGTAGCAATTTCTCATTCATTATCATAAGAATAAGATCTATTTACTGTTTAAAGGAGGCAGTTTATGGATCAAATTGGTATCAAATCAATTAAGATCAATTGTTTTTGTGTGGCTGAAATTTTGTTGACATTTTCAGTTATATGCCCCTCACCCGAAAGGATAGTGAAAGTAGTGAAGGTATCCTCATTCCTTTTGAAAAAAAAAATTCCACCAAAAATTTGAAGCAAGGAATCCAAAACATAGCTTGTGGAAAAGATGCATGTGAGATTGAAGAAGAACATTTCTACAAGTGGGAGGCATATGTGGCAAGTTTGTCCAGAGATGTGGGAAATATTTCCTTATCTATGGGTAAGTTGGAGTCCATCATGGGATTGTTCATGGAGAATCTTGGTGTTCCAAAATTGGCACTAAGAGACCATAAAGAAGAAACTCATGAGTATGAGGAAGAGCAACACGTGTCGACCGTACTCCTCTATTCAGAGTGGAGGTGAAGATAGAGATTTAACCTTATGATGGGGACATGAATTTTGATAAGGTAGACCATTGGATAGCTCAACTTGAGGTGTATTTTAGTTTTCATCAAATCAATGAGAGTCAACAGACTACATTTGCAAGGTTAAAATTCACCAATCATGCATTAATGTTGTTTGAAAGCTATGTTCATACTCTAGTTGTTAAGGAGCTTCCTCTTATTTCTAAGTGGGATGAATTTAATACATTTATCAAAAATAAATTCTATCATATTTGTTATGAGGAAGAGAGGTCCATGAATTGGTAATATCTCAGGCAAAATCAATGCAAAAATGTGCAAGAGTACACTCGTGACTTCCGGAAGAAATTTGTCTAAATGGGAAAAGATGCATCAGACTGGGAAATTTTAATAAAGTACATTGATGGATTCCATAGCCACTTAAAAAGATCATTCCTTTTGACCAATCCGCTTAATGTAGATGAGGCTTTATCCCAAGCCCACGATTTAGAGATGGACAAGAAGAAGAGTTCATCTACATATCAACATGCTTCAAACAAACAAGGTGCCACCAAGAAAAATGAGAAAGGAAAAGGGAAAGGTAAGAATAATGTTACTTCTATTTCTAAGAAGGATACTAAATTTCATTATGGTCCTTGTAACGTTGACACTCATTCCAAGGAAAAGTGTTGGAAACTCCACCTGGAATTACATCCCTTCTTGAATAAGAAGAGTAAAATAAGGCCACTATTGCCCTCCAAGGGGAGGAGATATTTTGCAGTGAAGAGGTTGATGAGATAATGTGTTGTACCTCCATCGCTAGAGAGGTATGTTTGGGTAGTAATAATGTTGTTCAAGAAAATGAAATTTCTAAGTTTTTTCATATAAAAATCCAAGTGAATAAAACCAAAATGGATGCTCTTTTTTATACTTATTCTCAAGATAATTTGATATGTAAGGATTTAGTTGATAAGTTGAAACTAGAGACTCAAAATCATCTTAATCCATATTCATTGGGTTGGATGAATAAAGGTGTAAACATCAAGGTTACCAAGAAATGCAAAATTATGTTTTGTATTGATAAGAAGTTGATTCATGAAACTACTATGGATATTATTCCTCTTGATGTGTGTGGTGTAGTGTTTGGAATCCCATACTTGTATATTAGGGATGTCATCTTCATGATAAGATCCAACCAATACCGCTTGGTGAAGGATGGTAAGAACTACCACATTTTAGCCTTTACAAGAGACTCAAAGATCTCTTTGGTAAGTGTCTCTAAAGGTAAGAAGATTATTAATGCTAATGGGAAATTTAAATTACTTATTTTGAAAAATATACAAGAAAAGTAAGTTGTTACATCTAAAACCACTCGTAGCATGTTTACTAACAAAGCACAGACGTAGATGAAAGAGTTGGTTCCGTAGTTCAGGAAAGTTTTCGAAGAGCCTATGAGGCTACCTCCAGTCAGGTTAATTGAGCATGAGATAAAGTTTCTACCCAATAGTCCACTTCTAAACTTTGGATTGTACAGGAATTCCTTAAAGGATGCCAACGAAGTAAAAAAATAGTTGCATTCTTTTATCAAGCAAGGTATAATCCATCCTAGCACTTCTCCATGTGGTTATATTATTGTTTTAGTACATAAGAAAGATGATTCATGGAGGATGTGTGTTCATTATAAAGCACTAAATAAAATAACCATAAAAAAATAGGTACCCTCTTCCTCGAATTGATGATTTGTTAGATCGATTACAACATGCTAAACATTTTATTAATCTTGATTTGAAATTTGTGTATCACCAAGTTCAGATTAAACAATATTGCATTTGAAAGTCAAAATTCAAGACCTAGCAATGATTGTATGAATGGTTGGTCCTACGATTTGGGCTATGTGATCCTCCAGAGGCTCTACCTTCATGAGGTTGATGAATGAGGTAAATGTAACACCTAATTTTCAATTCATCATAATTATGGGAATTTTTTTTTAACTTCCCAAAACTAACATATTCCTTCGATGATTTTAATGTACAATCTAACATTTAAATCCAACAAATTTTAATAACAATTCTTTAGATAACAAATCAATAAATCATGTTCATAGTTATGGGTCAACTAGATTCACTGATCCCCCATAGGTTACTCTTTCGAGTTTGTATACAAAGTATACCTTTAGTGCCCTTCTTGGCTTTGATTTTACAAGTGTTGCTCTAATTGCCTACCTATAATTCATTTAATTGAATCTCATCTGACATCTCACACTTTAGTTAGAACTAGGTAAAATTGACACTGTAATGACTTACACTA
Source organism: Taxus chinensis (assembly GCA_019776745.2). Classification (NCBI taxonomy): domain Eukaryota; kingdom Viridiplantae; phylum Streptophyta; class Pinopsida; order Cupressales; family Taxaceae; genus Taxus; species Taxus chinensis. Next base: position 56,235,689 of record CM034148.1, read on the forward strand.
CTTGGGTGAAAGTTTTTGAGTCATGTGTTGCAGGCTCATTTTCTAGATGACATATTCATCAACAAAAACATGTCTCATAACCACATCACTTGGTTTAGTTATTAGAATTTAATAATTTAGTTAAATTAAATTAATTTCAAGCTACGAACAAGTTACAAAACTTGTTCAACCCATACGATGAAGAATGTCTATGCCAACTTAGGTTGCCTATGGGAGAGAAAGTGCTCACACAATGACTTGCATTATCATGCAATAAATTTATTCCCATAACCAACGTAATTTGGTACTAAGTGTCTTGACTGAACATGACAAACAACCTTCACATCTTAGCATAACATAATTCCTTCACTGATTATGACATACATAATACGTGGAGCTCGAGGAACAACTTAGAATATCTGTTGTATGGCAGTATTCATTGAATGAACAACGTCATTTAATGAACCTTGCACTACAACCACCATCCAAAGTTGGTTTTCCAAGTTCCATGCATCAGGAGTGTCGTAAATCTTAACATAAATCATTATATTGAATTAGTTTTACAACATGTTTAATTTTCATTACGTAGCGATACATTATCGCTTATGAATTTGATCCTAAGGTTCATAACTTAGTTTTGATAACTATTTATAATCACTTCCATATGTTTATTCATGTACATTTAATTACGCATCATTCATATAAATAGAGAAACATACTGCATTTCTAATGCAGTCCATAATTTATTTAATTATGAAAATTTTGTATAACTACTTAAGTACAAGTTTACTTGAACTCATCAACTGATTATATTACGATCAATCGTAATAGTGTCAATTACATGCTTAATAAATAACCATATTTCATTACCATATTAGAATTCAAGTTCAATCATACAACTATGAAATAATAATCCACATTCACTTGTTTTAATATCTTATATCTCATAATCCTTTATATATCTTAAATTCAACATAAGTATACCATTTTATAAATGTTTTTCAATCAACTATATGAATTTGCACAACTCATTCAATCAAATTATTTAAGTCAGCAATAATATAATTCCTTACCGACTTAAAGAACTATAATAATTTATATGATCAACCAAGATATTTATTACAAAAATATCCAAAATTGTATACAAAACTTATATATCTTCTCAAAAAATTATACAAAATCTTTATAGGCCATAATGCCTTCCCACTAATGTATACAATGAAGTGGAAGCTCGCTTTTACAATCATTCATGAATTAAATACAACTTTCAATTATAATCATCAATAAATCAACAAAGCCATTTTAAAACCAACTACCATATAAGACCTAAATTCTGCCATCTGTAAAAATGTTAAGCAACAGTCAGTTCAAATGAATTGGCATGAAAATATCAGCACTCTTATCTTTACAATTTATAGCACTAAAATATTTCAGTGAACATGATCCAACCAATCCATCATATTCTAAAAACCCATAAGAGAAAATTTAATCTATTTCCCCTTTTCATTATTTTTCCTATGTTTCATAATTCACAAAGGAAGGATACATATGATGTCCTAAATACATAATCATTCATGAACATGACTGAATTCTGATTGGAACATAATTATAATTATCTAATTCGTTTAGACAAATTAAATATTCCAAACACCCTCCCACGGTTTAAGCATTAACGAAAAAGTAAATATTCAACAATTTACTGGGAAAGTATCTACCTTAACTATTTTAATAAAGTATCACTTTACTAAGTCAAAAGATGACATTTACTCCAAACAATATAAACAACCTTTGTTCAAGGGTCAACACATGTTGAAAGCAAAAGAGTAAAATCCATCAAGTCCCTTTATAATAGTAATAATAGGGAAATCACACTACACAGATAATAATAACTATTTGATAATAATTACCTTACTATTACCAAAGTTACCTTAAATAGTTAAAATCTCCCCTATGCCTTTATCAAAAACCCAAAACCCTGCATAACATTTTTTGTTCAAAATAGAGAAGGTTCGACTAAGTCATAGCTATAAAAACCAAGTCTATGAGATTCCCTTTGAACCAGAATGCCTCATTAACTTAAGGTTCAAATATATAATTTTTTACAAATATGAAGAACTCAGACAGAGATAGAAAATGAATACAACTATAACATCATTTAACATGGTTATCTAAACAAGCAAAGGAGACCATGTGGAGCTATGTTGAAAAGATAGAGCTATCATTTGACTTGAGGTTAAGCCACACAACACCCATTAACAATCAGTAACACAAACCTGAAATATTTAATGGCATCTTCTATATATTCGTGCCAAAACCAAAACATATAGATATACTTCATTGTAACCCAAACGAGTTTTTTTGGGAAAAAAAATATTTCTAGAACAAGTATGATCTCACAGTCGCTACCTAACCCAAAATAACATTATAACACAATTATATATATATATATAGACGAATCACCAAAATATCTTTACATATTTTGTAATAACTATTTGATACGTGTAGAGTAAGACTTCTAAAACAACCTTAACATGACTAAAAAACGAGTTGGGTGATCTCATTCCATATTAAACTTTAATACCCAAAAACAACAAACTTGTGAAATGCAAGGAGAAACTATCGGTATACGAGCTATTATGTCAAAGTTATTAAATCACATAGTCTGAACCAGACACGTCGACCATGACTAAAACTCAATCTAACATAGCTAAAACAATATGCATGTATTAAGGTATGCAAACAAAATATATGTAGCCAATATACACACAGTCATTCAAATCATGGATGAGCTATCAAGATGGTCTCAACATAACTCAACCACACACATAGAAATAAAATAGGCATACATGCATATACATAGACAAAATATACACAACCGGGTATGTATTCAGACAAAGATAATCATCTTAGTATTAAACACAACATATTATCAATCACCATTAATAAAAAGTAGTAGCATAGAAGACCTATTTTCACCATGTAACCATTAAAATTATTTAAATGATAAATATTAGCATGAGAATGATTCCGTGCCTGAAGATATTCAGAGTTTCTCCTTAACAACTTCACAGTCAATCATACCTGTCTCTTACTTTTAGCAATCCTCTAGAAACTCACAAGAAAACTAGACAGGAGTATCTCTTCTAATCAACCCAAGAGCTTCGTTAAATTCATAGCATCAATCTTTAATATTTCACTAAAAATATCACTAAAAGTTATAATTACATGCAAGGAAAGAAAAATATTTGAACAATAATAGCCATGCCCAAATTTTACATGCAGAGCTAGCAAGGGAGAGGAAAAAGACCAAACAATAAACAATGAACCAAAAATAACACTTATTTTTTATGATAGCTTCCTTAAGAAGCTTCTTGCTTCTCCTAAGGGCTCCGGGAGTGAATTTAATTCTTGCAATGCAATGGGTACAAATTCCCCAAGTTCTTCTCTATCTCCATGTTTATCAGTCGTCTCCCAGTCTTGGAAATCCCCACTACCTTCCATCCTATCTCCACCCTCCATTTGGGTGGTTATCTACCATCGAACGGTTGAGGACCGCTAAAAACAAACCACCAACATTTTCTTATGCCGACACATTGGCCAAAGGTTACTATGCCAAGTTTAACTTGGCTCGGGTGGCATTTAGGATGGCTCACTCAATACGAGCTCCAGTGGGGCTCGATCGAGCCACCGACCCACCCATCATTAAACATTTCCCAAAACAATAGTCCTGACCTCATTAAGGTCTAGCTTAAATTAAAATCAAAGGCCATAGCATATATAACTATATATATACACGTATATATATATATATATATATATATATATATATATATATATATATATATATATATATATATATATATATATCTTAATCGATATTACGATATTTATTCTTATTTTCCGGAACCAACTAATAATGGTTCAAAAGGCCTATTAATGGCTTAGAAAAAAGTTAATCAATAACTTGGGTCTATGACCCCATTATTGTAAATACCCCTTTTTCCCATCGTAGTCAATGGCCATTGTATTCATTAAGTGTGGGCGTGGTCTTCACAACAATTAAAATCATAAGGATAATAAAATTAAATGACTGCACATCATTTGTAGTAGTAGTATCAATACAAAAATGTAATGATGATCCATGAAGTAGTCCAATAGAATAAATCAAGCCATTATTATCAACTTTATAGATAATGAGATCAACATGATTAAAACAACAGACATAATTTTTATTGCTATAAATTCATCAAGCCAAGTATGATAACCAACACAATATCACCTGTACTCATTTTTACCCCCATCACAAAGGAAAGAAATCCCATACGTGTTGACCTATCACCCAGCGGGTGCTGGGAACTCATCTGAGGCACGCGTAGGCGTCGAGTCTCTCTTTTATGTGAGTTTAATGGGAAACATGATCTATGATATGAGTGTAAGAGATTATGAAAGGAAATAAGACATACAAGCACCATAGAGCTCATAACGGCTTCTAGATCCTTAACAGTTATTCCAGAAATAAAGTGCTTAACAGATTAAAGAACTCACATTAATACAGAAAGGAAATCATAAAACCATTCATACTAGTTCATAAACATAAATGAGAAAGAACTATGAAGAAGGATGTATGTATCAGAATCATTAATGCTCATATTCATATCAATTGGTAACCTTATTACATTCATTAGGCCATTACATAATGTCACAGAAAGGAAGACCGCAGTCCTGCATTATAACTGGACTTATATAACTAGGCCCTCAAAAGAAAATTTATAATTCCCAACCCTTGATACATCCTTTCCTACCCTTATTTGCCCAAACTAGTAGAGTCCTTGCAGTATTTCTGCAGAGCTCCGCCCTTTCTCTATATGTTATGTTTACTTTAGCAGGCACTTGTATATATAACCTCTTTGATCTACCAACTCATTCTCCTGCAACCTCAAATCCGTTGCCAAGTGTCTGAATGTGGTCCTCTAGGAGCACATGCTCCTCCAGGCCTGAGCTCACCACTCCATGCCATGATGTCCTTCTAGAAGCCTCTACCATAGGGCATATTCCTTCCTGGGCTAACCTATCACCAGGATGGCACCTTATCCACTCCACATGCGCAGTCAGGTCACGTTTTCCTCATATCCTACCCAAAATGCCCAATATGGCTAAGTCCTTGAACCTTAGCTTTGTCTGCACGCGCGCCATGGGTTTCCTTAAACCCTTCCCTGCGCGCCTTTCTTCAACTAGGTCTTGCGCGTCTACGCACCCTTTTACACTTAGCCAATATTTCAGGGGCCCAACATCACCCCACGCTATGCATGTTCTATGTCCACAGAAACACTTCTTAAATGAATAAGTAATCATAGTAGGCTTACGCCTTGGAAAAAGAATAAGGGGATGAAGAATTTGGGAAAGAAGAAAGAATGGGACAGTGATGGCATCACTGTAATAAACTAGGAAAATATTTTTGTAAGTCAACCTCCAACTTGTTCCAGGAATCAACTTCGTTCTGTGCTCTCTAGCAAAGATCACCCACCAAGGCGCTCACCTGTTCAAAACCTATCCCATCCCTTTATGCGCTCATGGTGTCAATAATATTTTCTAACTCCTTGCCAACATCCTCTAGTGCATCCATCCTTCGTGTAATTTGCGGGTATAGTTCCTTCAACCGGCTTTTGATTGAACGCCTTAGGTTTCAATGGCATCGGATTTCATTTTGACCTCGGCTAGAATCTTTTCCCACTCCACTCTATTCCCCTTGTTTTTCTCCTGGAACTCTTTAAGTTCCACTTCATCACTGGCAACCAGCATGCTCTCCACTTTGTCCCTATCCGCACAATTGTCATATGCGGCCTCAGCATTCTGAGAGGCAATCTTTATGTCAGTAAGGACCTTACTGTATTCTTCTATGAGTGCCATGAATTTTAATTTGTCCTCCTCTAGGCACACGGCCACTTCTTCTGTAGACTCCAAAGCTAGTGGCTGCCTCTCCATGATGAGGGCTCTTGTTAAGTCCTCTAAGCACTCTAGGGTAGATGTATACGTCCACGCGGTAGGTGTTATGTCTGGATGCTTCAACACTATGGCATCTGTAATGGACTCCACCTTTTTGTAAACTTCGCGCACTCTAGCCTTTCCATCCCTTAACTCTCACTACCACTGGGCACTGATCAACTTCTCTTGGCTTAGCTCCTTTGTCCTTGCAGCTAGCTCTTTGTCTTTCTTCTCCAGTTCATCCTCCAGATCTTTGATTTTATCATTCCGCCCAAAGAGTCTAGCTTTGACCTCAACGACGATCTTGTTGAGCGCATTGCACAATTGTTCATCTGAGAGCTGTTGAGCATTCACCAATGGGTTGTCTCCTTTTCATTCTGGTAATGTTATAATTTCCCCATTGCTTACTTTGAATTCTAGCTCATCAAGATGGGACTCAAATGCCCATAAGAGCATCTTCCTTGTCCGTGGGTATGCAGCCTCCTTATCAAAAGATGACACCATTACGAGCTCCTCTACTGGAACTGTTCTTTAGAACTGTGCGCGCAACACTTTATTGGGGTCATTAATATAACCCATCCCTGGCCTCTCCTCCTCCACATGTGTTCCTCCCATGCACGCACCCTTAGGAATAACTACAGTCAAAGTGGGGCCTCTAGTGCTGTCGTGGTCCTTTTTTGTGCTCTCTTCCTTATTCTCATTTAATACCAGCTCAGCGCTGCGCTCTAACTCCTCTTCCACCAAGGTCTCAATGATCTTTGTTGCTTCTCCTTCTACTGCCTTGGTTATCTATTCCTGCGTAAGGTTAGAAGTCCTCTACTTTTACACGTTGATCTCCTCATTTATTCCTATGTCCTGTGTGCCTTCCCCCTTCCGACTACCCTTGTTCCACATGAAACGGAACCCCTGTTCTCCTTCTCTGTCTTCTTCTGAATCATGCACGTCAAAGACAGGTGGCTCTTGATCTCTTCTAGGATCATCTTCTTCACTGCCATCTTCCTCATCATCATCATCCTTTTCACCTATGTACCTCTCCAAACTCTCAGTTTCTTCTGAGGCGGTCTCTTCTTCTACCCTCTGCTTCTTCCTAACTAGGGATTCCGGTGTAGGTGATAATGTATTTTCTTCCTCTGATGACTCCTTGTCTAATGGATTTTCTAGCTCCAGAGTCTTCTCTTTGATTATAGACTTCTTCTTGCGCGAGTACATACTGGTTCTAGCACTTGTCCCAAGGGAACCTATTACCTGTGTATCCACTACACTTGGTATTTCCTTCTCTGGTTCTTTTCCCTCCCTCCTAGGCGCGGGTCTCTTCCTACCAGTTGGGTCCTCAGTTATGGATATCTCATTCTCTAGGTACGTGCCCTTCTCAACTTTGGTTATTTTATGGAGGTATATGCGACTCCTGCAATGGGCAAGGTCATGGGTCTCACCATTTAGACCTCATGTGACACGTACCTCTCCATGTATGCGTGCTTGTTGGGGTAGACCAACCCTTTATGCATTTCCTTGTGGTCCTGGTCCATATTTCCAAGCTCTAACCTCAACTTCTTGGATTTTCTGAATGTGTTCACTCCCGCTTGGAAGTGTTGAGCTGTGAAGGCAAAGGGGAGCTTGTACCATGGGCTCCATGTCTAATCTGTCAGTTTGAATCTGCCCAGGCAGAAATGCTAGTATACCAAAAACTCAGCCTCTCCCTTGGTGGCTATTGGAAGTTGTTCGAGAATCCTCCATTTCACCCCGAACACATTTCTTAGGCACTTATACCATTTTTCCAAGCGCGCCTTGTGCACGGCTATCATACTGTCACAGGAATACTTTTCAAATCTCTTTGCGGGTGAAGGGTCCTTAGTAGGGTACTCCCACATGAATTTTTCTAATGCATCTGGTACTCCAATCTCTAAAAACACAATGGTTAGCAAGACATTACCAAAAAGGATTTTTCCACCTTCCTTCACATTGCTGACAATCTCATCCATGATGAATGCAAACAAGTTGTAGATGGTGCCCTCCAAAATTTTCCTACAAACATGCAACCATGCCTTGTTAACCTGGGTCCATCTCTCCTACCCATTTATCTTTGTTACAAGGTGTGCGGCCATCTTCATCACCGGGTCCTTGATGTCCATGATATCATAGTACCTCGACCCCTTTTTGTATGCATAGGCAGCGACAGTCTCCTTAATTGCCTCTTTGTCACTTAGGTCATCCTCCAAACTATCTCCTTCACAGATGAGGCCTGTGAAATGTGAAGTGATCTGAGGGGTAATGCACATCTTGCGCCCTGCGAAGTGGAAGTAGTCTTTGTGCACACGCGACATCAACCATTGGTAAAGGCACTCAGGCTTCCCGAAGTAGGGAAACTCAAAGAGCTACAATAACCCTGACTTCTCCAACTTGAATTTTACGTCATCGTCATAGATGGGAAAACCCTCTGGTGTCCTTTTATTTGTTGGGCACACTAACTCCAACACCATCTCCTTCTCGATTGTGCTCGAATGATGATTGTAATCATTTACAGACATGCTTCTCAAATGGGACTCCCACTCCTTTCCCAACAATACTCCATCTGGGTACTGCATTTCTACGTACCACTCTTCATTTGTATGCGCGATAGTTTCTTGTTGCTTGCCCTTGCCCTTCTTAGGTGTGCCAACTGGTTTCTTGGGTGCCATTGTTTAGGTTCTCTTATCACTTCAATCACTTCCTATTACTTTGTTCTTCCACTCCCTCCAACCTTAGATCTTGAACTTGTGAAGAAAACCCCTTAAACATGCGCCGTAGTTCTTCAAACCCTAACTAGGATAGTTCCTTCACAAGAAAATGGCTTCTCACTATTTCTCTTATGCCCGTGAAATCCCTTCTCTCTGGTTTGCAAATCCAAACTAGTGACTCACGCTCACACTTTTCAAATTTTTCTTCACACAGATCAGTTCTGGAAGCCCTAGTTTGCAAAGATGCACAAGCGCTTCTTTCTCCTTATACGCAAAGTGAATAATGAAATGCCTGAACCTTTATTTATAGTTTTTCCCACTTTTAAGAATTAAATGCTACTTCACCTACCACCATACTTTTAACATTTAAAGTGGATTTTTCAAACAAAGCCTGACTTCTGTGCCCTAACTTACGCGCCTAACCTTGCATGGATAATCTCCAACCTTCTGGCATGCAACCAATCCATCTTGACAGGAGACTCTTGCACACATGTCACCTACGCTGAAGGCACTTCTTTTGTCATGATTTTTTCTCTCGCCTACCTCGTGTTGTTTATGCGCTTCTTCCTTCTCTATATGTGGGATCTGAAAGTAGCCTTATCTTGACACCAACCATCCTTTTCCACCTTTTCTTTCATGCACCTCTTTCAATAGGGCCATTCAACTAGGATTTTCAATAGAATCCTCCTTGGCACTTTACCCATGCTTTCCTTCACATCACTCCACCCCACACTTAAATGATGCACAGCCCTCTGTGCATTCAAAACCCTAAAAAAGTAACAAGGTTACTGGCACCCAAGGTGCAAAACAAAACAACAACATGAAAGGGAAATACAAGAAAGGAAATGCATAAAGGAAATTCTAAATTATCTGGCAAAACTACCTTATTTACAAAACACCAAGAAGCCTTATTTATAGTAGGGCTTCAGCCTACTCCCATTGAAGTGTCCAGGAAATTTCATTCCATCCAGTGCTTGTAACTGGCACGTGCCCAAATCAAGGATGTATGAGATTGTGTAGGGACCCAACCAATGGAATTTCAACTTCCCAGGATGGCACAAAAACTTAGAATCATACAGTAAGACCATCTGCCCAACCTCAAATTCGTTGTTCCTAATGTGGTGATCATGCCATGCTTTTTTCTTTGATTTTTTCTGCTGTTTGGCTCCACCTGATGAGTGATTGTCTTTCATCCAGCTTCATTAATTCCTTAATTCTCTCTTCCAGTGCTTGCTCATCAGTCAACCCTCCTGCACACACTATTCACAGAGAAGGTATCATAAACTCAACTGGTAGAATAGCTTCCATGCCAAACACCAATTGAAATGGTGTGGCTTTGTTCAACCTTTTATAAGTTGTCCTATAAGCCCATAATATGGCTGATACCTTGTCATCCCAATCTTGTCTTCTGACATCACAAATTTTTGTCAGGGTATGACTCAGTATTTTGTTAAATGCTTTCGCAGTTCCATTTGCTTGTGGGTGACAAGGTGTAGTCTTGTGATAAGCCACCATGAACTCTGCTAAGAGAATCCTCATGGTATCATTCAAGAAATGTGTAACCCTATCACTGGTTAAACTTAAAGGGCATCCATAACTTGTGATAATGTTTTCCCACAAAAAAATTGCTGTTGTAGCTATTGTGTAGTCTTTAGTTGGGGCTACCTCTGCCCACCTTGTCAAATAGTCTGTGAAAGTGATTATGTAGCATGATCCAGTCCTACGCTACTGGTGTAATAGGGCCTACAAAGTTTATTTCCCATTTCTCAAAAGGTTCAGCGCTAGGGATAGGGAACAAAGGAATTTCATCTCTCCTTCCTGGCTTGCCAATGTGCTGACAGTGGTCACACACTTTACAATAGTCCTTGCAATCCTTATATAGAGTTTCCCACCACAAGCTTGCCATTAATATTTTACATGTGGTGGCATCGCCTACATAATGTCCACCTGCACTTCCTCTATGTGCTTCCTCTATGATGGTGAGGCACTCATGCTCTAGTACACACCTGTGCAAAACTTCATCACGCCCTAATTTATATAAGTCCCCACTGATCAACATGTAGGGCATGACATGTATGGCTAGTTGATTCTTCTATAATGTCTTCATCCCTTCCGATGCCACACCTTCTTTTAGAAATACTGCAATCTCCTTCAAATTTGAGGGTGTGTGCTACAACCTAAATAGTTGCGCGTCTAACATTGTCTCTTCAATGCTCTGTGCGTCCTCCCCTGAATCAATCCTTGACAAATGATCAGGTCCACAGTTACTCTTTCCAGGCTTCACAACTACCATGAACTCAAATTCTTGAAATAACAGCACCCACCGGCATATGCACCCTTGTAGAATGGGCTTGTTCACCAAGTAATTTAATGCCATGTGGTCAGTGTAAAACACAAAGGGAGTTGCCAGCAGATACTGTCTAAACTTGTGAAGCACGTAGATCATTGACAATGCTTCATGCTCGGTCGTAGTATAATTCTGCTCTGCTGGTGTCAACTTCCTACTTGCAAAGCATAGGGGATGATCAACAATTCCCTCACTAGGTTGTGCAAGCACATGCCCCAATGGCCATTCTGGAGGCATCTACATGAACATGGAAGGGCTTATCCCAAGAGGGAAAATGTAATATAGGCGTGGTGACAAGCCTATCCTTCAATGTATCAAATGCCTTCTGCTGTGCCTTTCCCCAATAGAAGGAACTTTTATGTCTAAGAAATTCTTCTAAAGGCATGACAATCTTGGCATACCCCTTGATGAACTTCTGATAGTAGCCCACATGTCCAAGAAACCCATGCACTGCGCTTTGGCTAGTAGGCTCCCCCAATCCCACAATCATAGTAACTTTGGTAGGATCTACAAGCAAGCCCTCCTTACATATGATATGCCCCAATAACATTCCAAAGGGGGTAGAAAAGACACACTTTTTAATGTTGAGGGATATCCTCAACTGTCAACACCTCTCAAACATCAGCCTCAAATTATCACAATGGTCTTTTACTAGCCCATACACCATCCAATCATCCAGATAGACCTGAAGAAATTTGTGGATGAAGTCCTGGAACACCTGTACCACTATGTGTGAGAAAATAGCAGGCGCATTCTTTAACCCAAAGGGCATGACTATGTATGCAAAAATTCCCCATTCAGTGGTGAAAGTTGTCTTCTCCTAGTCTTCCTTTGCAATCTAGGACTTGGTGGTACCCCAAAAATCCATCTGTAAAGGAATAGATTTTACGCCCAGTGAATCCCTCAAAAATTTCTTCAATGAAGGGGGTTGGAAAAATATCGATGACACAAACTACATTCAACTCCCTATAATCCACGCAGATCCTAATCCACCCATCCTTCTTGATGTTGATTACCATCGGACTTATCCATTCTGATTCTTCAACAACTTCAATGATCCTAGATGCTATCATTTTGTCTATCTCCTCCTTTACCTTCACGCACAAATTGGGATTCATCCGGTAGGGTCTCTTCCTAACCAAGGTGTGCACCATCCTTCATCTTTATCCTCATTTCCCCCAAGGAATGGTGGATACCCTTGAGCTCATGGCACCCGCATGGAAATAAATCCTCAAATTCACGTAAAAGATCAATGATCTTAGAGACTTCCTTCTCCAACCAATAATCTCCAATGATAGCTTCCTTAGGTTCTTCTCCTGATTGATGTTAACCTTTTTAGTTTTTAAAGGTTCATGGTAGGCACGCACGTGAGTATCAACACTGTCCACTACCTCATGCATCCCTACAAAATGGTTAACATCCAAACTTTCTGCTTCCTCCCCATCAATCACATAAACAAGCTTTCCTTTCTCCTTTTTCACACATGTGCATGTAAACTGATCCTCCTATGTTTCCTCTTCTTCAAAGTGCTCCCCCAAACCTGGTTCACCAAGCAAGTCCAACAGCCTATCTTTTTCCATGGCACTATCCCCCATGGTAAGGCACTTGATAACCTGTAATGCCTTATCAATTGATGGCTTGGTACTTCGATACTCAAATGTTTAAACTAGGTCAGCCACTAGTTCTTGCCAATTTCTTGTTTGGTGGCGTGTCTCAGAATGTATGTACTATGCATGTGCGTAACCCTATAGTGTAGAATATAGTTTTTACACCTAGAGGAATGGTGGTAAAGCTTCCACACCTTCCCTCCAGGTCCTTTCATAGGCTTGGATGTGGAAAGAGGTGGGCTCCTTACCATGGTAGTCCTTGATGGTGTTGGGTGCATTACTTCTAGTGAAATGAACACAGAAGGTAATTCTCACTTCACGTCATTCCAATAGATTATTCCGATGTGTTTCCCACCAGTGCGTAGTAGTTCCTAGTAGGACATAACTTAACATCCATCTTCTTTCATTTTCCTCCTTCCACTGAGCTTCCATTCTCTACAAAAAGACCTCAGGGGAGGCCCCTCCTGAGTACTTAGGTAGCTCTTTTCCTCCTAGGTTCCTGCCTGTGGACCTTTGTCACCTTTGTCACCGATCCTCTTAAATGTCATCTGATCAATTCGTAGGTCCCATGTGCCCAATTATCACATGCTAGACTGGTGGTGTCACTTACTAACTGAGCATCTTCAAACTGGATAACTCCATCAGTAGGATGGATTATCTCTAGATCCCTGATTGAGCGCACATATATTCTATCTAGGACCTCTTCTCCCAAGGGTTCAGTATAGGGTGTTGAATTCCCATCAGCCAGGGGTATGATGACTCGTTCCTCCTTATTTTTAAAGCTGATGTACCCTTTCTTGAACCGAAGATCCGTATTGTTCTTGTAACACCATGGGCACCCAAGTAGTGCTGGGAAATTGTCTACCTCGAAAGGTGCCAAGACTTCAAAGTCCCCAGTAAACCTAGCTCCCTGAATGGTGATAGCCGCATCCTTTAAGACACCAATGGGCATTACCTTTGTTTTGTTTTCCATATACAACACATTCAAAGATGGTTGTAATGTAGGCCTTCCCATCTGATGCCATGCATCCAATGTGAGAACATTGACCTCCGCGCCTATGTCAATGAGGATATTACTCAATAGCCATCCATCCACTACTGCATTTAACATGATTTCCTTGTCATAGTCAAGGTTGTGAGGGGGAAGTTTCCCATGTAGGACCTACCTCTCACGCTCTTCTTTGGCGCGTGGTACCTTCTCCCTCAACCATGCTCCTAGCAAGGGAATAACATTCTCTTTCCTTAGCATTTTACATACTTCCTTGACCTCATCCAGGTCATCTCTTGGTGCCTCGACCTTCCTCCTTTGCTCTTCCCTCCTGGACTTCTCCTTTAGACACTAGATTTCTCCTTGTAAACTCTGAATGATGTCCATGGTATCTTGATATACCTCCTTTTGATGAGTAGGATCTGGGTACTTTCCATGCACCACTTCTTCTCTTGAAACTAGAGTCCTCTACCTTGGTATTTCCTTTGCACATGTGGCCTCTGCTCTTGTTGTTACTAAAATAGGTTCTAAGCCTGCATCACGTGTTACCCATGACATCCATTGTGTGTCTGTCTTCTTAATGCTTACCATTACAGTGCCCTTGTCTTTCCATTGCTGTTGATTCATGTGCTCAAATAACTCAGGGAAATCCTCATACTTGTGTTTCTTCCCACACCATGAGCACTGCAATAGGTCTGGGAACTCTCATTTGTAATGCTCTGTAGACCCACAATTAAAACAGGTTCCACATGGGAAATCACTTCTTCCTCCATGGTTACCATGACCATGGAATCCTCTGTAAAATCCCCTTCCACGCGTGCCTCCATCTGTGCGCTCCTCATAATGGTGATCATCACCTTTAGAACTGATGACAATGCTGGTCTGGTGCACCCCATGATCAATGGCCTCATGGATCTAGTCAATAAGCTTACAATCCTTAGTATCATGGGTTATAGAGGTGCAGATCGTACAGTAGCAAGACACATTCTTCCGAATTACACACTGTAACAAAGGGCATCTACTTGCATCATGGTCCCCATGAAAAATCTCATAGTCTACTGTCACGGCGCGTACTATCCTCTAGGGGAAACTATCCTTGACATGCCCCTCTACTTCACAATTTGTACACCATAAACCACTGTGAGCCTCGTCGGCTGAGTTTGCAGATAACTTTTCTAGTTGCTTAGCCATAGCAATAATATGAGCCTCCAAAAATAGGATAATACTAGTGTCAACACTTCTAACAGCCTCGGCATGCAGAGTAGCTTCTAACACCTCACACGGGTCTGTGAAATTTTTATGAGATAAGGCCCTTCTAAAAGGTGTGATCAACCCTCCAACAAACCACTGAGCATGCTGTGAAGGGTGAATGTCATATGATAATTTAGACAAGAGAGTTTTAAAGCGTGCATCATACTCCTGCACACTCTCTGCCATTCCCTGTTGAATCTCCTTCAGGGTGCTGATGCTCTTCTGTTCAAACTCAGGGATGTGGAATTCTACTAAGAAGGCATTCTTTAAAGTAGTATAATCCACTACTATTTGATGAGGGTCATATTTCCTATACCAGCTATGTGCGCACCCCTGCAACATCATTGCAAACTGACTAACCTTCCACTCTGAGGTTGTGATCCCCTTTGTGCGCCATAGCAGTTCACACTTGTGAACATGTTCTGCAACATCTTCAATACCTCTGTAATCTAGAAAATGTAAAGACATCTCAAAGAAGACTTGAGGGGGTGGTTGGGGCCCTTTTCCTCCTGAGCCAGAGCCTTGGTTCCCTCCAGTGTTTCCTCCACCACCATATCCACCAGGTCCTGTGCCTCCTGAGCCACCAGATCCACCAGAACCACTAGGTCCACCAAGTCATGTTCCTCCTGACCCACCAGATCCACCAAAACCACCAGGTTTTGTAGTATTCGTGCCATGTGTCCCCAAGGTCCCACTGAACTGTGCATCGACGGTCTGTGATAATGCCCCACTACCACTAATATACCCCGCGCCACTCCCAGATGTAAAACCGAAGGTTTGTGTACTTGCGTATTGTCTAAAGACTCCTCCAAATACTGGAATATGCATAGCCATAGAAGTGGGAACTGAAAAGTTATATCTCCTGGGCATAGATCTGTCACTTGCATTGATACCAACTAGGTCAATGATACTCCTTCCTTGATCTAGAAAACCAAGTGCCAGGGTTTGGTCACTGGGTGGGTTCAGATATGTGCCAACGAATCTTCTCTCTCCATGTGACGAACTCTCATCAGAAGCTGAAGGGGTCTCTCTTACACGCTTGCCAAGATGGGGTAGCACATACTACTCAGGTTCCACGTCCTCCGCATGAATCTCAAATCCTTCATGCAACATCTATCTCCATAGATCCATCACACTTGTAGCCTCACGTCGTCTAGCAATCTCCCTTTCACGCACTTCACTATACATGAGCCATATATCCTCCCTTTATTTCTCCTTTGTAACATTTGCCATCTTCCTCCACCCTAGTTTCCTTGCCCAATGCTCATAATGGTTTATCCGACCATTGGAAATGCCTCTAAACTCAAAGTAACAATCAAGATCTTCATTGCCAGAGGGATAGCACGCAGAAATGATCCTCTGGGCTCCTGTAGAAATTCAAACTCAACAACTTCCAGGCAAGAATATGTAGAAATAGCGTACTGGAGAGTGTAGCTAGCCAACACACCCTTCCACCAATGATCCACATCATGAGTCCACGTCAGATATGTATCCTGCAAGCTCTAGTATTCTTCTTGGGTCCACATGTGCAATCTATAATACCAACTTGATCTAGACGTGTATGTTGAGAGCCATTCATACAATTCTACTGGGAAGCTACAGAAAAATGTTTCATATAAATCATGGTAGAGGTTCTCTTCTACCCACCTATGTGCATCAAACTCAAGTCTAGTGTTGAATCTCTGAGAAAATTCATCCTCCGTGCTCTTGAACCATGATTCAACACTTTCCAGAGTTAAACATTCTATCATTACTCATTACGTAGATCATGATGTATGCCATTTCCCACTATAACTTCAAAAAGAGGTCCCGGAAATGGAGCCAAGATGTAGTCATTTTTACCCCCATCACAAAGGAAAGAAATCCCATGCGCATCGGCCTATCACCCAACGGGCACTGGGCGCTCACCCAAGGCATGCACGGTCATCGAGTCTCTCTTTTATGTGAGTTTAATGGGAAACATCATCTATGATCTGAGTGTAAGAGATTGTGAAAGGAAATAAGACATACAAGCACCATAGAGCTCATAACGACTTCTAGATCCTTGCAGTTATTCCAGACATAAAGTGCTTAACATATTAAATAACTTACATCAATACAGAAAGGAAATCGTACAACCATTCATACTAGTTCATAAACATAAATGAGAAAGAACTATGAAGAAGGATGTATGTATCAGAATCATTAATGCTCATATTCATATCAATTGGTAACCTTATTACATTCATTAGGCCATTATAGAATGTCACATAAAGGCAGACCGTAGTTTTGCATTATAACTAGGCCCTTAAAATAAAATTTATAATTCCCAACCCTTGATACATTCTTCCCTACCCTTATTTGCCCAAAGTAGCAGAGTCCTTGCAGTATTTCTGCAGAGCTCCACCCTTTCTCTATATGTTATGTTTACTTCAACAGGTACTTGTATATATAACCTCTTTGATCTGCCAACTCATTATCCTGTGGCCTCAAATCCATCACCAAGTGTTTGAATGTGGTCCTCCAGGAACGCATGCTCCTCCAGGCCTGAGCTCGCCACTTCATGCCATGATGTCCTTCTAGAAGCCTCTACCACAGGGTATATTCCTTCCTGGGCCAACCTGTCGCCAGGCTGGCACCTTATCCACTTCGCATGCACAGTCGGGTCATGTTTTCCTTGTATCCTACCCAAAATGCCCAATATGGCTAAGTCCTAGAACCTTGTCTTTGTCCGCACATGCACCACGAGTTTCCTTAAAACCTTCCTTGCACGCCTTTCTTCAACTAGGTCTTTCACGCCTATGCGCCCTTTTGCACTTAGCCAATATTTCAAGGGCCCAACATCACCTATAGCTAGAAAAAGTATGCATTCATCAAGGGTGGACTAGCAGGGTATGACAGAGGTAATGAGACAATTTATTCATTCCTTTGTAATTGTGTACTTGATTAACATCCTAGTTTTTAGCAGAATGTTTAAGGACTATGTTAACCATTTGCATCAAGTTTTACAATTTTTAAATGAGAACCAGTTAGTTTTGAATGAGAAGAAGTGTGAGTTTTCTCAACAATCACTTGTGTTTTTGGGGCATGTGGTTGGAGATGGATATTTGAGGATTGATTCACCTAAGATAGAGGACATTTTAAATTGGCTGAAACTGTCTATTTTGACAGAGACCAAGATTTTTATTGGCGTAGTTCATCAAGAACTTTTCTTCCATAGCAGTGCCACTACATTATGTGAAAATAGGTGGTAAAGTTTTTTATTGGGATAAAAAATAATTGGATTATTTTTATTCATTCAAATGTATAAGATTAGTCATGTTGCATTTTTAGCATTACCTAACTTGCAACTTTCTTTTGATGTATAAACTGATACTAGTGACTATGTTATGGGATTTTCATATTTCAAGGAGGTAGGCTTGTATGTTATAATTTTGGATTGTTTTAAGGAGAAATTTTGAATTATTGTACATATGATAAGGAATTGTATGATCTTTTGTAAGCATTCAAGAAATGGAGAAATTACAGGATGGGTAAAAAACATATCATCCATACAAATCGCCAACTTCTTCAATATTTACAAGCTCAAAATAAACTTCAATATTAAATATCAACATTATAAGTGGATGGGTTTTTGGTAATATCTAAACATTTGATCATAAAATATAAATAAGGTGTGACTAACCAGTTAGCTGATATAGCTATGGGAACTTTAACTCTTCTTGAACCTTTTGTATGTGAATCATATCGAGAAGGTTGTGAGTGGGATCTAGATTTTGGAAAATATTTTAGTAGAAACCTCTAAGTGAGGGATTTGCACTTAGGAAATAATATTACTACCAATACTGAGTGCTCTACAAGAACGATAATCTTTGTGTGTCTAAGGGGGGAGAGTTCAATTTATGAGGGAAGTTCACACCTCTAAGGTGGTAGGTCACATTGGTCTGACAAATATTGTTGTACATTTACAGAGGTATGTTTATTAGCCAAACATGTAAGTAAAAGTTTCCAAATTTATCATGGGTTGTGTTCTATGTATCTAGTATAAGAAATCCTAGTAACAAAAATTTTGGTTTATATATGCCATTACCAGTTCCTTTCTAGACATGGGAAATAATCTCCATGGATTTTTTGCGTGGTTTTCCTACCTCCAAGAAAGGGTATGATTATATTTTTTTGGTAGTGGAATGATTCAATAAAATGTGTATTCTCATTCCTTGCAGGAATACCATTTAGGCTAGTGATGCAGATGGGTTCATTCTAGTTTTCCTAATTCTATTTTGTCATATAGGGACTCATGGTTCATAGTAAATTTTCGGTCTACCTTTTGGGAAAATTTGGATACTAAGCTAAAAAGGTGTACTAATTTTCATCTACAAATAGATGGGTAAATAAAAGTGGTAAATTGTACCTTGGTTCAGCTCTTGAGAGGGTACAACAGGAAACATCCTAGGATTTGGGATGATAATTTGATGTATATCTAGTATTCTTTAACATGGTAGTTCATGCTTCTACCAATAAGACTCCTTTTGAAACATGTTCTATTTATTTGCCTAAGAGTGTATTTGATGTTGTTTTGAGGTTACCATTTAGAGACAAGAGGAAAGTGAGTCTACAAGTCCACAAAGCTAAGAAGTTCATTGAGAAAATTCACCACATACACCTCCAAGTATAGGAGAGATTGAAAGGGTCACATGCCAAGTACAAAGCAAGGCATGATCATCATATAACTAAGAATTATTTCCTTGTTAGTGAAAAGGTATGGTTTAACTTGAGTTGAAAAAAGAGAACAGGTAAAGCTAATAAACTCAATCCTCTTCGAAATGGCCCATTTGAAATTCTGGAAAAAGTGGGTAAGAATGCATTTCATTTTGATTTTATTCCTTATATAAGAATATATTAAGTTGTAAATGTTGATAATTTACGTCTCTTTGATCCATCCATGTTAAATCAGAAAGAAGAGGGATTTTTGCTACCATCTATCGAGGGTCTTTCTTGGGACAATCAGTTAGAATTAGAGGAAGATGTGGTATTGTACAAGAAAGAGAGGAAAACACAACGAGGAGTGCAAGACAAGTGATTGATTAGGTTGAAAGGCCAACCACTTACCAAGGCCAAGTGGTATTCTAGAGAAGATGTGGGGAAAAAATTCCCTCACCTCATCAGTCCTTAAATCTTTTAGGTACTTAAAAGCCTCAAATTGGGGAGACATGATCTAACAATAGATCTAGAAGTACCTAATTCTATGTATTCTCATATTGAATCTTGCAGTGCATATGCTTAACATGTTCATTGTTCTAGAAATGGTTAAGTCAAATTGATGGTGATCTAGACACCTTTGAATGACAAAAAGGCTATTCTTGTTATATTTTGTATGGTGGTTATAGAAATTACTTGAAAGTTATAGAACTTATACTCTTCATAGAGTACCAATTGTACAACTTCCGCAACAATTTTATGATCACCTTCTGTAGGCATTGGCGGTTACGCAACCACCCCAGTGGTTCCGCAATTACCTCTTGTAAACAATGACAGTTCTGCACCCGATGATGCCAAAATGAGGAATATGAATAGTTGCAAATGTTTGAGCTTCTCAAATCAATTTTTTTTGCCTTTCCATTCATCCTTGGGCAAAGAAACTATAAATATAAGTACATTTAGTCATTCTAGGAAAGTGATTTGGGGTGAGTTCAAGTGTGAGCAAAAGAGGAAGTTGGGATTGTTTTTGTTTTGTCTATAGAGAGTTGAGTTCTCTCTTATTGAGAATTTTAAGCAAGTCATGCAAGTAGAAGGAGCTTGAATCCTTCTATAAGGTCATCTTTTGACAATGAACTTGTATTGTATTGGAGATTTACATAGTGAAGGGAAGCAATTGCTTGCATAGATGGAGTTTTTCCCACATTGGGTTTCTCTAGGTTAAAATGTGTCTCCTTGTCTTTCATCTTTCATTTTAGTATTGTTATGAGATATTCTTGCTTAATATACTATCCTAAAAAGAAATCTAGCAATTTCTCAATCATTATCACTAAAATACGATGTGTTTATTCTTCAAAAAAGAGAGTTTACAAATCACCTATGAACAAGGGCAAGTCAAAAACTGTTGTGTAATAATGTGCTAAGGATGCATTTGAATTTGATTTCCCATATTCATTCGCATGAAGATAAACTACTCAGATACCTATACTTATAGCCTATTGGAAGCAAAGAGACAAAAAATCAATGCATAATTGTTGGCATCAATGAATTAGAGTTCTCATGTAACTACAAATTTGTTTAGTATGGGGAGCCAATTTCCAATAAAAAATCAACACATTAACCATTCCCAACATATATACTATTCTTCAATAAAAAGGGTCTCATCCTGGAAGGCACAAAATTCTTCAATAAAAAGGTCGACAGGGAGGTGGGAACCAAGAAATTTTTAGAAGAGGGAGAGAATCTCGAGTTTGTAACAGCTGGCCTCAAGGTGGAGTCGATCCTTGTACCTTTTGATGAACTTGCTAGAATGGTGGTAAGGTATGTTACCCTTGAAGGAAGATATGTGACTATTCCTCACAAGCATCTGATTTTTTTGAATCATTTTCGTAGAAATAACATTATTAGCTTTCCTCATTATCTGATCAATTCCTTGGAGAAATCTATAAGGGAAGTTCAAAATCACTCTCGGGCTATTCCTCTGCACCAGGGCCTTATCCTCCTGATTCACCGTCACTTTTCTAGCTGCCCTCCCATGAACCCTATCCCACCTCCCTCCTTCATACCCCCACCTGCCCATACTGCTCCCACTCCACCCCTGCTAAAAAGAAAGAATGATGATATTGGCTTCAGCAAGAAAAGCAAGAAAGTTAAAATCCCTGCCTCCCAACGAGTCCTTAGGAGCCACAAGGACTTAGAACTTGCTGAAAACCTCCTGCATATTAGCATGCCTGTGGAGAAGCCCAAAGAGGAGGATTTGCTGGAGAGGATTGACAGATTGGAGAAGGAGATTCAAGAACTCAAAGGGGCTCTAAAAAACATAGAGAGAGCCAAGGGTAAAAGGATCCTTCAAAGTGAGGAGGAAGAGGGGGTCATTGGTGAAGTCTTCAAGAAACTGCAGTCTCTTGATGGCAGATTGGGGAATGCCAAAAGCCGCAATGACTACATTTTATCTGCCCTCAAAAGCATCTATAACTTCATTGAACAACATGTCCACAGTGTTTGCAGTTTAAGTGGAATCAATGAAGACATATCACATATGGGGCCCTAAAGAGAATAGGGACATTGCAATCTCCCAAGCAGACATGAAGGACCCCTCTCAGGCCATGGCCATTGCCTTTTTCATGTCACTGCAGGGCATCAAGACCAAGATAGACAGAGCCATCAAGTAACGGGCTGTTGTGCTGCGGTTTTTTGGCTGCGATCTAGCTGTCATCGGGTGGTTCTGGAGCTATTTTTTAGTGGAGCTTGTTTTTCTGTTTCTCTTTTGGTTTCTTTTTGTTCTTGTCTTCTTGGTTCTGGATCTTTGTACGTTTAGATCCACTTTTCACCTGCATTGTAACATCTGGCTGTTGAGCCTTCTTGGTTAACTGTTTTGCCCCTCTCCGGGCTACTTCTCTCATATTTTCTATCTGGCTTTTGAGCCCTTTTGTATATAGGGTATAGTCCCTTCAAAACTATTTTCCCTTAATAAAAAAAACATATATACTATTAATTTATTTTTATAATGTTCACCATCTATAGGCTTTACATATTCTTATTTTAAAAGATTACGTTTTAATGTTTAAAAATACCAATGGGCGAAGAAAGAAAATATTATAGAGTGATTCATTTGAAGAATCATATCCACCTCCATAATCTTAAGCCATATGAAAAAATTTGGCTCTAAAACATGCATAAAGGGAAACCAAACTACATAAAAGAGCGATAAATTAGTCAGCATTCCAAACACTACTTAGGAATCTAAACTTCTCAAGTAATGTTGCATAGATATATTCAAGCTTCGAATCACATGCATATGTAACAAAGCTGATTGCAAGCTAAGGAAATAATTTACAATTTATCTCAAATTTACTTTGAACTCTTAAAGCTAAACACAAGAAAATGAGAGGATTATTGAATAAGAAACCACATATTGAAACATACCATTCTTTCATAAATGAAGGGTTTTTCTGCTTTCTTAAATTGTTATTGACAATATTAAAGAGGAAGTTTTCAGAAGTCCTATTGAGCCTATGCTTCAACAAACTAACCTCGAGGAGGGCAACCCAGACTATTATATTAATCTTATTCATTTTTAAGATGGGGACATTGATCGATTTAATGCTATCAATACTCTGAAATAAAGTTTTATTTTTTAAAAAGTTTAAATTCGAATAAAACTGGTATACCTAATCCTAGACAAAGTGATTCCTAGCCATTCGTAACATAGGAATGAATATGAAGAGCTAAATTTTAGTTATAAGATGATTAGATCTTTCAAGTAATTACCTTGCATATAAACAATATTGGTTATTTGTCAAAGTGGTAGGTATTTTTATGTCGAGAGGCATTTTACAATCGGAGGCAAGGTTGTAAGAGAGTGTGTTGCTCACTTTTATTCTCAATATTAAATTTTACGTTCATTTGACTGTCATGTGACAATTCATTTATAATTTTGACTTTTATTTGAATGTCACATAAATAATTTTATTTCTTTTTTGGAGAAGTCAATCAAAAAATAGTAATATCTTAGTCATGTAATAATATTTGAATTTTTTTTCCAAATACATATTTTGAGACTGACACAATCACATAACTAAATAATTTATATCTCTCAACATATTTGATATAAATATATTGCTGCAAAGTATTGAAAGAATACATAAATGAAAGAACAAAAAACTAGAAACGAAGAGGCTGATAAAAACTAAAAGAAATAATTGGTTTTTTACATTATATTGTACACAATATGTAAGAGATTTCTGTGCAAAGAAAACATCTATCCTTCCTGTACAACCGGGTACCTAAATCCCCACATAAATTGCTGACCTCGATCCACAAACTCGATTCTACAGAACACATGTTTGAGATGGCTGCAGAAAGATTTTTTTTCAATTTTTTTAATCCAAATTATAATTTTAAATAAAAATAATAGAATATTCTCGAAAAAATAAATGTAAAACTCTACACAACAGAACAAATATTAGACATAGCATATTAATTTTGATCACCGAATAAAAATTAATAACCTTGATGACACCAACATAAGTTGCCTTCGGCAGTATAGTAAGAGTGATAATGCATGTAAATGTTTATTAGTAACATACGAATTAGAATAGTAAATCTAATGGGGGAATCTATATAAATGGAGGCTTCTATTTTTCTATAAGTTTGACCCATAATTTACTACGGACTAAGATAAACTGTAATATAAACTAATTTAAAGTGTTACGCCTTTTATTTATTTAAGTTTGCCATGACAGACTTATTTATTTTGATGAAATATTTGACACATATTTTATGATTTCTTCGGGTAATTGATTATAAAGCTTTATGTGTTTTGTTTATAAATTTAGGTATGGCTTGTTCATATACAAATTTTGAAATTGAAGAGTAATGAAGAAAATATCAAAAAGAATATGTTTGATGATATTGAAGACAACAACATGAACAAATGATGGAGGAACTAAGGCAACATCAACATGAGATTGAAAGAGAAAGACTTGTTAAATGAAGGGAAGAAATGCAAGTTGAATAACTCAAAGTACAAATGAGACATGCAGATGAAATGGTAACATATCATCCTCTAACATCTCAAGATGATCAATATAGATTGAGAAGAAGATTGCAAAGACAATGCATGTAAATATATTCACTACCGCAGAACAACAATAAGTACAAATATATAATCATGAAGTAGCTTAAAGGCATCATCCAAATAATTCTAATGTTGAGGTTAATTTTGAAGGATTGACTTCATTAACCATAGATTATGTGCATCAAATGCAAATAATTGAGAAATAGATTAGTGATGTTGGAATAATATACACAACAAAAATGATTTTTCAAAAAAAAAAACAAATGACATTTTAACTAAAAATAACATGAGAATAAAATGTTGTTTTAACAGATTTCAAGACTACAATTTTTATTTTGACATTAGTTAGACAATCCTTCATCTCCAGGTAGGTTACGATGGCATTATCATCTTGACATTGGAGAAGATAGATAGTGGGGGAATCCTCTTCTATCATATAAGGTAACACTAATGAAAGGGTCTTAATCTTGTCGTTAGTTTGGTAATTCAATGGTCCAAGTGTGAGTATATTGATTAAAAAATTTAGGAGGGACATATATAGTGTCATCACTATTGGTGGAGATGTTTGATGATGACGATGAGGCAAATTCATTCTGGAATTGGTGGTAATAGAATCGAGGATAGTACTTCAAAGCCTAATCCATGTTTTTTGTGGGATTTTTTCAAATCTTCAAAGGGTAGCTCATGTGGACCTTACTCATATCTTTCCAAGAAAAAACCCTTCCACACACAGTCGTGAAGGTAGGTTTGGGAAAATTGAGGATTGTCTAGGAATGAGAAGTTTGAATCGAACATTTTAGCATGTGGTTGATGTTGAGATTTGAAGAGGGATAGTTGATGCCTCCATAGAAATGTCGTGTTCAAAAGAAGGGAGGTACTAAGGAGATAATATTCCCTACATTAGGCTCATATAGAGGTTATTTATTGGGTCTCCCTTATGATTTTGGTATAGGGAGTCTATTGAGAGCTAGGATTTGAGACTCCCCTAGTAAGAGATGATGCATCATATCATCAAATTGATTGCTCCCACACGAATGGTAAATGAACTATGAGTAGGTCGTACAAATGGTGTCGGGATTGTAAGATGCTCATAGAATGGTCATCTTACAGAAATACAAGCTTACAAGAAAAATAACATTAGCCATGATTTAAAAATATTATGGAAATATATTAAGAATGTAAAACAAGATATTTTGATAGGAATTAGTGACGATCTACATGATTGGTATCAATCACTGTGCATGGAATCGTAGATATAAAATGATATTAATTCTTATAGAAAATGATAGTTCATGATACTATGCAAGACTTATACGTTGATTTTTTAACCTGAATACGATGTTTGTCAGTTCAATGAACAAACATACCTTTTTTAAAGAAGATGGTTTGAATAATCTAATTAGGGAGATAACTTCTCCAAAGGAAAATGATGTATGGAGATATTCTGGCTTCTTCATGTTAGTATGAGGTTTTGGTTTAGTAATGGAAGTGCACAATACTTGAGTCTATGATTCATCCCTATTTGATGTAAAAATTTTGGATCCTTGTGTTTCACCTCAAAATAATGCGATAAAACAGATAAGGTAACAGGCGTAGGAGGAATACCTGTAAATTGTAGGTAGAAGGTTGCGCGAATTGTAGACGTTGTATCAGACTGATTATGGAGAGATCCTTTTTTGTCTAGGAAGGGCTACTTGTATAAGAAACACAACAAGACCACCAAATAGAATTAAATAGAAAGATTCAAAGGAATTCCTAACAAGGATAAATTGTTAGGAATAAAACTTAGCTTAATTCATCATTAGTTGATATTTGAATAAATGAAATAAGTTAAAGTATTTAATTTAAAAGTTTTGACTTATGTCAATATGTATTAGTTATCCTTAGTTGTTAGTTAACTAAGTGATAGTGTTCTCATCCCTATGTTTGTGGGATCATGTTCTATCTTGCATATTTTGTTCTTGGACGATTTCCATGAGGGGCAATAAGGGCAATTAGGAGAAATATGCTATTTCTACATATTTTCTCAGATTAAATGATTTGTTTTCATATATTGTGGATGAGATAGAAGTTGTCCAATATCTATAAATATTTCAGCTCTCTCATTTGTTTTGTAATGCTTGATTTTGATATTAATAAAATACACAAGAACCGTCTTGTTTCTATGTAAAGCCTCTGTGGGAAATATTATTTTTAAGTATTCATTGTCAAGATAGATCAGGGAAGCGTGGCACTTCTTCGAATAGTTTTAAATCCTATGTTTAATACAACTTAATGCAAATAAAAATGATAAACATATGATTCCTATTGTATTTGATAAGATTTAGGTATCTCCTATAACATACAATAAGTGAATTTAACTTAATAGACAAGGTCAAGATTAAAGTTGGATGGTTAGTTGGCTGGTTTGGGTAAAACTGGGCAAGGTTCTTGGTTGTTTTGAAGGAGGTATAAGTTTGTTGTTATATAATAAATTTTCAGTTTCAGAGACCGACGTCGGTTAGGCAACCGATTCCGGCTAGGGGAGTAGACCAACGTCGATTGGGTGATCAGTGTCGATAGGGGAAATTTGGTGGTAATGTCAAAAACTGATAATTTGGTACTCTCTATGATTGCATAGAGAGTGATGGGGATTTGAATAGGTTCTTAGGATTTCTTTTAAGACTCGGAGATACTTATATGTTGGTTTAGTCAAGGTATGGAAGGTAGAACGGGAAGAAGGTTGGCCAGAGGTACTGGGGATTAAATCCAAGTAAGGTAAAAGGATGGTGTTTGAATTAGATGGCTTGATAAAATAATCTGAGTTATTAGAAATGACAACAGAGATATAATTATTTCACCTCAAAGTAAGCTATAAAACAGATAAGCTAACGGTTAAGGAGGAATACTTGTGGTTATGTAGATGGTATATGTGCATTATAGAAGTTGATCAAATTGAATGTGAGAGATTCCCTTTGTCTAGGAGGAACAACCTGTATAAGAAACAAAAAAAGACCACCAAATGGTATCAAATAATAACTGACTGTGAATTTCCTAGCAATTTCTAGTTCTGGGAAGTGTGATACTTCCTAGATGGCTGTCAATCCACTATTTTATGAAATTAATGAAAGTAAATATGAGAAACAAAGGTCATATTGCTAAAACTTTGATTTAGGTATCTCAAAATGTTATCAACAAACTAGATTAAGTAGAATATTGAAATACAAACTATTCTAGCATTAGGTAAGGTATATTTTTGGTTGAGGAAGGTCACAGGGGTGTCTGGTAAGGTTTGGGTAGAGTTTAGGTGATGTTAGAGGTAGTTTGGTGAAGGCTAAAACAAAACACAATGACCGATATCAGTTTGGAGACCAGTGCCGGTAAAGAGGGGAGATCGATGATGATTAAGGTGACCGACATTGGTAGGGGAAATTTGGTGATAATTTAATAAAATTAGTTTTGAGCTTCTCTATGATTGTACAGAGAATGAAGGGAGAGTGGTTGGGTTCGTAATACTACCAAGAACACTCAGGAATGCGTAAGGAGTAGGTATAGAAATCCAAAAGGCCATGGGTGGTTGGATTGATGAATTGGTAAGAAGGTGGAGATAAAGGAATACATGAGGAAATAAAAGTGTAATGAAAGAGCTAGTGAACCTACACTTTAAGCAGGTATAATATGATGAAAATCACATACACTTACTTGCATTTACAAATATCGTAGGCGAAGGAAGATGGTAGTTGATCCGTTAAGAGATTCTGGGTTCAGTGTCGTGACAATACTCCGGAGTCTTCTCATGAATATTCCAATGCTTTAGAATAAGAGCTGAATGCTTTCTTGGGCCTATGGTTGAGTATTTCGTGTCGTCTGGATGATGGGAAGTCTCTGATTCATGCATGAATGCAATATAACTATCCAAAATGAAAATTACCAACCTCAGTAAAAGGTTGCAAAGTTGTATATAAAGGAACCGATGACGGTTAGATGACTGGCGTCGGTTGAGGAATAACCGACATCGATTAAGGTAGGAAAGCCTAGGTTTACCAAAAATAGGAAGATCTTCCCAAATTTGGCATGATTTCTCATTGAGTCTGCTTAGGAAAGTGGAGTTCACGTGAGAGAAGGCATGAAGAACTTCGAAAAGGTCTAGTTAGGTTTAAGAAGAAGTCTCAGTTAGTTAGGTCAAGTTAGTGACTTGGCACTAGGAGTTATAACTTAGTGATGACTCAGTGCTGAGGGTGATGAATCAGTCACCGTGAGATAAATTCCCCTAGAATGGGTCTAGGGTAAGGTGTCCTGGTGAGGTGAAGGTGTGAGGCTGAAATTAATTAAATTAATTAATAATGTGAAGGTGAATAATTAATAATGGGGTGATGGTGTGCTTAATTAATTAAAAGGGACCAAGGGGAGTGTGACCCAAATTTGGTGTCTACCTTTTGCCCCTTTTTGTTGCATAGGTTGTATTGGTAAGCGACGATGAAAAAAAAAGAAGTCGGTGTCCTAGGTATAAGCGGAGGTTAGATTTCCTCAAGTAGGGTTGAAGGTGATCCCCCTCAAACCATGAACCGATGAGGTAGGAAATGTAGTCAATGGGTGATTTGATAAATAGGATATTGAGGAAAGTGAGGGCTGGTAGGTAAGGGTATGGTCATTGTGGGTAATGCGTAAAAGGTTAGATTGGGTAATGAAAATCAAATGCACGCACATGTATTGAGTGTGATAAATTACCAGGTGGAAGAGTGTTCAAACTCTACGTTGTCAAAGGTCAATAGGTTTATCCAAATGAGGTTAAAGTGATTCAAGTATCCAAGATATAGGATATGGTCATGAAGCACGACAAGGTCGGGTGTAGGAACGTGTTATAGGTTTTGTTCCATGGCACCAAAGGTATGGTCAGGATAAACACCGTGGCATTAGGCAAGGTAAGGTCATTAGGCTAAACGACATGGGTAATAACATCACAAGGTATAGCGAGTACAAAAATTCAAATGTCAAAATAGTTGGTTCAGATCGGCGTATGTAGGTCAGGGCATAGGTAAGGCTGAGGTATAGGTAAATAACATGTCCCTAAATGTAATTAAGGAAATGTACAGGTAATTTAGGATTTTGGGTGAGGTGTAATAGGTGTTGGTAAGGATAAAATTTGTTTGATCAATATGATTTCTATGCAAAATGGGCATAGCATGGGTCAAACAACTACGATGGGTGACCGATACTGGTCAGATAGTAATCGACGTCTTCTAGGACATGCTATGATGGACGTCGATCATGTCGATTTTGGGCTAAAAAGGAAAATATACCTCTTACGGATTCATTTGAACCTTTGCCATTTGTGGAAAATGACAGAGAAAATGGGGAAAGTTGGAGAACAATAGTACGAGGTGTCTAGCTAATTTAGTGAGCCACATAGTAGGTGATTGGACTTTGATTGACGGCTCCATGAGATTGATTTGATTGATTCAATTTTTTTGTGAGGTGAGGAGTGTATTTTCACATGGAGGAGGTAGGAGAGGGAGCAGGTGGACCACTGGCACAACAAAAAGACGTGCCACCATAGAGATGGCACCGAGTAGAGGTAGGACACTATCTGAAGCCTGCATGTGATTGAAAAGATTGTGTGGAAATCATTTTGTTTAAAATTTAGGTGGAAACTTAATTTTGAAATCGTGGTTAAAAATGAATGAAATGAGGGGGGGAAGGTCAATGTAATTTAAATAGGGTTTGTAATGAAGCTAGGATAAGTTTGGGTGGGTTGGGGTAGGTGTTGTTTTTGAGTTTTTTTAAGAAAATTGATAATGGGTACGGGGTTTCAAATTTTTTTTCTGAAAAAAAGACCGATGTCGGTCATAGGTTGGCTAACGTTGGTAGGATTTTGATGGTGTCAGTGAAGGTTTGGATGACTAACACTGGTCAACAGGACCGATGACGGTCAAGACGACCGATGTCAGTCACGATTAAAATTAAATAGGTGAAAGAAGGGCTAGGTAGGAAAGTAAAATATGCAAGGAAGGGGTAGGTGAAGATTTATGTTGGGGGAAGAGGGTAAAATATTATTTTAGTGATGTGGGATAGGTAAGTAGGTAAAATAACCTATGATATTAGGTAAGTACGATAATGGAGATAGTAGGTGAATTATCAAAGTAGGCATATGTCGTTTGGGTATTGTGTGGTGGGTAATAGGTGATTTGGATGATGCAGGTGAGAGATCAACTGAGGATGAGGGACAAAGTATCACCCCTACTGGTACAAATGTGTCCTAGAATGACCGCGGAGGAGTGGGAGCATATATCAGAGATGGGACTCAGGTCAATCAGGTGGTATAGGCGTATAGATCGAGATCATAGCTTGATGGTCACTCTCATCGATAGATGGGACTTAACAACTAATACCTTTCATTTACCGATGGGCGAGATGACCGTCACACTGAAGGACGTGTATAGGATCCTGTGGCTATCTATTTTTGGGGAGCGAGAGTATTCCATTTCATCTGAGGCATCAATGGAGCCGATAGTGGTGGTATTTGGTGAGGCGATGGGCCTATTGAGGTATCACAATGTGAGTCTCACTTATGGAGATATGTATGCAGCCTATCCATAGGAGACTAGGCTATCGGTGTTGATGATGATGGCGGTGGGATGTTTTTCTCTTCCAGATTCTGAGGGTGAAATATTTCCATGAGCAGTGATGGCAGTGCTACATAATATGATCAAGGAGTGGATATGCTTCGCTTGGGTACTAACTTTCCTAGTTCAGCTGTAGAGGGAGTTATGGGCCTATGGGAGATTGAGGAGATTTGGTATGTGATGCACCTATTTATTACAATGTTGGGCATATGAGCACATTGTGTGTGTGTGCCCAGTTGGTTTACCATGACAAGATTGGTTCGGGGGTGGCTTGTTCAAAGTTGGTTTCAGACAATGGGTACCAGTCGGGGGACAACCTAGGGTGGCTAGGGCCACATATGATGTTTCATAATATAGGTGGCTTTTGGAGGGGATTTCAGAAGTGGATATCGTGTGGAGACCATATTTTGGTTATCCATCATATAAGGGTATAACTGAGTAGTTATAGGGGATTCAACTATTGAGATGGATATAGGGGCGACGTGTCAGTGAGCACAAGATGATACCTGTTGACATAGTTTGGACTACCACAGGACGTGCCCCCACCTTTTCCATAGTACTACAGAGATGATGTGGAGAGACCCATGTCTCCACCACACCCAAGTGATCATACAGGGTAGGAGGAGTAGGTTTGAGATTGATGTATTGATGATGTAGGTATCACTGATGCATACAGGCAGTGGTGGGTGGCACAGCTACGGGAAGCACCACCAAGGCCAGGGCATCCAGATATAGCTATAGTCACGGTGTAGAGAGATGCATTGCATGAGTAGGTGGCCACCCTACAGGCATAGATTATAGTTGTAGGGTCAACTGACAGGGGCACAGGCACAGGTGGCCACTTTCCAAGCACAGGTGATGGCCCTACAGGCTCAGGTAGCACAAGGGCAGGCTTCTACACAGGGTGGAGATGGGGATGGAGGATAGGTAGCCACCTTACAGGCACATGTGGCCGGATTACAGGGCCATTTGGTCACATCACAGGCTCAGGTTACGGCCTTACAGGCCCAGGTAGCTACACAGGTACCCCCACAGGTACCCCCATAGGGACAGGCACAGGGACAGGGTCCCATCATATAAGGTGTCAACATCAGGATATGGTCCCATGGTACATGTAGGAGGACAGGGACCGCATAGGGATAGGGGCTCGAGGACCACTATTAGCACAGGTTGTAGTGAGGCCTATGGACACCACCTTAGACTAATGTCGATGGCAAGGTTTAGGGATGCCTTGAACGAGGATCACTATTATCAGGATCATTTGACGACTGCCAGGTATTGATGTTCCCTTCATATAACAAGTATAGAGCCCAACATGAAGCTAGTGAGTGGATGGGAAGAAGGACTCGTAGTTCAGAGAGCACAAGGGGCCGTCGAGCCCATAGATAGGGTCAGGGAGAGGTTACAAGTTCTCAGAGACTAGGCCTAGGTGAGGGTCAGGAGGATGACCATGCAGAGACCCTTGGAGGGTGAGGAGATGCTATCAGGGAGGTTGATAGGTAGGGAGGAGGAGGAGACATGATATTGGAGAGGAGGATATCCAGTGGGGCTGATTGAGTACTTGATATGATATTGTATTTTGATTTTGGTTTTTGATATATATTTTGGCCTATGTGCCGAAAGACGTGAGATTGTATATGAGATTTTTTGAGATATTGGTATTTATTTATATTTATATTTGTGTATATATGTATTGATGCGCAAACTCTCCCATTTATATAGTTGATGATGTTAATTGGATGGATTATGTACTTGTTTTAATTTCTATTAATTATGTGTATCATGGAAACTAGTTGAGTTAGGCATGATTGAGTCGAGGCATCGTTGAGTCATGTAAGTATAGGCATGGCTATTGAGTCAAGTTGTCTAGTCATGGTGGAGTAGGCATGGTGGAGTCAGGTTGTCTAGGTCATGCATGGAGTCAGGTTGTCTAGGCATGGTGGAGTATGGTTTTTGGATTCAATTTAATTTCCAAGTTATTGGTATTATGGAAAATAAATGATGATGTATATATGTATGATGTGGTTAATCAAGGTCATATAGGCATATGGAATCAGGTCATATATGCATGGTTGATGTCAAGGTCATATATCTTCGAGAGTAAATATTTGATGATCATGGAAAATGTTTAAATGAATTAGGTAGCCTATGGATATAGTGGTAAAAATGGAAAATGATGATGAAAACAAAGCATGTTTGTTGTGTATATTAATTTTCCAAATATCTGATATCATGGAAAATGTTTAAAATAATTAGGTAGCATATGGATATAGTGGTAATAATGGAAAATGTGATGAAAACAATGCATGTTTTTTGTGTTTTATTAATTTCCATTTTTGTAGTGTGAATGAAAACTAACTAGGGTAGAATGGAAAGGTGGGGGAAATGGTTAGGGATAAAAGGTGTAAAAGGGAAAGGGATAGAAAAAAGGTAGATAGAGGGTTGAGCTATCCTCCAAGGCCCCCTGCCCTCAGAGTGTTTCCTACATAGCCCGATGAATAGGGGCCTCATGCGGATGTAGTTCTCCCTTGAAGCTAGGATAAGAATATGATGAGGTAGGCAAATGGGTCGATAGGTTTTAGGTGTGAGTGCGATTACATGTCATTTAGGTATGGTGGAGGTTGGGCATGAGACTTTGAATTTACACATGGTTGAGTATAGGTCATTTAGGCATGTGGAGTTCGAGGTTGATGTAGGAATGATTCAGTGTAGGTGTCAAGGGACTAGCCCTGTGTAGCAACATCAATAACTAGAAAAATAGGTGAACGGTAAAGGAGGTGGGGTACTGCCTAATTGGTAAGGACCATTATGAGTCTATTACACCAAAATATTAGCTTATGGAATGTAAGACCTTAAAGGATTTGTATGTTGCAACTTTCTAAGGGTGAATGAAGTTACATGATCACAAAATGTCATATTTTCTAAACCTCCCTTGAGTAGGTATGAAATTCAAAAGGAAAAAAGGTGGAGTGAAGTGGTTTGTTGTAGCGTAACCTTATTGTGAGACAACATGCCTCTTCTGCAAGATACCCAAAACCAGAATAGGCAAGTCCATGACAAAAAAGTTATATGTTTCTTTTTGCTTTTACTTTTGATTTTTATAGACTGATCGATGCAGGAAGTCTATGTGAGATAAATATAAGGAATCCTTGAGGTCTTCGTGAACCTGATCAATGCAGGAAGCTTCAAAATATTTTCATCTTTATTTGTTTAGAAATAGTCTTCTTTTTTGATAGACTATGTATAATAGGTCAAACTTTATAGTTTTCCTTCAAGGGAATAGTCTATTTATAACATCTAGATAGAGAGGTAGATGTCCTTTTTGAGGGAATCATCTATTTGTAAGAAGTTTGACTCAAGGAGTTGAATCCCATTTTACTTTTGAAATTCTTTGGACTTTTAGGTCATGGATAGAGACTATAGAGTAGTATAGGTTTCTGTTATGAAGGTAAAGTCATAGCACGTAAAGTTTAGCTATGCAAGAGAGGTTTTAAGTGACGAATGAACATGGGATTCCATCCTAAAAAAAGAACAAAAAGTATCCATGAGAATCATGCCATGATTAAAGCTATGGTACTCATGTTTAATATAAGGCTGAAAGGTGATGGGTAATCACACAATTCTTGTTTAGTCATTGGTGCTTAAAACGGATGAGATGAAAGGAATGGGTACTCAAGGGACGATTTTGTAATAAACAAAAGGTGATATAACAATTGATTCAACAATATAATGGTAGAAGATTAAAAGTGTTGAGGGACTCAAGTTCAGGTTTGCCTTCAAGATAAGATAAACGATAAACACCTGATCCATATGCATGAGTGACGATAACGGGTCCAAGCCAATTAGGAGTAAATTTGCCCTGTTTACTTTTCTCCACTTTTTTTACATGTTGATTTTCTTTCAGGACAAGATCAACGACCTTGAAGGTTCATTCTTGGACTTTTTTTTCATAGGCACATTTGATACATTTTTGGTAGATTTGAAGGTGATCAAGAGTGGTGAGATGATGCTCGTCTAGTAATTCAAACTGTGCCAAACAGTCTTGGCGAAAATCATCATTAGTGAACATATCTTTGAGTGAGAAACAAAGAGATGGCATTTGAACTTCGAGAGGTAAAATAGCCCCCGTA
Source organism: Taxus chinensis (assembly GCA_019776745.2). Classification (NCBI taxonomy): domain Eukaryota; kingdom Viridiplantae; phylum Streptophyta; class Pinopsida; order Cupressales; family Taxaceae; genus Taxus; species Taxus chinensis. The sequence goes on from CM034148.1 coordinate 56,271,043, forward strand.
CCATAAACCAAAGAAAAGGGTGTAGAAGTAATTGAGGTACGAATACTAGTGTGGTAAGCCCATAAGGTGAAAGGAATGTGCGTATGCCAATCCTTGCCAGTATCATCAACCACTTTCTGAAGAATTTTATTGAGGGTTTTGTTGGTTGATTCGGCTTGGCCATTTTCTTGGGGGTAGTAAGGTGAAGAGAAACTAAGCTAGATGCCAAAGGTATCATAGATATAGGGTTTTGTTCTTGAATTGTTTACCATTGTCAATGCTAAGTCGATGAGGAACACCAAAGCGATAGATGATGTGATGGTTAATGAACTCACGTATTTTCTTGACCTTGGTATAAATAAGAGGTAAAACTTCTATCTATTTAGTGTAATATTTAGTAGTGGTAATAATCCATTGATGATGTTTAGAAGAATGAGGGTTAATCTCGCCAACGAGATCTAGACCCTATTAAGAGAAAGGCCAAAGGTATCGTGTAACCTGTAAGGTGCGATTAGGTGTGTGGTGAAGATTAGCATGTTGTTGGCACTTCACACAATGCCTTACATAGTCACAACAATTGTGGGTTAATTTTGGCAAATAATAACTAAGGTGAAGGATGCACTTTACGATAGCTAAACCACTAAAATTACCTCCACAAATTCCATCGTGAACCTCTTTGATATTATATGATATTTCATAACTGGTTAGGCAACATAAGAGGATGTCATCAAATCCACATTTATAGAGTAGACCACCCATGATGACATAGTGAGAGACACTTTTTAGGAAGGCTTGTTGCCCATTATGGGTAAGATGCAGAGGGAGAATTGAAAGGGAAAGGTAGTCAACAAATTTCTTATACCAAATATCTCATGGGTCAATTTCTATTTTTGTGACAAAATTAACCTCTGGGAATAGGTAGGATGGTGATTGCAATATTGTATTGTGAAAAAGATCTTTGAGTCTGAGGGTGAAGCGGGTATTTGAGAAGTAAGACATGCCATGGTATCTGTGAATTTGTTTGTGGAACATGGGGTGGTGTGAAGTTCATAATGGTCAAAGGTAGTCAAGAGAATGTCAACATGATGTTTATAATTTTTAAGTATCTCATTATGACACTTGTATAGTCCATTAACTTGGTTAACCACCAGTTGGGAATCACCAAAAATATTAATGGATTTAACATTTAAGGCTATGGTGGTTTTAAGACCCAATACGAGTGCTTCGTATTCGGCTATGCTATTAGTGTAATCAAAATCAAATTTGAAAGATAAGGGAACAGGTTCACCGTCCATATGAATGAGGATGACTCATGCACCACCCCCACGCTGACATTTTGGAACCATTAAAGAATAAGGTAATTTGGTAAATGATATTGTCACGGGAAAGGGTAGTGATGGATTCATCTGAAAAATAAAAGTTTGAAGATTGGTTTTCGGAAAGAGGTGCATCTGTAAGTTGGTCAGCAATGGTTTTTCCTTTGATGGATTTTTGGTGGATAAATTCGAGATATAGGTCTACAAGAAGCATGATCCAATGTACAACACATTGATGTTGGTAAGGTTTAACATACATATAACGCAAAGGGTTGGTGTTGGTGACAACAAAGGTTTTGTGGTTAAGTAGGTAATTATGAAGTTTGGTAGCGACGAATAATAGGGCTAGGTAGAGTTTTTTGGTGTGATTGTATCTAGTCTCATAGTCTAGAAGGGTATGGATTATATAATAAACCACTTTCTCTTTATGTTTTTCATCATGATGAGCAAACATGGCCCCCAATGAATAGTCTATGGCAGAAATATAGAGGTAAAAGGGAGTTTCATCTTTAAGAGAGATGAGCATTGGTGGTTTGAGGAGGTATCCTTTTAATGCTTCAAAATATTTATGGCATTCGTCATCCCATTTGAAGGAAACATATTTTTTAAGAAGGTGATGAAAATGTTGACAACAGTCAGAGAGTTGGGAAATGAAATGGCAAATAGATTACAACTTGCCTTGTAAACTACAAAGTTGTCACGGGTTAGTAAGTGGAGGCACCTTGAGAATTGCCTTGATTTTAATGGGGTCAACCTCAATTCCCTATAAAGAGATGATGAAACTACGGAGCTTACCCAAGAGAATAATGAAAACGCACTTATTTGGTTGAAGATGAACGTAGTATCTGATTAGATGGTCAAAAATGACTTTAAGGATAGTGAGGTGGTCAACCTGAAATTTAGATTTAGCAAGAATATCATCGATATAATGTTCCAATATGTTATTCATTATGTCATGGAATATATAGGTCATGACCAGCTGGTAGGTAACACCAGCATTCTTAAGGCCAAAAGGCATCACTTGATAACAAAAGGTCCCTGATGGGGTCATAAAGGTAGTTTTGTGTTGATCTTCTGGTGCAAGTAATATTTGGTTATAACTTGAGAAACCATCCATGATTGATAGCATCTAATGATCAGTGTGTTAGGTTGTGGATCCTATTTTCATGTGAGAAAGTGTTGAAGAATGTACACTAAGATTACTGTACACTTTCCACAGTTGTCTCACCGGGATTTGTTTTTGGCCTTAAAACGTGCCCGATATACTTGGGAACTGTGCTTTTCTCATATGGGCAGGATTTTGACCCATAGGTTTATGGGACAGTTTGGCCCATGGTTTTAATACCCACGGTTTTGTAAAACTACTTAAGTAGCTATCTATTTATATGGTTTTGTGCATATGGTAGGGAACATAAAACCATTGCAGATGTGATTTGAATTCGGGTGTGAATTCTGTAGAGTTTGTTGAGCATAGCTCCATATAAATATGGGTATTGTATTGAGATAGTGGTGGCTTGTAATAAAATATGAGCAAGTGATTCTTGGTGGACGTAGCCCAAATTGGGTGAACCACGTTAAATAATGTCTCTTTGTTTTGTGTTATTTTATTCTGTAATTTTATTTGAGATCTATAATACTTTTTACATATTAGTTTCTATTGTTGCGATTCTATGAGGGATTATTCTGCATATTTTATAACTTATATCCTAACAATTGGTATCAGAGCCTGGTTTGGTTTGTTGAAGTGTTGAATCGTAGGGAAAGTTTTATCTTGAGTGAGAGCTATGATAGATGATGGAAGATCTATGGTTGATAAATTCAATGGGAAGAATTTCAGTCTTTGGAAGATGCAGATGAAAGATTACCTTTATCAAAAGGATCTTTATATTCCATTTTCTGAGAAGGTGAACAAACCCTCGAACATGACAGATGTAGAATGGGATTTTTTGGATAGGAAGGCACTTGGGACAATCCAACTATGTCTTGCATCTTCGGTATTATTTAATGTTTCAAAGGAAAAGACTACAAAAGAACTGATGGATGCATTAAGGAAGTTGTATGAAAAACCCTCTGCCTCTAATAAGATATTTTTAATGAAAAAGTTGTTTAATATGAAGATGTATGAGAATGGTTCAGTAGTAGATCATCTAAATGATTTTAATATAGTTGTAACTATGCTAGCTTCGGTTATAATAGAATTTGATGAAGAATTTAGGGCTTTGTTAGTTTTGTGCTCTTTACCTGAGAGTTGAAATAGCCTGGTAATGGTGGTAATCAACTCAGTTCCAGCTAACTCAAAGTTGAAGTTTGAGGATGTTGTAGGGGTGATTCTAAGTGAGGAAATGTGAAGAAAAATATCTGCTGAATCTTCTACTTCAGGGAATGCTTTGATAATGGAAACTAGAGGGAGACAAAAGAATAGAGGAAGCTGTGGAAAATCAAAGGATCGGGCAAGATCAAAATCTAAAACCAAGATAGTATGCTGACACTATGGAAAGTATGGGCATGCAAAGAAGGATTGTTGGGAGCTTTGAGACAATAAGAAACAAGGAGGCAAATGTTGCAACGGGTAATGTATATCAGGATGCTTTGATTCTTTCTTTGCACAATATTACCGATTCTTGGGTTTTAGATTCGGGGGCTTATTTCCATGCTACTTCACATAGGCATTCTTTTGTTGATTATGTTCAAGGAGATTTTGGGCATGTTTTTCTGAGTGATGAAGAGCCTTACAGTATAGTTGGAAAAGGTTCTATTCAGGTTAAGATGCAAAATGGGAATACTTGGCTATTGAAGGATGTCACACATGTGCCTACATTAAGATGAAATCTGATATCATCGGGGCAGTTGGGAAGTGATGGTTATACTGTGATATTTATGGTAGAATATTGGAAGGTTACCGAGGGTGCTCTTGTGGTGATAAGAGGTAATAAGGTTGGAACCTTGTATTTAACCACTTATAGCACTAATGTTTGTAATCTTATGGCTTTAGAAGTAGATATAACATTGTGGCACTATAGGCTTGGTCATATGAGCCATAAGGGCATGGAGATCATAAAGAAGGATTTTCCTGGATATACAGAAACAGGTTTGGAGTTCTGTGAGGACTGCATATATGGGAAACAAAAGTGAGTAAGGTTTCTCAAGGTTGGACCTACAAAGAAAGAGAGTAAGTTAGAGCTGGTGCATTCTAATGTATGGGGGCTGGCTCAGGTATCATCTCTTGGGGGTTTAAGTTATTATGTTAATTTTATTGATGATGTAACAAGGAAAGTTTGGGTTTATTATATTAGAAACAAATATGATGTATTTGAAACTTTTGTTAAATGGAAAGCCTTGGTAGAGAATGAAACAGGTATTAAGCTAAAATGTCTCAGGTCAGATAATGGAGGGGAGTATTACAGTAATGAATTTGATGATTATTGTTCTAAGAATGGAATCCGTATGCAAAAGATGGTTCCAGGAACTCCTCAGTAGAATGGGGTGTTAGAAAGGATGAACAAAACAATAATGGAACATGCTAGGAGCATGAGGTTACATGTAGGACTACCTCTTTCTTTTTGGACAGAAGTGGTGAGTATAGCTGTGTACTTGATAAACAGAGGACCCTCAAGTGCATTGGATGGAGTCATACTCGAGGAGGCTTGGTATGGTAATAAAGTTGATTATTCATTTCTTAGTGTCTTTGGATGTGAGGTGTTTGTCCATATAGACAAGGATGATAGGACCAAGGTAGAGGCTAAATTAAAAAAAATGTACTTTCATTGGTTATGGTGGTGATGAATTTGGATATAAATGTTAGAGTATTAAGGACAAGAAAATCATTCGATCTAGGGATGTGGTCTTTAATGAGAAAGTCATGTATAAGCAGCAGTTATAGGAAAATAGGGAAGAATCCAAGAAAGAATATGCAACAGTAGAGGATCTTTTAGATGGAAAAGTGACACATGAATCAGTTTAGTAACCTCCTCAACAAGAACCCCAAACTCCTATATTAAGGAGGTCTTCTAGGGTAAGAAGAGAACCTAAACGTTTTTCTCCTTCTCTTTATTATTTATTACTCACTGCTAGTGGAGAGCCAGAGAGCTTTCATGAAGTAATGTAGGTATATGCCAGGAAGAAGTGGGAAAAAGCCATGGATGAGGAGCATTAGGCTCTAATAGAGAACCAGACATTGGATTTAGTGAAGTTACCTAAAGTAAAAAGAGAATTACAGAACAAGTGGGTGTTCAGATTCAAAGAGGAAGAAGGAGGAAAGAAAAGATACAAGGCCCAGTTGGTGGTCAAGGGGTTTGCACAGAAAAAAGGTATAAATTTTGATGAGATTTTTTCTCCTGTAGTAAAAATGACTTCTATTAGAATTGTTCTAGGAATAGTTACAGAAGAAGACTTGAACTTAGAACAACTTGATGTAAAGACTGCATTTCTCCATGGTGATTTGGAGGAGGAACTATATATGTAGTAACCAGAGGGCTATGAGGTCAAAGGTAAAGAGGAGATGGTGTGGAAACTGAAGAAGAGCTTGTATGGCTTGAAACAAGATCCATGTCAACGGTATAAGAAATTTGATAGCTTCATCATGGAGTAAGGTTATATTAGATGTCATTCTGACCATTGCGTGTATACAAAGAAATTAGAGGATGGCAGTTATATTATCCTTTGTCTGTATGTGGATGACATGTTGGTTCCAAGTAAAAACATGCAGGAAATAAAAGTACTCAAGAAGTAGTTAAGTGAATCCTTTGCTATGAAGGATTTGGGGGCAACCAAACAAATCCTTGGTATGAGGATATCTCAGGATAGGAAGGAATGGAAATTGACTTTATATCAGGAAGAGTACATTAAGAAGGTCTTGGAAAGGTTTAACATGCAGGATGCTAAATCAGTTTGGACTCCTTTGGCAGGCCATTTCAAGTTATCAAAGGAGCAATGTCCCTAGATAGAGTAGGAGAGAAACCAGATGTCCAAGGTACCTTACTCATCAACGGTTGGCAGTTTGATGTATGCCATGGTGTGCAGCAGGCTTGATATCTCCCGTGCAGTGGGAGCGGTGAGTAGATTTATGATTGATCCAGGTAGAGATCACTGAAAGGAAGTAAAGAGGATCCTTTGGTATTTGAGAGGGACCATGGGGACAGTTTTGTGCTACAGTGAATCAGACACCACTTTGTGTGGTTATGTTGATTTAGATATGGCTAGAGATGTAGACGGCAGGAGGAGCATGACAGGTTATGTTAACATTATAGGTGGGACAACAGTGAGCTGGATTTCACGACTACAGAAGCTGGTGACTTTGCCAACCACATAGGCTGAGTATATTGCTACCACAGAGGCAAGAAAAGAATTGATTTGGTTACATCAATTGCTTGAGGAGTTGGGGCACAAGCAGGAGGAAGGAATGCTACATAGTGATAGTCAGTGTTATATACCTAGCTAAGAACTCTGCTTTCCACTCTAGGATGAAGCATATACAGTTAAGGTACCATTTCATCAGGACAACTTTGGGGGAAGATAAGTTCAAGCTGGAGAAGATTCATACCAGTCAGAATCATGTAGAAATGATGACCAAGGTGGTCACAAGGGAAAAACTAAAGTTATGTTCATCTTTGGTTGGTTGTCATGGAAATTATTGAAGGGTTGAGAAGCTTACTCAGAGGAAAATTAGTCTTCAAGTGGGATATTGTTAGGTTGTGGAGCCTATTTTCATGTGAGAAAGTGTTGAAGACTATACACTAAGAGTACTGTACACTTTCCATAGTTGTCTCGTCGGGGTTGTTTTTGGCCTTAAAACGTGCCCGATATACCAGGAAACGTGCTTTTCTCATATGGGTGGGATTTTGACCCATAGGTTTATGGGATGGTTTTGGCCCATGGTTTTGATACCCATGGTTTTGTAAAACTTCTTAAGTAGTTGTCTATTTATATGGTTTTGTACATATGGTAGGGAACATAAAAACATTGCAGATGTGTTTTGAATTCGGGTGTGAATTTTGTAGAGTTTTTTGAGCATAGCTCCAAATAGATCTGGGTATTGTATTGAGAGAGCGGTGGCTTGTAATAAAATCTAAGCAAGTGATTCTTGGTGGAAGTAGCCCAAATTGGGTGAACCACGTTAAATATTGTCTCTTTGTGTTGTGTTATTTTATTCTATAATTTACTTGAGATCTGTAATATTTTTTACATATTAGTTTCTACTGTTACGATTCTATGAAGGATTATTTTGCATATTTTATCCCTTATATCCTAACACAATGGTGAGATCAATGAGTTGGTTAATTCTCGATAGAGGGAAATCATATTTTGGGAAAGATAGGTTAAGGTCAAGGAAATCTATGCATATGCAGAGTCCCCTGTCACTTTTGTGATAGGAAAAATGTTGGAAATCCATTGGTTATAATCAATGGGTAGACTAAAAGAAACATAAAGGAGGTGTTTGATTTCTTCTTTTACAAGAAGGGAAATGCGTAGATGCATTTTTTGAAATTTCAGTTTTATAGGCTTGGCATCGGGGATGGTTAGGATATTGTGAACCAAAATATTTGGTTCAATACCTGGCATATCGACATAGGACCAAGCAAAATCATTACTATAGTCTCAGAGGAATGAGGTAAGAGTTTCTCGCTTAGTAGAATCTAAAGATTGACCTATCTTTAGAATTTGAGGGTCGTCCTGAGTGTGAATGTTGATCTTTATGTTCGATTCATTCAACATGGTTTATGTCTCAGAAGGTAACAACTGGTGGATGTAAGAGTTCTCCGCACCTAAATAAGTGAGAATGGAATCATCATCTTAACATTGAACAACATTTATCGGAGTATCATCATCGATCAGGTCAAGATAGAGGAAGGGAATAGAAGTGGGAGCATTTCCATTGTACTGATAGATCAAAGGCCCCAAGGAAATGGTGTTTATGAAAAAAAAGGTTTGGAGGAATGGATTTTGGATCCATAGACTCTGTAGGTGAAGTTGGTGAGGTAGCTAAATGGGGTGGGGAAGGTGTCTCATCTTCTATGAGGATGACACAGGCTTTCTTAGAAGAGGAATCCTCTAGAAATATCAAACCATAGTAATCATTGTATGTACAAGTGGTGCAAGAAATGATGTTGTGACATCCTTTCTCATAGAGATCAAACCTAAATTCTTTCCATGCACAATGATGGAGAAATGTGAAGATTAGTTAGGTACTAAAAATTAGATGAGAATGGTTTCGTTTGGGTAATTGGTTTAGGTGTATGTGAAGGACCTTTGAGTTCCCCATATGTCAAATTTGTAAGGAGATGAGGGGAACTACATGACAAGATCTCACCCGCCTGTGGGTTGTAATGTGAATATTGATGGATGCTTCGATACTCTTGAGGAGTAAGGAAATTTTTTATGTTACAGAGGAAATACTCTCCTAAGGTAAGGCATTGGAAAACGCCTACCAAGGGATCAAAATTTGGAATTTGGGTCATGGGGATAGAAGAATCCCCTTAATCATGTGAAGGAGAAATGTTTGTTGGTAGCGCTAGAGATGGGTTTATTGATGGATTCGTGGTAGAAGTTGTAGCAGCAGTAGGCATAGCGGAGGCAATTGTGGGAGGTATATAAGTAGAAGGGGTAGATGAGGTAGCAACCAAAGGAGTGGTGTCACCAGTTGTAGATGGAACAATGGTATTTGTGGTAGAGGCCTTAACTAGTATAAGGACATCATTAGGTTGGTAGAGCATGTTACATGTTTTAAACGGTGAAGGGTCAGCTGATGTCCTTCATGTTCAAATTTTAAACATCAATGTAAGGTGGAGGGGACGTAACCCATGGCATGAATCTAGAGTTGACTAAGCAATAAATTATATTGGAATTCCCCCTCTAATATGTAGAATACTTTAGGAATAGTCTGGGGGCCCACACGGATGTGGAGGATGATAGTTCCGAGGGTGGAAGTTATGGTATCGTTAAATGAACATGGAATAACCAGGTTATGGTGCATACAATTAGAAGGGATGCACATCTAGTGATATGGATGGGAAGAAATGATTTTAATACTAGTACCCCCATCGGTCATAACATGGTGGATGCGTGTATTCTCAATATACATGGAGATGAATAGGGTAGGATATGGATCATCTGATTAGAGGGGTACAATCTCATCATCTAAGAAACTGAGAGTTGCCACTTGGTGAGTAACATAGGGGGTAGATGGAGGAGATGAGGTGATGAGACAGGCCACGTGGTGAGGGGTGATAAGGGAGGAAATAGGTGTAGTGTCATTAGGTAGAACATCAATAGATTGAATAATATCGATGAGAGCTTGATGATGGGACTCAAAAGTTTGGATAAGGTTATACAGAGACATTTTCAAAGGTGATTGGTGAAGCTTCCCGAGCATGGTGCAATGAGTCACTCCATTTGACATAGGAAATTTTGGTCCATGAATGGTGATTTTGGGCGTAGGGGCTAATAGAATATTAGGTAGTGGTGTGGTGGAGAGTTTATATGTCTTCTCTTTTGCTTTGTCCTTTTGTGCACGTGTGGAAACCTGGATCATGTTAATTTGAGGAAGAGAGGGTGACAGAGTGTCATGGAAGGTGTAATGGCATGAAGGGAAATAGAATGGGAAAGGAACAGGATCTTGCGAAAGAATTTGGGCACACTATCATTTTGGTGGATTTTTATTTAGTTCACCAATGTGGACCATGTTGATCTCAAATTTTGGAGGAGGGTAAAAGGGCTATGGAGGTGAAGATGGGGATTATTGAATAGGTGTGGAATGAGGTTGTGTGGAAATAAGTGAGGGTGGAATGGTTTCCTCTTCCAAAATATCATTGTTGTCAAATTTTTATTCAAGAGGACATAGATGAAGAAGAATGGTCTTAAGAGCCCTACAATCTTCTACTCCATGTCTTGGAAGATGATGGTAAGCGCAAATTTTGGATTCATCAAACCCTCTTGGTTTAGGTTTGAGTGGTTCATAGGGTCTAAGTGGGGGTAATGTAATGCCAACGGTTTCCAAAAGGTTAGGCATGATGTTGGCGTAAGATCCTACTAACATATCACAATGTGAAGTGAGTGTAGTTGTGGATGGTGACATAGGTGTATGAGCAAGTTATACCTCTCGTTTGGTAGAGGAGGTGGTTTTTGTTTTCGGTTGCAACTTCATAGGCAAAGGTGTAGTTAGTGAGATGATTTTGGGAGGTAATGTAGGCTTCCCCACCCTTTTGAAAGGTAGAGGGGTATTGGACTTGGCTTGAGACCTCATAGGCAAAGGTGCAGGAGAAGTGTATGATGAATAAGGAAAGGAAAATGGCAGAAGGGGATGGTTTAACTAAGGTGATAGTGGAGGTGTGGTAAAGATGGTAGTGGGAGGAGATATGGAAGAGATTGACATAGGTAATAATGAGGGAATTGGTAAGGGTTTTGTTATGGGAAGTAGAAAGGATCCAGGGAGGGATGAAGGCAAGGGTTATGTAGGTAGTTTAGGAGATCCAAGTAAAAGTGATGAGGAAGTGTGCCAACATGTTCTTATCCCTCCTTGAACAGGAGGTTATGTGACCAAGGTTAAAGGATGTGGACCTAGTATAGATGGTAGTGGCGAAGGTGACAAAGGAGCGGTAGGCGAAGATGGTGTATTGGGTCTGAGAGGTTGGGTTCTCCTCTTAGGTGGGAGAGTAGTCTTGGCGATGGCTTGGGAAGTGGTAGCTATATCAATATTAATAGGAGGATGAACTAGAGTTGGTGTCAGCATGACCCATAAGGTACGGGTAGTTTTGGGTACAGAAAAAGGAGTAGGTGGTTTAGGCGTAAGTGGTTGTGGAAGTAATGGTAAAAGTGCAAGCGTAGGTAAAGGTGCTGTGGAAGATGTTTCCATAGTTACCTTAGGTGTGATGGATTTTGTCACCTCAAATGCTTTGGGGTAAATGGTCGAAGTATCATTAGATGACATCTGCATTTGAGTTGAAATAAGAATTTGCAGGAGTCCCCAAAGCATGGAATGATCCACATAGTCTAATCAGTCCACTAAATGAGAGAATGGCGTGGTGGTAGAAGGAACCAATGTTAATTTTGTATTGAATCCCATAAATAAATCTAGTGCCTATGAAGCAGGGAAGTGACTAGATTTAGACTCTATGGGTAAAAGAGACTAGAGAAAATAAACCAGATCCTTGAAATCCAATGGAAAATTATCTTTGATCGAAAGGGGTACTGCCAATGGGTCTCCCACATGTTGAGGAGGTGCCAAGATGGATGAGATAGGGTCTTCTTTTGACAAAGGGGAAGGAAAAACAAACTTTTCTATAGGTAAGAGAGTAAGTATTACAAGTTTCTCATTAGGTAGGTGAGTGGATGGGAAAATTATATTGGTATGTACGGTAGAATCCTTGGGTAGAGGAGAGAATCAAGGGACTCCTTCATGGATGAAAGATTTATCGCGAGAATTTCCTTGATAGATGAAGTAGGTTAAAACTGTGCAGAAAGAGATGGTAAGATACCAAAAATGACATGAACCTCACGAATATTACCGTCATTAGCCTAGGAATCTCCAGTTTGGTTGGATGAGGGGGTTTGATTTGGGAATGGCTTCTGGAAAATATGAATATTTTGGTTAGTCGGTGCATTAGGATTGTCCAAGACGAGATCCCCTTTATCTAACATTTCTTGGACCATGTTTTTGAAAGTGATATAGTTACTGTCACTGTGACCTCAAACACGATGGTAATTGTAGTAATCATTTTCATTGTACCATGCAGGCACTAGATGAGAAGGGATAAAACCATTATTTGGTTTGACAGGTGGAAGGGTAATAGCTCCAACTTTTAAAAGTTTTTCCAAAACGACAGAGTAGGGTTCTCCTATGGGAGTATAATTTTGTTGTTCCCTTCTAAATTGAAAGTTATGGATGGGGGAGAGGTTAGATGAAGTTTCTAATTGGTTGGATGGATGAGACGGGACGGATTTCAAAATAAATGCATTGACAGAACCTTTGGTTTTAGAAAAGGTATTTTGGGGTTTGGAAGAAGAATAGATATCATTTGACTTAAACGTATTGTTTTTGTTATGTAATTATACCTTCTTCTCTTTAATGGCACATATTTCCAACTTTCAGGCCATAGTGAATGCCTCGTCAAAGGTGTGGAAGCTTTGGACCTGGAGAGTTGGTGATATATGTCAGGCATAAGCCCTGATAAACAACTCTATTAACTCTATTGGAGGTAATTGGAATGTGGTTTGGTTAATTAGGTTACACCATCAAGCGACAAAATATGTGATAGATTTCCCTTCATACTGGTGTGTGGTGTACACGTCAATCATGGTGACTTTCTTAACAATATTGATAGAAAAATGGTCAAGAAAATCCTGAGAAACCTAATTAAATGAGAGGATAGAATGTCTAGGTAAATAATATACCAATCCAAAGCAGGTCATGTCAACGAAATTGGAAATATCCATAGGAACAAGACATCATCATTAGTAATCAGGTAACAGACATGTTTAAAAGACCGCAAGTGTTGTTGTGGATATTCTTTGCTATTAAATCGGTTGAACTTTGGCATTTCCCAATGCACAGGGTATAGGTGAATAGGAATGGATGGGTGAATGGGATCATTGCAAATCTCATCATACGTTAGAGAGTTACGTGAGCCTAAGACAAATGCTTCCAATGTCTATATCTTGTCCATCATAATTTTTATTAGGTCATTGGTAGGTTGTGATGACAGCGCACCCTTGAGGTATTAGTGGGTAGATAAGGTGGTTATAACATAGACAATATCCCAGTGTGTGGTGGCACCGTGTATGAAAATTTTGATGAAGGGATATGAGGGGTGATGGAGTTTGAGGGAAAGTGCCTCGAGTAAGCAGTAAATGAAATAGGTGGTTGTTGGTGATAGGTATGCATAGGTGGGGTAGATGTAAAAAAACCCTAGTAGCGATTGGTGGAAGAGACTAGGGAATGGAGAGAATGAGGTTTTGGAAGGGAATGTGTGTTGCCAATACCAAAGGTGGTTTGGATGCAATAGGTATATGGGAAGTGGAATACATGGATAATCATGTACTGAGGGTGGTGGATGTAGGCATGGTAGACATCATAGGGGAAATGGATACCATGGGTGGGATAGATGTAGTTGGTACAACAAATATCAATGAAGCGGGGTCAAGTTGTGAAACAATAGGTGGTAAGGTGGAAGTGGACAAGGAAAATTTGGTAGTAGATGAGGCAGAGGTAGGTGTAAGCATAGGTGGGATTGATACAGTCATGCCATAGATAATATTCCCAGATGAGTCATGAGTGGATGAATGGGCTAAATAATGTTGTAAAGCGGGGGGTTTTGATTAAGGAGTCTCACAAACTCCTCATCACCGGTACTAATGCTAATAGGATGATTGAGATCTATAGGTGATAGAATGGAAGGAAGTGACAGGCTAGGTGGGAGAGACTGAAGGATAACATGGAATATGAGGGCGTTAACTTAGCTACGAGTCAAAACCATGTGACTAATGGTAGGTCTGGTAATATGTTCTTTGTAGATGACACAAAAGCAAAAAAGTAATGGAGAAAATACTTCTAGAAGGTGAAAACTAGTTTTCTATTTTAATTGAAAAATTAAAACAAAGAGATCGACGGCAATTGAGTAACCAGTGTCGATGATAGAGGAGTACCGATGTCGGTTAGAGGACTGATACCGGTCCCTGTGGAAAATAAAAGGATTTGAAAATGTGGTAATAAATGATGAAAATGGAGCAGATCTAGACCTTTGATAGTGATTTCAAAGACAAAGAGATATGGTGAGGTAATTGAGGAAATCCTAGAAAGAACATAAATGTGAGGAATGCTACTTTGGTTAAAATGACCAAAACAACAAGAAATTGATAGCGGTAAGTAAACTGATGATAGTGATATGAGTAAACCGATGATGGTCACTGGATTGAGGTCGGTCACTGTGAAATTTGTGAAAAGATGGAAAAAAATGAATTTGGTCATTTAGAGCAAGTAAAAGACCAACCTAGAAACTTGAGTATGGTAATGATTGATCCTAACACACTAAAAAAGATTCAGAATACACCAATTATTATTATGGAGTGTGAAGAGAGATAATTGTGAAGAAAACAAACTCACACCTCAAAACGTAAATCAAACAAAATATAACAAACACGAAATCCTATGTGGTAGGTTTTATGTTCCTACTTATGCCATTTGGGACTAACTTGTGAATAGAATAGATTTTTTGGTTTGATAAAGGTGCCCTATGAAAAGCCAACAACTAAGGATGGTTTCAGGTAAATTTTGGCAAGGGAGGCCCTTTCTCTGAGATAATAATTGGACAGAGAAACTAGATTGGATCCAACTATTAATCCTCTGATCATGTGATCATTGACAAATTCTTCCAAGTAAGATGTTGTTTAAGAAAATGAGTAATTTATTTTCAGTGGTTTGGTGTAGAGAAAAAATGTGCACTATGGTTCAATTCATCAACCATCAGCTAGTCTTGACTTCCAAAATATAGGTTGCCCACAATTTTTAAATGAGCTACAGATGTAACACACATGAATGATATGTAAATATTTTAAACCAAAATCCACAATGAAATTTTATGAGAGCAATGGTGAATAAGCAAGAGTATGTCTTTCACTAATGCAATATAAAATATAAAGAAGCATTCTTTTTAGCCCAAAATATGAGTGTCACTGAGACAAGTGGAAGAGAAAGAATGTTCCAAGGGAGAAAATTTAATGTGAACTCTTTTAAAAGGAAATAGACACACAATATTTCACCTAGGAATGAAAAATGCAAAAGAACCCAAATGTTTCCCACCGGGCATGGAAAAATGTTTCACCTCAAAGTAAGTGATAAAACAAATAAGGTAATGGTCAAGGAGGAATACATGTGGTTATGTAGACGATATGTGTGCATTATAGAATTTGATCAAACTAAATGTGAGAGCTTCCCTTTGGCTAGGAGGAACGACCTCTATAAGAAGGTTGAGATAAAGGAATACACGAGGAAATAAAAGTGTAATGAAAGAGATAGTGAACCTACACTTTAAGTAGGTATAATATGATGAAAATCACATACATTTACTTGCATTTGTAAATTTGGTAGGTGAAGGAAGACAGTAGTTGATCTGTGAAGATATTCTGGGTTCATTGCCGCAGTAATACTCCAGAGTCTTCTCGTGAATATTACAATGCTTTGGAATAAGATTTGAATGCTTGTTTGGGCCCGTGGTTGAGTATTTCATGTCATTTGGATGATAAGAAGTCTCTAATTCGTGCTTGAATGTAATAGAACTCTCCAAAATTAAAATTACCAACCTTGGCAAAAGGTTACAAAGTTGTATATAAAGGAACCAATGATGGTTAGATGACTGGCGTCGGTTGAGGAATAACCAAAGTCGGTTAAGGCAAGAAAGCCTAGGTTTACCAAACATAGGAAGATCTTCCCAGATTTGGTTTGCTTTCTCATTGATTCCACGTAGGAAGTTGGAGTTCACATGAGATAAGGCAGGAAGAACTTAGAAAAGTCCAGTTAGGTTTAGGAAGAAGTCTTAGTTAGTTAGGTCAAGTTAGTGACTCAGAACTAGGAGTTATAACTCAGTGATGACTCAGTGTTGAGGGTGATGAATCAGTCACCGTGAGTTAAATCCCCCTAGTATGGGTCTAAGGTGAGGTGTCCTAGTGAGGTGGACGTGTGAGGGTGAAATTAATTTAATTAAAATAATTAAATTAATTAACAATGTGAAGGCAAATAATTAATAATGGTGTGATGGTGTGCTTAATTAATTAAAAGGGACCAAGGGGCGTGTCACCCAAATTTGGTGTCTACAATAACACTTGTTGAATGTAACCTAGAGGGAGATGGTGGTGGTGTTTGCAGAAGGTGGTGATCCAGAGTGAATACAAAAGCAAGATGGCACGATGATTAGTGGTGCATGTGTTGGAGCTCTGGAAGAACCTGTGGATGAACCAAATGACTTCTGAATGTTGAGAGGGACGTTGGTTGGTCATAAGGCCACATGAGCATTTGAATGTTTGTATGCAAGAAGTGAAAGCCAAGAATCCATATTTAGAAGTTGAACAAAGAGTTAGAAGCTCCTAATTAACCTAACCGATGGCAGTTAGGTGACCAAAACTGGCTTCGGGATAACTGACGTCAGTTAAGGTGAATAAGTCCAAGTTGCCAAAAATAGTTTGATCTTTTCTATTTTTTGGTGTGACCTTGATTCATAATCCAGGTCTTATGTGAGGGATGATGCTTAGATAAGTGGGAGTATTGTTAGAGAAGTAATAGGACATTAATATTAGGGCTAGGTTGAGTCCCAGTTGGTTGGGATAAGTTTGGACTTAATATTAGTTAATTAATAGGCTAGGAATAGGTCTTGGGTGAGGTGGCTAGGTGAGATGAAAATCAACTTATATAAAGTAATTAAATTTATTAATAATGTGAGGATGAATATTAATTTAATTAAAAGTGATTAAATTAATATCAATGTGGGTAAGGGGGCCATGACTATGTGCATGTGTTGAATTGATGAGTCGAAAAGGGGTTAAAGGGATTGTGACCCAATTTTGGTGTCTACACCTTCGGTAATGGCTTGAGTTGATTTTTTATAGGGTCAATATTGTTTTAATGGAATTGGTATACCCCCCACCATTTGGTTTCGATTCTGGGAATCAACAACATTTTTTTCTTTTTCAAGGAGAATCATAGAGTTTGGTTTCAACAATCTCATTTTACGTGATTTTCAAGGTTTATAAGGGTAATTAGGTTGTTTTGGCCCATGAGTAGTTTGTTAGGAGGTTAGCGTTGTTTAGGTTATTATTTTGTTTTTTTAAGTTGCAGGTGGTTGTTAGTTGTTGTACATGGTAAAATGGTGAATTTAAGTCAGTAGGTAGGTAAATTGACCATGTGGCATTAAGAAGGGGTGTCCTACGGTGCATAAGCATGTATGTTAATTACGGTAACCTAATTTTTCTGTCTACACAATGTCTTCCCTCATTATTATTATGGTAGGATTACTTCATGATGTGGAAAGGTTTTTAATTTCATTAGAAATGTGTATTTATTTTCATCCTAAGTAGTGTTTGTTCCTAATATAACACTCCATAAAAAATAATAGAACACAAATTTGCATGAAGATCAGGGATTGATCTATCTTTTTCTCATGATCATGCCTTGTTAGAGCGACAAGGAGGAACTTTAGTAAGGGTGTAGTTGTTCACTTGCTACTTTATGGATTTTCTTGGGCCAAGGTAAAAGTACCTATGGGGTGTCTTAAAAGAGAGAGCGGGTATGATTTTTCAAGAGCTCAAACTTATTGGAATCTCAATCTGAGATAGAATAAAAACATAAAATGCAATGCTAACTTGAAAGAGTGGTCACACAAGCATTGTAAACATTTGATACATCAAACACAAGCCACTAGATATAGAATGGATGCGATCACAAGAATCATTGTGGAAAAATCTATTGACAACTTGGATTGTAATGATACTTGATATGCTAATATTCACAATTCATGGAAAATACACTCAAAATATACAAGCTATATGTGATTTCCAAGAAAATATCATATTGGATATGTACAGGGAGATGAAATCTATAGGGGTATGAAAAAAGGATAGTGTAAATGAAAGTGAAAGTGTAAGGGAATGGGAAAAATGATCAATTAAAGGAAGTAGGTGCATTAACCATGTTATCCTAATGATTATTCATGCATTCATACATGGAATTAAAGAAATATCACACTCCACCAGCTGCTCACCCTCATGGACACTCAAATAAGATGAGCTATACAAATTAACCCTCGAGACCTCAACAAAATGACCTAAAAATGAAGCCTCATGCACTTACCATACTAAGTTCCTAATGCCAAAGGAGACCCTAGGGCAGATAGATATGCATTTACAAAAATTACAAAAAGGATATTTACAACTAAAATAATTGGTGTACAATAACACTACAATGCAATGAACCTTCAATACCCAATCACACAATCAAATGTAGAATGATTATCTAAAATTATTTGGCATAATAATCATAACATTACAAAGGATAATGGATATGTATTGATTTCAATTTTTTTACAACAAGAAAGAACAAATTTATACATGACAGAAAGGCCATGTGTATTCATTTGCAAAGGAGACAAGGGAAACATGTAAAAATGAATCTCAAATCCTTCTAATCATTATATAGTTGTTACCACCTTATCATGAACCCTAAACGGAACTAATAGAAACCAATTCTTTGCAAGAAATTATTCCAGAAGAGAAATCCTATGTGATTTTCCCCAAAATTTCACCAGCCTCCCCTTGGTGAAGTAAAACCTTAACCTTTAATACAATAACATGTCAATCCTAATAGAATATGTTGCATATGTGAATCCAAATGCTACAATCACGTTCATTGATGATTCATGTGATGAGGGAGAAAATCAATGGAAAATAATGTAATCAAGAAGAAGGATGAAGAATATGTTACCAAGTGTTCTTTGTGATGTTATGATCACCGATTCCTCATTTGGTAGGGTCCAAGGATACATACTATTTTTCCTAAATCATCCATTGGTAAGGAAGGATAAAAAAACATATCCAACCATTTTGACTACTATAAATGGTTTGCAACTGATGGTACAGTAGCAGATTTACATGTTATCCAAAATGTGCCCCTGCTCATTTTTGTGGCTAACTCCTTGCGCTCTTACCTCTCTTGTGCCTCAGTCTCCATTTTTTGATTTTTAGGAACTCAAATTTTTCTAAAAATGCCACCATTGGATAGAGCTCTCTCTCAGATTTCCAGAAAGGTAAATTTTTCCTCCTAACTCCTCATATTTTTCAAGTTATGGCTCGGTGGAGTTTTTGTGGAAAATTTTCCCTAGCAAGGCCCGCGTCCAATGGGAGGGCGCCATGTGTCCAGGAAGTGGCGGGGTTTGGAGAAAAACTTACAAATTTTTTAAGTTTTGGTCAAAATTTGCAAAAGGAAAAATTTTGCCCACGGGCCCGCCGAGCCAATTAGGACATGACACGTGTCAGAAGGGAAGGTAGAGTGAAAATTTTGGCTAAGTGTTTTGCGCGGGAAAAATTTTGAAGTTTGGCCCGGGCCAATAGGAACTCTCCACGTGTCCAGAGGAGGGTCGCAAACGTAGGAAGAAAGATGCAATCTTTGGCTAAGTTTTGCCAAAAAATTCAAAAGCAAAAATTGGCCCACATGGCCCGGACGAATCAAACTCCGCCAATTGTCTTCATCAACCGAAGCGGTGGGGGGAGAAATGGAAAATTGGCCAAGTGTTTTTCCAAGTTTTCCAAAGTGAAAATTTTGGATGGACGGCCCACGGCGAATGGAAATAGGACACGTGTCCTATGGCCCGGGGGAGTTTGGAGCTCGGGAAGGATTTTTGAAATTTGGCTAAGTTTCGCCAAAAGTTCAAAGGGAAAGGTTCCCCCCACGGCCCCTCCCATTCAACCAAATCATGCCATGTATCTTCGAGTGGTGGGGTGCGGGGGGAAAATGGGAAATTTTCCCAAAGTAAAAAATGCCGAATTTTCAAAGGGAAAAATGCGACCCTCAGGCCCGAGCCAGTGAAAGAGTGCCACGTGTCTAAGTGGCAAAAAATGTATAGGAAGGGCCCGAAGCAAAAATTTCAGAGGATGAGCCCGTGGCCAATCATACGTTGCCACGTGGCACCCAAGTGGTGGAGCACGGGGATTTTTTGGAAAATTTTCCAAAATGCAAAAAAGAGGTAAAATTCAAAAAAAATTCCCGCCGATCCGATTTTGGCCTGTTTTTGCCCTAAATCTTCAAACGGCCATAACTTTCGATCCAGAGCTCGGATTTTCATGTTCTTTATATCAATGGAAAGCTGGTGAAATTATATAAAAAATTCCGTTTTCAATCTTGCATTTTGGTTCATTTTGGAGAGAGAAAAATCAAGAAACGTCTTCTAGCGTACGTGGTAATGGCCAGAACTGACGTTTCAACAACCAGTTTTAATGCAGAATGGGTCGCATTCTTCTCCAGCATGGTCAAAAATGTCAGGGCATGAGTCTAGTAAGGATGTCCATGCTGTTTTAATGCATCTTCATTCAATGAGGAATGGCTCCCATGTTTTTTGCACGTTTTCTCTCTCCTGGGCTCGACCGACGCATTGTAAAAAGCCAGATTTGGCTCATTTTAAAAAAATTTGTTCACTATTTTCAGCTCTTCCCTCCCTTCTTTTCTTCTCCAGTGTTGAACAATGTGACTTTTGCAAACATCCTTCCCTTCTCTGAGGGAATGTAACAATTTTTTCCTTTTACCATTAAAATGATGTTCTGTGTAAACTTCTGAAGCAACAAAAACGTGATTTCGTGATGCATCTGTCCATCACAATGCATCGTTATTTGCTTGTCTTTCTTCTTGTCCTCTCTTCATGTGAAAGTATTTGTGAATGTCATTTCAATACCTTTCATTACAGGTTATGAAGCTGTGTTCATGGAGTTTTGGGAAATTTTCTGTGTGAAATCTATCCTTGGGCCTATGATGCATCTGTCCATCCTTCCCATTGCTGCACCTCTCCTTGTTCCATTGCAGTTTTGATAGATGTTCAACATTTTCCTTCTCTGGTGTATCACCGTCATTAGTGTAGGCTCTGTTTTTCCCTTTTCTCTCTCTCTCTGTCTCCTTGGCAATGGTTAGGATTAGGATTAGATTAGGATTTGAACCTCTGCAACTGTGCAAATAGATCTTGTGGCAAAGGTAGTTTAGGAATAGGAACCAACCTCTAATCTGGAGATTCCTTTCTCATTTTTACAAGTCCCACACTTGGAGAAAGGATTCCATGTTGTGCAATCACACTGCATGCCCTAGTATGATCAAACTTAGAAATCTTGATCAACATCCAGGGGTGCTGCTGATCCTGTAACTAACAGTTCTGGCACGCCCGGTGCGAGCTTAGAGGTCTTCCACTTCATATTTTGCAGGTTGGTGTGTTCTCTGTGAAGATTTCAACCTTTGGAGGCACTTGCAAACACATCTGGCGGCTCCATCTGATCAGCAACCCATTTCTGAAGTTGAAGACCCGTTTTCCATCCATTCCCATCCATCCTTCTTTCCATCCCTTTCATTCTTTTCCATTCCATGAAGTTGTGCAATCATGACTTCATTTCCTTCATGGAACTCACATTTACAACAGCAGCAATGTTTCCCACCTCCAACATGTTTTTTAAATCCTCCAAATCAGCATGTCATACCCATATGAGCAGCAATGTCAAAATCATTTTTTCTATGGAGCTTTCCAAGAGCAAGAGTATGCATATAATGAAGACAATCAGATGTAAGATGCTGGTCTGTTGGAGAAAATCCAAAAGATGGAGGTAAAGATGGTGCAGTCTAGAGCTCAAGCAGCTGAAATGAGAGCTATTCAGAATTGGTTGCAGGAGCTCCTTGTCCATGGGTGAGGCCCTTTTCCAAGACACTTACAGCCCTCAGGAGAAGCTGGACTTCATGATTGAAGATGATGCCCCATTGCTTGCACAAGTGGATTGACATGAATAGAGGTGTATGAGAGGATTATTCAACAACCTTGTTAACGGGTAAGCACACCATCTCATGCCTTTTATTTTCCTCTTTCCCAATCTATTTTATCTCAGCAGTGTCAAGTTTTAAACTCTCCACCTGCTGTCCCAAGTGTTGAATCCATTTCTCCACCCCCTAGTCTTCCACCTCATCTCAATCCTTTTGTCCCTTTTACCTTCCAAATAGTCATCCCCTCCACAAGAGCTAATATGAAAATACCCCCTCCTCCAAATAAATAAGAGTTTCTACCTCCTCCACCACCACGAAAAATTGTCCAAGCCATTTGAGTTACAATCCACTTCTCCTCTTGCATTCCCAAATCCATGTTGGGAGGATGAAAGATCAGAATGCCAGTCAAGGAAAACAACAGCAAAAAGAAGAAGCCAAACAAAGATAAAGAAATTCAAAGTCTGAAGAGTTGGGCTCTTAAATTTGGGATGACAGAAGATCCCCTTGATGGTTAATCCTTTAGAAGAGGTTGGAGTTGGAGAAAAAATGGTGGTCAGGACTGATTTTTTTGCAGCAGAAGAAGAGCAAAAAGGATCTTACAGATCAGCAATCAACTTGTCCTCTAGAGTAGCAGTATCGAAGAGTTTGACTTCACAAACTTCATGCTGGAGGAAGATGCTGATCCAATTCAAATTGCAACAAGATCAGTCTTCAGGGACAGCATTGGAGGAAGGATAATCTTCTCCAGATCCAAAAGAAGAGGAGCACACCCTAGTTGTGGAGGAGAAAATTGCAGATCCAATGGCTTTGAGCACAAATTAGGCTATAGAAGAACCTTCAGTTCTTCTTTCTACTTCATGTCTCTCAAGTTCTAAAACTGAAGAGGAGTTTGATCTCTCAAACTAATTTATGGAGGGAGAAAGAAACCATGGTGCGATCAAGTTACATATCAAGATGACATGCCATGGAGAGAAGTGGAGCATTTGCAGCAGGACAACCATGAGGCAATTTATCTGTCAGATTTGGAGGACTATTTTGATAGAAGAAGAGCCGGTTGAGTTTCCACCATTCTCTCTTACATCATCCATCATTCCAAACACTTGAGTCTGTTGTCATGAAGGAGAACATTCATTTGCAGCAGCTTTCATCTTATAGGAGCTCTTTGGAACCAAGATTGGAAGATTTTAATCTTTCATGTCCTTCATTGGAGGAAGAGATTTAGGATAGAGGGAGTTCTGCCATTTCTTCCACACCATCCAATCAGGAGGGTCTACAAGAGAACTCCATTCTTGGAGTTGAAAATCAGAGCTATGGGCATACTCAAACGGACCATACCTTGCCCAATAAGGTATTTGGATTTATTGGAGCCAAAGGAGAAGTCACAACCAGTCATGCTTGCTTTTGAGCATGAGGGTGAGCTACAAAGTACAAAGGATCAGCTGTCATACCTCTTCAATCCAAATGCAGAGCAACTAAAAGAGGTATTGAATTTGTCCTTCAGCTGATACCCTTGATGATTTGGGTGGAAGACCAGCTTCTTTTTAATTTTCCATTCATCCAACCAGCCATGTTCAGCTGCCAAATCAGTTGCATGGCTTGCCAATTTTGAAGAAAGGAAGCTATTTTGCACAACCAATTGCAGGGTTTGTTTAGCTTGCCTTTGATTCCAGTTAGAGTAGAGTAGGTAGGTTTGCTTTTAGCAGAAGAAGTGCTTGTGCACACTCTGCATGTTCCATTTAGAGCATGTATGATTTTCAGTTCTGTACATAGTTTTTGTGCGCTGCTGGTTTTGCTCTTACACAGTCCACTTTCAGTGGCATTTTGGTGAGAACGACTCCATGTTCAGTGGGTTTCCAAGTGGCTCAGAGAGGAGGTTTTCAAAGTTCAGATCAGTTTGCAGGCTACAACTCATGACTCCATGCCAAATGGATTGCTTCAGGCAACAGGTAACTTCATCTAGCAGGTAGATGACCCCGCTGAGTTGCCAAAACTGTGATCCAAAATGTGCACCCTCAAGGGTCATTTTTGTGGATAACATGCATGCAGATTATTTACCTCTCTTGTACGTCAAGTCTCCATTTTTTGATTTTCAAGGCACTCAAAATCATGTTTCTAAAAAATGGTCACCCTCGGCTAGAGCTTCTAACTCTCATCCATCCAAGAAAGGTAAAGTTTTCCTCCTAACGAGTTATAAAAGGTGAAGTTATTGCAAAAAACCAAGTTTTGGGGCCGAAAATTTTCCCTAGCAAGGCTCGCGACTAAGTCCTAGTCCGCGCACGTAGTCCAGGATAGTGGTGGGACGTTCAGGACGCGAACCGACTTAGAAAAGCCGTCAGGCAGTTCCGCGTCAGCAGTTGGAGCAGCCGGGACAAAATTTTACGCGTGGGCCCGCTGAGCCAATCAGGACATGACATCGTGTCCGAAGGGAAGGCAGAGTGAAAATGTTGGCTAAGTGTTTTGTTTCGCGTGGAAAAATTTGGGACAGTTTGGCCCGGGCCAATAAGTACTCTCCGCGTGGACAGAGGAGGGTCGCCCGGTTTGGTCGCAAGTCAGATGCAAATTTCGGGCTAAGGTTCGCCAGATATTTGTCAAAAGCAACAGTCTGGCCCGACATCCGGGCCAAAAGAATGCGGAGGACTCCGCCACATGGCTTCGATCAACCGGATGAAACGGGGGGACTTTCGAAATGGGACAGTTGGGCCAAAAGTTTTACACGATTTTTCCAACGTGAAAATTTTGGAAGGATCCGCCCACGGCGAATGGAAATCTCGCCACGTGTCTTCACCTCAAATAGGCCCCAAGGAAGCCCTAATCGGAGCTCGAAGTAGGATATTTTCGAAATTTGGCTAAATATGGGCCAGAAGGTCAACGCGAAAGGTTCCCCGCGTGGGAGGTCCCGTTCAAGGAGAATCATGGCACGTATCCTGGAGAGACAAGGAGGCATGGGCAGACGAATCAGAACATTGCCACGTGTCAGAAGTTTGAAAAGTTGCTAAGTGTTTGGCGCAACGTAAAAATGCGCCCCTCAAGCCTGAAGCCAATAAAATAGTGCCACGTGTCCAAGTGGCAAAAAATGTATAGGAAGTGCCTGAAAGCAAAATTTTTAGCGGTTGAACCCGTGGCCAATGATACGTTGCCACGTGGCACCTAAGTGGTGGAGCACGGGGACATCATCGAAAATTTTGCAGAGTGCAAAAAAGAGAAAAAATTCAAAATATTTTCCCGCCGATCCGATTTTGGCCTGTTTTTGCCCTAAATCTTCAAATCGGCCATATCTTTCGATCCAGAGCTCAGATTTTCACGTTCTTTCATATAAATGGAAAGATAGTTAAAATTATCTACACGATTCTGTGGTCAATCTTGCATTTTGGTTTATTTTGGAGCGAGGAAAATCAAGAAACGTCTTCTTGCACGTGGTAATGGCCAGAACTGACGTTTCAACAACCAGTTTTAATGCAGAATGGGTCGCATTCTTCTCCAGCATGGTCAAAAATGTCAGGGCATGAGCCTAGTAAGGATGCCCATGCTGTTTTAATGCATCTTCAATTCAATGAGGAATGGCTCCCACGTTTTTTACATGTTTTCTCTCTCCTGGGCTCGACCGATGCATTGTAAAAACCCAGATTTGGCTCATTTTTTAAGGGGGAACACTTTGTTACATCTTTTCAGCCCTGCCCTCCCTTCTTTCACCTTCTCCAGGGTTGACTTTTGCAAGTATCGAGACCTCTTGAGGGATCTCTATACATGGAATTTTTTGCCTTTTACCATTTATGTTCTGTGTAAACTTCTGAAGCAACAAAAACGTGATTTCATGATGCATCTGTCCATCACAATGCATCGTTCTTTGCTTGTCTTTCTTCTTGTCCTCTCTTCATGTGAAAGTATTTGTTGCATGTTTTAATACCTTTCATTACAGGTTATGGAGCTATGTTCATGGATTTTTGGGATATTTTTATGTGTGACAATCTATCCTAATGGGCCTGTGATGCATCTGTCCATCCTTCCCATTGATCACCTCTCCTTGTTCCATGGCAGTTTTGATAGATGTTCAACATTTTCCTTCTCTGGTGTATCACCGTCATTAGTGTAGGCTTCAATGTTTTTCCCTTTTCTCTTATCTCTCTGTCTCCTTGGCAATGGTTAGGATTAGGATTAGGATTTGATCTTTCCTGCAACTGTGCAAATAGCTATGTCCAATCAGAGTAGTTTAGGAATAGGAACCATCCTCTAATCTGGAGATTCCTTTCTCATTTTTACAAGTCCCACACTTGGAGAAAGGATTCCATGTTGTGCAATCACACTGCATGCCCTAGTATGATCAAACTTAGAACCTATGATCAACATCCAGGGGTGCTGCTGAATCTGCAACAACATTACACAATGTTACAATTGATTGCTTAATCAATATAATTTCATACGGTCACCTATTCTATAACTCATATAGGAGTTCAACAAAATCTATCAATACAACTAGTTTCTCTAATTCATGCACTGTCCCCAGGAGAATATCCTGACATTCCTATATTAGTGACCTGGTTTACTGATTCAAATCTCACGTAAAACAATTTACTATGTGAGCACTAACTTAATAATTTCCTAACGTTCCTGAACTTAGTGTGAACAATGGTGAAAACATGCCTTATACTTGCACCTGCTCATGATCAGGTGATTCTCTCTAGTCTCTTTTCAAACCTCACTAGATGGTTTTACTTTCGGTTGACGTCATAAACCTTGAGAATGGTGGTACTGCAATTAGTTTACCACAATTCACAAAGTTGACTACAATTTTCAAATGGATTATCAACAACCAAGAATGGTGGTTTTACAATTGGTTTACCACAAATTTGCAAATTATATGTTTCTCTTCAGTAATTTACCTACAAACACATCTTTGATGTTCTCAAGTACTATTATCAGCCCTTATCAATCATCTCACTGCAGGGAATATCATAGGAACTTCTACTTAAATTTGAGTTGCTCACGCACAAACTGAAACATAGAACTGGAACATTGAGATGCATGTTCCCCCCTCAATGTGAATTTTCCCACTTATTCAATCATGAACACCACAAATTTGAACACTGATACTAGAATTGTGAAGGATAATGACAAGAAGCACTTATGTTTTATCCTTAAATGCAAACTACACCACAAATATGTCATTTTTGCATCTGTATGGTCACCGTCGTTGTCGAATGACTCAGAGGTCGCTGAAGTGACCTCCAACCTTTGATTCAACGTAAGTCCTGATGTCAGATTGGTATTTTTACGAATTTCTCTTTTGAGGCTGAATGAGTTGCCAAAACATCGGGTAACAATCCGACAATGAGTCCGTAAGGCAATTTAATATTCCATTTTGAGGTAGCATGTACAATGATAGTACTTTTGAGACTTTGATAATGAATAAACACATATTCACTGTATCAACTTGACTTTATGCATTGCACTAAATTTACTGTTGATTGAGAAACAGGGACGGAAGCCTGATGTAGATTTTATTGATCTCAATCAGTAAAAAATTACAGAGGATGGGCTGCAATATTTATAGATATTGCACAGCCAAATACATCCGAGAAAATGAGTTGCACAGGTGCAACCAAAAACCAGAATAAACAAGCTTCCAATAACATCCGGGAAGCAAAATTACATAAAGACAAATATATTGTTTAAAACAATATAACAATCTGAATACAGACAAATATGGTTGATTAACCATACAACAATATAACCATTATTATTTAATTAATAAAATTAATTAAATAATCCTACTATGCATAATTAATAATAGGATAATAAAATTTATCCTAACATTCCCCCCCTTAATTGTGCATTGTCTGAAGAGATGAGGAGAGAAATGCTCTGAACAACTCGAACTTGTCACGTGCAAGTGACTTTGTGAAAATATCTGCTCGTTGTTCAGCTGTTGGACAAAATTGAAGCTGGATGTTGTGCTTCAACACATGTTCGCGTATGAAATGAACCTGAACTTCAATGTGCTTTGTTCTCTCGTGAAAAACTGGATTGCGAACAAGTTTGAGAACACCTTCATTGTCAACATACATGGTAGTCGGTTTGTCCTGTGGTATTCCAAGTCCTTCCAGTATGCGACGTAGCCAAATCGCTTCACAGACAGCTTCTCCTGCAGAACGATACTCGGCTTCTGTGGAAGAGCGAGAAACAAAGTGTTGTTTCTTACTTCCCCATGATATTGGTCCAGATCCCATAAAGAATACAAATCCAGAAGTGGATTTTCTATCATCAATGTTACCTGCATGATCTGAATCCGAATATCCAGTCAAGAAGAAGTTTTCATTCTTCTTGTATTCTAGACCAAGATCCACTGATCCTTTGAGATATCTCAAAATGCACTTTGCTGCTTTCCAATGACAAATTTTGGGTTCCTGCATGAACCTGGATAGATAGCTCACTGCAAAGCTGATATCTGGTCTAGTGTAGGTCAGGTAAATGAGACTCCCAATCAGCTGCCGATAGAGAGTGGCACTTACCTCAGGAGATGGATCTGAATGAGATAACTGTAATCTGTTCTCCATAGGTGTAGCAATTGGTGTGCAATCCATCATCCTAAACTTCTCGAGCGTTGTCTTGGTATATTTCATCTGAGAAACAAAGATGTGATTCTCTTTCTGCCATACTTCCAGTCCAAGACAGTAGTGCATAAGCCCAAGATCTGTCATGTCGAATGATCGCTTAAGATCTTTCTTTGTTTCATCAATCATCTTCACTGAACTGCCAGTGATGACTAGATCATCGACATAAACTACAACAATCACCATCTCCCCCCCTTGCTTTTTGAGGTAGAGATTGGGATCGTATGGATTTCTGACAAATCCATGTTGTACGAGATGCTCATCAATCTTGATGTACCATGCCCGGGGTGCCTGTTTGAGGCCATACAGAGATTTCCTGAGTCTGCATACCTTTTCTTCTTGACCAGGTACAACATATCCCTCAGGTTGAGTCATGTAGACTTCTTCTTGCAAATCTCCATTCAGGAAGGCACTTTTTACGTCCATCTGGTGAACTTTCCATCCAAACTGAGCAGCTAGAGCAAAGATCATCCTGATCGTTTTGATCTTAGCTGTGGGAGCAAATGTCTCCTCATAGTCAATGCCTTCTTTCTGTGCATACCCCTTTGCTACAAGTCTTGCTTTACACTTGTCCACTATCCCATCTGCTTTGTACTTAGTTTTGAATATCCATCTGCAACCAATGGGTTTCTTCCCTGGTGGAAGATCGACAAGCTGCCAAGTGTTATTCTTCATCACTGATTGATATTCAGAATCCATGGCATCTTTCCAAGCTTTTGACTGTAGGGCTTCCTGGACTGTAGAGGGCTCGTCTGATTCAATGACTCTACTCATCAAAGAAAAGTTAACTTCTTCTCTTGCTTTACTGCGAGTCCGTGGTCCAGGGGTGGATGTATCCAGTGGAGCATCCAATCTTGCATCTCGTAATGTACTTGTACACCATTTAGGCATACGTTGAGCTATTCCCATGGGTTGTGGTTCTATCTGATCAACACCATCATCCCCATCATCACTTTCATCTTCTGAGGGAACATTTGCTTCAGTTTTTACAACTGGTGAAAAATCTACATCTTGCGAGTCCGGAGGAGGAGTCTCTGCTTCCTTCTTCTCGAAAAACTCAACATCTCTGCTTGTGTAGACTTTTCTGGTCTTAGGATCCATCAGTCTGTACCCAAGAGTCTCTTCACTGTATCCAATGAAGATGAGATTTTGTGACTTCATGTCCAATTTCTTTCTGTTCTGTTTGGGTATGTGCATGCTGGCTTTGCACCTGAATACTCTGAGGTGTGCAATGGATGGTTTCCTTTTTGACCATGCTTCTTGTGGTGTAATTCCATCAAGAGCAGTTGTGGGCGCTCTGTTTAACAAATACACTGCTATTTTTGCTGCTTCTGCCCAAAATGTCTTTGCAAGTTCGGAATCATCGATCATGCATCACACCATTTCCATGATAGTACGATTTCTTCTCTCGACAACACCATTTTGCTGCGGTGTGTGTGGAGGAGGCATTTGTCGACGAATCCCGTGATTTTGTAGATAGTCTCTGAACTCATCACTGGTGAATTCCCCCCCTCGATCTGAGCGGAGAGTTCTGATGTGACAACCAGTTTCTTTCTCAACTGCCACTTTGAACTTTTTGAATGTTTCAAAGGCTTCACTTTTCTTGCGAAGACAGAAAATCCACATTTTGCGTGAATAGTTGTCAACACAGAGCATGAAGTACTGGAACCCTGAATGACTTGGCTGCATTGGACCGCACAGATCGGTATGAACTAGGTCAAGTTTACCATGAGCTCGAAAAGTACTTGTTTGGAATGAAACTCTGTGTTGTTTCCCTGCTAAGCAGTGAGGACACTTGTCTGTATCCTTCTGAAGAGATGGTAGCCCATGTACCATATTACACCGGCGAAGTGTGTCGAGATATTTGAAACTTACATGACCAAATCTCTGATGCCACAACTGAGCTGAGGTGGAGTTTTTAGCCACAAGTGCTTGATCATTTTTGTGAATGAAATCAAGTTGAAACATTCGTCCCACATTTGAGGCTTTTGCAATTATTTTCGAGCCTCTGGATTTATCTCGAATCAGACACATTTTCTTGCCGGATTGACTATCAAAGTCAATTTTCAGGTTGTGATCTAGGAGTTTACTGACCGAAAGAAGGTTCTTTGTCAACCCAGGGACATATAGAACATCTGATAGTCTGCATTTGCGTGAACCAAGGGGTAGAGAAATGTTTCCAATCCCCTGAACTGTATATGAAGAATCATCTCCCAACGAAACATGATTTTTCGATGGCGTGTCCCTCATTGAAATAAACCAGTCTCTGTGGCCGGTCATGTGTCGAGTGGCTCCCGAATCAACATACCAGACGTCACTAGATGACGTGGATGGTTCACTTGATCGAGCAGTGAACAAGAAGTCTTCATTGTCTGACTGATCTTGTTGCTCAGCAATATTACCTTGCTGGTGGGGTCTTCTTTTCCAGTTCCCCTTTTTCTACCCGTGATAATTGTTTGAATGTCCCTTGTAAGTTTGTTGTTGTTGTGGTCCAGCATTGCTTGATGAACCTTTCTTATATGTGTTAAACCAACATTCTTGCAAGTCATGTCCTCTTTTGCAAATGGGACATCGCTTCTTCTGTTGATTGTCCCCATGATACTGATTCTGATGTGGGGACTTTTGATAGGATTTAGGTTTTCCTTTACCTTTTCCTTTCCATTTTTGATGTGAAGACAGTGCCTGCTCCTCTTCATCATCCTTGTTGTGCATTGCTTCCTCTTGTTGCAGTAGGTTTACTAACTTGTCAAAACTAATTGTCGTATCTGACAAGTTTAGAGTTGTGACAAAAATTCGGTAAGAAGAAGGGAGAGCTCTCAGAACAATGGGAATGAGAGACTCATCTTTGACCTCTTCTCCTAGGGATAGAAGTGAAGCCCTCAACTCTGCAACTCTTCTTAGGAAGGCTTCAATTTTCTCATTCTGTTTGAATTTCAATGTATGTAACTGACTCTGCAAATTGAGTATGACATTCTTGTTCTTGGCCTCATATATTGTGCTCAGCTTATCCCAAGCTTCTTTTGCTGATGTGGCATCTCGAATGTGGACTTGCACATCGTCGGATACTCCAAACAAGATGATGAGCTTTGCTTTCTGATCTGCTCTATCAAATTGTCGTTGTTGTGTTGCATCCGTTGGTGATCTGGTTAGAGTACCAGTCACAACAGGCCAGATTTCTTCAAACTCAAGTTGTGTTTTGATTTTTGTCTTCCAAGCAGCATAGTTGCTTCCTCTGAGCAATTGTGAATCCGGAAGAAAAAATTTGGGGGCATTGGTGCCCATTTTGCAGAGATCACTGACAGGGTTTGGCTCTTATCACTCCAGGTATAAGGTCTCCCAATCTATATACCGTCAGTCCGATATACCGAACCTTTCTATATACGCGCCCTTCCGATATACCCGTCGGTACGTGGAAGAAGCTCGCCCTTTCTATATACCCGGCGGTACGTGAAAGAGGCGTTAACGTACGTGAAAGAATTCGATACGTGGTACCAAGACAGTACTGATGGGGTCTGTGCGATTATTGACACCGGCTCAAAGAAATATCCTCATACGCGCGCGTAACTTCGCTATATACTCGGATAATTTCTCAGTCCGGATTTATGTCTTGCAATCGTTCACAGACGGATGGGATGGTTCATAGTGTGTGCACTGTGACCTTATTACTCCCCGTCGATTTATAGGGACGATGCCCAGACGACGTTGTTGCAGCTATATTAGGCGTTAAGTGCAGTAGTAGTCGCGACGGCTTTACCCGTAAGCGCTTCCCAGAGGCACTGTATATACCGAACGCTGCGAATGAGATCTAGGATCTCGTGAGTGTTACAGAACCAAATTTACTATTTTTTTGATTACAATTCTGCTAGTTTCTGAGCAGTTACAAAGTTTTGTAGTTGACTATGGCAACTTGCAAATTAGTACAATATACAATACAATTTGAATGACAGGCAAAAAATTATCAGTTTTGGGGTCCTGGTGGCCTCCTGAACCCAAAATGCTAAAAATTGCAAAAAAAATAGCTGAAAATGCAATTTTTAGGTGGGTCTCCTTTTGCAAAAAATGTCTGGAATGAGAAAAAAGACCAAATAGGAGAATTTTTTTTTTTTTACCCTAAGTTAGGGATTGCTCCGCTAAATTTAGTTAGCTGTAACTAAATTCAAAAAACCTACTAAATTTAGCAGTTCTGCCAAAAAATCCGCCAGATGCAAAAGGAGAGTTTTTGAGTGTTTTTAGTGGGATTTGATCCTCAAACCTCTCACTCCTAAGGCACATGCACTAACCAACTTGGCCACTTGGGGCGCTTGGACTATGAAAGGAAGCAATTTGTATTTATTGACAAATAAATTGACTTACCTCTTGGAAAATGAATGCCACGTGGCGCATGCTGGTGAAGGGGCGTTTTTAGGGTTGTATTTGCCCAAAAAAAGGATCTGAGCTTTTCTTTTCACTTGCTCAGGCTGCCTTTGTACTTGCTCAGGCCGCATTTTTTCCTTTCCACGCACTGATAATACATGTGCAGGCCGCGTTTTTTGGTGTTTGGGCGCGTTGTATTTTCCTCCTTGGGGTGCGTTTTTTCCTTTGTCGCTGTTTCTTATTGCCCTGGCCGCATTTTTCCTTTCCTGTTTGCGCGTGTTTTAGTTGCTTGGGCGCGTTTTTTTCAATGCCTGGGCGCGTTTTTTGCCTTGGGCGCGTTTTTTCCCTTGCCTTGGGCCGCGTATCTTTTAACTTGTTGTGCACGTATTTTTGCCTGAATGTGACTGCTGTTTGCTTGTTTTCTTTATGACAGGTCCGTGGGGGACAGCAAAGGGTGCGTTGCTTTTAGCTATGGCACTTTTTTTGAATGTGCTCACAAAAATGTTTTTCACAGTCTCCTGCCTGTGCAGGTGCTCGCATGGGACAGCAAAGGGCGCGGGCGAGAGCATCAGAATAACATTTTTAGCTCCAAAAAAAATGCTTCCTTGATGCAGGCCGCACAGGGACAGAGTCCTGGGCGCATATGCTAAAAATTGCCTGGGCCGCACTTTTTTTGGTTCACCTGCTGGCCGCGTTTTTTATCATGGGACAGCATTGTAAGGGCGCATTTTTGCTGTTCTTCTCAAAAAAACACGTTTTTTTCTCCTTCCACTGTATGATTTTCCAGCGTGGGCGCCTCCTTCTTTTTTTTTTATTTTCTTTGCTCTGTTTGATGATCTTGATCACTACAGGTACATATACAGACAAGCAAAACAACCTCCAAATACAGTAAAACAAAACCCTGATTGGGAAATTTTTTTTTTTTAAATTATTTTCAATACCTGTAGCAAATTTTTCTTGGTGCTGAGTGCACCAGTGCAAAAAAAAATTTGCCTTCCAAGTACCTGGAAGGAACAGGCGGATGTGGGGGAGGCAGGGATGGGGCTGGGAGTTTGCACGAGGCTGCACAGGCTCTCAAATGCTGCAAACACGTCTCCAATCTCCTCTCTCTCTGCTGCTCTCTCTTCCACACCTTCACAGGGCCAGAATTTCGCTCTGGTACCAAATGTTGATTGAGAAACAGGGACGGAAGCCTGTGTAGATTTTATTGATCTCAATCAGTAAAAAATTACAGAGGATGGGCTGCAATATTTATAGATATTGCACAGCCAAATACATCCGAGAAAATGAGTTGCACAGGTGCAACCAAAAACCAGAATAAACAAGCTTCCAATAACATCCGGGAAGCAAAATTACATAAAGACAAATATATTGTTTAAAACAATATAACAATCTGAATACAGACAAATATGGTTGATTAACCATACAACAGTATAACCATTTATTATTTAATTAATAAAATTAATTAAATAATCCTACTATGCATAATTAATAATAGGATAATAAAATTTATCCTAACAATAACACCCTATATTTTAAAAAGATCAAATGAATGACTAATTAAAAAAATATTACAAAATTAAAACTTTGTTTGGTAATCAACTCTGACTCTTTTACAATACAATTTTTTTTTTACGATAATTAAAAACGATGACTTTATTATTGCTTTAACGTACAAATAAATGACCAAAGATAATATTTGAATATTTAAAAAGTAATCAAACATTACTTTTTACTATAACACTTGATTTTAATTGAAACACAATGAAGAACTATGACTTCAAAAAAAACTTATTAATACAAAAAAAAATGACCACGTAAGTGAATATACTGATGATCATTATAAAAAAAATTAACCTGGACAGCATAAATGACAAATAGACTTCAAACTGTGACTAAGAGTTGCAAAACTAATTACAAATCTATAGACTCGAGACAAGGAAAAGCTAAAACTTTTAATACTTAACTATGTCTTTCAAAGTAAGACTAATCGACTGCAATACCTATTGCACAATTACACATAGGCGTCTGATCTTGAGGGATCGTTTGTGAGTGTGAAATTTGACAAGCTCCGAATCTGCAAAAAAAAATTGTTTATAGATTCTCTATGCACGCCACCAGAATCGAAGAGATCGCAAGTTAGACACGTTTCATACGTATTTGATGCCCATTTGATATGCAATTTAGATCTGATATTATAGTTTTGAATCCAGAAAGGACTATCGGACTGTGGATGCAGAGACCAATTCAGCCTAAATGTCCATCGTCAATCATGGATTGTCTGTTACTGACAACGATAAGAATGAAAGTGGTTCGAAGCAGTCCACAATATGAGTAATAACAAAGCACAAACACTGTAGAACTTGGTAGAGCATGCCAACGAGTGCACGTAGAAGTCTTAATGTTTGCAAATCCCTTGACAAATATCCAATATTCTCGATGCAATATTAACTCAGGTGATGAGTCGTTCAATGTAATGCAGGGATATGTACTTCCACACATGCACGAATTAGGCCGATAAGTTCTGAGTTGGTGAGGAGAGCCCAAAATACCACTGAAAGGAAATCGAGAGAAAACACAAAACAAGACTTCCTACAACCACAAATGCATTTTGGATCATGTTTTCCCTCACAGATCTAAACTGAAGACCAATTGATGCTTAGTTAATGGTGTATAAAAGGTTCTATTTGACCAACAACAGCATTTACAATGCAATCGAAAGATGCATGTGGATGTGAGTTCACACTAGATCTGCACACTTGACAGTTCAAGCGACCAAGTTGAGTGGCTTGGAGAAATAGCTCAACAATTCAGATATATTCACGTGAATGATAGAGAGGTCATTCGCTATTAGGAGGATTAATGACTTTCACCAAACTCTTGATTACAACTAATAAATTTGTGCCATCCAACGTAACTCTGAATCCTTCAAATGCAAAGACGTTCCAGCTAGTTGGGCGAGTTCTATGGGATATGAAATCAACAAGCCCGATCTCTATGCCGATTCAGATCTTGAACAACTCGAAGCCACCAATAAAATATTAAAGAACACAAAATTCCTAACAGACTCTCACTGATACCAAATGATGGTACAGTAGCAGATTTACACAATGAAACAATTGATTTCTTCTTAATTAATTTCATACGGGAATATAATACAAATATATTGGAGTTACAAAATCTATAATATTAGAATTACTTCACCATTTTCTACAAAATTGATCTCTATAGAAATACTTCCCTAATACATTCCCAATGCACTTTATTCAAGGTGAAATGGATTCCTTAGTCGAAATTTATGGTCAAAATACCAAACCCCACCATTCCATGTAAAATTTCTTTGTTATGCAAACTTCATGAATTTCTGCCTTTTTCACATCTTGATGAGTGTTTTCTATGTTCCATGGGTTTAGTTTTACATTTTAATTTCTTGTGTGGATTTTTATTTCTCTGTGGATTATTTATTTGTTATGTGAAATTTACACAAATAATAATTTCTCGGTGGCTCCATATTTGATATGCAAGTTTTCTTCATTCTACGACTTCATTTGATCCACAAAACAATAGGTGTACAATGTCCATGGGACACAAAATTTCCTTGTTTTATATGTCTTCAAAATTTTCATACTTAGCATTTATGTCATGTCAGGAAGATATAATTATTTTTATGAGACATTCAAATGTGATCACTTTGTTTTACAACATGACACTCTACAATACAACTTTGACAATGTTTGGCGGTATGTTTCCTTTGTTTCACAGACTTTTGAATTCTGTAGAACACTATTCATTGAGATGTACATGGAACACTAAGTTGTTCTATGGATTCCAACCTTGGATGTTTCCAAACTATCACTCCCTTTTCACACGGATCCTCCTAACTTCTCCCTTTATTTCACCAAAAAAACCAACTACATGGGACACACAATAATTTCAAGTTCACACATATATGTCTCCATCAAATTTCTGCTTAAGTCCTAAATCCGTTCCACTTTGTTTCACATGTTAAGACAACCCAAAAAACACTATATTCACGTACTTTGTGAAATACTAACTTCTTCACCCTCTTTGTTCTATGGCTTTGGAATTTCTGCAGAACACTCCAAATTTTTTAAAATGCCAAAAACTAAAGGAGACATTAAAATGTAAGTTTAGTAACATGTCACATCATTAGAACATGATATAATTAAGGAACTTAGGATGAAATAGGATCCAAGAAATTTCAATAATAGATTGGAAAATGTGGATAATGGAAAGGTTATACCAAGACACATAGGGTATTTTATCAAAATTGTACCAAGAAATATGGGCATCAAAATGGGCACCAATATTGGATCTAACTCATGGATGGATACCCTTAGTGGGTATCTAAAGGACTACAGAAAAATCATGGAATCATACTAGGAGCCTATCCATTGGGAAAATGTGTCAAATGAGAAAACACTTGATTTCTTGTTATGTCAGGTCACATGCGTCAAAACAATTGCCAAGGACAACAAAAAGGAACACAGTGAAAAAAAAAATAAGGGGGAAGAAAAAAACAAAGGAAAATGTTACACACTATACAAGGGAATGATTGGGGATATAATTAATACAATAAGTGTTTGATATGCCTAGCATTGACAAGAAACTCAATTATTTCTCCATACAAATCTCTCAAGAAAAAGGTATTCTCCCAAATTCTAACATTTATTGAGTAAAGGTTTATCCAGAGAGCTTCAAAATTTCCATGCTTTCCATTTTCTTCATTCCTATTGTCCCATAATAAAACAAAATATCCAATTTATAAATTTCTTGGAGAGACCTTATTGTCAAATATTTTATTCAGGTTTTCCTTGAATTTTGTTCATTTGGTGATATTGTCTGCTAATCTCATTAAGTTCAACAATATGATTGATCCTTAATACATAAGGATAAATTCCTCCTTCTTCTCTAATATATTACATGAATAACTTCAAATGAAGAGGAAGAATAGCTTGGGTTCCATAGAATGTCTCAAATGGGATCCTTCCAAGTGATATTTTTTGGTGTGATTCTATTATCCATACTATAAATTTCAATTGCTCGCCCCATTTCTTCTTGTTAACATCCAAGGTTCTCCTAAGTATCTTGAGAAAGTTCTTATTACTTGACTCATATTTCTCATTTCCTTGGGATTTATAGTTGGATACATAAGTTAAACTTGTTTCAGAGTCTTTTCATAATGCCACTAAAGGTTTAGCTTTGAAACTCATAGAATTATCAACAACTAACTTGGTTAGGACACCAAATCCATAGATGATGTTATTCAAGAGAAAGTCAATGAAAAATTGGTGAGTAGACTTCTTGGTTGGTATGGATTCAACCCACTTAGGGAAGAAATCAATTATAACCAAGATCCACTTGTGGCCTGCACTAGATGTGTTTTTTGTTTCACCAAAAAAAATATAACCCCCATTTTCTAAAAGTATATTCAAATGAAATGTGATATAATGGAAATGATTTTGCAGCTTTCATCCTACCTAATAAATGTTTGTAACCTTCACATCTCCTCACAACTTGGGAAACATATTTAAAACAAGATATCCACCAATGCCTTTCCCTTAAAATCTTATGAGAAGTCACCTTAGTAGCATAATGGCCTCCAAAAACTTCTCTATGGAATTAATTGATTAGTTTAGGAGATTCATATTCAGTTATACATCTTAAGAAAACCCCTACCAGATTCTTCCAACCTAAACCAAAATTAGGAAAAATGTATTTATGGGACACCAACTTTAGTGTCCACCTTCGATTCTAGTCTAGGCCTAACGGTCAATTCAAATTCTACAAATAGTAAACTATGTCCTTTTACATTATAAATACACTTACTTTCTCATGGGAACTAATTACATCAACATCAACATTTTAGACTTTAACAAATTTATAATTTTCTTCATCCATTAATCTTTCCAACCCAAAGCCTCTTACCATTTTGGTGGTTTGGATGTCGATCTCATATTCCTAGAGATTTTTGATGAAAGAGGGATTTGCGAGAACCGATGTCAAAAACAATGCACCACAATGAAGTTACACTCCAATGGTAACGTCAAACTCCAACAAAATAAGAAATATTTGAGCAATGGAAAGAATATGCAAATAAGAAAACATGTCTGCTCATAATCATAGATTGAAAAAAGGAAGTACAAATAGGGGTGTTGTGTAACCCCCATGCCTAAACAAGGAAAGACCTCAATGACGCCACTGACACATATGACATGACTGAAGCATATGACACCACTAAAGGAGGAGTTACAATTCCAAATAAGGAATGTAACTCCTATGACATACTGATGCAAATGAAAATGACAGATTCTATGACATAATCTAACACTTGTCATTTGACTTCCTAAGACCTATGACTCTCGCAAGGTGAGATAACTCACCAGGTGATGTGAACGATGACTAGGCATGTCACACAAACCAAAACCCCCCTTCATTAAAGCCAAGGAAGAGGTCATCGTAAGCCATAACAGAAAAGAAGACTCCCCTAGACAACTAAGAAAGATGTGTCAATAGGGCCTGATAAGGTGCCCATATACAAACAACATATTTCTGGAAAGAAGAAGAGGAGAAGGAGGAGGACTATATAGCCCAAAGAAGATGGGTGTCTGCAACAGACCTCACCCCAAAAAGAGACCGCAAGTGAAGAAATTTCACCTCAGTGAAGGGCTTGGTGAATATGTCTGCAACTTGATCAGCTGTTTGAACATATTGTATATCGATGATGTTTTCATGTATCAGCTCCCGTATGAAGTGCATGTGAATCTCAATGTGCTTCGTCCACTAATGCTAAACTGGATTTATACAAATCAAAATAGTGCTCATGTTGTCATAGTAGATAATGGTAGAGTGCCAAAAGTGGATGCTAAACTCTGTCAAGATACCCTGTAACCAAAAAACTTATGTGGCAACATTAACTTCTCCTATATACTTTTCTTTTGTCAATGATATGGCAATGGAGTTCTAATTCTTGCTGGACCAATTGACAGGACCTGAACCAACATAAAACTGTAGCCCGAGGTAGATTTCTGATGATCTAGATCACCAGCCCAATCTGAGTTTGTAAATCCAACCAAGTAAATCTCAGTCCCTCCTAAGTAATGAATACCATCTATGTGAGTGCCACGAACATAGTGAAGGATCCACTTTACTGATTTTAAATGCAGCTCATGAGGCTCTTGCATAAATATGGACACGATCGCGACAGCATACGAAAGATCTGGCTGAGTGTGAATAAGATAGATCAAGCTTCCCACCAACTACCGATAAAGGGTACCGTCAACCAAGGGGGAAGAGAAATCAGAAACCAAATTGAGCCCAGAAAGAAAAGGAGTAGGTGAGGACTTGCAATCAGACATGTGAAACCAAGCAAGCAAATCAAGAGAGTAATTAGGCTGTGAGATCATAATTCCCGAGTCAGATTGTGAAATATGGATCCTAAGAAAGTAATGAAGCAAGCCTAAGTTAGACATGGAGAACTTGTTGGCCAAGGGGATCTTCATAGAATCAATGATAGAGGAAGAGCTACCCATGATCAACAAGTCATCAACATAGAGAACAAGAATAAACATGGAGTCATCCTACCGCAGAATATACACATTTCGGTTAGAGTGACACCGAGAGAACCCTGATGCAAGTTAAAAGGAGTCCATCTTGACATACCAAGCCTGAGGGGCTTATTTAAGGCCGTAGAGAGACTTATTTAACTTGTAAACGAGGGATGGATCATGGACATAACCTGGAGGTTGTTCCATATAGATCTCTTCCTCTAGGCCCTCATGAAGGAAGGCACTCTTAACGTCCATCTAGTGGACTTCCCATCTGGTATTGGCAGTGATGGAAAGGGTCATTCGAATGGAAGTCATCTTCACAACTGGAGCAAAGGTTTCTGAGTAATCAACCCCAGCTACCTGGGAGAAAACCTTAGCTACAATTTGCACTTTATACTTCTCGACTTCTCCATTGGCTACATACTTTGTTAGATATATCTACCTTCACCAAATGAATTTTCTTCCTTTCAGAAGAGGGATAAGATCCCATGTGTCATTCTTTATGAGTGAGGAATACTCCTCATCCATAGCAGAATCCCACTTAGGAATCCTAGAAGCTTCTTGGAAAGACATTGGATCAGAAGCAGAGGCGAAGAAGGAGTGGGTTCCGATGAAACTCAAGCGCATACGTATCTCATTTGAAGGATCTCCAACTAAATTTCCAGCACTTTGTAAAGTTTTCCTGGCCCAAAGAGGTTCTAAAGGTCCAAGCTCAGATTCAGAAGATTCTTCACTTGGGTGAGAAGGGACATAGTCCTCATCATCACTACTGTCAAAATCAGAAGACTCAAAAGTTTGAGGATCAGGAGGAGTAGGGAGAGGAGGAACTAGCTCAACAACATCATCATCTAATGAGTCAGAATCTAAATTGGTGGGAAAAAGAACCTCAGTGGAAGTAAAATTCAAGGATGACTCATCAAACTTCACACTCCTCTCAATATAGATCTCATGGGTTGTAGGGTTCAAAAATCGATGCCCCTTCACACCATCAGTATACCCAAAAAATATACAAGGTTTTGATTGTGGATCCAATGCCTTGTGTTTCTACTTGTGAATCTGAACCGTAGCCTTAGATCCGAAGACTCAAAAGTACTCAACATCAGGCTTGTGTCCAAACTAGGCTTCAAAGGATTTCATCCCTCTTACTACCTTGTGTGGAACATGATTCTGAATGTAACAAGCACAATTCACTGCTTCAGCACAATACTGCAGAGGGAGGGACTTCGAGTGAACCATACAAGTAGCCATCTCCTTTAGAGTTTAGTTCTTTCTTTCTACAACTCCATTTTGGGAAGGGCTGTAAGCAACTATACGCTGTAAAGAAATCCCCTCAGAAGTGCAGAAATTCTCAAACCTATTTCTCACATACTCACCTCCATTGTCAGTTCGAAGAAACTTGATAGACTGTTTTGCTTGTTTCTCAGCAAGAGCCTTAAAGTTTTAAAAATGCTCAAAGACTTCAGACTTAAGCTTAAGAAAATATACCCAAGTATAACGTGAAAATTCATCAATGAAGGTTAGTATATATAGAGCTCTAGTGAAAGAAGGAGATGGGAAGGGGCCAAAAACATCACTATGAACAAGATCCAAAGGACGAGTAGCTCTCCAATATTTTCCCTTATCAAAAAAAATTTTAGGGTGCTTTTCGAGGGTGCAACCCTCACAAAGGCCTTTAGAAAACTTAACTTGGGGTAACCCGTTGACCATTTCATTTTGGCTCAATTGTTCAAGGTAACAATAATTTAGATGCCCAAAACTCTCATGCCATAGCTTACTAACCTCATTTGCATGAGTGAGCAAGGCATTGGGCATCAAATCAGAAGAGAAGTGGGAAAAGGTATACAACTGTGAATGGTGATCCACCTTTCCCTCAGCCACAGTGCAATCAGAGCTATGTTCATGAATGATCACCGAGTTAGGACCAAATTCCACTTGCATTCCTTCACCAAGGTGGGTGATTTGGTAAACCGGTAGGAGATTGGTAGAGAGATTGGGAACACTCAACACTTGGTTAAATGTTCCACCTTCTATCTCTACCGATCCACTACTAGAAACCGACACATGAGTCTCATCACCCAACGTGATTTGGAACATTCCACATGGTTCAATGCCAGAGAATTCAACCTCTGAAGAATCTATGTGGTGCGAGGCAATGGAATCGATAATCCAAGATGATGATGGAGCTGATCTAGCTATAAGGGCCTTACCTTTCTTCTTTTCATTTTTAGACTCCTTTTCTTTAGAAGACTCACCCTTATGAGCATTTTTTTAATGGATTCAGGAACACTTATTTTATTCTTCTTAAGAAACTGAGTTAAGTGATCAATTTTTTTCCGAAAACAATGATGCTCGTCATGGCCAAAATTCTTACAATATGAGCATTTATACTTTTCCTTCTTCGCTTTAGGCTCAGAAGTCGAAGTGTTAGTGTTGGGATTAGTTCGGGGTTGGTTGGTCTTGGTTTATTTCTTAGGTTGGTCCTTTGTTTATTTCTTATTTTCATTTTTATTTACCTTATTTGCCACAAGGGCATGTGACTTGGATTTTAGAGTCCCCATTTGAATGAGTTTATCCTGTTCTCGAATGAGTTGGGATAAAAAACTGTCAAAGGAGGGCATTTTCCAAGCACTACCCAAGGCATCTTTCGTGGCGTGGAAAGTTGAAATGAAGATGGATTATTTAGGACCTAACTTAGAAAGAATCGACAAGATTAATTGAGAGTCTTTCTTTTCCACTTTACATTCCTTTGGAAGCAGTCTTGTGTGGATAAACTTTGAGAAGAAGGCCTACAGGTTGTCAAATTCACTAGGATTTAACCCTAGTAGTTCATTCTCTAACTCATGCGCTCTCATGTCATCTTTCTTCCCAAACATATCATTGAGTGTTTTCCATGCTTCATTAGGTGTCGAGGAAGTTTCGATGTGGAAGAGTAAAGCAGGAGAGACATACATATAGAGAAGACCTAACACTTCATCACAACGGTTGAACCACTTATATTTTTTGGGTTCATCATCAGGTTTGGTCTCTAACCCCATAGTGACACGATATAACCCTTTACTTTGTAAAACCAATATAATTTTAGATTTCCATTTGAAGAAATTGAAAGGTGTGAGCACCGGTACTTTAGAGATATCCATAATGAAGAGATAGAACCAAAGGATGCAGAAGGAAGGAGAGAGAAAAGAAACAACCACCCCAGAACAATATTACACCCCCCGAGTTTGGCACTTTATAGTTTAGTGCATTAACTACAATCAGATGCGACTATGTTCCGAGAACCAATTTGTCACTCACCTTGTAATCAGTGTAATAATGCACAAGAGTGGAGACAACAATAAAGGTTTGTTGGGCGTAACAGTTTGACACTGTAAGCAAGCACAAGAACGAGAGAAAAAAAGAAGGGTAAGAGAGGAATTTGTGAGAAACAACATCTCACGTCACACAAAAGAATCCCTTTACCATAAGACTGTGGCGGATGCGATCACAAGTCCACAAGTAATAAAAGGGATAGAACAAAGCTCAAGATGATTCAAAATGAGCTAAATTAAGCAATACAAAGACACCCCCCAGAATGTGGCACTTTATAAAATAGTGTGTTTACAAAACTGATAATACCATCATCTAGAGTGTGAAAAAACATGCAACTTTGACTAAATAAGTGC
Source organism: Taxus chinensis (assembly GCA_019776745.2). Taxonomy (NCBI): domain Eukaryota; kingdom Viridiplantae; phylum Streptophyta; class Pinopsida; order Cupressales; family Taxaceae; genus Taxus; species Taxus chinensis. Next base: position 56,315,011 of record CM034148.1, read on the forward strand.
TCAAAACTAAGCAACGAGTCAAAAGTTATAACCAAAAACAATGCCCGCAACTGATGGAAAAATGCCAATAAGCCTGCAAATGGATTTTAAAAGGGACCTAAACACATGAAAAGGGTGTTGTATGTATGCTCGTTGGAAACAACATCAAATTTTAGATAGGGTTTGTTTTAATTGCGAGGGGGGATTAGTCTCCTGCCAACCCCAAACCTCACCCTCCATCTTCGAAACTCGAAGGAAGGATAATAATACAACCAAAATACACCCAAAAAAATATTACAATGCCAAGATTAGTGTTATTCACCTGACCTAGGATTATTATACTAACCAATGCTGAGTTGATTTAAGTGCTAATGCACTGAGTTATAATATAGGCTGAGCTAGGTCAGCGTTGACCGAGTTGAGTTGTTTTTGCAAATTCCGTTGAGTCAAAGTGGAAAGTGAACGTTAAGTGGTGCATGGAGGTGAAACCACGTGTCAAGGTTTCTGAGCTGGGTGTCAGAGGAAGCTAATGAAAACTATTTCCACTGAGTTGAATGTTGTAACGACTAGTATGCAGAGCCTATATGCCTGGAGATCCCAACGCAAGTTCATGTAATGTCTTAAGCAAAGGAGTTGGTAAATTCCAAACACGTAGTAGGCAGACCAGAGGACAAGAAAAGAAGACACAAGCACGAGCAAGAGTTAGTGGAGCTAAGGATCAATGATCCTACAACGTGAGTTGAGGATGGCCACACCAGAGGTGGAACACGGACCAGAGGTTCTAGAGGCCAAGAGCTACACGCAGGTGGAGGGAAGAAGAACCACGAACTAGACACTTTTAACCAAGTCTCAATGCAGGTGGATAGGTTGAAGCTTCCAATGCACGGTAGACTGCAGTAACATGAAACCAAAATGGAAAAATCAACAGTTTAGTAATCAAGTGAGTTGAATAAAAACTTGAACCAATGACCTTGAGCACAATGCAAGGTGTAAAGTGTGGGTAATCGATGTAAGAGACTCGATTCGGTGAGATAAAAGGGAATGCAGTCGAGCATGAAAGAGGACAATACTATGAGATAAATTCCAACTCGGTTCTAGGATCCAACACAAAACTTCTCAAATACCAAGAAATGACACTTCTTTTATCCTATAGGATTTGAATCTGAACACAATCATAACCAGTAAGTAACACACAAACAACCCAAAAAAAAGCCACTAGAATGTAGAAATATGCAAGTAGAGCACATGCAAAATTAAGCGCTTGCACAAACAACTACTCAGTAGAACAACGACAAACAAAGGTATAACACCAAAAACTTGCAACTGTTGAAACCTCAACGTGAGGTGAGCAATACAATTCCAAATTAATAATAAAAAAAACATGCACGAGGAAATAAGAAGAAACCAGAAATAATAAGCAACTGATAAACGAAGAGTGCACGTTTTACCGAAACAAGCTCTGATACCATGAAAAATGGATTCACGAGAACCGATGTCAAAATCAATGCACCACAATGAAGTTTCACTCTGATGGTAACGTCAAGCTCTAACGCAATTCAAACAATGGAAATAATATGTAATTAAGAAAACAGGGTTGCTCATACTCATAGATCGAAAAAAGGAAGTACAAATAGGGGTGTTGTGTAACCCCCATGAATAAAAAAGGAAAGAGCTCAATGACGCCACTGATGCATATGACGTGACTAACGCATATGATGTCACTAAATGAGGAGTTACAATTCCAAATAAGGAATGTAACTCCTATGATGCACTGATGCAAATGACAATGACAGATTCTATGACAGAATCTGACACTTGTCAGTTGACTTCCAAAGACCTATGACTCTCGCAAGGCGAGATGACATGCCAGGTGATGTGGACGATGAATAGGCATGTCACACACACCAACAATTGACCCATCTTCAACTCTTATGAAAAATGTCTATTTGTGTCAAAAATTTCTTAACCATGGTGTGTGGCACATAGGAACAAACTCTTGAGCTCAGAATGTAAGGTCTAAATATTTTAATGGATTTCACCAAGGAAAAATATTTTTTTTTTGTAATTTTATACTTCAGTTGATATCCTTGAGAGGCCTTGCTAAAAATTTTAATTGGTCTCTCATGGCCTTGATTATCCATTTGCAACAAGACCGAGGAAATACAGATTTAGATGCAAAGGAAAAAAATCTGAAACTCCTTATAATATGGACTAGTCAGCATAGGGGTAGTTTTTAGTACATCCTTTATTCCTTTAAATGCTTGAACTATATCATCTCCCCAATTGATTACCCCATCCTTCTTTAACATACTTGTGATATGTAGGCTAATCTCAAAAAATTTAGATATAAACCTTCTCACATAGTTAATTTGACAAAAGAAAGACCATATACCTTTCTTGGATTAGGGAATGAGTACTTTATCAATTGATTATACCCTTTTAAGGTCAATCATAACTCCTTTTTAAGACATAATGTGCCCCAAAAACTTTTCCTTTTGCAAACCAAAATGAAATTTCCTAGGATTAAATGAAATATAAAATTCTCTGTACCTGATCAAAAAAATTCAAGGTTCTCTATGTGGTCACCCCTTTTATTAGAGAATATTTCTATATCATCTTGGTAAAACATAATAAATGCATTGATAAATCCATAAAATGCAACATTCATTTCTATGTGGAAGGTGGCTCATGCATTCATTAACCCAAATGACATTCTGACATACACATAGGTTCCTCATGTTGTGGTGAAAACATTCTTATATTGTTCTGATTCTTTGACCATAACTTGATTTTACCCAGAAAAAGCATCTAATGTCAACAACATTTCTGACCCTGCCACCTTTTACATTATATTTTCCATGTTTAGAAAAGGGTAGTTGTTCTTCAGAGAAGCCTTGTTCAAATTCCTGAAGTCAACACATAATCTTATGTCTCCATTATTATTCCTTACTGGAACTAGGTTAACAACCCATGAATATTATCTTATAGGCTTGATGATTCATCCATCCTTGATATTCTTGAGTTCCTCTTGCATTTAGTTGTAATCATGGGGTTTATTGACCTTTTCTTTTATTTGAAAAACCTAGTGTGAGGATCCAATTGTATAACATGCTAAAAAATCCTTCTTATAATATTTCACCTGTGAATATGACCATGCCAAATAGTTTTGATATTCTCTTAATAGTTTAGTATAGGCCTATTTTTCATTTACATCCAAGTTACTACCCAACCAAACCTTTCTTGTATTTTCAAAAATTTCAAGATTGCACTCAACTACACTTATTTCCTCCTGAGTTAATTTATTCAAAGTTCTATCAAACCTATCAAAAGTAGACTCAAGGTTTACTAGTACTCTTGGGATAACATTTCTCTTAAGTTGAATTATTTCATTCCCAAGAATAGTTTCTTTTCCATCACATACCTCCACCATGGGCTATAAATCTATCATTTGATTGGAAAACACATATTTGCAACTCATAAACTTCCTGATGTGATAATCATCATAAAAAACTTGCCAATGTCAAATGTTTCTAGGTATGGATGGCCTAACAAGCATTTCAACTTCAAACTTAAAATATGGGGGACACAATTTCATTATCATACTAAGAATCCATTACTACTAACTTAGCATCTGCTACATTTATACTCCTTTCATGGTATTCAATATTGAAAAAATCAAACATCTCAATTAAATCCAATGTCATATTTATTTATTGCTTTAATCTCTGACACTTGGCCACATATAGTTTCCTAATTTTCTTAATCACTTTTCCAAGTCACCCTTTACAAATAAGTCTTTAGTTATGTTCCTCTAAGAAATACTCAAAGTATGAGTGCCTCATATTTAGAAATATTATTTGTAAACTCAAAGCATAACTTGAACACATAGTTAAATGATCCATAGTTAGGATAAAATATCACTATACTTGCTCCATTTCCCAAAATAGAACATTTTTTTATCAAAATACATGGTCCAAGGAGCATTGGGGTCTTCCAATTGAGAACCAAGATCAAGAAACTAATCATCAAAGTCTACATCTATATACAACACCTCATATGAAGCATTCATAACATATTATATCAATTGTTATAACTTATTCTCTATGTATCTTTAGTAATTTCCCCTCCAAAGAAATGGTAGCATAAGAAATATCCATCTTTACAATACTTCTCACACTTGTTGCCCACTTTCTTGACTGGAGTATTCCCCAATTTTTTGGGCAATCCACAACAACTACATTCATGGTCAAGTATTTTCCAAGGTGAGATGTCAACTACCCAACCAATACTTTGACACATCCAACAATAGGAACTTATCTTGAATCCATATTATAGAATCTCCCATAGGCAATTGTTATTTTAATACCCAATTTATTCATGACTACCAATGACATTATGTTGCACAAAGCACTAGAATCAAACATGTAATTTTGTAACAACCAACCATTCAATATCAATATGGTGTAAAAAAGGGTCTATATATAATTGAATCTCAACCAAGGATGTTCAAAAATAACCTTTAGGGGATGGTTCAGTAATATTTTGGGACTCTTCAATCTCATTTTTAGCAATAAGGGGAGGGTATTTCTTATCTGTAGTAGTATCTTTGTTGAATCCCGAATATTCAAATGATTTATTCATGTGCTCATGGATCCTAAGTATCTCTACTAAAGGGAAAATTATATTTATTTTACTTAGGATTCAAGCCATATTAAAAAACTATAAAATTTGGGAAGGGATGTGTTGGAAGGGAGAGTGATCACTTTCTCAGATTGTATAAATTCTTTCAAAATAGAAACAATAGAAGGAATTATTGAACTTGGCTCAACGGTAGGGTTTTTTCTTGACATAATTTTATTAGGTATTCATTTGGGGATATTATTCAAGATTGGAATATTGGATTTTGAGGCTATGGTATGGATTTTCACTTTCGTACTCCTTAGATTATACTCCTTTTCTTGGGAAATAATTGCATTGATTTCTTTATCCTCCTTAGAAGGAACTTATCCATTATATTTTTTCATCATTAGTGCTCTGAATTATTCAAAATCATGATTTTGTAATTCAAATAATTGATTCATATCAATATTAGCATTTATTTTGAAGGGAAGGTGACACACCTTTAAATTTACCCAAAAACCATCAACAATTTTAGCTTATAGAAGATCACTAGAGGTTACACCTTGTTCAATATTTACTTGATGATCAAGAACACAAACATCATCAAAGTCTAATCCAAAAAATATTTATTCAAGTCTAATTTCTCACAAGGAGTATGAGGCAACAATAATTTATCATGCTAATCAATGATGTGTTCTTCTTCAACAGTTACAACTCTTTCTTCCAATAGATTAGAAATTGTCCTGTTGTCCCTAGGTAGTTGTTACCTATATAATTATGACCCATAGGTATATTTCCACTATCATATTCTCTATAATATCCTAACTTTATTATGATTCTGATTTTTGACTTTAGGGCCAAAATATAACCTTTTCTTAGCTCTTTTTAGCTCGTAGGATATTTTCTTAACTTCCCATGCCAAAGTATTAACTACCTCTTCTAGATTAGTAGACTTACTTAGCTGTTTTATAGTATTGACAAGTTTAAATCCTTCCATTTTGGTTGGTTTTCCTACAGCCTTGATATTATTTTAAATTTGAATGGCCATGTTGAATTATTGTCTTAAATTCATGGGGTTCTTATGTCTCAAGTAATAGGATTCCTTCTTGTCAAACACATTAGAATAATTGATCAAACAAGACTCATCACACGGTATTAGATAAGACGGTAGTCTCATCAAAGTATTTTTGAATCTTGTGTTGAAATATTGGACACATTCATTGGGATTATTCTTTATGTTTTTAAACTCAGATAGAGGAACCTAGGTTCAGTCCTGTTACCATATTCAATTCTAAAAGCATTCCTAATTTCTTCACACATTTCAAACACACATTTTCATATTCCATTTCATAATCATACATAATGTTTTGAAATAACTTAAGGTGTTGATGACCATTAATAGAATTATTACCTTGAAATTTAGGAAACCTTTTCCTAATTTCATTAGGCACCTCATTTAGATACCCAATAATGCCTTCAAAATTTACAGGCATAAAAGAATTAACTCTAAAAAGGGAACGTGGAGGAGGATAGTCCATATTTTTAGACACATGATTATCAATAATAGGATCAACAATATTATGAACATTAGGTCTACAAGCTAAAAGATGAGGGTTTTTACTTTACAAATTCCTCAAAGAGGTACTTGTTTTAATTATAGGCATAGAATATTCCTCAAATAAAATATGGAGTTGGAAAACATGGATGTTATGCTATGACCTCTCAGGAGAACTCAAATATTATTATACCAAGGGAGAACCCATTCTATTAGATGTGTGTATGTTATTACCTTACGAATTTTTATCAGAAACTAGTTTCTAGACTTGTCTTCTTCTCCTTTATACTGTGTCCAACTTAGGAAATAATTATTTAATAGGATCTATTCTAAATGATGATCTTAATCATTCAATTTTTATAAATATAGAGTAATAAATAAATTATAATAGATAATATAACATTGGTCAAACCTAGAACTCAGAATGGATTCGACACTAGATATTGCACTCTAGATATGAGGGATCACCTTCATAAATGTATTGAATCATACTATAGAAAAAAAGTAATTGATGACTTCGTAAACCTTCTTAAACATTGGAAAGTGATAAATGTTACTTCACTTACCAGGAAACAACACCAACGAAGTGTTAGTTCTCAATATGACACCCCTAAAACAATACTGGAAAGAAGATTTGTATGAAGAGAGAACAAAGGAGAATGATAGACATGTTAATTTTTCATTTGTAGTTGGGTATCGATCTATATTATTCTAATTATAAAGCCTTATAGGAGTGACAGGGAGACAATTTACTAAGGGTGTGAATGTTCACCTGCTACTTTATGGATTTTCCTGGGTCAAGGTCATAGTACCTATGGAGTATCTTGAAAGAGAGAGGGATATGATTTTTCAGGCCCTCAAACTTATTGGAGCTTCAATTTGAGATAAAATTCAATTCTCACTCAAAAGAGTGGTCACACAAACATCACACACAAGCCATTAGATATATAATGAATGTGATAATAAGCATCATTGTGGAAAATTTTGTAGACAACTTGGATTGTAATGATACTTGATATGCTAATATTCACAATTCATGGAAAATACACTCAAAATACACAAGGTATATGTGATTTACAAGCAGATATCTTATTTTATATATGGAGGGAGATGAAATCTATAGGGGTATGAAAAAATGACATTGTAAATGAAATTGAAAGTATATGGGAATGGGAAAAAGGATCATTTAGATGGGTTATGTGCATTAACCATGTTATCCTAATGATTCTTCATGTATTCATACCTAGAATCAAATAAATATCACACTCCATAGGTTTCTCACCCTCATGGAAACCCAAACAAGGTGAGCTATATAAATTAACCCTTGATACCTCGACACAAAAACCTTAAAATGAGGCCTTGTGCACAACCCATACCAAATTTCTAATGCCAATGGACACCATAGGGAAGACATACATGCATTTATAGAAATTGCATAAAGGAGATGTGTAATTGAAATATTTGATACACAATAACAATATAATGCAATGAACCTTCAATATCTAATCACACAATCAAATACATATTGATTCTTTGAAATTATTTGGCATGATAAACACGAGATTACAAAGGATAATGGAGATTAATTGATTTATAATTTGTTTATAAGAAGAAACAATAAAGTTTTATATTATGGAAAGGTCCTTTCTATTCATTTACAAATGAGACTAGGGAAACATGTAAAAATGAATCTCAAAGCATTGTAATGGTTGTACAGCTGTAACCACCTTAGCATGAACCCCAAATAGAACAACAAGAAACCAATTCTTTACAAGAACTTATATCAAAAGATAAATCATACATGATTCTCCCCAAAACTTCACCAACCTCCCCTTGGATAAGTGAAACCTTTACATTTTATACAATAATACCTCAATTGTAAAATAATATGTTGCATATACCAATCCAAAGGTTACAAGTATGCTCACTAGTGATCCATGTGATGTGGGAGGAAATCATTGAAAAACCATGCAATCAGGAAGAAGGATGAATTAAAAGTTGCGATGCAAGAGCATTATCTCCAACTAAGAATTTAGAACCATTCTGTGTGTTTTAGATTGATAGGAGGTTAGTGGCATAGGCTAGACTATGTAGTTTACTTTGAAATTCAAATTTAGCTTGTATTTAGTTTTCCTACCCAAATGTAAAATTTAAACATTTTAATGTAAAATTTAAACATTTTAATGTAAAATCATCATTTAGAGGGTGTATTTGAGGTTATAAGGTATGATAATGTTTTGGAAATCTTGAAAAACTCCTTGTAAGTCTGTGTATATGTTATAAGGTTCTAGATATCACTTTTTTTCTATGTTGAATGACTCCATGCTGAGTTATTCATTGTTAAGACCCCTAATACAAGGGTTTAGATCATGTAAAAGGTGGAATAAGAATGGAAAACATGTGAGAGAAAGTTAGGAAGTATTTAGGTTTTAAAATCACCTCTATTTGAGTTTTTATTTCATGAATAGAGAGAATATAGGAGGAAGAGAATATGGAGAATGATGGATAAAATGTAAAAAGTTTTAAGGTAAAGAAATAAAGATAATGATTTTCAAAAAAATGTCTCTATGTATTCTCCTAATATTCATGTCATGCTTGCATATATCATTCATTGATAACCTGTCGAAGAAGGAATATGTTATAGGACTATGACAAACCCTATTGAAGGGCATTTTTCTATGTTTCCAACTCATCATTTGCATATAATTGTTTTGTTAAATCGTACTAGGTCTTTAAACTTGGTGAAGAATTTCATGGTGGTAGCAGAACCATTTTATAAGTGATTTGAGGTCTTGAAGTGCCCCCAAATGAAAGATATGATTTTTGTAAGGTTCTCGGCCTACTCAAGAACTAGTTTAGGGTATAATTTATAAATTGTGGATTGTGAGAATTTCATCCAATGCTAAGGTTTGAAATTTTACCCACACTATTTTTATGACATGCCAAAAATGTTTCAAAATATTTTAGGGTAAGGTGGTATGTGTAATTACCTAAACCAATAAATGCACTTGCTAGTGACCTAATTAGGTCTATGGTAAACATGATTTCTAGAGTTTGAGAGGAATAAGAATGGAAGCAGAACCTAAAGTTGGAGGAGGATCTTAATGTACATAAAGGGTAACTTTAAATGATTTTGGTTTACTTAGAGACCCCCTAGTGTGAGACTTAGGTCAAGAGAACTGAATTAGGAGGGCTATAAGCTAAAGAAATTCAAGAAGGGTTTTGTATGTTGATCAATTGGAACTGCATCAATTAGTATTAGATCAGTTTTATACCTTAGAGGAAGATAAAAAATTTGATAGTTTAAGAAAGGAAGATTCAAGAAGGGTGATAAGAAGCTTGTGGCATGTGAAAATCCTAATATCCATTGAGGCTTGACATAGTGAGAGAGAATAGAGTTAGATATAGATAAGAAGTATGAGAAATATGAGTTCATTGAAACTCATAATAAAATATAGTTCCAAGGTTGAATATACTTCGAAGTAAATGCTAAAATATTAGGTGAGAGAAGAGGGAACCTGGGTGAGGTATCTAGAAGATAACAAGGTTGAAAAGACTTTTTAAGGGAACAAGGTAGGCACATTGAGATAGAGAGATAGGGGAAGGAAGTATAATAACCCATTGAGGCTGGAAGAGAGGAAGAAGACTTAGAATCTCAAGAGAAGGAGAGGAAAAGGTGATAAATAATTTTCTAGAGGAGTTAAAGGAGAATGATAAATTGAGGGTTTGTGGGGAAAAAAAAAAGTTATTAATATAAGAATCCATAGTGGAAGACATGGTATGGATAAAAATATACTTTGAGAGGTTGCATGAGTATATTGAGAGGGAGATCTTAGAGGAGAGAAACGTCCAAGGATATGGATGGTTGATGAAGAATAAGTTCAAATGGCCTATGAAGCTATTGCTTACAAGAAGAAGAAGGAATGAGGAAAGAAGAAAGATAGTAATATGGAGCTCGATATGAGGAAAAGAAGATTGTAAGGAAGAAACAAATGTGAAAATAAATTCTTAGAAGAAGGAAAAAGTTTTCATATGTGAATTAGAGGAATGAATAGTAATTGGTGAAGAAGAAGTGAAAGAAATCCAATATGACAGTCTCATGGAAGATTTAGAAAAGTAGACAAGAAGGAAGGATAAATTTCACTTTCAGAGCTATCAAGAGGATTTAAAGAGCCTCCATATTTTTAATCTAATTATTTTTCTAAGTGTTCTTTTGTATGTTTTGAAGAGAAACCATCCCAAAAAGTTGTTATGGAGGAAGATGAAGAAAAAATGTCTTTTGAAGACAAATTTATAGTGAAATGAGGTTATGCTCATAAAAAAGAGGAATTAGTAGACCACCAAAAAGAAGATTTAAATATCTTATAAGATAGAGGAGAGAAAAGTTTATAAGATGAGGTAAACATTGTAGCTACTTCCAAGGTACTTAGTCTCTTCTTGCCCTCTTCTTGTTCCATTAACTCCAATTCCCATACTATTAGAAATAAAACATGGAGGCTTATTGACCTCTTCAAATGTCTCTTTCTCTTGTATTCCTCCACCATTATTTGTTTCAAAAATTTACTTAGCTACTTCCAAGGTACATTATAGATTTAAATTTCTTTTATAAGGTCATTTCATATTCAAATGTGGTCATCTCACTAATAGGATTGACTACCTTTGGCTGAGCTACTTCCACGTACTAATTTCCTGAGGCACCAAAGAAGAAGTGGAGAGTAGTTTTTTCTTTCATGCCTCCCTTTTTTTTCACCATATTTGAAATATATTGAAAATATAGGACCACTTCCTATCCTATAGTGAAATTATCTCCTCCGATCATTTCTTGTACCCATGGGAATATCTTTGTTATCTCAGGTTCAGTACTAGTCATGATTGTAGCTTCGGGATCAATGCTAGAGCACACATCCTACATTTGTTGAGTAGGATCATCCATGGAGGAAGGGATGATTAGGGTCCAATGTGGAATGAGTGGATGAGACAGATTAATCTCTCCTTACTCTAGCTCTTCTATAGGGTCATGAATGATTTTTTTTCTTATGTAACCTCCTATAGTGGGGAACCTCACTTTCCATTGATTTCCTTTTTATGGGATCTCATGAGCAAGTAGAGCTCGTAGTCCTATAAATTTCCTTATAAGTAGATACATGAGATTTCAACCTTCAAAGACTCTGAAGACCTCTTGATTCAATGAGTGCAACCCTCTTCTTCTTGAACCATTCCTTGGAATATTTGGATTACCTTTTTATTTCTTTCATTGATGTGTCCTAAATCATGAATGCTCCATGAGACTGGTGGGAGAGGTGATACTTTCATAGTTTGACATTCAGGATTATAAAACTCCATCACATCATCTTCAAAACCATCCATTAACCAATTAAAATTGAATTTTCTCATTTGGTCGATTGTCATCCATAGGTGATCTTGCTTTATTTACCTCAAAATCATCTAAACAATTGACATAGTAGTATTTGATTTGGAAAACATGGTGAAAATCCAGAAGATGGGAGGTCTCAGGTATGCTTTTGATGTAAAAATATGACATGGGTGTATATGAATAGATATTAAAAAGGGAAAATGAAGCTTTGAGATTTGAAGCATTGGTAACATTATTACATGAGAAGATTCCTAGAGGAATAGAAAATGACACACCTTTCCTTTTACAGATCTTGAGTTTTCCATTAACATGGGAAAGTTGTCTACATAGCTCAAAAATCACAATATTATCATTGAGGTATCCTATGATCCTATGAGAAGTGAGGTAAAACCATAAAACTATGATGTAAGAGAAGGTAGAACAATAATTGAAATAGGACATGTATCTCTCGATCAACATTGTAGCTTGAGGGGAAAATCTCAATTCCAAGTTTCCTTCTAACAACGGTATGATGAACATGGTGAATGCATCATTTACCATTGAAAAATTATTATTTTTTTATTTTATAGAAATTTTTGGGAACATTTTAAAAGTGGGGGCCCTCTAAGAATTTTTTTGGGAAAGAGTCAGGCCTCTGAAGGGTTTTGTTCTTGAGAGAGAGTATACCATATATGATGTCATTCTGAATTTTCTGGTGACCTGCAACTAAATAAATTGATGGTGGAGGTTATTACTTATGATTTTCCACCATTCATTCATCTAATTGCCTTGAATAACAATGAGAATGAATTTCACTATCCAATCTTAAAAATATCATGTGGCCTCTTCACCCATTACTTGCTCATCATAATGATTGCATCTGAATATCCTTCATGAAACCCATTTCTATAAAAGGTATTTGGTAAACATGAAGGCTTCCTTACTTATTTCAAACATAATCCCAATGCAAGGCCATAAAGATAGGATTTTGTCTTTGACCATTCATTTGATGAAAATTCCTGTGTGACTATGACCATATTGTTACTCTTCAGGATTTCCATACATTGTGAGACGCACATCAGAGTGTGCATTACAAGTATGGATTTTTCATTTTATCTTATGATCCTTGATTCCATATCATAGTGCTGAGAACATGCTATCACAAATTCTATACTATAAACAAAGACGATATGACCTCTTACAGTATATAATTTGATTGTGAAAATTTTGTCTTCCAATGGCTCCCTTGGGCCTCTGAGCATCTAACTCTTTAGGTAATCTAGGTTTATGTGAGGAACATCACTGTCAACCACACCTAGATATTCTAATAAAAAGGTTGAAACATGTTATATACCAGAGATATTGAACTTCAAGATGTAAAAAATCAGCAAGATGAGAGAAAATAAAACCAATAAAAAATTTCTACACTGAAAAACTGAAACTTTTTATCTTTAGCAGGTAGGGTTAGGAGTTGTTTTCTTGGGAAAATTTGTTTTTTTCTCAAATTAAATCTCCTAAAAATCCTAACATACTAAGAATTCCTTCATTGATGTTTCTTTATAATTTTTGGAAATTTTTTATTTTCTATTTTGGAAAAAGCTATTTTTTTGGGAAACTTTCTTTTTTGCCAAGTCTGCCATTTTCATAGTTTTTTAAATGTTATGAGCAAATATATCATACCATTTTCAAGGGGTTACTATTTATAGTAAGTGGAAGCATCATATACTTTCTATTTTTTAGAAAGTGCACTTACCAATGTCCGTTAACAATGAAAACTCCCTCATCAGATTCATCTCGTCTCCATGATCCCGTGCTCTAATTTTCACAATAATTTGTCTGCTAGAACTCTCCCAAAATGAAAAAGTAAATTTTATGGCAAGATATTCATATTTAACTCTATTAAAAATCTAGGTAATCATTAAATTTTCAATAAAAATATTGTTGAAGGTGTTTGGGATGAGGATCTACTGAGAAAAATTCACTGGAATCCAACTGTAGGTTTGAAAGTTATGAATGTCTCTTTGTTTTCACGTTCATGGATTCCCTAGAAATAATTTGACAACATGCATGGTGTTTTCATAGGTATTTTAAGTTTTATGACATCATAAATGGTGGCAAGGGTTGAACTATTTGAATAAATGGAGTTAAAATCAGTTACTTCAAGTTTTTAAAGCTACCTGATAGTCTATTTTTTATCTTCACGGATGAGAAAGCAAAAATGATTTAAAATATGGGTTTTTATGGCTTGGGGGTGGGGAAATTTTTGTATCCCATTTTCCCCCTTAATCTTAGGATAAAAGGGACAAAAAAATGTGACCTCATCCAGATGATGACAAGTTTCACTGCCTAGTGAGAGGAGAGGGTTTGAAAAACATTCTTTGGCACCTGGGGGGATAAAAAAATTGATCATATGGATAACCTAATAAGGAAATAGGATGGGGCACATTTTTATGTCCCCTCTATCTCCTTTGTCCCAGGTAAAATATGGTTAAGAAAATACGCCATGGGTATGTTTATGCCACTTGGTAACATCTGGTGCAATCTAGGGGAAGAGCTAAGGAGGAAAGAAGTTTTGTGTCCCCTCTAATTCCTTTGTCCCCTATATCATGGGGATAATAGGGTCAATAAAATTTAGCTTGAACATGATGATGCCACTTGTTAACATTTGGTGCAGCTGGGAAAATCAAGGTTTAGTTGGTTAATCTCTCTGTTAGGTTGGAGAAAGGTCATATGAGAGACCAGGGGGAAGTGGTGAGTGGGGGATAATATTTTTGTCCCTTCTATCCCCTTTTTCTAGGTACTAGAGGGAAAAGGGAGACAAGAGGGACAAGAAGGTCTGCTATGGAGTGAAACTTCAAAAACTGACTTAGTATACCTTGCACCAAAGAGAACTTGAAAATGTGATTCTCAAAGCTTTAGACGGTATTTTATTATGAATTATAATATGATTTTAACTCCTATGACCGTTTAATGAGCAATAAGATAGGTTTCATGAATTTATTTAATCTCCATATGTAAAAATGGCCCCTTTCTCTTTAGGATAGTAGGGTGTGTCTCCCACGATTGAGCTACCTTGAAATTCCATTAGGTGTAGTGAAAAATGTAATGCTTCAACCATTTAGAGAATCCATCCATATTTATAATGCCTATTTTATTTCCTCCTAAATCATTACAAAGATCCAAGAATCTTCTGGTGAAGTTCAAGTTCCAAATTTAGCTCTACACTCCATACATCTAAAAAACCTGATGTTGCAAAAACTCTCCCCAAACCTTTAAATATTTCCTAAATATTCCTAAAACACTTCCAACATCCTTTTAGCTCTATAATACCACCTTTGGATGATTTAAAGCTTTCATATCTATCCCAGAGGATCCAAACCTATCTCAAAAATTCCAAAATTATCCTTTCTAATCCTTTCAGAGAATTAGCCCTTATAAGCTCTTCACTAAATGAGATGAATGACCATGATACCTTAATTAAAACACCTCCACAATCTTATTTAACAAAATTTGAGGACCAACAAGGCAAGGATTTTCATGATACAAAATAACAACTGACCTTAGAGATGTGTTGAGGGTAAATTTTCCAGAATTTTTTTTACATTTGGGATTAGTTGTCATGGTTCAAGTTTGAATTTTTGGGCTTGCAAAATGCATGACAATAACTGGCTCTAACTTGGGAAAATTTGACCACAAGGGGAATAGAGGACTTCAGATATCACAAGTGGCACACCAATGATTTACCCATTGGCCAATATATTCTATATTACAAGAAACATATATTAATGTACACTCCACACTGGTAGGAAAAACACACACGATAGAAAGGAGACTATGGTAAATAGTATGGCTTGACTAATCTTACTATTTATAAATATTGAGGTGTTTCCCACTGCATGGAAACTCCAATGGGTTTCCATCCAGGTATATAAGATAATATGTATTCTCCCCGTAAAAGTGTTTTACATTCGATGGGCCAAGATAGAGAGATTAAAACTTTCTGTGGCTACATTTGAGTTCCCTTCCCTTACCTTATAGAAAAACAAGGTCTCTAACTTGGAAGATTTTTTCATGTGTCTTATGATCAACAATATTTTTCACCATGTAATGATGTATTATCATGTTTTCCACTACTACGAATATGTCTTCATTTAATTTCTCCAAGTAACATATTCTTTTATTAAGAGCATTTGCATATTCTTCATCTTCTACCTCCTTTGCAAGTTACAAATCAGGAAGATATTGAGTAATAGGAATTTTAGATTTGAATATGTATATAAACAAGAAAGGATAAGTCCTAGTAGATTTTTTGGTAGTGATTCACTCAACCCATAGGTCATCATATATATTTTTATGTAAATTTTTGATTGACATCCACTAGTTTGCAAAAAGTCGTGACAATATTTTTGTTGTTGGACTCCACTTGGCCATTTCCTTGTGGGTAGTAATTAGAGGAGTAAGAAAAGGAGATTTCATGGTTGTAACATAAATCCATTAGCTCACCTAAGGAGAAATAGGTGGCATTATCTGTTATGATCTTGCTAGGTACTCCAAATTTGGAAATGATATTTTATTTCAAGAAGTTGCATACAATTTTGAAATTTACATTTTCGTGGGAATGGCCTCTACCAAATTTATAAAGTAATATATGGTAGTGAGCACATACATATCACCCGCACTTGAGTGAGGATTTATCACACTAATGAAATCGATACCCCGCTGTTGAAAAGGTTGTTCAATGACTATGGGTATGAGGGGTAGCGCAGAAACCATTGGCCTTTCTAAAAATTGTTGACATGGGCCACACTTTCCAACCCACTTGTATGTATCTTTGAATAGAGTAGGCCAATATTATCCTCCTCTTATAATCTTATGAGTAATTACCATAATTGATAAATGACCCTCATATGTTTGTTCTTGAAATTATTTGAATATCCTATTTTGTTGCTCTTCGTCCACATATCTGAGAAATGTACCATCTAATCCAAATGTACCAGATGAAATAATTTACATCCCTAAGGAAAAAATTCCTTATTTAATTTTATTCAAGGCTAGGGGACCAATTTCCATAGGTTAATAAGTAAGCTATATCAACGTACCATAAATTAGTTATACTCACAAGAAGCACAAGAGGGAGGTCCTTGATCAGTTAGTGATAAAAATTTGAACATTCTTCCCACTCTTCTCTAGTAAGAAGCTCACATAATCCATTACCTCACATTATCTTGGAGCATTTGAAATCCATATCATACTCTTGTACTTTTGTTGAAACCCAACTTCCTCTTTTCACTCCTAGATCTTGTTGCATCAAGATTGACTTAACTATTGGGCTTGGAACCATGACTAAAACTTGAGAACTCAATAGGTAGATTACGAAAATTTTGAATGCCCGCACTACCACATAGACATTCTTATAATATTGAGAGTAGTTAAGTTCATATGCCTTAAAGGGGGGAAATCATGAATTTTATTGGTGACTGCACCTTATCCTCATTTTCTTAGACTAGAACAAAAGAGATAGTATTCTCAGATGCATAACAATAAAGAATGAAATATTTACCAAAGTTCATGTGTACCAAAGTAGGTGCTTTGGCAATGATAGTTTTTATGGAATCAAAATCCTCTTTTCCTTTTTTTCTCCATTTAAATGACTCCTTAGGTTTCATCATATTTACAATGTCTTTTGTCAACTCTACAAAATATGGTACAAATATCCTTAGGAAATTGAATTTACAAAAGAATGAATGCACTCTCGGCTTGCTAGTAGGAAAGGATAGTATTTGGATAGCTTCTACCCTTTTTGGGTCAATTTTTATGCCTTCCTTGTGCACGATGTAACCAAAGAGGTTTCCTTCACTAACTCTAAATATAGACTTCCTTAGATTTAAGGATATATGATGCTTTAGTCAACAAATCATTACTCATTCAAGTTGTTGTAGGTGTTCACAAATTTTATTGTAATAAAAATTTAGTTCATCTAGGTATACTATAATGCACTTCCCCTTCAAGTCTTTGAATGTCAAATCCATAGCCCATTGTAATGTTGCACTTGCCTTGATTAGGCCAAATGGAATGTGGTGATAGTAAAAAATTCCCCATGGGGTAGTAAAGGAGGTCTTGAATTGATCTTCCTTAGAAACCTCGATTTGATTATACCTCAAAAATTCATCCAACATGGACATCATTTCTAAACCATTAACCTCTTGCAAGATGTGATCCATAACAGGAAGTGGGTAATTGTCCTTTTGAGAGGCCTGGTTCATATTTTGAAAGTCTACGCAAATATGGATCTCACTACTTTTCTTCCTCATCAGAAGAATAAATACGATCAAAGTAGAGTGGTGGATGGGGAATATGATGTAATAATTGAGAAACTTTTCAACCTTTACTCTGATGGTTCTGACAAAATTTGGCTTATACTAACTATCTATTTTTTCTGTCGGAAGGCCTTCGCATCAGGATTTAAAGGAATAGAATATTACATTGAATGTGGCTGAAATGAATTCAAATCATCATAATAATAAGAAAACGCATCAGAGTATTTCTTGAACAGTGCTAAAAATTTCCTTCTTTCCTCAGGTGAACAAAATTCCGCAATGTTCACTATCCTTGATTTCTCACGGGTTCCGATATTTAATTTTTTGTACTATAAAGAAGACCTTATTTGACTCTTTAATTTTCTATGGATGAATCAACTGTGTTTATAAAATAGTTCTTCCAGAGACACCATACTTCTTGGAATCCTATTTCCTTTCAGCTGGATCACCCCATCGTCATCCACTTGATGACTTGATTTATTGTCACTGTTGTTTTGAGAAAACTCCCACATGGGAAAGTTGCTTCCTTAAAAATTCATGGACCTAAAGTTCCCAATTTTTTCTAGGAAGGAAAAAATTTAACTATCATCTTCAAAAAAATTCTTGCTCTGGCATGCTCATTCGAAATACCATCTCCATTGAAAATTTATCTCCTCTAAAGTCCGAGTGTGGAATCATTAGGGATGGAGACACGACCAATGAATCAACTCTTTCATTTTGATCCCTTAGGACTACCTTTATGTAAAAGGCATCAAATATTCAATCTAATCTAATAACTTATTCTTGTAATGGTAGAGACAGGATTTTTTCATCTGAAAATGTGTCTCACCTACTTTATAATCAATTCAGCATCACCCTACACGATAAGCTTCTATATTCTCATTTCTTCAGTGGCTCTCAACCCAAGTAACAAATATTTATATTCAGGCATATTGTTGATGTTTTAGAATTGTAACTTGTAAGCTAATGGGAATAACTCTCTTTGTGGAGAAGATAGAAAAATGATTTCTCTAGAACAAGTTGAACAACTTCCATCGAAGTCCATTTTTCAAACATCTTCAATTATGTTAATTTTCTTCTCTTCCAAGATGAATAACTCTTCACTTATTTCTGAGATCATGATTTAATTTCCATTTCCCCTTTCTTCATATGGGATGCCTCCTTATTCTTCAAAAGACCCCTTCCCAAGCTCCTTACTCTAAAATAAGATGTTTTCCTTAAGATCATCTTATTTTTGCATGGTGTATTTCATTTTCAGTTTCGTAAGAAGTTTCTTCATCACTTCCTTCACTGGTATCAAATATGAAGACCAATCCATCTAAATTTCTCCACCAATATTTTGACATAATATCCTACTGAGAAACATTTCATATGTATTCGGCATGTCAAATACAATAATATTTTCCTTTACCCATTTCTTTGGATTGTCTACAAGATCCATCACTGCATCTTTTATTATTCAAACGAGCGTAACTTCCTTCGTCTCCATGGAGTAACAAGGTCCAAATGCCCACAAAAGACTCAAAATAAGGGCTTGATAAACTTTAGCATACATAACATTGTATGAATCACCCAAGTCACTGATGTAATTATTCAACTACTACCCAGTTATCAGCAAAGAGACATAAAATGGTTCAATTTTTTCAGTGGAGGAAGAAGTGGAGGGCATGATATTTTTTCTTGGGATAGGTATAGGGGTAGGATATATAAATTTTGAATTTGATGATACTTTGGACTTAGAGCTACCACTTTTAATGAAATTAACAAACTTTTCAAATTTCTCAAGATGGTTTTGGAGGTACCTAGATTCAGAAATATGAACATTAAATTTTTAACATGATCTTTTTTTATCAAAGTTGGAAGCAAGGTTCTCAAAGGAAGTGGAGGAATTGTCTTGATTTTCTTGATAGGAAGTGCTTGTTAATTTATCAGCATTCCTATGCTTTACATCACATGTGGCAGAATTAGACTTACCTTGTTTAGAAGAAGTACTTTGAGAAGGCGCGATTTTGGGATTTTTCTTGGCAGACTCTAAGGATGGAGGAATAGAAGACCCTATTTTTTATTAGCTTTTTAGGAATTAGAGTCATCAATTGAGGATATTATTTCTCCTTGTCATTATGTTTTGAAGAATTTTCCTTCTCAATATTCTTAGACCCAGTAAACATGGAATAATAATGGTTGTTCATGTTTTTCGTTGAATCTTCGTATTCATCCTTTGATGAGGAGGCATATTTGAAGAAACCAATCTCTAATAATCAATTTATTTGATCATCAATTCACCTTCCTCTTCTTTAATTTATGAGACTGATTTTCACTTTATTCATATGATATAGTTTCACATGATTCGTTTACTGCAGGGTCTTTAAAGACAAGCCTTTGAGGTGGAGGATTGATTCCTTTTTTATTAGAAAATATCTTCCTAGGAACATCTTTGTATTTAGAATAATGGGTGAATTGTTTCTTTAGAGAAAGAACATCATAAGCCAATTTCTTCACGAATGAATCTGTGGCTCGAGAAATCAAAATTTGACCCTTCTCTTTTTGTGGAACTTTATTTATTTTCCTAGACATTATCATGTCATATTCAACTTCGATTGCAAGTATTTGTGCTTCCTCAAAAGTTGGAGGTAGGTTTATTCTCAGCAAGAAGTTGACTTTGGGAAATTGTGCATTTATGAAGAATATTAGTTGATTATCCTTAATAGATCATGGAGCTTTGGGGATCTTGTAGATAATTCTATTGATATTGGACACAAATTCTCTCATTGGCTCATATGGATATTTCTTAAAATGGGACCATTGAGCAAGAAGAGCATGAGCATCTTCGTCATGTTTGAATCTAGATTCAAATTTGAACTTCATAGTAACCCAGTTGGTAATAGATCTTCTTGGTAGATGATTAAATTATTTCATAGCAACATCTTGTAAGGATTATATAAAAAAATAGTCAGAAAACTATTCATACTTTATGCCTAACACCCCACATGTTGTTATAAAATGCGGAATGTGATTATCAAGGCACTACTTCCCATATCCATGAAATATTGGAAATTCATTTCTAGATCCTTTGGGTAATTCATGCAATGGGCGAATGAGAGCCAAAGGGCCCATGTTTTGACTCCAGGGTAATGGTGCCTGTTGAGCCATATTTGGTTCTTCTTCTTCAGCTACCTCTTCTGCAAATCTTCCTATAACTTCTTCTACAATTTCTTCTTCCAGAGGGATGAAATTTAATGGCTCAACTGTTGATCTGCTAACAAATTGTTTAAGAGACAAGGTAAGATCGAATTCGGTAAAATATTATTGACCACTTCTCCTTGTGATTTTATTTATAGGGAGTCTGAATTTAGTTTCTGATTTCTCTTCAAAATGTAGGTCAATCACACCACTTTCTCTGGTGGACTTGGTGTACCTTCTTTCTCTTAGCTTGAATATATAGTTAAAAGTGGAGTTATTATAAATTATTCTCTATTAGTTAGGAGCTTGTCTTGCAAGTTGCAAAGCTCGTGTCTAATCTTCTTCCAAATATAAAATTCTTGAGGCTACACAAAAGAACTTGAAACTCTCTCTATTATGCTAGATGCAATTCCTCAAATCAGTTGTGATGTATTCTTGAGTATTTTGGAGGAAAAAATATAGGCTGTAATATAGGAGAATTTCCAGGAATTGTCATGGTGAAAAAAATATGGAGTATACATTAGGATCTTTATGATTCCCAAATTCTAATTTTTCCTTTTTTATTTTTCAGATATTTGATTTTTTATGAATTTTTTTGTTTATGAGGTGGTGTAGAAACAACAAAATCTTCCCCATGGTGGGCACCAGAAACTATTGGTGAAATAATTTGTCACTAGGAAAAGATTTATTATTTTCACCAACACTCCAGGAATATGTCCATCCTTCTTATGAAAGGGGAGGATCCCTTTATTGAATGCAGATAAAAAAAATATTTTTGGGTGGCCAATAGGCAAGGAATCACACAGAGAAACTCCACTAAACATGTGGAAAATGTTTGCACATAGTGCAAAGGAATAATTTTCTATAGAGGTGAGATTGTATGAGTGAGAATTTTAGGAAGGAGGGTTAATCTTGTAAATAGGCACTAACAATTTTTTACAAGCCTTAACTAGAATTTATCCAGACACAATTAGAAGAAAACAACTTTGATAACAATGAAAAGACATAATTAATCATGAACACATAATTTCATTGAACCACTCATCAAAGGATCTAACACCTTTTTTTATATAATATTTTCATATGCAAAAAGTTGAAAAAGAGAGGGAAAGAGGAAATGTATAGAAAATAAATAGAAGAATTCTATCTTTTCTTGTTTCTTTATACTGCACTAGCTATCTAATCAGAGACTCACAAATTTACAACCATTTGGAATAAGGGAGTCATAATGTATATATTTATGAAATTAATCTTCTCCTACCCCTCACATGACTTTTCACTTAACCTTTATAACTTTTTTCCTTTCGTATTCATAGGAGAGAAACTGAGTTCCCTTTTATTAATTAAAGAAATTTGATTAGAATGTTTAAATATAGGTCACATTTAAATGAATAATATGAAAAGTGAAAATTTAACTCCCTTAACAAAGAAATAAAACATGACAAGAGAGAAGAAGGGAGTGGGAGAAAGAGAAGAGAGGATACAACTACTTAGAAGATGATGATGCACTTGCCAATGAAGATCCAATTGCTAAAGGAATTTCAGAGAGTGATCATGGATAAATATCAATTCCCTTTAAATATCTACTAAAAATATCTATTGTGGGTGTCACCTTCTCTACTTACGGAATGTGCACGAAGCTTAGAGCCTTAAACCAAATCTCAGAGTTGTTGATATTTTTGCATGTTTTCTACCAAACTTTATGCTCCTTTTTTGTGTTATAGATAACACATATGATCTCTGTAATATATTTCAAGGTGTATTCATTGAAGGATAATGGGTCTCCTTCCTCATTATTAACCAGTTCTTCAAATGGTTTCATGAGATCATTCACATAAGTGTTCTCATTTAGCGTAGGTACTCCAAGTTTCTGCACTTCCATGTTGACCTCTTATTAAATTTTTGAAGTCATATCATCACATGAATCCAACTCATCAAGAGCAGGATTCAGCATATCATATTGAGAAACCAGATTTCGGGACCAAATTGGAGACATGTTTTCAAATATGGAATTGAATACATTTCTTCCTACTAACAAAAGAGAATCAATGTTTTCTGTCTCTATCGCTAGTAGAAACACTTGATGTCTATGATAATTTTAATTTTTGATCTCATCCCTGACCATATTTACTTTTTTGGAGGTGGAAATCATGAATTTTAAAAGTGAAGTAATAATTGAAAGCAAGGTCCTACCTTTCTCAAGGATTTTTCTCACCCACTTGTCATTGAACCGGTCTTGCATTGTAAAGCATTGTGTCCTACTGATTGATTCTAAATCAAAGATGTTGATTAGATTTACTTCCTCGGATGGTATAGACGGGTCATAATTAGGCTCCATGAAGGATTGAAGTTACAAAGTGATATTTCTCATGTGTTATTCTAGTTATTCAATCTTCTCTTTGTACTCTTCATTTCTTGTAAGAAGGTGAGTGGAAGATTATTTGAATAGATGAGCATATCCTTCATGTGTTGTTGTCCCTAGAGGAATTATTGTAATTTCATAGTTAGATGTGGTCATCTCACCAATAGGCTTGACTACCTTTGGTTGATCTACTTCCATATACTGATTTCTTGAGGCACAACTATAGAAGTGGGAAGTAGTTTTTGCTTGCATGCCTCATTTTTTTTCACAATATCTTGAAAATATGAGACCCCCACCTTTTTTATGGTGTAGTTATATCCTTTGATCATTTATTTTACCCATGGGAAAATCATCATTGTTTTAGGTTTATCACTGGTCATGATTATAGCTTTGGGCTCAGTGTTATAGGGCACATGATGCATCTGTTGAGTAGGCTAAGCTATGGAGTAAGAGATACTTGAATTCCGATGTAGAATGATTAGATGAGTTAGATCGATCTCGCCTTGCTCCTGCTCTTATATAGGTTCCTGAATGAATTATTTTTCTTACGTAACCTCTTGTAGTGGGGGACCTCAGTTTCCATTGATTGCATTTTTAGGGTCACTCTTGAGTGAGTATATCTTGTATTCCTTTCACTTTCCTTCAAATTAAGAGATGAGATGCATGCCTTTTGAGAGTTTGAAGAACTCATGATTCAATGAATTCATCCCTCTTATTCTTGAACAATTCCTTGGATATTTGGATCACCATTTCAGTTTTTTCATCAAGATGTCTCCTGACTCAAGAATTCTCCACAAGACTGGTGGAGAGGTTATATTTTCATATCTTGATATTTAGGATCGTAAAAATTCATCCTATCATCTTCAACACCATCAATGAACCAATAAAATTTGAATTTTATCATTTAGCCAATGGTCATCCTCATGTCATCTCACTTTCTTACTCAAAATCATCCAAGAAATTGACCCAATAGTCTTCGATTTGAGAAAAATGGTACAAATAATGAAGATGGAAGGTCTTAGGTGTGCTTTTGATGTAAAAATATTCCTTTTGTGTATATGAATAGAGTTTTAAAGTGGAAAATGAAGCTTTGGGATTTGAATCATTAATAATATTATAACATGAGAAGATTCTGAAAGAGATAGTAAATCACACACCTTTCCTTTTATGGTTCTTTATTTTTCCATGGACATGGGAAAGCTACATGTATATCTCAAACATCATAATATTCCCAATGAGGTATCTCGAGAGCCTACGAGGAGTGAGATCAAACCCTGAAACTAGGATGTAAGAGAAGGTTGAAAAATGAATGAAATAGGACCCGTATCTCTTGATCAATGTTGTAGCTTGAGGGGACAATATCAATTCTGGGTTTCCTTCGAGAAACCATATGAATAACATGGTGAATTCATCATTCACCCTTGAAAAGTGATGATTTATTTATTTTAGAGAAATTTATGGGGACAATATCAATTCTGGGTTTATTTATTTTAGAGAAATTTGAAGCATCAATAATATTATTACATGATAATATTCCCAAAGAGATAGGAAATCACACACCTTTCCTTTTATGGTTCTTGAGTTTTCCATTGACATGGGAAAGCTACATGCATATCTCAAACATCATAATCTTCCCAATGAGGTATCTCAAGATCCTACGAGGAGTGAGATATAACCCTTAAACTAGGATGTAAGATAAGGTTGAAAATTGATTGAAATAGGACCCGTATCTCTTGATCAATGTTGCATCCTAAGGGGAAAATCTCAATTCCGGGTTTCCTTCTAGCAACCATATGAAGAACATGGTGAATTCATCATTCACCCTTGAAAAATTATGATTTATTTATTTTAGAGAAATTTTCAGGTACCTTTCAAAAGTGGGGGGCCCTAGGGAATCATTTTGTGTAAGAGTTAGGCCTCTAAATGCTCTTTTTCGCATGAGATCATATACTAGATATGATGTCATTATGAATTTTTTGGTGACCTGCAAATAAAGAAATTGATGGTGGAGGTTATTTCTTATGATTTTTCCCCAATAAATCATTTGATTCCCTTTAATGACAATGAGGATGAAGTGCACCATCTAGTCTTGAAAATATCGTGTGGCCTCTTTACCCATTATCCTTCTCAGTAGAATGATTGCATCCAAATATCCTTCATGAAACTCATGTCTACAAATGGTCTTTGGTACATGATAAGGATTCCTTAATTTTTTCAACCACAATCCCATTGCAAGGCCCTGGATATAGTCTTTGACCATGCACTTGATGCAAATTCCTTTGTGACTATGACCATATTGTTACCAATCAAAAATTTTATACATTATGATATGCCCTTCGAAGTGAGAACTACAAGTATGGAATTGTCGTATACTCTTATGATACTTGATTTCAATTCATAGTGATGAGCATATGCTAGTACCAATTATGTAATCTGAAAATACATAGGATGACCTATTTCAACATAAAATTTGATCGTGAAAATTTTGTCTTTCATTGGCTCCCTTTGGCCTTTGAGTATCTGACTCTTCAAGTCTTCTAGGTCAATGTGAGCAACATCACTATCACCCACACCTAGATATTTTGATACCATGGTTGAAATAGGTTCCAAACCGAAAAAATTTAACTGCATGATGTCAAAAAAAATAATATGAGAAAAAATAAAACAAGTAACAACTATTTACACTAAAAAGTGAAACTTTCTATTTTTAGTAGGTAGGGGTTAGGAGCTGCTTTTTTGGGAAAACTTGATTTTTTTCTCAAAACAAATCTATTGAATCTCCTAACATACTGATAATACCTTCATTTATGTTGCTTTATTAATTTTGGAAATTTTTTATTTTTATTAATTTGATTCTTTTATTTTTCTTTTTTTCTTTTTACTTTTTAGAAAAAACTACTTTTTGGGAAAAATTACTTTTTTTCCTAGTCTTCTATTTTTCACTACTTTTTGAATGGTGAGAGTAGAGAGATCATACAATTTCTGGAGGGTTTATATTTTTAGTAAGTGGTAGCATCAGATAATTTCTATTTTATAAAAAAAATCTACCAATGTCCATTTGCAACGATAATGTCCTCATCAAATCCGGCTCGTCTCCAAGATCCCGTGTGTTTCACCTCATTCTTGATAAATCAGTGAAATAGATAAGGGTAGTGGGCCAAGGAGGAATAACTATCTAATGTTGATTGAATGTTGTGCGCATGAATCTGATTCCAATCTAGACTGATTGTAGGAGCTTCCTTTTGGCTAGGAGGAACTACCTGAAATGCAAAATAAGACCACAAAACATAGTTAATAGCAAAAGGTTAGTGGATTGCCTAGTGTGAAATAGATCCATGAAGTACGATACTTCCTCGATGGTTTTGAATTCACTACTATATATATTTCAATATAAAATAAATGAACATGTAAGTAAACAAATATAGTTCTAGTACTCTTATTTATGTATCTCATATTACTTACCAACTTTAATATAATTAAATGCTTCGATAGTAAACTGTTAAAGGCTATGAATCAGGTCACAAGCTGGGCAGGTGGTCTAGAAGTCACAGATAAGTTTTGGGTAAGGCTTGGAATAATTTGGGGTTGATTTGGGTAATTGAGGTGCTTTTTGGTATGAGGCTATTTTCCAAACTCGAAGACTAATGTTGGTCAAGGCGTGACTGACAATGGTTTAGGGGAAACCGATTATGGTTAAATAACTGGTGTCGGTAGGGAAATTTTGATAAAATTTGATAAACAAGTGGTTTGAGCTTCTATGTGATTGCACAAAAAGTGTGGGAGGACAGGTTGGATTTGTAATGAGGTGAGGAAAACTCAGAAAGGGTAAAAGGTTAGGAATAGAGAACTAGGAGGTTGTAGGTGGACATGAAAATAAGGATGGAGGAAAGCAAGGAATAATAAGATCTTAAAATAAAATGATAACTAACCTATTAATTATAAAAATGATGTAAATCCAAATGTGCTTAGTTGTATTTGGTAATATTGGTTGATAGATGGAGGTGATGGTTGATCTGTGAATAACTCGATGGTTATTTCTTAAGGAATTTCTTCCTAAAATACTACCATGAGTTCCAATGCCTTCAGATCAGTCTCAGATGTTCTCTTAGGCCCAAGGGTTGGATATGTTCTGTCATCTTGATGTTGAGAAGATCTCTGGTTCGTGCTTGAATGTAGATAGCTCTCTCTCTGAAACTCGAAGTGTACAACCCGGAAATTTTTTCAAAATCATATATACGGTGATTGATGATGGTTAATGTGACCGGTGTTGGTTGAGGTTTAACTGACATCAGTTAAGGTGAGATATCCTAGGTTTACCAAAAATAGCAGATCTATTGCTATCTTTGGTGTGGTCTCCAACCTTCTTCCATGTTTTGAGTGATAGATCACGGAAATATAAGTAGGATTAATTTTAGGTTTGTTAATAGGAGCTAAGTCTAGGTTTAGACTAATTCCAAGTTGGTAAAGATAAGTGGAGACTTAGTCTTAGTTAATTGATAGACTAAGAATAAGTCCATGGTGAGGTGTCTAGATGATGTGTCCAGGTGAGGTGTAAATTAATTAAATAATGTGAGGATCGGTATTAATTAATTATAAGTAATTAAATTAATATGAGTGTGGGGTAAAGTGGTCATGGTTAGGTGAACATGTTATGTTAACTGATCGTAAGAGGAACAAGGGGAGTGTGACCTAATTTTGGTGTCTACACCGTGTTCCAATTTTTATAGTTATTCATCTACTAGAACTCTCCCAAACTCAAAAACAAACTTTTAGGGAAAGGGTTTCATATTTTTTAATTAAAAATCTAGAGAATCATCAAATTTTCAATGAAAGTCCTCTTGAAGGTTCCTAGGATGAAGATCTACTGAGAAAATTTTATTGGAATCTGACTACAAGTTTAGAAGTTATGAATTTTTCTTTTTTTGTTAGAATTTGAGGATTCTAATAAATATGAATTTAATCAACTTACATATTACATAATGTTACAATAAATATTTAAATAAAGATTACATCATAACATAAGTAAATAAATAAATACTTACAGGAAATAAATAACACATGTGACACATTATTTATAGTGGAAAACCCCAATATGATAAAAACCACTTTGAAAATAACCTTTTACTTCAGAGAACTTATTTTACATCCAGTAAGATCACCTCCTCATTTGAAACCCTATTTACCAAGGGTAAAATCAATTCACTTGATTTGCACACCTTTGATATATTTCCCGAATATATCAAATTATGACCTAAAGTCCTTTTTTATATAAGGCGATCGGGTATGTCTCCCAACCCACCTTTTCAACCTAAATGGTTGACACATAAACCTAGGTTTATAATATTTAATATTAGAAATATAATCATTTCATGATATTAAATATTTAACCTAAATTATATACCTAGGTTATCATATTTAATAATAGAAATATAAATATTTCATATTATTAAATATTAACCTATATATTAGTGATGGACCCATATACATTAAGGGTTGGCCATACCACTTAATCATTATGTTCTAACACCCCCCCTTAATGTTAAGTGGGATAACATAACATATGCCAATAGATTACCTACCTGTGGTACACTACAGGATTTACAATCCTTAAACCATAAAGGTTTTACGCTAAAATATCGGTTGAAGGAATTATTACACCTTAATCATACTCAATTTACCTTTTGGTACAAAAGGATTTGGAATCCCAAATATCATCCCATGATCAATGGCTAATTATGATTTGTGAGTTCTACATGTTCTCACAGATTCTCATAAAAGGTTGTTGAACCCAAGCATATAGGAGTCTTGTACAACCAAGGACCTCCTTAACAATATGTTTGTACTGGATGTTTACCAGTAAACTCAATAGCACTAAAGAGTTTACTGAAGACCACCTTTAAGATCTTTCTACACTTCTTTCTAAAAAAGAATCCGAGGAGGTATATATGACCAAAGGTCTTTTTACACTTGCCTGAATGTCTTTTTTACAAATTCCTGAATGTATTTTTACAATAACCAAGTTCCATTAGGAGGTGGCATTTTTATGCATGCTCCCCCTCAATGACAATTCCGGCAATCCAATATTTTCACGAAAGTGACAAAACTTTGCAGCACTCAGGGACTTTGTGAAGATGTCAGCAACTTGTTCTTCAGTCAACATGAACTTGAGATTTATATCATCACTTTGCACCTTCTCACAGTTGAAGCATATATGTATCTCAATGTTCTTCGTCTTCTAATGTTGAACTGGATTTGTAATCAAGAGTAATACAACTCTGACCACCACATAGAAGAGAAATACTTCCTTTAGATTTCATGTGTATCTCTACCAAAAGTCATTGCAGCCACATGGCTTCTTTACTTCTTCCATTGTATTTCTCTGCCTCAGTAGAAGAAATGGAGACTGTTGATTGTATTTTTGTTCCAAGTAATGGTTCCTGCACCAAAAAACTTGAACACATATCCAATATATTTTATAACACGACATTAGTATGGTTAAAATCACAAAATCCATATAAGATAACATTTTAATTCTTATTATAATGCAACCCATAATTGATTATTCCTTTCAAATATCTAAAAATTCTTTTTACAAGATTCCAATGATCTCTAAAAAAGGTTCCTACATAAACCTTGAAGTAATTCCTACTGTATAGGAAATATCTGATCTATTATAGTTAGATAAATCACACTATCAACTAACAACGTATATAAAATAGGATCAACTTTTTTCATATGCAGATTTAGAATTAATATTTATTCCAACTTCCATTAAATTAGAAAATGGTTTATAATCAATCATAAGAAACTTTTTCAATACAATGCTTGCATATCGTGTTTTAAAAAATAACAATAGAATGAAATACAGTCATACAAATAACATGATGTGAGAGATCTAACTCATTCATTTCAAAGTATTGCTTCAATTTATCTTTAATCCTATGAATTAAATCAGAATTGTCATCAGACATAAGCAAATCATCAACACACACACACACACACACACACATATATATATATGTGAATCTTATTGCTTAATGAATATATCATTGTTAGAAGAACAATTAACAAAATCTAATAGTTTAAAGGAGGAAACAATTTTCACATACCAAGCTCTAAGAGCTTATTTTAAACCATACAAGGATTTCTCAACTTACAAACATATTTTTCTTTACCACTTTCTTCAAATCCTATAGGTTGAAACATGTAAAGTTCTTCTTTTAAATCATAATTAAAAAAATATTTTTCTTATCCATTTAGTGGATATCCCACCCAAATTGAGCGGCAATTACAAATAAGGCCCTAACAGTAGTCATTTTAGCTACAAGAAATGTCTCAACATAATCAATAGCAAGTTTCTGAGTGAAACCTCTAGCAACAAGTCTAGCTTTATGTTTGTTAATACTACCATCACCATTATATTTTACTTTGTATATCCACCTAGACCCTATAATACTTCACGGATCAGGTTCATACAAGGTAATTAATGCATGTTACATATGATGGCTTATGTTCATTTTCTTAAGGTTAATAGGATTTGAAATTTCTAACATAGATATAGCCCAATTTAATTTCTTATTTAGGAAGATAAGAGTTCCAGAAATATCTATAGCATCAAAACATCATCATGACCATTTACTAACTAAGAATCAAAACCATCATTTAGAAGCATTAATGAAGTAACTTCAAGAGAAGAAGACAACATATGTAAATCTTTCACTAGATTATATCTATATATTTTATATAAGCTTCGATAATTAACATGTCCTAACCTTTCATGCCATAGTTTTGAATTATTCAAACTCTAAGATATAAAACAAGATGCATAAGAGAAATTATCAAAAATATACATATCATTTCTTTGAATTCCTTCATGTATTATACTCTCATTACTATCTTTGATATACCAAGTATCCTTCATGCATGGATTCTAGTTGTGTCCATACCTCTTTCAGATGTTTGATATTACCAATGTGTAGAAAGTACTCATCGTTCACATTGCATAAAATCATAGAAAGAGCATCTTGCATTCGTTGCAAGAATGCATTAATGTTATCTACAGTTGTTTGACAACTGGTAGGAGTAACCTTAGATCAAAAAATAATCATCCAGAGTTTCCTCGCCATAAATTTTGTTTTGACCCAAATGTTGTAGTTGGTTTTATTCAGGATCTAGGTTTTATCAAGATAGAAATAGTTAGACGTCATTATTTTTCTAAACTTGTAAAACACACCTCATTATAATATACAATGTACCATATAGTTAGATACATATTTATCGATAATAAAAACAACACTTTTAATAGAATCAGATCTAAATTTTATAGATATAAAGAAACTATTTTATCATAACTAATTCTGACATTACATTACATACTAATTAACCTCCCATGATAAAAATAATAACCCGCAATATAAAGTGCTCTGCATTATACCCTAGATTTATATAAAAAATATTTCCAGGCATATAGAAGTGAAGAAGAGAACCCTAAGAAATCATAACAATTTCAAATTTTTGAAAAAAAATAATGTAGACAAAAATCCGTCCATCTTAAATTTGACGTCTAAATGACCGTCATTTTTTCTTATGTTTAGTCTACCGTGAAGGTCATTTGACCGTCAAATTTAATGAAGATAAAACTTGTGAAATTCCAGAATTTCTTCTTCTGTATAATAATAGGGAGGTTATATTTTAACACATTATAATAACCTATTATAATTTATAATGTAAAAATATATACATTTTCTTTTAAAAAAAGTATATAATTTATAGAATGTAAAATTAAAAAACAACATATAGTTCATAAAAATTATAAACTATAGTATTTTTTTTATATAAAAAAACACATAACCCTTATTAAAGGGGTTAAAAGAATTTTACCAAGTGCAAGTAGATTTATGAGAGTATAGATTAACCTGCATATTTTACAGAGGGGACAAGTTATTTCACCCGACCAATGAAATAAATTGAAATCCCTATTTTCATGAACCTTGTCTCCTCCCTTCATTTACTCTTAATTTTACCCCGCACACATTTAAAACTATGGAAATATTGTAAAATATTTTATATAATTCCTCAAGCTAAAAACTTTATAACTTTTATGTGGCTATAACTACCAATATTTTAATAAATATTTACCACACTTCATGTGGGCCACCAATAAACTAGCCCCCCTTTTTTTAATTCTCCATTTATACTTGAGAATTCCACATTTATACCTGAGATATTATATCATTTATTCTCCACTCCCACTCTTATATAAAAGAAAACTTTTAAATATGTTTATTTATATAGTTTTTATAAACTATAAGATATAAATGAATGGGGCCGCCCCCATACATGGATAATATAAATGATTAGAGACACATGTTAGGTTTTATTTAATAAGTATTAAGATTTAAAAAGTAATCCCTTCATGGCCAAACAATAAACACGGGCCCCCTTACTAAAAAATAAGCACTTTGGTTTTTTAGTTTTTAAACATATAAACCAAATCTAACAAAATTAAAGATTTTGGCATTCTGTTCTAGCCAAATTCTCCATATAAAATGAGGAAAAACATAACTCCAAACATTAGCCAGATTCAGAGAAACAAATGGACTAGTCCATTGTTCATACTAGTCAGCAAAAGTCTCCGGATATAGCCACATTATTTGACAAAATTTTAAAATATAAGCCATAACTTTCTGTGAGAAAGGGCAGTGTAT
This sequence comes from Taxus chinensis, assembly GCA_019776745.2. NCBI lineage: Eukaryota > Viridiplantae > Streptophyta > Pinopsida > Cupressales > Taxaceae > Taxus > Taxus chinensis. Next base: position 56,348,084 of record CM034148.1, read on the forward strand.
AAAAAGATTTTGAGCTGACTAATTATTCTTTTTACATAGAACACACCAGTCAGGAATCATCATACCTCTTTTTTGTGAATTGTCAATAGTTAAGATCTTGTTCTAAATGACATGCCACAAGAACAAATTTACTTTAGGGATAAGGTCTTTGTCCCAGAGATTTTTCCACAGTCTTTGAGAGGGGGGGGCATTCCTAGCTATACCATACCCTGATTAAACTGAATAGTTACCATCCTTTGTCAAAAACCAAACCTTTTCATCTTCCCTCTGCCCCATCGATATATGCAGACCTCTTAAGTTTTGATTTAAGGTTCTTATGCTTTCCTTTTGAACGACATTCATCCCGTCCATAACCAAAAGTTTCCAAGACCAACCCCAATTTGAAACCTCCCAATAATCTCTAACCCAAGTTCCCATCGATAGCTAGAAATGATTCACCAAATCCCTTAAAGGAGCTTGACTGTCCAATGGTACCTCCATCAAAGACCAGTCTTCCCAAAATTTAATCTTAGATCCATTACCAACTTGCCATTTACAACCTTTAAGTAAAATATCCCTACATTTACCCAAACCATTCCAAAAAAAGGATCTTTTAGGTAACACATCATTAGAGATAAAAGCCACCTGATTAGCCATTAAGTACTTTGCCTTAAGGATTCTTACCCATAGCCCTTGTTCATGCTCCAACCTCCACCCATTTTTTTCCATAAGAGCTAAATTCACACTATTTAATCAAAAAAAATCTAAGAGGGTGGGAAGTGGGATTTTGGGAGCTTTGAGAAACAATTTGTCTATTGTAAAAATTAAGGAGAAAAGGGTTCTACCTTACCATGAGCAGGAAATTATTCACTCCCTTGGAATGAGAGTGAAGAATTCTTCTATGGTAAAAACTATGGAGAGAAGAAATGCAAAATGGTTTACTCCTCCTGAAGGGTGTATGAAGCTTAACTTTGATGGAGCTGTGAAGGGGAGTTTGGGATTAGCTGTGGTAGGTGGAATTATCAAAACTGATGCTGGTAAAATGGAGGTTGCTTATGCGGAGGCTATAGGTAATAAATCTAACAATTATGCTGAAGCCTATGTAATGTTAATTGGGTTAAAATGGGTGAATTCCTTATATATCAAGAATCTCTATGTGGAAGGAGATTCTCAATATATAATTAATGTGATGAATGGGAAGGCTAGACATCACATTAATATAGATCCCATTATTAAAGATGCAAAAACTATAATCTCAAATTTTGAAATTATTTTGTTTCAGCACGTGTATAGGGAGGCAAATGGATGTGTGGATACTTTAGCAAATGTGGGAATTTTAAGTAATCATAAAAATTGGTGGAGGGAGGAGGAAGGGTTACTGATCAGGACAAAGGACAAACTCAATGAAGAAAGGAGATCTCAAACGTGAGAATGGGAGTGTCGAGATTGGGGAAATATTTTCATTACGGGTGTATTTAGTTTTCCTAATCATTTTTTGGGGTGCCGTGGGGGAGAAGCGCCATTTAAATCGACAGTTTGGGAGGTTTGGAAAAATTCAGCAGTTCATTTTCTACAGACAGAGGAAGATGGGGGGAGCCAGAGTAAGGGTAGAGTCGTCGTCATCTTCTAGCCTTGAAAGGGATGCTTTTATCTAGGATCTGTTCCAAGTGGGTGGTATTTCATCTTTCATTCAAAGGTTGAAGGGTTTTGAAGAGGTCATTTCTTGGGAATTTTCCCTTTCTTGGAAGAATGGTTTGGTTGAGATGAGAGGAGTCAATTTTCTAGTCTCAGAAGATTTAATTAGTAAGGTTGCTAATATGGATTGTGATGGCAGTAAGGTTTACAAGGATAGATCTCGCCTACAGGAGGAAGTCAAGATCTTTTTGGGGGACGATGAAAGAATTTTTTTTATGGAAGATGGCATAGCTCACAGTTCTTCTCCAGGTCAGTGGGCAGAGTTTTGTTTTCATCTTATGAAGTACATTACTCTTGATGGCAGATATAGGAAGGTTCACTCTCAGCATTTCATGCTGCTTAACCACTTCCAAAGGAACCGTAAGATTAGTATTCCCTTTTATCTTTTTAATTCTCTGAGTGGCTCGGTTACAAAATTCAAAGAGAAGAAAGATGGCTTGATTTTACATCAAGGTTTAATTTTACTACTGGTTAGAGTGGGAAAGCCTATTTTGAACACAAAGGGGGTTAGTACGCTCATGGAAAGTGACTGGGAAGATCATATTCCTTTGGCTGATCGTGCAAAGCTATTTAAAATGAAGGAAAGGGCTATGAAGGAGCTAAACGCGGTGTCGGCTCTGTAGAATCTTTCTAGTGAGGAGGATGAAGAAGGGGAGAAGGATTCGGTTTTTGTCTTTCTTGCAAGAAAAGTGGAAGCCTTGGAAGAAGTTGTTACCCAATTGAAAGCTTAGAATAGGAATCTGCTTAGGGGTATGCAATGGTCAAATGCAGGAGATCAAATCTTTGGAGAACAGGGTGGAAACCCTTCAAGGCTTAGTGGTGGAAGTAAACAGTAAAAGGAAATGTTTTGCTGGTACTGACAGAGAGGTTGGAGTAGGGTCGAGCTCTTGTACTTAGAACCAGAAATTTTTAGGCCCTTTCGTGACCTTCTTGCTGACTGGTGGTCTATGTATAGTTTGTTTTTTTCTGCTATTTTCCGTTAGGGCTTTTTTTTTTTTTTATCAATGATCTTGTTGATCCTGTCAGGTTCTTTTTGTCTCATTTTTTTATAGATATTTTGAATCGTCTCTAGTTTGTATTATAATATCTTTTTTTGTAAATGGTCCTTTGGATCCTTTTCCAAATTATTATCTATAAAAAAAAATCTAATAAAATTTATATTTTAAACGGTTTAAAATAACCATTTATTAAATATGATTCAAACTTAGGTTTGTTTCTTTTTTTTAACTATATATGCCTAGATTTATAAATTAAGTTTAAATATGATTTAAACTTAGGCTTAGAATATGGTCTGTTGATTCTTCCCTCAATCCCATGTAATTTTAATATGGTTTAAGGCTTTTAATATATAATTTTTTTTTCAAAACTATATAAATTTTAGTATAATGTGTTTATATAAATTATTATATAAACCTTATTCTATATTATATATATATATATATATATATATATATATATATATATATATATATATATTTAAAAATAATAATATAGTTTTCAAATTATATAGAATATAGTTATAGATTAACTATAAACTATAATTTTTCAAATCGAATCCTTTTAGAGGGGACCAAATAAGACGGGTATGAATTTACCTTCCGAAATATTTAACCTGCAAACATTTAAAATTATAGAAAACATGAAAAATATTTCATATAGTAATAAATCCTTTATTTTTCTGTATGTAATTTTCACCCAGGTAAATATTAGAAGCCCCTTTCACCTATGCACATATCAATCTCCAAACAAACATTAATTCCAGATAATTTACAAAATGTAAATGAAAGTAAGAATCATATCATATTACATCTCCTCCCCCCCAAATTATGGATTTAAAATTGAAAAACCCTAAAATTTTTACTGAGAGTTTAATTGCACAAATGTAATGCCAAGATAAATTGGGGGAAAAAAGAAGGGGACCGGATACTTTTAAATACCCTTTCGGGTTAGTTAAAAAAACCCGTAAAAAATAGATAAATAAAATACACAACATTTGATCTTAATTTATTTAATTTACCTCGCTCTGATACCATGCTAGAATTTGAAGTTTTTAATAAGTATGAATTTAATCAACTTACATATTGCATAATGTTACAATAAATATTTAAATAAAGAAATACTTATAGGAAATAAATAACACATGTGACATAGTATTTATAGTGGAAAACCCCAATAGGGTAAAAACCACTTTGAAAATAACCTTTTACTTCAGAGAACTTATTTTACATCTAGTAAAATCACCTCCTCCTTTAAAAACCTATTTATCAAGGGTAAAATCAATTCACTTGATTTTCCCACCTTTGATATATTTCCCGAATATATCAAAGGAGGACCTAAAGTCCTTTTTTATATAAGGTGATCGGGTATGTCTCCCAACCCACCTTTTCAACCTAAATGGTTGACACATACACCTAGGTTTATAATATTTAATATTAGAATATTAATCATTTTATGATATTAAATATTTAACCTAAAGTATATGCCTAGGTTATCATATTTAATAATAGAAATATAAATATTTCATATTATTAAAAATTAACCTATATATTAGTGATGGACTCATATACATTAAGGGTTGGCCAGACCACTTAATTATTATGTTCCAACATTTTTCACATTCCATGCTACCCTATAAAGATTTTGACATCATGCTTGGTGTTTTTGCAGGTATTTTGAGGTTTATGACATCAAAAATGGTAGTAAGTATCAATTTTTTTTGAAGAAATGGAGTTAAAACAAGTTACTTTATTTTTTAAGTTGCCTGACAGTCTATTTTTTATGTTCACGGGTGAGAAAGCAACAATGGTTTAAAACAAGGGTTTTGATGGCTTGGGGATGGGGAATTTTTTTTTATCCCTCTATCCCTGGCTAATACGGACAAGAAAGTGTGCCCTCATCCAGATCATGACAAGTGTCACTACATGGTGAAATTAGAGGGAGATGTGAAAAACATACTTTGACACGTGGGGGGCTAAAAAATTTGATCATATGGAGAACCTGAGAAGGGGATATATTGGGGGAAAAAATTATACCCTTTATCCCTTGTGTTATGGAGAAAATACGGTCAAGAAAATGCACCATGGGTAGGATTGTGCCACTAGGAATCATTTGGTGTAATCTGGGAAAATAAGTTTAGCACTCCACCAGGTTGAAGGTGAGTCACATGAGGAACTAAGGGGAAGAACTAAGGAGGGTTGAATTTGTGTGTCCCCTTTGTCCCTTCTTTCCTGGGGAAAATACAATCCATAAAATGCTCCTTGAATAGGATGGTGCCACTTGTCAACATCTGGTGAACGTTGGGAAAATTAGGGTTTAGTTGGTTAAGCTCTCCATTGGGTTGGAGAAAGGACATATTAGGCATCAGGGGGAAGAGATGGAGGTTGAATTTTTATTTTCCCTTTATCTAAGGAAAAGAGGGACAAGGGGGATAAGAGGGAAAATAAAGTCCGCCATGGAGCTGAACATCAAAAATTGACTAAGTATACCTTACACCAAAGGGAACTTGAAAATGCAATTCTCAGAGCTCCAGATGGTATTTTCCTATGAATTTTTATATGATTTTGATTACCAAGGCCATTTCAATAATAATCAGATAGGTTTAAAGACATAATTTTTCCTCCATATCAAAAAATTTCCCCTTTTTCTTTAGGTTAACAAGGTGTGTCTACCAAGATTGAGCTGCATTAAGAATGCATCAGGTCTTGTGAAAAATGTAATGCTTCCACCATTTAGATAATTCCTCCATATTTGTAATGCCTATTTAATTTCCTCCTAACTCCTTAGCTCCTAAAATTCTCTGGTGAATTTTAGGTTCAGCATTTAGCTCTGCCCTCCATACACTTGAAAACCCCAATGTTGCACAAATTGTCCCCAAACCTCTAAATATTTCCTAAATATTCCTAAACCACTTACAACATTAATGTAACTCTACAATACTACTTATATTTTATTTTTAGATTTTATATATGTCTCAAAGGATGCACATCTATCACAATAAGGAAAAAAATATCCTTTCTAAGCCTGTTAGAGAACTAGCCCTTACAAGCACTTCACTAGATGAGATGAATGACTTTGATACCTTACTTTAAACACCTCTAAAATCTTATTAAACACAATTTTAGGACCAAAAATTCCAGGATGGTCATGATACAGAAGATCAATTGACCTTGGAGAGGTGTTTAGGGGAATTTTCAAGAAATATTTTACATTTGGGCTTAGTTGTTATGGTTCAAGTTTCAAATTTTGGGCTTGAAAAAATACATGACACCAAGATCTCATTAGATGCAAACATATAGAAGATGAATCAAAGCAAGTTTTTGAGAATTTAGTTGGAAAATAAAGTGTAGTAGTGGAGGTGTTGAAGGTATCATGGACATTCCTTAAGAATGCATTGAGGTGGCTAAGTGGTGAAGATGAGATGACGTTCAAGAAGATCTCCATTTGTTAAGAGGATAACAAGTAAGAGAAGAGTTACAAAATTCTCTGAGATAGGAATACAAACATTCCTGAAGGAGGTACTTTGTGCATGGTAGTATCTCAACCAAATGAGGTTACATATCTTGGAAGATTAGAGGATCAAGATTTGGCTATGAATCCTAAGAAAAGGTGCGATATTCATGATGAGGGTAGAAAAGAGAGATAAAGGAATCAGTCATTCACAAGGGATAAAGTTGGTATAAGGATGATGGAAAAATTAGGTTTGGGTAAGATTGTAAGAATAATTTTTATATTTTCAGAATTTGTAGGTCTGGAACAGAGTAGAAGAATCATTTTAAAACCTTTAAAAAGGATCAAATAACTATGAGGTAGAGAAAAGACAAAGATAATTGTATGAATTTTTTATTTGGAACAAGCTACTTTATAATGACAAGAATCCACAAGTGGGTCTTAGTATAGACCTAGAAGAAGATAATCACATGCTATGGTCAATGGAAGGATGAATTAGAATGGAGTAAGGAGCATGATGAATATTTTTTCTTTCATATTTTTGATGTATGTATAAGTACAATTGAAAAAGGTTTGAATTTGATAATAGAGAAGATTGAAATCAAGGGAAAGAGTTTCATCTTTGAAGATAATGCAAGATTACATAAAAAATAATGGGATCCAGGATGATATAGGGAAATAGGAGCAAGGTGGAGTGATGAAGAGCAACAAAAGACTAAAAACAAGAAACCAATGAAGCTAAATAAGGAGCACACATGAAGAATCATGAGTAGGATATCATGCATTTTTTTGAAGCAGGGGAGTTTGATGCATGAGAATCATCTCCAAAAAATAATTATGATCCATTTGGTGTCATTTGGCTTGATAGGATGTTAGTGGCATAGGATATACTAGGTAGGTTTTTTTGAACTTCGAATTTAGCTTCTATTTAGTTTTCTCCCCCAAATGTAAAATTCTAACATTTAAATGAAAAATCATCATTTGGAGGGTGTGTGAGAGGTTAAAATTTATGATATTGTGTTAGAAATCTTGGAAGACTCCTTGTGAGTTAGTATATATATTTTTATAAGGTTCTATAGATGATCCTTTTTCTATGTCAGATGACACCATGTTGATTTATTCATTAGTAAGACCCCTAATACAAGGGTTTAGATCATGTAAATTGTGGAATAAGCATAGGAGAACATGTGAGAGTAATTTAGTAAGTAGTTAGGTTTTCAAAGTAGGTCTATTTGAGTTTTTATTTCATTTATAGAGAGAAGATAGGAGGATAGAGAGGTAGGAGTTGATGAGGAGGAAGAGAACAGGGAGAATGATGGAGAGCATGTAAAGTTCTGAGGTAAAGAAATAAATATTATGATTTTCATACACATGTCTATATGTATTATCATAATATTCATGTTATGTTTGCATATATCATTGATTGATAACATATCAAGGAAGGAATATGTTATAGGACTATGAAAGACCCTATTGAAGGGTTATAGTATGACGTGTTGTCCAACTAAATCCATAATCTGAAGAAATCAATACTCATCCATTTTACCACATCCAAAGAATTAAAGAAGGAGGATTGTATCTTGTAGGTAAGTGTAGGTATAATATCATTTCCCTATTTTTTATCTTGCTCAATATGAGGTAGATAATATGTGTGTTCAATTATAATTTAAGTTATCCTATTTCTTTCTTTATATTTACATACTAACACTTTTTTATTATAAATTTTGGCACCCACCATGGGGCTTAATCCCCCCCAAAAAAATATTTTTAATAATATTTCATATTTAGAACAAGCTGTCCAATTTTGGAAAAAAAATTGTGTTCAATTACACCTTAAAATTTTGAATTTTCATAACAGTTTTCCGTATTGGCACTTATGCCATGTATTTCAGTGCCTATGCTATTATAATTTTCACCTTTGACCTAACATTAGTACATTTGAACCATGTATTGACCTCTTTGGTTGCAGGATTATACTTTGGCACCTTTGTCAAACCCGTGGCACCTTTGTAGCTACTTTAGCACCTTTCCTACTAACATTCTGACTGTGCAGGTTTGGCACTTTTGTTTTTATTTTAGTGCCTATGTATGTTAATTGGCACCTATGTTATCACTTTAAAAACTGAACTCTAATAAAACTTAACCTTTCTGATTCAACACCCTTGTTCTTTGTTTTAGCGCCTTGGATGACATTATAGCGACTTTTCTCATACTTCAGTGCCTTTTCCTTGCTTTAACTGATTTGACATGATTTTGGCACCTTTTCTTCCTAAAATAGCACCTTTGTATTGTATTTTTTCCTTTTCTCCACTTTAGTGCCTTTAGCCTCAAGTAGCGCCTTTGCTGGGTTAAAATTTTACCTTAATACTAATCAATCTAACCATATTTTTTGGGTTTTTTGGTGCTGTTTTACAAGGTTTCACATTCTATTTTTAAATAAATATTACAAGAACAAGGAGAAAATCTGTCTATTTAATTACTCACCTTGTATTTACACTAACTCTTTGTGGTTGCAGGATTTTTAGCTAATTAAAAACTACTAACCCATCTTGTTTTACAACACGATCAGTCTAAGAATATCAGGGTTATAAATAAAAAACTACTAATCCTCTTTTTTGCATGGCCTCTTATTGAAGATGCCATTATATGATATAATATTTGTTGTTAAATTTTAATCTTAATTTTTCATATATCATCTTTTGTGTGTTTTTCATTGCTACATGTTTCTATCCCAAAGTCAACAATGTGTATACTCTCTTCTTGTGTCCTAAGATAATCAAAAGTAACTAGCATTCCTTCCCTTTTTATTTTTAGGGTGTAACATGATGTGGAAGTGATATCCACACACTTACCATAGTCCTAAGGGTCTCGTGATCATGGGCTTCACCTCTATGCACATAGACACACCCTGTGTTCTGACAGAGTATATAAATTCTTGGACAGTTATCATTATTGGATATGTGCTTTCTTATTTTAAGAGAAATGTGAAGTGAGGGGTTTCCACATCCCAATACCTAGACCTCAGAAAACATCCTTGAAACATGGACTTAGGCCCCACATACCGCAAGGTATATTGAGGATTCCCTTAGCTAGCCCATGTATCCTAGAATAGGTATCATTTTGGGTGCATATCGAACTATAGTGTAAGGAGACCACACTTCCCAAGATCACTCACTAGATGACCCCACATTTTCGCATAGGTGGAGAGCCAATTTTTGGCACCACTGTTGGTGTGTGGTATTAAAAGAGATCTATAGCTAGATTGTAATCCCACTTGAATAGTTAGGGTGTTCTTGCATGTTTGTACTTGTTTGAATTTTTTTTCAAAACTAGTATACACGCCTCACACTAGTCCCTCTAATCAAATTATGCATATACCATTCATCCCATTTTTACCACAAAATTTTGACTATAATTTAACTAACCCCTATATTTATACTTTTGACCACACATAATTTATCATACACCTTTAACTATATACCTTTCACCATACTTTTTCTATCATCCATCATATATTTGACATCCCCCACATCCTCCTAATAACAAAAATAAAAACAAATAAACAAATCCCCTTCATAATCCATAAATCTCATAACCATGAGAGATATTTACACACGTCCCCATCTATGCCCAATTTTTTTTTAAAGTTTACTTACACATTCCCATTCATAAACACAACCCATTTCACAACATCACATTCAATTTAAAACATCGATCCATTTTATTGTCATAAAAAATTTCACTTCACAATTTTAACATTTCCTATTGGTATCTCAATACTTACCTAGGCTTAAAAATATCCTGAAATATATCATATCACATATCTCTTTCAATCACACCACATACTACATCCTTATCTCTTCACCTAATCCTACACATACACACCTAAGCATCCCATTTACGATTTCTTATTGACACAACTAATCCAATCTTGTTAATTGACACCTTATATATGGGAAAATATCCTTATCACTTATCCCATTCTTCTAATCCCTCACATTGTGGCATATCCAAAGACCTCTACTATTGAGGTAAATGCTTCCTCAAATCTTCTTAATCCCTCTTCAAATCCTCTTGTCCCAAAAACAAGGTTTGGTTATTCATATTTTACACCATTCAAATAAGAAATTATATGATTTCCTCATCTTTGTATCCCTTATCAATCTATCACATCTTCATCTCATCCACACATCTCAATACCACTAAGATTTAATGGTACCTAGGGGAATAGATAATTGATCCCAATTAGTAAATGATGATGAAAACAACCACCAAGAAGTAGGACACGAAATATTTAATCATGACTATTATGATGCCAATGCAAAGGAAAATCATACCGGAGGATAAGATGAAGAAACCATGGTTAACACAAGTAGTGACGATGATTCAAGCACATATTTCACAGAAGGTGTTATGTTGTGGAGCTTGTTTTTATATGTGTAAGTGTTGAAGACTGTACAGTAAAATTACTATACACTCTCCAAAATTTCAGCCTCAAAAGATGTGCCTGATACCTCATGAAATGTGCTCTTCTCATATGGCCAGTATTTTGACCCATAGGTTTATGGGGTAGTTTTGGCCAATGTTTTTGGTACCCACGGTATTGTAAAAATAATTATGCAATTTCCTATTTGTGTGATTTTGGTGCATATGGTATGGTATTGTACATTGTAGATGTGTGTGATTTAAAGTGTGAATTTAGGATTTTTTTGAGTATATCTCCAAACATATATGGGTATTGTATTTAGAGAAAGAAGTGGGTTGTAATAAAATATGAGCAAGTGATTATTGGTGGATGTAGCCCAAATTGGGTGAACCACATTAAATATTCTCTTTTTTGTGTTGTTTTATTTTCTTCACTTTTATTTCAGATCTATGATATTATTCTTAATATTAGTTTCTACTATTGTTATTTTGTGTGGGATTATTCCACATATTTTATCCCTTATTTCCTAAAAATTGGTATGAGAGCCTGGTTAGGTTTGCTGAAGTGTTGAATTGAAGGGAATGTTTTAGCTTGACTGGGAGCTATGGTAGATGATGGAAGATCGAAGGTCAATAAATTCAATGGGAATAATTTTAGTCTTGGGAAGATGCATATGGAAGACTACCTTTATCAGAAGGATCTTAATATTCGCTTTCCTGAAGAAGGGAAAAAACACTCGAGTAGGACGGATGTGGAATGGGATTTACTAGATAGGAAAGCACTTGGGATAATCTATCTATGTCTTGCATCTTCAGTATTATTTAATTTTGCAAAGGAAAATTCTACAAAAAACTTATGGATGCATTAGATAAGTTATATGCAAAACCCTTTTCCTCTAACAATATATTTTTAATGAAAAATTTGTTTAATATGAGGATGTTTAAGAATGGTTTAGTAGCATAACATTTAAATGATTTTAATATGCCTATGAATATGTTAGCTTTGGTTACACTAGAATTTGATGAGTTAGTTAGGGATTTATTAATTTTGTTCTCCTTAACTAAGAGTTGAATAGCCTGGTTATGGTGGTAAGAAACTCAATTCCAACTAACTCAAAGTTAAAGTTTGAGGAAGTTGTAGGGGTAATTATAAGCAAGTAAATGTGAAGAAAAATATTTGGGGGCTCTTTTACGTCAAGGAATACTTTAACAGTTGAAACTAGAGGGGGACAGAAGAATAGAGGAAGCAATGAAAAATCTAAAGATCATGCAAGGTACAAATCCAAAAGTAAGATGGTATGTTAGAACTTTGGAAAGCCTGGGCATGCAAAGAAAGACTTTTGGGAGCTTCAGGATAAGAAGAAACAACAAGAAGAAAATAAAGAGGTGAATGTGGCAACATGTAATGTCTACCAGGATGCTTTGATTCTTTCTTTGAAAAATATTTCTAAATCTTAGGTTTTAGATTCTGGGGCTTCTTTCCATGCTACGCCACATAGGCATTATTTTTTTTATTATGTTAAAGGGTATTTTGGGCATGTTTATCTTGGTGATGATGAGCCTTGTAGCATAGTTGGAAAATGTTGTGTTCAGGTTAAGATACAGAATGGGAATACATGGCTATTGAAGGATGTTAGACCTGTGCTTACATTAAGATGAAACTTGGTATCGGTAGAGAAGTTGGAAATGATTTTTGTACTATGATATTTACAACAGACTCTTGGAATATTATCAATGTTGTTCTTGTAGTGGAAATAAAAAATAATGTTGGAACCTTGTATTTAACCACTAATAGCATTAATTATTGTAATCTTGTGGCTTCATGTGTAGATATAACATTGTGGCACTATAGGCTCGGTCATATGAGCCATAAGGGAATGCAAATCATAAAGAAGAATTTTCCCAAATTTATAGAAGTAGGTTTGGATTTATGTGAGAAATGTGTATATGGGAAATATAAGTGAGTAAATTTTCTCAAGGTTGAGTCTATGAAGAAAGAGAGTAGTTGGAGTTGGTACATTTTGATGTGTGGGTGTCAGCTCAGGTATTATTGGTGAGAAAAAATTTCGGGTGGAAAAAATTATAGGTTTCTTGCCAATTCTCTCGGAATCAAAGTCTCTCTACTTAAACTATGTAGGTTATGTGTTTTCATACATGTGAAAAGGTGGATTTTCCCAGTGACCTTGTGGCTGGGGATCCAATAGGGGAGCTCCACTAACCCTGCGGCAAAGCTAGAAATTTCTTGCTAGAGATGTATTTATCTTGAGAGTGGGGAAGGGAGTGAGAATAAGAGGTAGGATAACTAATGTTGTAAGTAGGAACTCAGATTCCTGCATACACTAGTTAGAAATTTCAACACACGTATTTAAGAGAAGAAACAACTAAAACTTCAATGCTACCGATTAGAGGAAACCATGCATATAAAGATGAACACATTCATATGCCTTGGAAAATAGAAACTTTTTCCTTTATTATCATTTTAATTATATTTGTGCATAGTAAGAGGATGGAGGAAAATTAGTGAGGATAAAATAGAAGAAAATTGGCTAACTCTTTATTCTTCCACAAGTAGGCAAAATCTCTCTCATGAATTCACAAATTTGTAACCAACAACCTTTTGATAATGGGAGGTATTTTCCTCTTATAATAAGAGAGATGACTCTTCATATTCCCCCTAATGACATTTCATATGTCCTCACACAACTTAAAAAATTTCAACTTCTTAGAAAAATATTAAGTCCCTTTTTATAACACAAAGACAAATTTTATACATTAGAAAACTAACGTTACTTTTATTACATTAAGGACATATAAAAATTGCACCCCCAATGAAGAATTATAACATTGAAGAGATAGAAATTTGGGGGGTGAGACAAGAAAGAGAGAGAGAACAAAGAATAAGGAAGAATTATGGCAATGACAAATAATCCACCTCCAATGAAGCTTGTTGATCCTTCTAGATGACTTGATGGAATGCTCTAATGTGATGAAACCTGAATCCCTGAACTCTTTAGACCTCGATAAAAATCCTTCGGATGGTCAAAGGACACCTTTGGTTAAGTGTTTAAAAGAAATTGAATGACTTCATCGATGAACATGAACACCACTCATGAAGATCCTTTCTGAAGAGATATGAGATCAAAACTGACACTGTCAAGACCTTTATAATATAACTACCCTGCTAAGCTAAATGGAATGTTATGCTAATGATTGCAACCTCCACCTTGCACATGATACACATGAAACCCAAACCATGAAGTGAGTGTCAAAAGACACTATAAGGATCTCATGAGATGGATTCCAAATGAACTATGAGGAATGCTTATGACAATTCCTTGTGACACTATCATGATCTATTGGTGAAGATGGTATATTGAAGACATAGGAAAAAACCACTGATGAAGGCACCATTGGGGATAGTGAAAATGCTCATTCTGTAGACTTGAATTTCATAGTTCTTCCACACTTACTAATTTTAGATAGGGAAACTTACTATTTTTAGTAAGTGTTGGAATTGTTTCACCAATAAGTTGAGAAAAACATATAAGGTAAGAGGTTAGGAGGAATACATGTAAAATCAAAGGTAGAAGGTTGAATGTGCACATTGTTGACGTTATCCTAGATGATCGTAGAGAACTCGATTTTGTCTGCGAAGTACTATCTATAAATACAAAGAAAGACCACCAAAGAGTATTAAAGAGCATACGGCAGTGGACTGCTTAGCGTATGCTAGATCTGAGAAGTGTGATGCTTCCTAGAGAGGATTTCAATCCACAATTTAATTTAACATAAATAAGAAACTAAAATAAATAGGTCCTATTGTAATGAAATGATTTAGGTTTCTCAATACAAAATAATATGCTATATTTAATGCTAAATATGAAATGTATCACTAAATCTAATGAAACCAAAGGTTTGTTTAGGATAGGAAGGATTGTCAGATGTGTGGTAAAGGTTTGGGACTGATTAGGTGAGGTCTAGGTTGGTTTTGGTTGAATATAATTCTTATTGGTATGAGAATATAAAATATCATAGATACCGGTATCGATCGGGTGACCGATGTCGATATAGGGATAAAACTAGTGATGGTAAGGTAAATCAATGTTGGTAGGGGAAATGTGTGATAATTTAATAAAAATGGATTTTTAGCCTCTCTGTGATTGCAGAGAGAGTGAGGAAGGTGTGATTAGGCTCATAGTATGACTGAAAAGAATCAGGAATGCAGAGGAAGAGGTTAAGAAATGTGGAAAGGCTTGAAATGGTTGAGTAGGTGGATTGGTGGGAAGATGGAGATATTTGGGTAATAACAACAATGGAAATATTGAAAGAGGTAAAATATCTATAATAAAGTAATCAGAAATGATGAAATACATGTTACTTACTTATTTCCATGAAGATATCGTGAATGAAGGTAGTCAGTGGTTAATCAGTGAGGTGATGGCTGGTTCATTTCCATGGAAATGCAACCTATGTGTTCATGTGGATAGTCCAATGCTCTAGAAGAGAACTTTTTGCTTGTCTTTCACTCTGGTGATGTATCCTCATCATTTGGATATAGAAATGGATTTAAGACTCGTGCTTGTTTGCGATAAAATTAATTAAACTTAATGAGCAACCCATGTAGAGAGTTGTAAAATTATATATAAAGAAACTAATGGTGCTTAGGTGGATGATGTTAGCCAAGGATAAACTAGTGTTAGTTAGATTGAAATAGTCTTGTTTACCAAAATAGGCAGATCTTCCTAGATTTTGCGTTCTTTCAAAGTTGGATCCAATTAGGGAAGTAGAGTTCACGTGAGAGAAGGTAGGAAGAATCAAGATCATAGAATAAGTCCAGTTAGGTTTAGGAAGAAGTCTTAGTTAGTTAGGTCAAGTGGTGATTCAACACTGGGAGTGATGACTTGGTCATTGTGAGTTAAATGCCCATGGAATGGGTTGAGGGTGAGGTGTCATGATGAGGTGGAGGTATGAGGATTAAAATAACTTAATTGAAATAATTAAATTAATTAATAATGTGAGGATGCACATTAATTTAATTCATAAGTAATTAAACTAATATGGATGTGGGGTACGATATCCTAGCTAGGTGGATGCATTACATTAATTAATTGAAGGGGACAAAAGGGAGTGTGACCCAAATTTGGTGTCTACATTTGTCCCTTTTGGTTTTGTATCTTTTATTGATAAGCTACGCTGATAAAAACAAGAATTTGATGCCCCTAGTATGAGTGAAGATTAGGTTGCCCCAAGTATGGGTGAATGTTAGGTTTCCCTAAGTATGGGTAGAGGTGATCCACCTCAAACCAAGAATTGATGAGGTGGTAAACGGATCCGGTGAGTGGTTTCATAAATAGGTAAGTGATGAAAACAAGGGAAGGTGGGTTGTAGGTAAGGGTGATTTTGGTTTGGGTAATAGGTAATGGCAGTTTAACACACACACACACATATAGAATGCAATAAGGTACCAGGTTGAAGAGATTTTAAAATGTACTTCATCAAAGGTTGATAGGTTTATCCAAACAAGGTTGATGTGATCTGGGTATCCAAGGTATATGATACAATCCTAAAACATAACTAGGAAAGGTGCATGAACGGGTAATAGGTTTGTTTCGGGGCACCAAAGGTTAGTTCAGGATAAATAGCACAACTTTAGGATAAACAACATGAGTAACATCATCACAAGGTAAATTCATTAGGGTAAACAACACGAGTATCGTCATCATAAGGTATAGCGAGTAAGTGAATTCAAGTGTCATAATGGGCGAGGTTAGGTTGGGTGATTTAGGAAAGGCCGTATGTAAGGGCACGTTCAGGGTGAAAATATGCCCTAACTAAGTGTGAGGTTGGGTTGTAGGTAATTAGGTCATTAGGTTTAGTGGTAAGGCTGGGTTCAAACTTGGGTAAGGTGAAAAGGGTTCCAGATAATAAAATGTAGTGATAAATAGTGCAAGGAATTCAAACAGGATAATTGATACTAGTTATGGAAAATCGATGCCGCTCAAGAGAAAATAACCACGTACACTAAGGAACATGACTGATACCGGTCAAGCTAAACTGACATCGGTAAGTCGAGGGTAGAGTAAAAATTAAAAATTTATATGTTATGGATTCATTTTAACCTTTCCACTTATAGAAAATGATAGAGTAAAGAATTTTTAGTGTTTTTCATGGAGAAAAGGGTGAGGCATTGTACCAAGCTGAGTTGAATGTATCTGAGTGGTTGGAGGAGATATAGACACTAAAATTAGGCACACTCCCCTTTGGTCCCTCGACAAATAAACACCCTTCATCACATTAACCTAGCCATGGCCACCTTCACTCCACTAATATTAATTTAATTAATTTAATTAAATTAATTCATTATCCTCGCCATATTTATTATTTAAATATCTTAATTAGGGATAATGTCCACATACATCTCACCTAGACACCTCATCAAGCCAACTCACCCTAAGACCTATTCTTAGTAAGTTGCCATAACTAACTAAGACTTACCCAAACCCTAAAAATCAATGCCTACATTCCCTCTAACCAAATTCCTGCATGCTTACAAGAAGCTTCCAGTCTAATGTGTGGGTGAACGACACAAGATCCCAAAAAATCAAGGGGATCTTCCTAGTTTAGTAAACCTAGAAAATCCCACCTTGATTGATGCTAGTTACCCCTAACCATCACCGGTTAAGCCGGAACCGCCGTCGGTCACCTTTTAATCCCCAAAAAAAACTTATTTTGGAGGTTGGAAAACATTGGCACATTCCTGAGAGATATCACATCTTCTGAGAATGAATTTCAGTGAGAACACACATGCAAGGAAGGAGATCAAGTATTTTCTATTGCACAACCATCCAATACTCACCCCAGTAAGGATTTTCTCCAACCAAGCAAAAAGGAATGCACATGCAGCCCATACAGAAGCTTTCCTATGATTGGTGATACCCTGCAACCTTTAACCTCTTACCAGCACCTTCATTCATCACACGCAGGCATCTAGAACTAGGTTCCAAGTAAGTAGAATATTGTACTCCTTTGGTTCATTGGTTTCATCATTATATTGTCATCCTTTATTTCCTTAGCCACCCATTGACCTCCATTCAAACTCACCCCTCCACATACCCATTAAAACTTCACCAAATCCCATCCAATCCACCTAATACCTCATTCCAACCAATCAGATCCTTTATGCAATCACAAGGGATACCCAAAACTCATTCTATGGCATTCCCAGTATTCCACAGTAACCGGCACCAGTTTTCCCCAACCGGCATCAGTCACCCTTAACCGGCGTCGGTCTCTGTTTTTACCCATATAACCCAGAACAATGACCTATCCACCTATTCCCACATCACCCTTAATCATCTGTGACCTGCCTGAGACCTCTATCAGACCGGTAGAGACCCAGAACTAGTTATTTGACCTTTAGATCTTATTTTAACTTAGCCTGTTAGATTAGATCTTTCTTATTGTATTTTGGATGAGATACCCAAATAATTTTAATTGCAATAGGATTTACTTCATTACCCACATTAAATTTTTTGAACAGTGGACTGACAGTCGTCTAGGAAGTATCACACTTCTTGGATCTAGCACATGCTAGGCAATTCACTGCACATATTGTTTAACTCTTTCTGGTGTTCTTACTTTCCATTACAGGTAGTTCCTCCTAGCCAAAAGGGAGTTGTCATGATCAGATGTGGATCAAGAAGTCATACACGTGCAACAACCCATCAACTAGAATTTCAACAGGTATTCCTCCTACACCTGTTACCCTATTTGTTTCATCAATATTTCAAAGAAATGTCTAAGAATCAGGTGAAACATTTTGGCATGCTCGGTGGGACCCATTTAGGGTTCCTTGCATTTTATTCATTCCTAGGAAAATTTATGTGTTTGTTTCCCTTCTGAAAATCATACACATTAATTTTCTTCTTTGGTAACCTACCTTTTCTTTCTAATTGCTCTAAAAAGTATATTTCTTTTGGTGTACTTAAAAAGAACCATTTCTTCATGTTTTTCTGCATTTTAGTGAAAGAGAATCCCTCTTCCTCTTCATCTATTTGTGTCATCCAACTTTACATTTCGATTTTGGATTAAAATAAGTGCATTGTATTTTGATTTATCACATTTATCTCACATTAATTGAGGGCAACCTATACGATGGAAGTCATTCCCAGCTGATGGTTGACAAACGAATCGTAGAAATCACATCTCTCTCTCTCTCTAAGTCTTGCCACATTGCAAAAATTCAAAACAAATACATATTCTTAAACAACATCTTTCTTGGGAACACCTGTCAATGATCACACTGATCTGAGGACTAGCAGGTACTCCCTAGCTCGCTACTCTATCGATTCATACTTCAGAGTGAAGCTCGCCCCCACCATAACATAACTAAAACCTCACCTTTTAGATCTCCTTCTTTTTAGGAAGCCATCCTCACAAAAAATTCTATTCTACAGTTCATGAGCCAGTCCTTAAATAGCATAAGCTAAACAAACATAATAGAAAAGGCACTCTTAGGATCACATTTTTCTTAGTGTTTCTGCTTGGCTTGCATTTTGAGGTGAGAGGTCACGCTCTTCATTTATTTTTGTTTTTCCTCGCATGATCCTCATCATATTTGGTGTATTCTGACTTCTTCTGAGTGTGCCTAGACCATATTCTCATCATTCTCAGAATTCTAGGTTTGATTCCACATCAGATTTTAATTCACAACCATTTTCCTTTCATCATTGTTTTAATTTCACAGTGACCGGTGTCGGTCCAACGACCATCGTCAGTTACCCTCTAACTGTCGTCGGTCCTACCAAATCGGTGTCAGTTCCAGGTCCTTTTGTTAAAATACCCAAAAGGACATTTTATTCATCTTCTTCAGCTTTTCAGAGTCCCTGTCACTACTATCATTCCCATTGGCCTTGTAAAACTCATCAGATTTGGCATACCTACCAGATTTGACCATATACCCTATTTTTCACTCACTGTCCATTTCCCACATTGACCAGCTGCGGTTACCTATGACCGGCGTCAGTTTACCCTAACCGGTATCGGTTATCCTGTGTTATTTTCCAATCAACATTTGGTACCTAATCCACTTTTTACCACCTGTTTCACCTGTCCCTGTTGTTTTTCTATGTCGTTTACAGAGAACCAACCTAGCCTGATCAGTAGTGGTTCACATGGTGCTAACCAAAAGACAAGTAAGCACACTTGTATTCCATGCCAGTTTTCAACCACTCCCACCTAGTCCTTCATCGCATTCCCTTTTATCACCCACCATGGATCCTATCCAATCTATCACTATCGCTACTAGAGATGAGGAGTTCGCATGACTCCTTGACCAAAACCCTGCTGTCTTGCAGTTTTATCTTTCCCACTCATCTATCCGAGATGCCTCGGGTCATTTGATATACGGAATGCCCATATCTATCCCCCTGACTCTTACTCCCACTCCTGCATTGGCCCCATCTGGCTTTGTGTTTCCCGCATCGACCTTACCCCCAGTCATTTTGTAGCTAGGTCCTATACCCGCTATGATTGCCACATTTTCTACATCCGTGACACCTACCACATCCACCATACCTTCAACAACAACTCAGAACACAACCTCATCCACCCCTATAGTCTCACATATACCCATAGCTACACTACCACCTCCCATGTCGGTGACCCCTACCCCTTTTCAAAACATTGTCCTTTCTATTCCACAGTCATTATCCCCCATTACCACTAGGGTTACCATGACCCTTCCACCTCCATATATGTACTATCAGCAGCCTCATGTTTCATCTGTTATTCACTCTGGGTACGTACCCCCAATTTCACTACCTCCTTCTCAATTTACCTACACGGAAGCACCATATACTAGAGTGCCACCCCCATTATATGCCCAAAACCAACCCTCTCACACTACAGGAGGCACTCAATCATCGCAACCTACCAACGACCTAATCAAATTGATGTTCGATAAGATGTAGACATTGGAGGCATCGGTTTCCGGCTCCTGTAACACACTCACCTACGACGATATTTGCAATGAGCCCATCCACCCATCCATTCCTATTCGTCCATACCCCGTACATTGGGAGATGCCTAAATTCAACTTCTTTAATAGCAAGGAAGACCCATAACAACATTTGTGGTCGTTTAAACATGGATGCTACTTAGTTGCTCATGATGATGCTTTGCTCTTGAGGACCTTTCACATGTCTATGACTAGACCTGCATTAGATTAGTATATTGGGTTACCTAGACACTCTATATTCTCATTAAATCAGGTAGCCCAAGCCTTCTTGGATCACTTATCCATCAATATTGTCAAGAAGGTTACCATGACTTACCTATACTCCATGCATCAGTATGAGGACGAATCTATCGCAGATTTTTTCATTCACTGGTGTAGCCTGATTAATCATCTCACCTTCAAACTACCACAAAAAGAACTCATCAAGCTCTTCTTGTGGGCTTGTGCTAGACATATCTCACCGACCTTGTAGGTTCAAACCTTCTAAACATTTGATGAAGCATTCACCATGGCACAAAAGTTAGAGATTCGGGCCATCGAAGAGAAGAAAATATAATTACGTAGTAAAAATTTGGCATTCAAGTCGAATGATACTTCTTCTTCTTCCAAACCGCAGAAGAATTATTCAAAGGCCAAGGGTGTTGCTAACATAGTGGTACTCAAAGCTGGTTCAGCTCATCCATCAAATCAGGCTACCCCCTCATCTAATCTCTCACCCATCCAGAATTTTCAATTCAGACGAGAACTGCGGAAATACACCCCAATCAGGGAGCCTTACTCTTCTTTCTTAGAAAAGATTATAAAAATCGGGCCATCACCCTTCTGCCCATAAAACCACACACTTTTTTTGACCCTGCTCACCCCATGCCCGCATGGTATAAAGAACATGACTTCTGTAACTATCATCGAGTAAAGGGTCATAGTGACGGTAATTGCATCACTTTCAAAAACATTTTCTAAGAAATGCTCGAGAAAGGTGAGTTAACCATGGATAATCCTAATGCACCTACCAACCAAAACCTACACATCTTCAAGAAACCATTTCCCAATCATTCCCCTTTGTCTGATCAAACTGGTGAGACCTCAACTCATGATACCCATACCCGCAAGGTCCACGCTATTTTTAGTGACACACCTGTTGCTTCCCAATTACCACATATTCCTTCCATAGAGGAGATGCTAGCATGAAATCCTCCTTCCACATCGGAACCAACCTCCCATGTTCCTTCACCCATAGAGGAACACCTTTCACCTCCTTCCTCACCTATGGAGGAGTCTTCCGCTAACATCGATACCATTTCACATTTGGCTTCTCCACTTAGAGAAATGATACCCACAGTGCTTCTTCAATTCATGGAGGATACTTGTTTGCCTCCTCCACCCACAGAGGAGCTCCCATCATCTCCCCCACCTATAGAGGAGCACCTATCATCTCCTCCACATATCATAGACCCAGTTGAGATACCTTTGCCTCTTGGTGAGCTTTCTCCATCAGCTACCCAAGATCCTGCAGACCTACTTTCGGCTCTCTTACCCATAGAAGCTAAAGCTAGCCAATTCCCTGTCTCTAAGACACATTTTACGGGAATAGCCATTAGGTCCTCATCAACTCTACCTATAGATGTGTCGTTCTCATGTTTGGCCGATCACTTAGATTATGTGGATAGGGCCTTACTTTGGGGGTGCCTTTTGCTTCATTTCTCAATGTAGATGCAGATGTCACTTGCTGATACCTCCACTATCCACCCAAAAATATTTCAACCAATCAAAACGAACACAACCACCTCTATCAAAACTTCTTCCACGAAACCCATCATAGCTCAACATTGTGACGCCGCAAAAACAACGACGTTCTAGGAACTTTCTTCCACTAAACACATAACCGAAACTACAACCTTTTTACATTACAAGGTAATATGTTGATCAACTACTAAAGAATAAACATCAAAAACAATTCTATATTGCTTCACACCTAATTGTTGTGGTATTTTTTTTTATTACCATATTATATTGGGGTATGTTTCTTTCTTTCATTCTTTCTATCACATTTTATTGTGTCTTAGTTTATTAAAATGTAAAATTTTAATAAATTGATAGTGAAGTTTTTTTTTTAAATTTTTTTCTTCATCATATGACTCTAGTTGAATATATAGCTTCATACTTCATTTATAATTATATCTTGCTGTGAATTATTAATTTTTTTGTTTATTTTTTTTTCTTAATGTTTATTATTCACTAATTCTTTTTAACTATATATTTTATATACCTTAAAGAATTATCACTATTTGTTATCATTGCTATTTCAATTTTTCTTCTTGTATATGTTAAGATTATCAAAGAGTTTCCATGCCTCTAGTATCTTTATTGCGTAATTTTTAAAATTATTTTACTTCATTTCCATGATTCATGTCATGCATTCATTAGAGAAAAGTTTGTTAAACATCTTTATAGTGTCATATCTTATGATTTATCATATTACAATTGTTCTATATTCTTATATGATGGCCCGTTTACAAATAAATTCTTTCAAGATAATGTATTTGTACATGCACTAGACAGACATCAATAGTTTTATATTTTACATTTGAGGTATTATATTTAATCTTTATTTTGAATACATAAATACTATATATATATATATATATATATATATATATATATATTTATAATCTCAAATTTAACAGTGGTATTACATTCAAATTTACATTTGAAAATATGGTTGGGGGTGGGTGGCTTTAATAGCCACCTGCCAATCCATTAAGACCCCACTCCCCTTTGCATGCAGGTTACTCCTTGCTGGGCCGCATGTCTTCATTTATTGCATTGTGGATCCGTAGATCTTATGCCCCCTGTTTGGTCTGCCTACTGTAAACTCGGCCTTGGCCACACGGGTTAGAAATGGTGGTTATAGATGAAGCTACAGCTAGTGAAACAAGCGTGTTACCTCCACTTTCATTGGGTGTTACGAGGTGTGTTCTTGGCAGGGATATACAGCCATGGCCTGCCACAGTAATCAGCCAGGCAGTAGGTAGGTTACAAAAGAAAAAAAAACCTTTTTGAGCACTTAAAACAAGCAGGTCATCCAACCATGCGGCTATCTATTCAGTATCGCATGCATCCTCTAATTCGGGATTCGCCTTCAAGATATTTTTATCAAAATCGATTAAGGGACAGTGAGAGTGCTACAAGGAGACCTGATGAAATTTATTACAAGATTCTCTTAAGCCTTTGAAGCATGCCGACCATGGAAGGAATTTCACCTGCTAAAAGATTGTCATGCAATGCCAGAACAGTTAAACTTGTTAGGTTTCCAATCTGTGGAGGAATTTTCCCTTCTATTTTGTTGGAATCAAAGTACAATATTTCAAGTTTAGGAGAAAGTTGTCCCACAGAAGAGGGCATGGCTCCTGCAAGATTATTTTGATCTAATTGTATAGTTCGAAGATGAGAACAAGTGGTAAGAGCAATGAGAATGGGAAACCTTGTGTTGCTGCCGCTGACAAATTGGTTATCCCACAAAGAGAAAATAGTAAGTCTATGTAACATTCCCAGCTCTGTGGGCAACATTCCACTCAGTAAGTTGCTTTCTAAGCTGAGTACTTGCAGTTTCAAACAATTAGAAAGTGCAACAGGAATTCTGTCACTAAATCTGTTAACACTAAGATACAAAACTGTCAACAGGGTATTCTTGAAACACAACTTGTTTTGCCATTATTTGAACATCTCATAGCCTTTGGGAAGTGCATTAAATTGCTTATACATACGTAGGTTTATTTATATATATAATTAATATTATTTCCTTGGCTATAGTTATATTAGTATACTTTTGTTAATATAAAAAAAAAGTGTTAATAGTATATTAATATTAATATAATTTAATAATAATAAATCCATTAGTTTTAATACTACTTTAATATGAATAAAATTTACGATATTAGTATCCTTATTAAGCATTAATGAAATATGGGTAACGAACTTAGTAAGTTTAGAGCTTTTGCATTAAAATTTTCTTTCTACACAATTTAATAGGTATTGAACGGGAGTTCAAATAGATTTGATTTCATTTCCCTTAATAATTTGCAAATGGATTTACAATGAATTCTTAAATGAGGAAAAGAAAAACATACTAGAGCTAGAACTTAAATTACTTCATTGGCATATTGAAAACTATTTAAAATTTAAGTCTTTCCATCAACAATACAAGAAGAGAAAATGCACTAATATTCCAACTTTTCCAATACATCTCTTTTAAGTAACAAAATGAAATTTAATATTTTTTTAAAAAAAATTCCCAACATTCCCCAAGGGAGTTTCAAAATATTTCCAATAAGTTTTAGAGTAAGAACTACTAAGATTCAACAAGATCAACACACTCATATGAGGTTCCAAGCCAAGTTTGAGGAGAATAAATTGTCTTTCCTTCAACTTTCAATTCCATCACATTACAACCTTAATAATGAAGATCATACAATCTCTCCTTCAAAATCTTATACAACATTTTCCACTAATGTGGGAACAATTACAATAATGGAAGCTAAGATACAAAGCAATATTACACTTTCTTCCACTCTAGGTGGGTAAAAATACAAGGTAGTTTCACATTGTCATCAACAAGGCTCCAATGCTACAAACATCAACAAGGTAGCTCCTCCAATAGTTTGCTTGATTCACAACAAATAAGGGGAGAGGCAACGCTCTCCTCCCAACCAAGATACCCAATAGAGAAGAGAAGCCATCCTCTCCATTGGCCCCCGAGCCCCAACCACATTACAATGGGATAAAATCCACTCATGGCAACTACTAGCTTCCACATAACTTAACATGAGATTTCACATTCATTCCATAATCCTTCAAAACAAAAATCAATAACTCAACAAGAGGGAAACCATCAAAACAACAAATTCACAAGGCTTATCAAGAAAGCCATAAGAGTAAGACCTATGGGGAGGCCACTTATGCCTCCCAATGGGAATGGGTGCCACCTAAAAGCCTCCAATGAAAAACACAATACCCCTAACAACTCTTATGCCTCCCTCAAGTACCCCTTATCCCCTCCATCCACTCTTATGCCTCCCTCACCTCTTATGGCTCCCTCAAAGTAAGAACAAGGAGAAATGCAAGTCATTTCTCATACTAGGTGGGCACCCAACCCAACTCCCTCCTCAAGAAAATGATCTCTTATGCCTCCCTCTAAATAAAACTCCCATAGTCTCCTCCCACTCCCAACTTAGGAATTCTACCCATTCCCAACAAGCATTTCAAAAACAACATTCAACACAACATATATACACATACATATAACAAAAACAAAAAAAAAACATAATACAAACAAAGGTGATGAAGCTCCTACCTTCTCCATGGTAGAGCTTGTTCCAAGTATAAAGTCTCAAATCCCTCCAAAGATCAAGCAAGCATCCAAAAGCTCCAAAAAAATTCCCACAAGTATCAACAAGCTTCAAAAATCCACAACTCCTTCAAAATCCTCTCCTCTCCAAAATACAAGAGACTAAAAATCAAACCTCCCAACCCCCAAAACAAACAAGAGGATCCAATAAATAGAGAAAAGAGAGGGAGGGATGATGTGGCTCCAAGTAGGATGCCACCTCCTTTTCCCTCCACTCCACATCACTTGGTCAACCTCATATTCCAAAGCACCATTAACGAGTGGTTGAAAGAAAGGCAAGCACCTTACACACTCCATCTAAGCCCACTCCCCCAAAGGACAAAATTAAATTTTTGAAAGAAAGTGCAATTAATATTTTACCCTTTTTATCCCCCCAAAACACCTAAAAGACCCTAAATTTTTCCTTCCAACCATAGGTAGGGTTGGCATGAGGTTTTAAGAGGTGTGGGACAAGTTTGACTTGTCCCACAAGCTTTCAAATTTGGCCTCTATGGCCAAATTCGAGTTTCCCATGTGGGGGTAGAGTGTGCTACACTCAAACTCAAACACACATCATTCCACACAAAATCCAAAGTAAATCAGCCTAATAAATGAACTCCCTTTGGTCATATCTTTTAATTTGCTTAGGACAAATTCAAATTAGTTTAATTAAGACACTACAACCCATGACTAATAAAGGGGTAAACACCAATCCAAAGAATATGAATAATAACACAAGTAAAATTTCACTTACTAAGAGAAACACATACTAACATACTAGAAAGGAAAATTAAAACAAAACAACACATAACCCCTAGGTCACAATTTTCCCCCTAACCAAAAAAATTCTAACACACACACAATTACTTGTTTGCATGGTGACCTAGCTGGATTCTCTCGAATTCCGATGCGGTTGGTCTCCACTCCCCAATATTGTTGTGAATATAATATACTGCAGAACAAAGAATACCTCCTTCGCCTGTTGCCGCATTAAAACATTCATGCCAAATATACAAATAATATAAAAATAAACGACACATGATTACCATCATCTATGCAAGTATGATATCACTACACTTTCTAGCACATTTCTATTCCACATTTCATTATGTCAAAACGATCATCACATTAATCCAATTATCAAGCTCTACCCCAATATGATTAAATTATATCACATGTCATAATTAAAGATAAATAACCATGTCAAAAGTATACCAATATCATCATCAAATGTCCACCAGTAGACCATATGCATCCTATAAAGATCAAATCAATAACAGTCCAGTGTCTATGATATCTACCAGCATGCTAAATCAAGAAACCATAATAAATCCATAAGTGAAGTAACCAGTCTCGAAAACAACAAAACGAAAATGGTGTCGAAGGGAAGTGGGCACTACAAACATACACCCTTACCCATAACCCAAACTACATCTAAACCCAAACCCACACCTACAGCATCTGCCTCGACTAAAACTATTACAACCTTAGGGGGCCACCCTAACCACCAGCCTTACTCATCCACCTATCAAACTAGATGTTTAGCTACATCTTCCAAAGTCAATGACCACACCTACTCCATCAGCTAAAAAAAAAGAACCAAATCCATAGAACTCATACTCCAGCTACTCCAATCACACCTGATCGGTCCTATCTGTCTTAGGACCTCAGCTTCCCAGCATGGTTAAGAAACTTCCACCCATCAATAAATTAAAACACAGCAGCCCACTCCTTCCTCATAAACCTCTAACCTACCCAAGCGCCCGAGTCTCTCACACCCCCCTGCTCAACCCGCATCATCTACCTTCACAACACCTCTGTATCCCAATGGGTAACTTTCCCTCTTCCCCCTTCCGCTTTCCCTTCTAGACCTCAGACACCCATATCACCGTTACCTAGGAAGGTGTAACCTAAAAACAAAAATCCGCTACCCTCCGATAAGGTAGTCAAAAAAACTGTACACCCTCCTACCCATTCAACTACCATACCCCTACCCAAACAAACATGACCAACACCCAATACTACTCCAGCACCCAAAACCATGGCTCAACCCACTCCCCCTCCTACGAGGATTGTTCCTCAACAATCAATCATACCTACACCCAAACCCACTTTCACCTCTCATTGCAACCCACTAGTGGGGTCCTATGCCAAAATTTTAACCAACCTCCTTGAGACCTCTGTTATCACATTACCGCCACTCAAACCTTATGACCCCCTCAAACCCAAGCCAAAAGGTTTTGATGACACTAAAATTTGTGCCTACCATTGTGTGTTAGGGAACGATGTAGAGAACTGCAAGGCCTTGAAAATTGTCCTTATCCAGTTGTGTCCTCCGGAAGCCAACTTTGATGATGATGACCTTCTCTATGAGGACCCTGCCTCACCAAAACCCATTCCCACACTGTACACTCAACAACCACAACCTCCACCCCCACAGCTCCTAGAACCACCCCCAAGATTTAAAATTAACATGGTTTACATCAGAGAACTTACCACACCATCACCCAAATGTTGTTGCACCCAGCTCACCTCACAGTGTTTTTCTCCTCTGGTAGGTTTCTACCCGTCATGGTCGTTATTATACCACTCACCCTACACTTCTCTGTTTTCCAACTCCCCTCAGATCAACATGATCCATGTTACTACCCATTCTCAAAAGGATAAAGGTAAAGAAAAGGTGAATGAACCACCAACTAATCCCTATACCCAACATACCATCTACACCCCATACCTAAAATCAACTATCCACAGCCCCACATACCCCATTTCTAATGGAGTCACACATCGTACCATGCTCAAACAATTACACCAATCTCCCCTCAAAATGTTCTTATATGACATCATCCAAACCTCGGAATCCCATCATCAAGATCTCACAAAGGTTCATCAATCCTATTGATGCTTTACCCAATGGCCCTACCACCCGTAGCCTCCATTATCACACCCCATCATGTAGCCTCTCTTACCAAATTACCACCTTCATCTATACCTCACCCTATCACCAAGTATCCTCCCTTAGCTTCTCAGAGGAAGAGATCACACCACACCAAACAGATGACCCAGACCCAGCCCTCTTCATCTCTGTCCACATTGATGATATACATGTACGACGTGTAATGATTTATGGGGGAACTAGCATTAACATCATTTCATTCCATGCATTCGCTCAAATGCGCATACTCGACAATTGCATGAATAAACATTTTGTCATGTTGTGTTTATTCAATGATGTTATTACCTCTACACTGGGCACCATCATCCTCCACATTCGATTGGGCCCCTACATGTTCCAGAGTTATTCTACGTCTTGGAGGGGGAATTCCAATATAATTTGTTTCTTGAAAAACCCTGAATTCATGTCATGGGTTGCATTCCTTCCACTTTGCATCATTGTGTAAAATTCGAGCACAAAGGGCACACCTACTATCCCAGCTGATCCAACACCTTTCAAAACATGCAACATTCTCTACCGACCTAATGATGTGCTTATACCCATTAAGGCATCTACCTCCACAATCACTACCGCTTCACCTACACTTCTGCTTACTAGTACGGTCGTCACCTCCATCGCACATACCTCTTCCACTCCTACGACCGCCAAAACTCCACAACCAAACCATCAGTCTCCCCAATCCGTTAAATCCACCTCCGCATCGACCTCTGACACATCATATTTCCCTCTACCCACATACCAACCACCGATCCCTTGGAAGGTGTTTTTTCAATGTCTCACTCTAGGGGAATATCGCCTATATAGTGTCAACACATTCCTTACTCCACAAGAGTATGGGAGTCTTAACCAACACCCTTGCTATGATCACCACGTAGGAGAATGCCTCCTTTACGGTCCTCCTCATCATCATACTAGTCTCACCTATGGGGCACTTGATACTACCATGTACACACCTAAACCACCATCACAAACCTGCCCATTTTCTGCTAACTTCCAATCTCTTACCAATCACCGTTTTGCCCACAAATTCTTTGCACCGATGTGCATGTAAGGGTTTTGGTTTTGGCTTTTTATGAACAAGGCCACCATACCATTATTCAATGTACCACCTGCCAAACATAACGACTGTAGTGGTATCGGCTTTCCTAAACCACTTACCAAACAAGCCCGCATTTAACCCATTGAGGACATCAGCCCTTCTCCACTTTCTTCACCTGCTCCACCTTCATATTCACCTTCATACCACCTTCACTGATGGAGTTGATGGATCCAAAACCTATCCCTCCTAATTTTTTTTCATAAACACCATTTCATTGGGGCCTTTGACTTATCAACGCGAGGTCGAGGCTCCTTCCTCTCTTCCCTTCCTGTATCCTAAAATGATCGATGATGATACACCTTCAATTAATGTCATTCAATGTTAGGATCATGAATCTATACTCACCTACCTTGGTGCAGAAGACTCATATATTCATCAGTCGTTACCCTCTGAGACGCAAACCATGTTGAATGAATTGACTATCGAGATCAACATTCATACTCAGGACGAACCACACATCTTAAATATTGGTCAATCTTTAGATGCTGCTAAGCAGGAAGCCATCACTTCTTTTCTCAAAGATCATAACCACGCCTTTGCTTTGGCCTTATGCAAACATTCTTGGTATTGACCCCACTATAGTGATCCATAATATCATAACCATTCCCAATGCCAAACCCATCAAACAAAAGCTGAGGAAAATGCACCCTCGCATTGCCCTTCTCGTCAAAGAAGAGCTTCAGTGCCTTCTTTTTATTTCCTTCATATTACCCATTGATTATCCTCGTTGGATTTATAACATTATCCCTATCACTAAAGTGACAAAGGGAGTCCATATTTCAGTGGACTTCCATTACCTTGACCTATCCTACCCGAAAGACAACTTTCCGTTACCTGGTATTAATGAACTGGTCGACCTTACCACCGGTCACGAGATTTTATCACTGATGGATGGCTTATCGGGTTACAACCCAAATCTTGCTTGCCCCAGAAAGATCAACACAAGACCCTCGTTCATAACCCGTTGGGGGACCTTCTACTATCAATTCTTTCCTTTTGGCCTTAAAACTGCTGGTGCCACATATCAGTAGGCTATGACTTACATCTTCCGTGACATCATTGCATCGCATATTGGAATATTATGTGGATGATCTCTTAGCTAAATCTAAATTCCACTCCAAACACCTTGCCATCCTCAAAACCATCTTTGACCATCTCATTAAATATTGCATTCGCCTTCAGCCAAAGAAGGTGTCTTCGCAGTTCTCTCAGGAAGC
Organism: Taxus chinensis; assembly: GCA_019776745.2. NCBI lineage: Eukaryota > Viridiplantae > Streptophyta > Pinopsida > Cupressales > Taxaceae > Taxus > Taxus chinensis. The sequence goes on from CM034148.1 coordinate 56,379,302, forward strand.
TCCTGGGATTTATGTTTCCTTACGTGGTATAGAAGTGACCCTACTAAATTCAAGGTAATTCTGGAAATGCCTATGCCCACTAACTTAGACAACTCCGTAGCCTACAAATGTGGAGGTCACTTCAGTGGCCTTTTCTGTTGTTACGTGTATTCTTCACCTAGGCTATTACTGGCCGACCCCCTTAAACTATGATTATTGCGACTACATCACACATTGGTAAATGCTAACAACATGCAATCTTCATCATACACCCAATCATGCCTTACAAGTCACCCGGTTTGACCTTTGGCCCCTTCTCTCAATGGGGTTTAGATCTTGTCAGAGAGATCACCCCCATTCTTCCCCAATGACATCAATGGATCATCACTACTACGAATACTATACAAAAATGGGTTGAAGCCATTACCAATCATCTCCACGAAAGCTGAGAAAATATGTGAGTTCATTAATCATCACATCATTTGTCGCTTTGGTGTTCCTCATCACCTCATCAATGACGATGGGGAAACAAATTAAAAACAAAACATTACAAAAACATGCGACGCCTTCGGCATTCAGTGAAGTTTTCTATCACCTTATTACCCATAGACCAACGACCAAGCCGGAATCCACTAAAAAAACCTTAAAACAAATTATCAGGAAAGTGGTTAACGATACTGGGAAGGATTGGCAATACACACATTCTTTTTGCCCTATGGGCATACCGCACTAATATTTGCACTTCCACTAGTGCCACACCATTTCTCTGGTATTACGGTATAGAGGCTATTCTAAATCTTGAAGTCTAGATTCCCTCACTCTGCATTTCTCTCCATGACATGCTTAATGATGACAAATTTCGTAGGACTGTTAGCAAAGCTTGAGGTATTAGATGAATTTCATCTTAACGCTCTTGATCACCTTCAATTTTACCAAAAACGTATAAATGTGCCTACGAAAACCAATTGTCCATGAACAAACCTTCCAAGTCGGTGACCTTGTCCTAAAATAAAATCAACAGTAACCCAAGCCAAAAAATAAATGGGGAAAATTTTCTCCAATTGGCGGGACCAAAATCGTGGACTCATTACTTATAGATCAGCAGGGGTTATCGTTATCTTCAATCAATGTAAACCCGAACCTAACGCCCCTTAACTTAATGCCTTGCAATCTTGGACCATTCTATTGTGAAAATTTTAGTCCTACCACCACCTTTTTGTCTCTTCCATGCTTCCCTTGAGTGCTATCCAACTTCATACAACCTCACCAACGATTATTTATTAAAAAAGAATCAGTGAGTACCATCACTTTGATCTTCCTTGCATATGTTGTTACCATTGCACGCAACAAGCCATGATTATCATGGATTACTTTTTCATCTTACCTTTAGATGAGATCCCATGTCATTTCACCATACGTTGAACAAGAATCTTCTTCTTCACCTTGGTCTTGTCCATGACTTCAAATCCTCACATGAGTCTAACTCCTGAGTCAAACTTCAATATAAAAAGATGACTCCCTCAAAGGACATCTTCCTTCGACAACTGCTGCTATAATAGACTAATCCTAGAAGGATTAGCTATGTAAGTGCTTTAAAAAACAACCAAAAAATAACGCCCACATAAGAAATTTTGAAGCTTCCCGCACCGATCAAACTTCACGAAGACATCAGGGAGTTAAATTACTCATCCCATAGGGACTTCCCGCATCGATCAATCTATTTAGATAAAAGTCCAAAAGAGAAAAACCTTTTTAGTCATAGACTTGCCCATTGTGACCTTTGGATCTCTTTCCCGAAGAACATGCTACCTCATGTCATATAAAGATTACACCTTTCACCTTTCGCACCATTCTCACTCCCAATTTCTACCACCTCAAGGCGACCTCTTGGAAACCAGAAATTTTGGATCATGTGACTTACTTTCACCTTAGAACAAATCGATCATGCCCAATGTGTAGTAGGGTTTGCGTTCCTCACCTTCCTCCAAGGTATGATAGACTCAGTATGATCATAACCAATCCGCTGGATTTATTTCCCACTCTTATCTTTTGACCATCTTTTTTACATTTTGATACCTTATATAGGATGTGGTCTCGACATTACCTTTGGGGGGGCATTCTTTCTTTTGCCACAATCGAAATCACCTATACAAGTTGCCTAGGAAACCCCCCCACCTATTAAGAGCACCTATCACTCCTCCCCATATCATAGAGCCCAGTTTGAGAACCTTTGCCTCTGGGTAGCTGCTCCATCATATACCCCAAGGAATCTGCAGACTACGTTCGGCTCTCTTACCCATAGAAGCTAAAGCTAGCCAATTCCCTGTCTCTAAGACACATTTTACGGGAATAGCCATTAGGTCCTCATCAACTCTACCGATAGATGTGTCATTCTCATGTTTGGCCGATCACTTAGATTATGTGGATAGGGCCTTACTTTGGGGGTGCCTTTTGCTTCCATTTCTCAATGCAGATGCAAATGTCACTTGCTGATACCTCCACTATCCACCCAAAAATATTTCAACCAATCAAAACGAACAAAACCACCTCTATCAAAAATTCTTCCATGAAACCCATCATAGCTCAACATTGTGACGCCGCAAAAACAACGAAGTTCTAGGAACTTTGCTTCCACTAAACACATAACCGAAACTACAACCTTTTTACATTACAAGGTAATATGTTGATCAACTACTAAAGAATAAACATAAAAAACAATTCTATATTGCTTCACACCCTAATTGTTGTGGTATTTTTTTTTATTACCATATTATATTGGGGTATGTTTCTTTCTTTCATTCTTTCTATCACATTTTATTGTGTCTTAGTTTATTAAAATGTAAAATTTTAATAAATTGATAGTGAAGTTTTTTTTTTTTGATTTTTTTCTTCATCATATGACTCTAGTTGAATATATAGCTTCATACTTCATTTATAATTATATCTTGCTGTGAATTATTAATTTTTTTGTTTATTTTTTTTTCTTAATGTTTATTATTCACTAATTCTTTTTAACTATATATTTTATATACCTTAAAGAATTATCACTATTTGTTATCATTGCTATTTCAATTTTTCTTCTTGTATATGTTAAGATTATCAAAGAGTTTCCATGCCTCCAGTATCTTTATTGCGTAATTTTTAGAATTATTTTACTTCATTTCCATGATTCATGTCATACATTCATTAGAGAAAAGTTTGTTAAACATCTTTATAGTGTCATATCTTATATTTATCATATTACAATTGTTCTATATTCTTATATGCTGGCTCGTTTACAAATAAATTCTTTCAAGATAATGTATTTTGTACATGCACTAGACAGACATCAATAGTTTTATATTTTACATTTGAGGTATTATATTTAATCTTTATTTTGAATACATAAATACTATATATATATATATATATATATATATATATATATATTTATAATCTCAAATTTAACAGTGGTATTACATTCAAATTTATGTTTGAAAATATGGTTGGGGGTGGGTGGCTTTAATAGCCACCTGCCAATCCATTAAGACCCCACTCCCCTTTGCGTGCAGGTTACTCCTTGCTGGGCCGCATATCTTCATTTATTGCATTGTAGATCCGCAGATCTTATGCCCCCCGTTTGGTTTGCCTAGTGTATACTCGGCCTTGGCCGCGTGGGTTAGAAATGGTGGTTATAGATGAAGCTACAGCTAGTGAAACAGGGGTGTTACCTCCACTTTCATTGGGTGCTGCAAGTTGTGTTCTTGGCAGGGATATACAGCCATGACCTGTGACACAGTAATTAGCCAGGAAGCAGGTAGGTCGCAAGAAGAAAAAAAAACCTTTTTGAGTGCTTAAAACAAGTAGGTCGTCCAAACATGCGGCCATCTGTTCAGTATTGCATGCATCCTCAAATTCAGGATTCGCCTTCAAGATATTTTTATCAAAATCGATTAAGGGACAGTGAGAGTGCTACGAGGAGACCTGATGAAATTTATTACAAGATTATCTTAAGCCTTTGAAGCATGCCGACCGTGGAAGGAATTTCACCTACTAAAAGATTGTCATGTAATGCCAAAACAATTAAACTTGTTAGGTTTCCAATCTGTGGAGGAATTTTCCCTTCTATTTTGTTGGAATCAAAGTACAATATTTCAAGTTTAGGAGAAAGTTGTCCCACAGAAGAGGGCATGGCTCCTGCAAGATTATTTTGATCTAATTGTATAGTTCGAAGATGAGAACAAGTGGTAAGAGCAGTGAGAATGGGCAAGCTTGTGTTGCTGCCGCTGACAAATTGGTTATCCCACAAAGAGAAAATAGTAAGTCTATGCAACATTCCCAGCTCTGTGGGCAACATTCCACTCAGCAAGTTGCTTTCTAAGCTGAGTACTTGTAGTTGCGAACAATTAGAAAGTGCAACAGGAATTCTGCCACTAAATCTGTTAACACCAAGATACAAACCTGTCAACAGGGTATTCTTGAAGCACAACTTGTTTTGCCATTATTTGAACATCTCATAGCCTTTGGGAAGTGCATTAAATTTCTTAATACATACGTAGGTTTATTTATATATATAATTAATATTATTTCCTTGGCTATAGTTATATTAGTATACTTTTGTTAATATAAAAAAAAAGTGTTAATAGTATATTAATATTAATATAATTTAATAATAATAAATCCATTAGTTTTAATACTACTTTAATATGAATAAAATTTACGATATTAGTATCCTTATTAAGCATTAATGAAATATGGGTAACGAACTTAGTAAGTTTAGAGCTTTTGCATTAAAATTTTCTTTCTACACAATTTAATAGGTATTGAACAGGGAGTTCAAATAGATTTGATTTCATTTCCCTTAATAATTTGCAAATGGATTTACAATGAATTCTTAAATGAGGAAAAGAAAAACATACTAGAGCTAGAACTTAAATTACTTCATTGGCATATTGAAAACTATTTAAAATTTAAGTCTTTCCATCAACAATACAAGAAGAGAAAATGCACTAATATTCCAACTTTTCCAATACATCTCTTTTAAGTAACAAAATGAAATTTAATATTTTTTTAAAAAAAATTCCCAACATTCCACAAGGGAGTTTCAAAAATATTTCCAATAAGTTTTAGAGTAAGAACTACTAATATTCAACAAGATCAACACACTCATATGAGGTTCCAAGCCAAGTTTGAGGAGAATAAATTGTCTTTCCTTCAACTTTCAATTCCATCCACATTACAACCTTAATAATGAAGATCAATACAATCTCTCCTTCAAAATCTTATACAACATTTTCCACTTAATGTGGGAACAATTTACAATAATGGAAGCTAAGATACAAAGCAATATTACACTTTCTTCCACTTTAGGTGGGTAAAAATACAAGGTAGTTTCACATTGTCATCAACAAGGCTCCAATGCTACAAACATCAACAAGGTAGCTCCTCCAATAGTTTGCTTGATTCACAACAAATAAGGGGAGAGGCAACGCTCTCCTCCCAACCAAGATACCCAATGGAGAAGAGAAGCCATCCTCTCCATTGGCCCTCGAGCCCCAACCACATTACAATGGGATAAAATCCAACTCATGGCAACTACTAGCTTCCACATAACTTAACATGATATTTCACATTCATTCCATAATCCTTCAAAACAAAAATCAACAACTCAACAAGAGGGAAACCATCAAAACAACAAAGTCACAAGGCTTATCAAGAAAGCCATAAGAGTAAGACCTATGGGGAGGCCACTTATGCCTCCCAATGGGAATGGGTGCCACCTAAAAGCCTCCAATGCAAAACACAATACCCCTAACAACTCTTATGCCTCCCTCAAGTACCCCTTATCCCTCCATCCACTCTTATGCCTCCCTCACCTCTTATGGCTCCCTCAAAGTAAGAACAAGGAGAAAATGTAAGCATTTCTCATACTAGGTGGGCACCCAACCCAAACTCCCTCCTCAAGAAAATGATCTCTTATGCCTCCCTCAAATAAACTCCCCATAGTCTCCTCCCACTCCCAACTTAGGCATTCTACCCATTCCCAACAAGCATTTCAAACAACAACATTCAACACAACATATATACACATACATATAACAAAAACAAAAAAAAACATAATACAAACAAAGGTGAAGCTCCTACCTTTCCATGGTAGAGCTTGTTCCAAGTATAAAGTCTCAAATACCTCCAAAGATCAAGCAAGCATCCATAAGCTCTAACAAAATTCCCACAAGTATCAACAAGCTCCAAAAATCCACAACTCCTTCAAAAACCCTCTCCTCTCCAAAATACAAGAGACTAAAAATGAAACCTCCCAACCCCCAAAACAAACAAGAGGATCCAATAAATAGAGAAAAGAGAGGGAGGGATGATGTGGCTCCAAGTAGGATGCCACCTCCTTTTCCCTCCACTCCACATCACTTGGTCAACCTCATATTCCAAAGCACCATTAATGAGTGGTTGAAAGAAAGGCAAGCACCTTACACACTCCATCTAAGCCCACTCCCCCAAAGGACAAAATTAAATTTTTGAAAGAAAGTGAAATTAATATTTTACCCTTTTTATCCCCCCAAAACACCTAAAAGACCCTAAATTTTTCCTTCCAACCCATAGGTAGGGTCGGCATGAGGTTTTAAGAGGTGTGGGACAAGTTTGACTTGTCCCATAAGCTTTCAAATTTGGCCCCTATGGCCAAATTCGAGTTTCCCATGTGGGGGTAGAGTGTGCTACACTCAAAACTCAAACACACATCATTCCACACAAAATCCAAAGTAAATCAAGCCTAATAAATGAACTCCCTTTTGGTCATATCTTTTAATTTGCTTAAAACAAATTAAAATTAGTTTAATTAAGACACTACAACCCATGAATAATAAAGGGGGTAAACACCAATCCAAAGAATATGAATAATAACACAAGTAAAATTTCACTTACTAAGAGAAACACATACTAACATACTAGAAAGGGAAAATTAAAACAAAACAACACATAACCCCTAGGTCACAATTTTCCCCTAACCAAAAAAAATTCTAACACACACACAATTACTTGTTGCCATGGTGACCTTAGCTAGATTCTTCTCGAATTCCGATGTGGTTGGTCTCCACTCCCCAATATTGTTGTGAATATAATATACCTGCAGAACAGAGAATACCTCCTTCGGCCTGTTGGCCACATTAAAACATTCATGCCAAATATACAATATAATCTAAAATAAACGACACATGATTTACTATCATCTATGCAAGTATGATATCACTTACACTTTCTAGCACATTTCTATTCCACATTTCATTTATGTCAAAACGATCATCACATTAATCCAATTATCAAGCTCTACCCAATATGATTAAATATATCACATGTCATAATTAAAGATAAATAACCATGTCAAAAGTATACCAATATCATCATCAAATGTCCACCAGTAGACCATATGCATCCTATAAAGATCAAATCAATAACAGTCTAGTGTCTATGATATCTACCAGCATGCTAAATCAAGAAACCATAATAAATCCATAAGTGAAGTAACCAGTCTCGAAAACAACAAAACGAAAATGGTGTCGAAGGGAAGTGGGCACTACAAACATACACCCTTACCCATAACCCAAACTACATCTAAACCCAAACCCACACCTACAGCATCTGCCTCGACTAAACCTATTACAACCTTAGGGGCCACCCTAACCACCAGCCTTACTCATCCACCTATCAAACTAGATTTAGCTACATCTTCCAAAGTCAATACCACACCTACTCCATCAGCTAAAAAAAAGAACCAAATCCATAGAACTCATACTCCAGCTACTCCAATCACACCTGCATCGGTCCTATCTGTCTTAGGACCTCAGCTTCCCAGCATGGTTAAGAAACTTCCACCCATCAATAAATTAAAAACACAGCAGCCCACTCCTTCCTCATAAACCTCTAACCTACCCAAGCGCCCGAGTCTCTCACACCCCCTGCTCAACCCGCATCATCTACCTTCACAACACCTCTGTTATCCCCATGGGTAACTTTCCCTCTTCCCCCTTCCGCTTTCCCTTCTAGACCTCAGACACCCATATCACCTTTACCTAGGAAGGTGTAACCTAAAAACAAAAATCCGCTACCCTCCGATAAGGTAGTCAAAAAAACTGTACACCCTCCTACCCATTCAACTACCATACCCCTACCCAAACAAACATGACCAACACCCAATACTACTCCAGCACCCAAAACCATGGCTCAACCCCACTCCCCCTCCTACGAGGATTGTTCCTCAACAATCAATCATACCTACACCCAAACCCACTTTCACCTCTCATTGCAACCCACTAGTGGGGTCCTATGCCAAAATTTTAACCAACCTCCTTGAGACCTCTGTTATCACATTACCGCCACTCAAACCTTATGACCCCCTCAAACCCAAGCCAAAAGGTTTTGATGACACTAAAATTTGTGCCTACCATTGTGTGTTAGGGAACGATGTAGAGAACTGCAAGGCCTTGAAAATTGTCCTTATCCAGTTGTGTCCTCCGGAAGCCAACTTTGATGATGATGACCTTCTCTATGAGGACCCTGCCTCACCAAAACCCATTCCCACACTGTACACTCAACAACCACAACCTCCACCCCCACAGCTCCTAGAACCACCCCCAAGATTTAAAATTAACATGGTTTACATCAGAGAACTTACCACACCATCACCCAAATGTTGTTGCACCCAGCTCACCTCACAGTGTTTTTCTCCTCTGGTAGGTTTCTACCCGTCATGTCGTTATACCACTCACCCTACACCTTCTCTGTTTTCCAACTCCCCTCAGATCAACATGATCCATGTTACTACCCATTCTCAAAAGGATAAAGGTAAAGAAAAGGTGACTGAACCACCAACTAATCCTATACCCAACATACCATCTACACCCATACCTAAAATCACTATCCACAGCCCCACATACCCCATTTCTAATGGAGTCACACATCGTACCATGCTCAAACAATTACACCAATCTCCCCTCAAAATGTTCTTATATGACCTCATCCAAACCTCGGAATCCCATCATCAAGATCTCACAAAGGTTCTTCAATCTATTGATGCTTTACCCAATGGCCCTACACCCGTAGCCTCCATTATCACACCCCATCATGTAGCCTCTCTTACCAAATTACCACCTTCATCTATACCTCACCCTATTCACCAAGTATCCTCCCTTAGCTTCTCAGAGGAAGAGATCACACCACACCAAACAGATGACCCAGACCCAGCCCTCTTCATCTCTGTCCACATTGATGATATACATGTACGACGTGTAATGATTTATGGGGGAACTAGCATTAACATCATTTCATTCCATGCATTCGCTCAAATGCGCATACTCGACAATTGCATGAATAAACATTTTGTCATGTTGTGTTTATTCAATGATGTTATTACCTCTACACTGGGCACCATCATCCTCCACATTCGATTGGGCCCCTACATTGTTCCAGAGTTATTCTACGTCTTGGAGGGGGAATTCCAATATAATTTGTTTCTTGAAAAACCCTGAATTCATGTCATGGGTTGCATTCCTTCCACTTTGCATCATTGTGTAAAATTCGAGCACAAAGGGCACACCTACTATCCCAGCTGATCCAACACCTTTCAAAACATGCAACATTCTCTACCGACCTAATGATGTGCTTATACCCATTAAGGCATCTACCTCCACAATCACTACCGCTTCACCTACACTTCTGCTTACTAGTACGGTCGTCACCTCCATCGCACATACCTCTTCCACTCCTACGACCGCCAAAACCTCCACAACCAACCCATCAGTCTCCCAATCCGTTAAATCCACCTCCGCATCGACCTCTGACACATCATATTTTCCCTCTACCCACATACCAACCACCGATCCCTTGGAAGGTGTTTTTCAATGTCTCACTCTAGGGGAATATCGCCTATATAGTGTCAACACATTCCTTACTCCACAAGAGTATGGGAGTCTTAACCAACACCCTTGCTATGATCACCACGTAGGAGAATGCCTCCTTTACGGTCCTCCTCATCATCATACTAGTCTCACCTATGGGGCACTTGATACTACCATGTACACACCTAAACCACCATCACAAACCTGCCCATTTTCTGCTAACTTCCAATCTCTTACCAATCACCGTTTTGCCCACAAATTCTTGCACCGATGTGCATGTAAGGGTTTTGGTTTTGGCTTTTATGAACAAGGCCACCATACCATTATTCCATGTACCACCTGCAAACATAACGACTGTAGTGGTATCGGCTTTCCTAAACCACTTACCAAACAAGCCCGCATTTAACCCATTGAGGACATCAGCCCTTCTCCACTTTCTTCACCTGCTCCACCTTCATATTCACCTTCATTACCACCTTCACTGATGGAGTTGATGGATCCAAAATCTATCCCTCCTAATTTTTTTTTCATAAACACCATTTCATTGGGGCCTTTGACTTATCAACGCGAGGTCGAGGCTCCTTCCTCTCTTCCCTTCCTGTATCCTAAAATGATCGATGATGATACACCTTCAATTAATGTCATTCAATGTTAGGATCATGAATCTATACTCACCTACCTTGGTGCAGAAGACTCATATATTCATCAGTCGTTACCCTCTGAGACGCAAACCATGTTGAATGAATTGACTATCGAGATCAACATTCATACTCAGGACGAACCACACATCTTAAATATTGGTCAATCTTTAGATGCTGCTAAGCAGGAAGCCATCACTTCTTTTCTCAAAGATCATAACCACGCCTTTGCTTGGCCTTATGCAAACATTCTTGGTATTGACCCCACTATAGTGATCCATAATATCATAACCATTCCCAATGCCAAACCCATCAAACAAAAGCTGAGGAAAATGCACCCTCGCATTGCCCTTCTCGTCAAAGAAGAGCTTCAGTGCCTTCTTTTTATTTCCTTCATATTACCCATTGATTATCCTCGTTGGATTTATAACATTATCCCTATCACTAAAGTGACAAAGGGAGTCCATATTTTCATGGACTTCCATGACCTCAACCTATCCTACCCGAAAGACAACTTTCCGTTACCTGGTATTAATGAACTGGTCGACCTTACCACCGGTCACGAGATTTTATCACTGATGGATGGCTTATCGGGTTACAACCAAATCTTGCTTGCCCCAGAAGATCAACACAAGACCTCGTTCATAACCCGTTGGGGGACCTTCTACTATCAATTCTTTCCTTTTGGCCTTAAAACTGCTGGTGCCACATATCAGTAGGCTATGACTTACATCTTCCGTGACATCATGCATCGCATATTGGAATATTATGTGGATGATCTCTTAGCTAAATCTAAATTCCACTCCAAACACCTTGCCATCCTCAAAACCATCTTTGACCATCTCATTAAATATTGCATTCGCCTTCAGCCAAAGAAGTGTGTCTTCGCAGTTCTCTCAGGAAAGCTCCTGGGATTTATTGTTTCCTTACGTGGTATAGAAGTTGACCCTACTAAATTCAAGGCCATTCTGGAAATGCCTCTGCCCACTAACCTTAGACAACTCCGTAGCCTACAAATGTGGAGGTCACTTCAGTGGCCTTTCTGTTGTTAAGTGTATTCTTCACCTAGGCTATTACTGGCCGACCCTTAACTATGATTATTGCGACTACATCAAACATTGTGTAAAATGCTAACAACATGCCAATCTTCATCATACACCTAGTCACCGCCTTACAGGTCACCCGTGACCTTTGGCCCTTCTCTCAATGGGGTTTAGATCTTGTCAGAGAGATCAACCCCCATTCTTCCTAATGACATCAATGGATCATCACTACTACTGAATACTATATAAAATGGGTTGAAGCCATATGACTCATCTCCATAAAAGTTGAGAAAACATGTGAGTTCATCACTAATCACATCATTTGTCGTTTTGGTGTTCCTCATCGCCTCATCAATGATGATGGGAAACAATTCAAAAACAAAACATTACAAAAAATTTGTGATGCCTTCGACATTCAGCTGAAGTTTCTCATCACCTTATTACCCATAGACCAACGACTAATCCGAATCCACTAACAAAACCTTAAAAAAATTCTCATGAAAGTGGTTAACGATACTGGGAAGGACTGGAATATGCACATTCCTTTTTCCCTATGGGCATACCACACTAGTATCCGCACTTCCACTAGTTGCCACACCATTTTCTCTGGTCTACGGTATACAGGCTATTCTACCTCTCGAAGTCTAGATTCCCTCACTCCGCATTTCTCTCCATGACATGCTTAATGATGACAAACTTTCGTTAGGACTATTTATCAAAGCTTGAGGTATTAGATGAATGTCATCTTAACGCTCTTGTTCACCTTCAATTTTACCAAAAACGTATAAAATGTGCCTACGAAAAACATGTTTCCATGAACGAACCTTCCAAGTCGGTGACCTTGTCCTGAAAGAATATAAACATGTAACCAAAGCAGAAAAACTAAACGAGGAAAATTTGCTCCTAATTGGCTTGGACCATACATCGTGACTCATACTTATGGATCAGGTGCTTATCGTTTATCTTCACTCGATGGTAAACCCGAACCTGAGCCCCTTAATGCCTTGCATCTTTGACCATTCTATTGTTGAATTTTAGTCCTACCTCACCTTTTGTCTCTTTCCATGCTTGTCCCTTGAGTGCTATCCACTTCATACACCTCACCAATGATTAAACAAGAATCATGTGAGTACCCATCACTTGTTATCTTCTCTTGAATATGTGTACCATGGCACTACAGATAACATGATTCTCATGGATACTTTTCATCTACCTTTAGATGAGATCCCATGGTCATTTCACCATACTTTTTGAACAAGAATCTTATTCTTCACCTTGGTCTTGTCCATGACTTCAAATCCCTCACATGAGTCCTAACTCCTTGAGTCAAACTTCTAATATAAAAGATGACTCCCTCAAAAGGACATCTTCCTCTCGACAACTGCTGCTATAAATAGACTACTCCCTCGAAGGATAGTTATGTAAAGTGCTTAAAAAAAACACAAAAATGAGAAAATTTGAAGCTTCCCGCATCGATCAACTTCACGAAGACCTCAGGGAGTTAAATTCCTCATCCCATATAGACTTCCCGCATCGATCAATCTATCTTAGATACAAGTCAAAATAGAAAACTTTTTAGTCATAGACTTGCCCATTGTGACCTTGGATCTCTTTCCCGAAGAACATGCTACCTCATGTCATATAAAAAATTAACCACCTTTCACCTTTCTCACCATTCTCACTCCCATTTCCTACCACCTCAAGGGACCTCTTGGAAACCAAGACATTTTGTGATCATGTGACTACTTTTCACCTTAGAACAATCGATCATGCAATGTATTTAGGGTCTTGCGTTCATCACCTCCTCCAAGGTATGATCTACTCAGGTATGATCCTAACCAATCAGGTGGCTTTATTTCCCCCTCTTATCTTTTTGACCATATCTATTTACGTTTTGATTACCTTATATAGGATTTGGTCCTTGACACTTACCTTTGGGGTATTCTTCTTCTTTTGCCACAATCAAAATCACCTATACCAATTTGCCTATAACCCACCCACACCTAATAGACCTAAACCCACAACATACCTAAAACCTACTAACTCATTTTCATACCTCATCCTATTCTTCCCTAACTCATGGGAGAACTACATTGGCCTGAGGTCTCTTTTTTCCGGGGCTATGTAGGCAAGAATCCTAGGGAATGGGACCCTTGGATGTTAGCTCGGCCACTCTCTACCCTAAACAATTCATCTTTCATCTTCCTCAAATTACATCATACCCTACTTAGTTTCCATTTTGTATCCAACTTTGAAAATTAAACCACATATATAACAAGTTGCTTCATATTTTAATCCTCATTTCAACATACATTTATTATGACTACTATTTCTCTACCATCATCATACATATATTATAAAGCATCTTAACAATAGCCCATATTATCATTCATTATACAAATTAATGAATCACAACCCCAACCACTTTAAAAATTGATCCATGCCTCTGACTTGACTCAATCCATGCCTAAATCAAACCTAACTCAACCATGCCTAAACAAACTTGACTCATTCATGCCTAAACAAACCTAATTCAATCCATGCCTAAGACCTGACTCAATCCATGCCTATGACCTAACTTGATCCATGCCTAAGACCTTACTCAACCATGCCTAAACCAGCCTGGCTCGATCCATGCCTATGACCTAACCTAACTTCATCATGCCTAACTCACCTAAAACATCCATATCAAAAGTTTCAAATCAAAAGTCTCATCAAAACATCAAGAATCTCATGTATCTCATCATATAAATAAATGTGTATCTCAATACAACATACATGGATATCCCATCATGTCCATCATCTCACAATCATCGACACACAGGCTGGTCTCCTATACAATAAAATGATGAATCAATACAAAATCTCTTCAGCACGCATGCTCAAAATATACAACAAAAACTCTCGTACATCCTCACTATCTTCGGCACATAGGATGGTATATATAAGAAAATGACTATAATACATCAAAAATCAAAAGCCTTATATATCACATCTCGGCGGATATCCTCCATCTCTATATCACCTGTACCCTCTGCCTCCTCCACCCCTATATGGTGACCTGCTAGCATCTCCCCACCCATCATAGGTGGTGGCTAAATCCCTGCTGGAGCCTCACCTAGAGCTAGTCTCCGTGCACTGGTAACCTCTCCCTGATCTGGCCTCGGAGCCTGATGGCCCCCTGTGCTCTCCACACTGTGAGTGTGGGATCTAGTCGTCTCACTCGATGCCTGCTATTCATGGTACTCTCCATAGGATAGAAATTCTATCCCAGCTACCATCAGCTGGTCTTGGTAGTATCTGGCCTCACCTAGGGCATCTCGTAACATGGATATAGGCCCGCTCTGTGGTGGCCCCATAGGCCTCGGCCCCTGTACCTGTCCTTCAAGACCCTATCCCACTCCTATCTGTGAACTAGGACCCTATCCTGGTGCCTATGGTGGTGCCCCTGTCCCTGTACCTGTATTTGGGCCTATAACACCCCAATCTGTGCCTGAGTTGTGGCCAAATGGCCCAGAAAACCTACCACATGTGCCTGTAAGGCTGCCACCTGACCATCATCCTCCCCCTACCTCCAAACCACCCTTTTTTCTCAAAACCTACCCACCTTGACCCTTTTCCCCCCAAATAAACACCTACACCTCCCTTCCACCTCATCCCCTCCCTTCCTTTCCCATTTCTTTCTCTCCCCATTCCTATTTTACCCACTTTCCCTCTCATTTTCAATTTTTTTTTTCACCCACCTAAAAATAAAAACCACAAAACAATTTACAAATCCTATAATCTATCTAACCAAATACAACTAGAGTTGGATGCTTATCTCATCGTGATGCCATCATCTCAGTGGCACATCTGGCCACTCTACTAGTGGCCTACTTGATCCCTCTCCGGCCCCTGCCATTACCAAATATCCACCCATGTCTCCAACCAATCGAATCACACACACCAATCCTATAGACCTGCCTCTCACCAACCAATCACCCACCATTCACACCACCAACTCAACACTCAGTTCCATCCTGACACTTTTCCCTCTTTTCTCTCTCTTTTTTCATTTTCTCAAATCACAATATGATAAATTAATAACACAAAAAACACAAATTTTTTGTTTGTATAACAAACCTGACCTAACCGACACCGGTTCACCTTCACCGGCATCAGTCGCATGCCCTACCTTACCATGGTCAGTTTCCCTATACTGGCGTCGGTTACCCTTGACTAGCATCGGTCACCCTCTCTTACACCAACCTAAAATTTTACCCTATTACCGTACCCATCACTCTTTTTATTTCCAGACCTAAACCTTACCCCAATCATTTTCCCCACCCAACCTCTATCCAAACCATTTACCTCACCCTCCTGGCCTCATCATTTCCTACCTAATCTCATCCTCCTTTGGGGACTCCTTATTTTACCCATACCTCGGCCTTACCTGCGCCATGACCTAGATATTTGAACTTGGACCATCGCTAGTGACCTTTGACCTCATGTGTTTGTTATACGTTATAGCACCGTTACCTGTGTTGTTGACCTAATGACCTTACCTAGCCTATTGTCATGACCGTTTATCCTTACCCTAACTTTGGTGTACTGGAACATACCTAAATGTTCCTGCACCTAACCTACATCATGTTTCCTGACCATATCCTATACCTTGGATACCGGAATCATTTCGACCTTGTTTGGATAAACCTATCGACCTTAGACAATGTAGAGTTTGACTGCTCTTTAACCCGGTAGTATGCTGTAGTTTATATGTGTGCATGCATTTGACTGTTACTACCTTTGACCCTAACCCATTACCTAGATTTCCTGAGTCAACCTTTAACCCTTTTTCCTCTATTCCTCACCTTCCCTTTTCTCACATTTACCTTTTATCAAACCACTCACCAACTCTTCCTTCTGCCTCATCACTTCCTGGTTTGAGGGGGATCACCTTCACCCACACATGGGGCAACCACATCTTATTTTTGTTAGCGTCGCTTACCAATACAAGCTACGCAACAAAAAGGGGCAAAATGTAGACACTAAAATTAGGTCACACTCCCCTTTGGTCCCTCAACAAATAAACACCCTTTATCACATTAACCTAGCAATGGCCCCTTCACTCCACTAATATTAATTTAATTAATTTAATTAAATTAATTAATTATCCTCACCACATTTATTATTTAAATATCTTAATTAGGGATAATGTCCACATACATCTCACCTAGACACCTAATCAAGCCAACTCACCCTAAGACCTATTATTAGTAAGTTTCCATAACTAACTAAGACTTACCCAAACCCTAAAAATCAATGCCTACATTCCCTCTAACCACATTCCTGCATGCTTACAAGAAGCTTCCATTCTAATTTGTAGGTGAATGACATGAGATCCCAAAAAATCAAGGGGATCTACCTAGTTTAGTAAACCTAGAAAATCCCACCTTAACCGAAGCCGCGTAAGCCAGAACCACTGTTAGTCACCTTTTAATCCCCAAAAAAACCTTATTTTGGAGGTTGGAAAACATTGGCACATTCCTGGGAGATATTGCATCTTCTGAGAATGAATTTCAGTGAGAACACACATGCAAGGAAGGAGATCAAGCATTTTCTCTTGCATAGCCATCCAATACTCACCCCAGCAAGGATTTGCTCCAACTAAGCAAAAAGGAATGCACATGCAGCCCATGCAAAAGCTTTCCTATGATTGGTGATCCCCTGTAGCCTTCAAACTCTTACCAGCACCTTCATTCCTTACTCGCAGGCATCCAGAACTAGGTTCCAAGTAAGTAGAACATTGTACTCCTTCGATTCATTGGTTTCATCATTATATTTTCATCCTTTGTTTCCTTAGCCACCCATTGACCTCCATTCATACTCACCCCTCCACATACCCATTAAAAATTCACTAAATCCCATCCAATCCACTTAGTACCTTGTTACAGCCAATCAGATCCTTTGTGTAATCACAAGGGAGACCCAAAACTCATTATGTGGCATTTCTAGTATTCCACAATAACCGGCACCAGTTTTCCCCAACCAGGGTCGGTCACCCTTAACCGGCGTCGGTCTCTGTGTTTACCCATACAACCCAGAACAGTGACCTATCCACCTATTCCCACATCATCCTTAATTATCTATGACCTACCTAAGACCTCTATCAGACCTGCAGAGACCCAGAACTAGTTACTTGACCTTCGGATCTTATTTTAACTTAGCCCGTTAGATTAGATCTTTCTTATTGTATTTTGGATGAGATACCCAAATAATTTTAATTGCAATAGGATTTACTTCATTACCCACATTAAATTATTTTGAACAATGGACTGACAACCATCTAGGAAGTATCACACTTCCTGGATCTAGCACATGCTATACAGTTGACTGTACATATTGTTTAACTCTTTCTGGTGGTCTTGCTTTCCATTGTAGGTAGTTCCTCCTAGCCAAAAGGAAGTTCTCACGATCAGCTATGGATTAAGAAGTCATATGCATGCAACAACCCATCAACCAACATTTCAATAGGTATCCTCCTACACCCGTTACCCTATCTGTTTCGTCAATATTTCAAAGAAATGTCTAAGAATCAGGTGAAACAGGAGCTAGGTGGATGGGTCCAAAATATCATTCAGAGTGATTTGATTTTCCAGAGCACCGAGAGTTTAATTAGAGGCATGGTTGTAATAGGAGGAGGCATTGAAGGTCTAGTAATTTAGAGACCATAGGTGTCAGTGAGGAGGAGGCAACGTGTTGAGGTAAGAATCAAATCATATTGTGTATTTTCAATTAAAATTTGTGGTAAAATAAAAACATGGGGTGGGAAATTAAAAATTTGAAATGAGGCTGAAAATGAATGAAATTTGGTATTGAGAGGGTGAAATGTAGATTCATTAGGTGAGTAAATGAATGGGGATGGGGATTTGGTGGTTGTGGGGTAGGTTTTAGGTTTTTTTATTCAATTTTTTCAAAATTTGGGGCATGGGGGTTTGGCCTTAGGGCCGAACCAGAGACTGATGCAAGTTCAACATACCAGTGTCGGTGGTTGAGATAGGTGACCGGTATCAGTTAGAGTGACTGGTGCCGATTAAGGTGACCAATGCCGGTTAAAGTGACCGATGTCGGTCAGTGTGAAAAGTGGACTAGTTTATAAAAGGTTCAGTTATGGGGAAAGATGAACTTATAAGATAGATAGGTAATTTTTCTAGAGAGATGGGAGGTAGAGTAGAATAGAAATAGGTGGGTATAAGATACTTATAGCTATGAATAGGAAGGTATGAGTTAGGTGAAATACCAAAGGGGAGAAAGTGATGAAAATAAAACATGGGGACTTGTTTAGACTAGATAAAATGGATGATAGGTTAGTGAAAGAGTTAGGAAATTAATAGGTAGGTAGAGTAATGTGGGATAGGGATAGGTAGAGGGAGAAATGAGTAAAGTGGGTAAGTACTTGACATTTTTGTGTTACATGGATGTAGGTGCATCACCAGTTGATTATGCGGGACAGGGTACCATCATTATTAATGGAGATGTGACATAGTGTCACTGAGGATGAGTGGACTCACATGTAAGAGGTTATATTTGTTAGGATTAGGTAATACATGTAGATTGGATGGGATCAATAGGATCAAAGTATCATGGTTGTTCTCATAAATAGATGGGATTTAGTAACCAATACCTTCCATCTACCAACCAACAAGATTACGATATCGTTGGAGGATGTATATAGGATTATATTGCTACTGATTGTTGGTGAGACTTTTTACTTAGTGTTAATAGAAGGGGATTTTGAGGTGATAATTACAGTGTTTGGAGAGATAGTGAGCAACCTGATGGAGCATAGTGTTAGTCTTGTGTATGGGGACATGTATGTTAAACACCCACATGAGACACGATTGGCATCATTGATGATGGTAGTGGTGGGGTGCTATGCACTTCCAGATTCAAAGGGTGGGAAATTTCCCAGTGGTTGATGGGAGTTATACAGGATATATTAGAGGATCGGGTATGTTTTATATGGATGCCTACATATCTAGTGTAATTATACAAGGAGTTGTTAGCCTACCAAAGGATGTGGAAATACAACATCTATTGTACATTCCTTTTACACTACTGGGCGTACAAGCACATAGTGATTGTGTGGCCATGGGGACTGCTAGCATTAAATTAGCACCATGGTGGATAGAGGGCTAGAAATAGGATATGGATGGCAGTAGGTGGACATCCATGAGTAGAGGAGGTAACACATGATGTGGTGTACTACAAATGATAGCTGAAGGGTTTTTACGCTATGGACATAGTATGGTGGCACTATTTTGGTTTTCTTAAATTTAGAGGGATGGACCAGAAGTTACAAGGGATATAACTACTGAGGTGGATACAGGGTAGGTGTACTGGAAAGAACGAGATGATTCTGGTTGATAGAGTCCGACGCCAGTTCATACTATAGTTGGAAGTGCTGACACCATTCCCACAATACCGCAAAGATGATGTAGAGAGACCATTGTCTCCACCCCATCCTATAGAACCAATAGGACAAGAGGAGGTGTCAGTTGATATAAAAATGGATGATGCAGGGACTACTGTGGCATATAGATAGTAATGGGTAGCAGAGTTATAGGCAGTACCGCCATGGACAGGTCAGCTAGATTTAGCCATGGTGAAGGTACATAGGGATTCCTTATAAGGACAGGAGATTGTTCTAGGTGTGTAGTTGACAACAACACAGGCACATGTGGCCACATTGACAGGGAAGGTGTCTACTTTACAAGGTCAGCTAGCACAGGCATAGGAACAGGCTCCTATACAAGCTCTCGTAGGGGATGGAGCATAGGTAGTAGTGCTATAAGAAAAGGTCATAGGGTTACAAAGTCGACTGATAGTAGCTCAGGCATAGGTTGTGGCCTTACAAGCCCAGGTATCCACATAGCTACTAATACAAACACTAGGATAGACACCAGTACAAGGTCCCATTTTACAGGCTCCAGCACTAGAATAGGGTCCCTTAGTACAAGCAAGAGGATAGGGGCCACTATTTTTGGGGTAGGGTTCACAGATTGGAGCTAGGCTGATGGCGCCACCCCATACTATATCAAGATCAACCAACCATGGTTGGTATTGATTATCCATCATACGCTGAGTATAGGGACCAATAGGTAGCCAGTGAGAGGACCAAGTCCCAGACTCACAACGCAGGTGGCACAAGGGGTCATTGGTCGTAGAGATAAGGTCAGGGTGATGTCACTAGATATCATAGGTTGAACTTGGTTGAAGGTAAGGAGGAGGATATGGTGGGTGGATGTTAGAGTAGGTATTTACCTTAGCTCATGTTCACCTAGGTACTTTATTTACCTTTACTATATTTATCCTCACCCACTTATGTGTGTGGATATTTCTTTTATCTTATTTAGATATTAGGAGATATTATCTAGTTGTTAGGTATAGTTCTTTCCTTAACCTATGGTATTGACTATTTCTTTCCTTGATCTATGGTATTGACTAGATCCTTGATGTCTAGTTCTCTCCTAAATCTATGGTCTTTACTAGTTTTTTTATTACTAGTTATTTCCTTGATTTATGGCTTGATCTACGACCTTGAATGGTTCTTAGATTGTTATTCCTTGCTTATATAAGCAAGGATCATTCTCAATGTATTGCATTGAATTCCATAATAATATATGATATTGTTTCTCATTTGTTTGCAAAGGTTTTATGTAAAGTTATTCTGGCAAATTGCTTTCATCTTATAGATCGTGGTGTTTGATTAGCATCTGTGTTCTTGGCTTGGCATGATCTGGTTATCGTTCCTTTCATGGTATCAGAGCTAGAGATTGCTATTGACATCCATATGTAAGTTTTATTTTGTAAATAAATTCATTGTATATTCATATATTTGGGATTTGGTCATATGTTGTTGCTGCAGGACCATTAAAATCCTTAGCCCTTGGTCATATGGTATGGTCATATGAGGGCTTAAAACTTGTGATTCGTACTAGTAGGTGCTTAACTTGAGCCCCCTCTAATTTTATTTATGTGGTGAAGGCAACAACAATTTATTTTGTTTTAGTGGCAACTAAAATAAATAACAAAGCAAAATATTAAAAAGCTTGTAACTTTTGATCGGTAACTTGGTTTTGAGTGCCATTTTTTGCAAAAGTGCTTGCTTGTTCGTGCTTGTTCCATTGGAGTTATTTATTTTGAGACTTGCACTATAATTATAAAGTGCCAAATATGGAGGAGTGTTGTAATCAATTATGGATGCAATTTTGGTTGAGTCCGACGTCCTAAATTTTTGGGAGTTTTAGTTTGTACCTATCATAGATACTGAGAATGATATGCTTATCTTTGAAGTATGTGGACTTCAAGAGGATGTTGTAAAATTTTTGGAAGAAAATTGATCACTCAAGAAATGAAATTCTCTTCTACAATCACTCATTCACTATAAGGATACAATAATACACTCCCTGCAGAACAAACTTACTAGCCTACAACATCACCATCATATTGTGGACAACCATATCCATGCTCCTAGTCCACTTGTAGATGTTGCTCTTGTACCCACTGACATTGATCTGGTTATCATTCCTTTCATGGTATCAGAGAAATTTTTTATCTGTATTTTCGACACTTTTGGCATGTTGACAGTCTGTCTTGTGGGGGAGCTATTCTGGTGGAGCCTAGTGTTAGTTTGTCAGTGTTTGAGTATTTTTTTATGACAACTCATACAGAGTTATAGCATCACTCCACCCATTCAGTAGTATGGGAGGGTGTGGCGTTGATCCTGCTTCTTTGGGTTTCATGTTCTTACCTTGTTACCTTGGCTTTTCTTGGATAGTGACACTCTGGAGTTTGTGTCCTTGCCTTATTGCTTTGGTTATTGTTCTTGGATCATGGCACACCTTTTTGCAGCAGTTGATCGAATTATGTTTGGTGTTTTTTTTTGTACTTTTGACATCACTCCATTGACAATCTCCTTGTATGGAGCTATTCTGGTGAAACCCAGTGTCAGTTGTTTTTTATTTTTGTGATCGAGCAGTGGATTTAGACCATAGTGCACACCAAACTTCTTCAGCATTGTATGAGTTTTTTTGAGCTGAGCTTCTTGGGATGCCTTGGAGTGGGTCTTTACTCTCTTTACTTTGTTGTTACTGGTTTTGGGTACCTTGCGGTGTCTCTTTTTTCCCAGTTATTGTACATGAGTATCTCATCAGTCCTAGTTGTTGGGACTCATACTGTGGACATGCCACATCTATTTTGGCCCCTAGCTTTACTTGAGTGGGGTGTTAGAGTAGGTATTTACCTTAGCTCATGTTCACCTAGGTACTTTATTTACCTTTACTTTATTTATCCTCACCCACTTATGTGTGTGGATATTTATTTTATCTTATTTAGATATTAGGAGATATTATCTAGTTATTAGGTATAGTTCTTTCCTTAATCTATGGTATTGACTAGTTATTTCCTTGATCTATGGTATTGACTAGATCCTTGATGTCTAGTTCTCTCCTAAATCTATGGTCTTGACTAGTTCTTTGATGACTAGTTATTTCCTTGATTTATGGCTTGATCTATGACCTTGACTGGTTCTTAGATTGTTATTCCTTGCTTATATAAGCAAGGCTCATTCTCAATGTATTGCATTGAGTTCCATAATAATATATGATATTGTTTCTCATTTGTTTGCAAAGGTTTTATGTAAAGTTATCTGTGTTCTTGGCTTGGCACGATCTGGTTATCATTCCTTTTAGTGGACAGAGATTAGTAGAGGGTATAGGTGAGGGTGGAGAGATGATGGTAGGGTGGTTGATAAGGTGTGAGGAGGATATAGGTGAGAGCGGATATGATGGCTTGAGATGGGGTTGAGATACCATGATATTTGATAACATATTATGATATATATATATATATCATCCTACGTGCCGAAAATTGTGAGATTGTACATGAGAGTTTTGAGATACCTTGATTATTTATCCCAATATATATATATATGTATTGATACACAGATACTCTCTGTTATATAGTTGATGCTGATTATTAGACTTATGATGTATTTTTTTTTATTTCCATTATTATTGTTATTGTTATACTATGGAAAATATGTGAGTTTGGCATGGTTAATTCTACGTCATTTAGGCATGGTTGAGTTAGGTGTAGGCATGGTTGAGTCAGGTATAGGCATGGTTGAGTCTAGGTGTAGACATGGTTGAGTCAGGTATAGGCATGGTTGAGTCTAGGTGTAGACATGGTTGAGTTGAAAATTTCCAAGTTACTGGTTTTATGGAAATGATGTGTTGTATGTATGTTTTGTTTAAATTTCCAAGTAATTGATATCATGGAAATTTTAAATGATTCAAGTGTTATATGGTCAATGTTATAAAATGGTAGGTATGATGAAACGATGTATGTCTTTGTGATATATTAATCTCCAAGTTTTTGTATAAATGGAAACTAACTAGGTTATAATGTGAATGTAAAGGGGGGAAATAGATTAGGGGTAAAAGTGGATGAGCTAACCCCTAAGTGCCCCATGCCCTAAGAATGCTTCCTACATAGGGCTGGTGAAAAGGGGCCTCAGGCTGATGTAATTCTCCCATAGGATAGGGAAGAATATAATGAGGTAAATGAATAGGTCAGTCGGTCTTAGGCATGATTGAGTCTAGGTTGTTTAGGCATGTTGGAGTTTAGGTCTAATGGGAATTGATCAAATAGGTAAAAGGAGAAGCAATCCCAAAATGTAGGTGTCGAAGGTCTAGTCCTATATATCATAATCAATAAGTAAGAAAATAAGTGAACAGTAAAAGAGGTGGAATGATGCATAATTGGTAAGAACCATTATGAGTCTAGCATACCAAAGATAGGCTTATGAACTTAAGACCCTAAAGGCATTGCATGATTGAATATTCTAAGGGTGAAGAAAGTTACATGATCACGAAATGTCACATTTGCAGCACGTCCCTTGAGTAGGTAGGATATTAGAAAAAAAATAAGATGAGGTGAAATGGGTTGTTTAGCATAACCTTGTTGTGAGACAACATATCTCTTTTTCAAGATACCCAAAACCAAAATAGGAAAGTCCATGATGAAAAACTTGTAGTTTTCTTGTTTTTTTGTATTTTATTTTTATTCTGATTTTTTTATAGACTGGTTGATGTGGGAATTCTATGTGGGATGAATAGAATGACTCATTGAGGTCTTCGTGAAGCTCATCAATGCTGGGAACTTCAAAATATTTTATTTTTTATTTATATAGAAATATTCTTCTTTTTTGATAGACTATGTATAATAGGGCTAAATTTTTATAGCTTTCCTTCAAGGGAGCAATGTATTTATAGTAGCAAGATAAAGAGAGATATCCTTTTTGAGGGATTCATCTAGTTAAAAGAAGTTTTACTCAAGGAGTGGAGTTTGAATATCCCATATATTACTTTTGAATTTATTTGGACTTTTAAGTCATGGACAAGACTATAGAGGAGTATAGGCATATTTTATGAAGGTAAAACCATAGCATGTAAATTTTAACTATGCAAGAGAGGTTTTAAGTGACGAACAACTATGGGACTCCATCCTGAAAATAACTAAAAGTATCCATAAGAATTATTCCATGAGTAGAGCCGTGGTACTCATATTTAAGATAAGGCTGAAAGGTGATGAGTAATCACATGATTCTTGTTTAGTCATTGGTCCTTAAAAGAGGTAGATAAAAGGAATGGGTACTCAAGGAACAAGTGTGTAATAGATAAAAGGTAATGTAGTACTTTATTCAATAGTATAATGGTTGAAGATGCAAGGCATTGAGGGGATCAGGTTTAGGTTTACCTTCGATGGAAGATAAATGATAAGCATCTGATCCATACATATGAGTAAAAATATAAGGTCCAATCTAATTAGGAGAAAACTTTCCTTGTTTACTTTTCTTCACTGTTTTTATATGTTGATTTTACTTCAAGACAAGGTCATCGACCTTGAAGGTTCATTCATGGGCACATTTTTCATAGGAAAGTTTGATACGTTTTTGGTAGATTTGAAGGTAATTGAGAGCATTTAACTGAATTTCATCTAGTAACTCAAGTTGCACCAAAAAATCTTGGTGAAAATTGTCATCATTGAGTTTATCTTTAAGAAAGATATGAAGAGATGGAATTTGGAATTCAAGAGGCAAGATGACCTCTATACTGTAGACCAAAGAGAAAAGGTGTGGCAGAAGTTAAGGTGCAAATACTAGTGCGATAAACCCATAAGGCTTAAGGAATGTGTGTGTGTCAATCCTTACTAGTATCATCAACCACTTTCATAAGATTTTTTTTTAAGGTTTTGTTAGTATATTTGGCTTGGCCATTTATTTGAGGATAGTAAGGTGAAGAAAAAATGAGTTGAATGCCAAAGGCATCATAGACTTTACATAGGGTTTTATTTTTGAATTGTTTTCCATTATCAGTGATGAGGTGGTGAGGGACACGAAAGTGAAAAATGATGTGATGGTTGATGAATTTACAAACTTTCTTGTCTTTTTTATAAATGAGAGGTATGACTTCAACCCATTTAGTGTAATATTCGGTAGCAGTAATAATCCATTGATGATGTTGGAAAGAATTAAGGTTAATCTCTCTGACGATATCCAAACCCCATTCAGAGAAAGGCCAAAGGTCTTGTGTGACCTGTAAGGCATGACTGGGGGTGTGATGAATATTATAATGTTATTGGCATTTCACACAATGCTTGACATAGTCACAACAATCTTGGTTTAGGGTTGGCTAGTAATAACCGAGGCAAAGGATGCGCTTAGAAACAACGAAACCACTAAAATGACCTCCAAAAATCCCATCGTGAACTTCCTTGATGGTGTATGGGATTTCAGAACTCGTAAAGCATCATAAGAGGATACCATCAAATCCACGTTTGTAGAGAAGACCACCCATGATAACATAGTGAGAGACACTTTTGAGGAAGGCTCATTTTCCATTGCGAGTAGATTTGGAAGAAGAATTGAAAGGGAAAGGTAGTCAGCAAACTACTTATACCAAATGTCACATGTGTTAGAATTAATTTTTCCTACAAATTTAATGTCTATAAATATATAAGAGGGTAATTGAAACCTTTGTACTATGAAAAATATTTCAAATTCTAAAGGCGAAGCAAGTATTTGAGAAGTAAGAAAGGCCATGGTGTCCGCGAGTTTGTTAGCGAACACAGGATCGTTTGAAGCTTATAATGGTCAAAGGTAGTCAAAAGCATGTCAATGTGATGTTTAAACTTTTGAAGTAACTTGTTACTACATTAGTATAAACCATTGACTTGTTTCACAACCACTTTACAATCACCAAAAATATTAATGGATTTAACATCTAAGGCTATGGCAATTTGAATACCTAATATGAGTGCTTCGTATTCAGAGATGTTATTAGTGAAATCAAAATATAGTTTAAAAGATAATGGCATAGTCTCACCTTCAATAGGAATGAGGATAACTCCTACACCACCCCCACACTGGCATTTGGAACCATAGAAGAATAAGGTCATCTGGTAAACGGTATCATCTAGGGAGAGGGTAGCAATGGATTTGTTAGGGAATTCGAAGTTAGAAGATTGGTTTCTAGATAGAGGTATGTCTACAATTTGGTAAAAAATGGTTTGTCTTTTGAAAAACTTTTGATGGATGAATTCAAGATTGAGATTTGCAAGAACCATGATCCAATGTTTGGCACATTGGTGTTGGTATGGTTTAATATACATGTAATGAAAGGGGTCAGTTTTGGTGATGAAGAAGGTTTTAAGGTTTAGTAAGTAATGGTGAAGTTTTGTGGGGAAAAATACTAAGGCTAGGAAAAAAATTTCGGCATGAGTGTATCTAGTCTCGTAGTCTAAAAGGGTACAACTTATTTAATAAAAATCTTTCTCGCTATGTTGTTCATCACAATGGGAGAGCATGGCACCCAAGGAATTATTTGTCAAAAAAATGTAGAGGTAAAAGGGTTTGTCATCCTTTGGTGGGATAAGCATAGGTGGTTAGAGAAGGTATTCCTTTAATGTTTCAAAATATTTGTGGCATTAATTATCCCATTTGAAGGAAACATCCTTTTTAAGAAGATAATGAAAAGGTTGATAGTGCTCGGAAAGTTGGGAAATAAAGCAACGAATAGATTGTAACTTTCCTTGTAAACTACAAAGTTGGTGCAGGTTAGTAGGTGGAGGCATCTCAAGAATTTCATTTATTTTAGTAGGTTTGACCTCAATGCCACACAAAGAGATGATGAAACCAAGGAGATTACCCAAGAGAATGGAAAATACACACTTATTAGGTTGAAGGCGGACGCAATATTTGAAGAGACAGTTAAAGATGACCTTAACAATCGCGAGGTGCTTAGCCCGTCATTTAGACTTAGCGAAAAGTTCATCAACGTAGTCTTCCAATATTTTATGTATAATTTCATGGAAGA
The DNA here is from genome assembly GCA_019776745.2 of Taxus chinensis. Taxonomy (NCBI): domain Eukaryota; kingdom Viridiplantae; phylum Streptophyta; class Pinopsida; order Cupressales; family Taxaceae; genus Taxus; species Taxus chinensis. The sequence continues at coordinate 56,407,264 of CM034148.1, forward strand.
TATAGGTCATATCCCACTTATATGTAGCACCAACATTTTAAAGGCCAAAAGGCATAACATGATAGCAGAAGGTACCCAAAGGGGTGACGAAGGAAGTTTTGTGTTGATATGTTGGTGTGAGTAATATTTGGTTATAACCCAAAAAAATGTCCATGAGTGATACAATCTCATGGCTGGTGGTGAGATCAACTAGTTGGTCAATATAGGTAGAGGAAAATAATTTGTAGGGCAAGGTAGGTTGAGGTCGTGGAAATCCATGTATATGCGGAGTCCCCCTATCACTTTGGTGATAATAATTATGTTAGAAATACATTGGGGATAATCAATGGGGGGAATAAAAGAAAAAAAGGAGGCACTGGAGTTCTTCTTTCACAAGAATGATAATGTGTGGATGAATTTTTTGTAAATTCTATTTCATATATTTGGCATCAGGAATAGTGATGATATTATGAACCATAATATTTGGGTCAATACCAAGTATATCAACATAAGACCAAGAAAAAGCTTTGCTATAGTCTCAGAGGAAAGAAATGAAAGCTTCTTATTCAATGGAATCTAAAGATTGGCCTATCTTTATAATATGAAGGTCATCTCAAGTGTGAATGTTGATTTCTATGGTTGATTCATTCAACACGGTTTGTGTCTCAGAAGGTAACGACTAGTGGATATAAGAATTATTTGCACCTAAATAGGTGAGAATGGAATCATCATCCTAAGATTGAATGATGTTTATAGAAGGTGTATCATCATTGATCATGTCATGATAAAGGAAAGGAAGAGAGGTGGGAGCCTCACCATCACGCGGATAGGTAAAAGGTCCCAAGGAAACAATGTTTATGAAAAACAACATTAGGAGGAATGGATTCTAGATCCATAGACTTCATAGGTGAATGTGGTAGGGTAGGTGAATGAAGTGGGAAAAGTGTATCTTCCTCTATGAGGATGGTATAGGATTTCTTAGAAGAAGGTTCTTCATAAAATCCAAGACCATGATGATATTTATGTTTCCAGGTTGTGCAAGAAATGACTACATGGTGACCTTGCTTGTAGATTCCAAAGCCAAATCCTTTCCAGCAACAACAATGGAGGAAAGAATGGGAAAAGTGGCGATTAAAGATATATCAAAAATGTGATGAGAATGGTTTGGTTTGGGTCGGTGGTTCCAGAGTATGTGAAGAAGCATCAAGTTCCCCATATATCAAATTAGTACAAAGATGAGGTGGACTGTATGGAAATACCTCACCTACTTGATGGTTGTAATTTGTATGTTGATGGAGGCTTCCATACTCTTGAGGATTAAGGAAATTTTTTACGTTATAAAGGCAATACTCCCACAAAGTGATGCATTGAAAAATGACTACTAAGGGATCCAGAGTTGGAATTTGGGTAGCAGAAATGGCAGAATCACTAGAATCCTGAGAAGAAGAAACATCAATGGTTGAAAAAGTAGTTGGATTGATTGATGGACAAGCTACAAAAGCTACGGCAGCTATGGGAATAGCAAATTTGGTTGTGGAATATTTAGTGACAGAATCAATGGATGAGGTAGAGGCTAAAGAAGAGGCATCAATGGTGGTAGATGGGATAGCGGTATTGGTGGTAGATCCATTAACTAGTAAAAGGACATTGTTAGGTTCGTAGAGCATGTTAGAGACTTTGAATTGTGAAGGATCAACTAGAATGGTATAGTTGTGTCCTTCATGTTCAAATTTTAAGCATCAATGTAAGGTGCAAGGAACACAATCCATGGTGTGAATATAGGGTCACACAAGCAACATATTATATTTGAATTCCCCCTCCAATACGTACAATAATTCAAGAATAGTATGGGACCCATCAGATGTGGAGAATGATGGTGATGAGGGTAGAAGTTATGGCATGATTAAATGAACATAGCATAACTGGGTTATTGTGCATGCAATTAGAAGGGATGGAATTTTTTTCATGCACATGGGAGGAGATGATATTGATACAAGCACCCCCATCAATCATAACATGTTGGATGCATGTATCCTCAATATAAATGGAGATGAATAATGTGGGGTCAGGATCATCCGATTGGAGAGGTATGATCTTGTCATCAGAGAAGATGAGAGTGGCTACTTGATGAGTGGTAGCAGGAGTAGAGGAAAGGGGTGAAGTGGTGAGAGAGGTAACATGATGAGGATTAATAGTGGAGACAACAGGCATGCAGTAATTAGGTAGATCCTCAATGGATTATAGGACCTCAATGAGGGCTTGAAAATGAGAATTAGAGGTTTGGATAAGGTTGTATAGAGGAATTTTTAGGGGTGATTGATGAAGTTGTTTAATCATGGTGCGATGAGAGACTCCATCAGAAATGGGGTATGACGGTTCATAGATGGTGATTTTGGGCAGAGGTGTAGACGGAATGTAAGGTAAAGGTGTAGAAGATAGTTTTTTTGTATTCTCTTTTCCTTTTTCCTTTTTTGCGTGAGTGGTAACTTGAATCATGTTAATTTGAGGTAAATATGGGGATGAAGAAGGTGTTTCATGAAAGGTGTAACAATGGGATGGGAAAAAAAGTGTTGAAGGAAAATAATCTTGTGAAAGTAGTATGACACACTAGCATTTTGGAGGATTTTTTGCTAGCTCTCTAATGCGGATTATATTGATCTCAAATGTTGGAGGAGGGTAAAAGGGATGTGGAGGTGGAGATGGAGGTCATTGAATAGGTATGGGGTGAGGCTATGTGGTAATAAATGAAGGTGGAATGGCGTCCTCATCTAAAATATCATCATCATCAAATTTATATTCAAGAGGACACAGATGGAGAAGAACAATCTTAAGAGCCTTACAATTTTCTACATCATGTCCTGGAACACAATGGTAAGAAAAAATATTGGAATCATCAAACCCTTTTGATTTAGGTTTGATTGGGTCATAAGGTCTAAGTGGTGGCAATGTGATGACAAATATTTCCAAAAGGTCAACTAGGATGTTTGTGTAAGAACCTGTCAATGGATCACAATGAGAAGTGAGTGTGGGTTTAGATGGAAGTTTGGGTGACTTTGGTGGGAGAGATATCACTGGAGGTGAAATTTTAAATTGAGTAAGTGTGACTATCTGTTTGGTAGATAGTATGGTTTTGAGTTTTGGTTGCCCCTACTTAGGTAAAGGTGTAGTTGGTGAGCTGGTTGTGGGAGATGGTGTAGATTTAACTAGAGTTTTGGAAGGTAGTGGGATGTTGGGATTGGTTTGCACCTTCTTGGGTAAATGTTTAGAAGAAGTGTGTGATGTAGAAGGTAAGGCATATGGTGGAAGAGGACAGGTTAGCTAAGGTGATAATGAAGGTGCAGTGAAGATGGTGGTAGGAGGTAGTGTGGAAAGGGCTGGATGAAGAGAAGGGAATGACATGGGTAAACATGAGGATACAGACAATGATGTAGATATGGGAGGTGGAAAGGATGTTTCTAACTATAAAGGCATAGGTCAAATAGGTAATTTAGGAGCAATAGAGGATCGTGATGAGGAGGTGGGATGATGTGTTTTTGGTTTACCTTGGGTACTTCTTGACCAAGGTTGATGGGTGCGGACCTAAGATAAATGGAAATGGTTATTATAAAAATGGATTAGTGGGTGAAGTCGGTGTATGCAGCCTAAGAGGTTGGGTCTTCCTCTTAGATGGGGGAGTAATCTTGGTGGTTTCTTGGGAAGATATCACTAAATCAAGTTTGATAGGGGGATGGGATAAGCTTGGTGTGGTAGTAGATTTGGGTATGGGTGAAGATGTAGGTGTAGGTAATGGTTTGGGTGTAAGTGGTCACTGGAGTAATGATAGAGGTGAAAGTGTAGGTGAATATGATGCAAGATAGGTTACTACAACTGACTCAGGTGTGGTGGATTTAATCGTCTTAAACACTTTAGGATAAATAGTGGAATTGTTCTTGGATGACATTTGCATTTGAGTTGAGACATGAAGTCGAAGGTGTCCCCAAGCATGGAATATTTAACATAGTCCAAGTGATCAGCCAAACGTGATAATGGCATAGAAGTGGATGGGGATGATGTTGACTTAGTGGTAATACCTGTAAAGAAATTTGGCGTCTGTGAGACAGGGAAATTGTTGGCTTCTAACTCTGTGTGTAGAAGAGATGAGAGCAGATCAACAGGATCCTTGAAAGCCAGTGGATAATTATCACCAATATGAAGGGATGCTACTAATGGATCCTTTTTGGGTAGGAGATAATTCAAGATGGATGAGGTAGGTTCTTATTTTTGTGAAGAAGAAGGTAAGCATGAATTTTCCATGGGTAGAAGCATAAGTATTGCGGGTTTTTCATCAGGTAGAGAGGTGAGTGGGGTAACTACATCAATAGATATGGTGGACTCCTCCTTGGGTAGAGGAGGAGATAAGGAGGACTACTCTATGGGTAGAGGAGTGGATGAGGCAAGTCCTTCTATGGAATAAGGAGCTCAAGATCTTCTAACAAGCGGACAAAATATATGGTAGATTCATCTTCATATTGATGTGTGGCGTACAATTCATTCATGGTGACCTTTTTGACAATGTTGATAGAAAATTGGTCTAGAAAATCTTGAGCTATCTGATTGAATGACAAGATGGATTTCTTGGTTATAGCACTATACCAATCTAGATTAGGTCCTATCAGTGAAATTGGAAATATTCATAGGAGAAATGTGTCATCATGAGCAATTAGATAACATGCGTGTTAAAAATAACGCATATGTTGTTGTGGGTATTCTTTTCTGTTGAATCGGTTGAATTTAGGCATTTTCCAATGCGCGGGGTATGGATGAATCAAAATGGATAGGTGAATGGGCTCATTATAAATCTCATCGTTTGTCAGAGAGTTACACGATATGGAAACATATTCTTCTAATGTCTGCATCTTTTCCATCATCATTTTGATAAGATCATTTATGGGATGTGATGATGGAGCACCCCATTCAGTATAAGGAGGTAGATAAGATGGGTATGACCTGAACGACACTCTAGTATGTGGTGGTGTTGAGTATGAAAATTATGATGAAGGAAAAAAGGATGGAATATATGTGGAAGACAAGTAGCCTAGATATTTGGTAGATGAAATAGGGGGATGTTGGTGATAAGTGCAGGTAGGTGGGGTGGATATAAAGACTCTTGTAGAAATCAGAGGATGAGACTGTGGGATGGAAAGGAAAAGGTTTTGGAAGGGAGCATGGGCTACCGAGACCAATGGTGGCTGAGATATAATATTTATATGAGAAGTGGAGGACGTAGATAGACCTATACTAAGGTTGGTTGAATTTTTTTTGTCATGCAAATGTACAACAAGGAAATTGATAATTTCCGAGCATGACAATTATACCCATGTACCAAAATTTTCATGTTTTATCATTCTGAGATGCCCAAGGTATACCTAGTTAGTATAGTAATCTCCCAATTGATGTTAATTCATTCCCCTATGTGATTTAGGAAAGCCATTCATTTCCCCCTAGATGATTTTAGAATTTCATTAAAAATTGCAAGCTTCAGGCAGATGTGGGAAGGGCTATCACTGGACTTGCTAGGACTGGAACAACCCCATGGATCGGAACAGAAAATCCAAACAAGAAATAGAGGTGAATAAAAGGCCTAATAATGTCATGGATTTTATTTAGCAAGATTTAGGAAGGATCTAGAGAATTTGGGGCAGTTTCACTAAAATTAGGGTTCACAGGCCTAGGCAGTGCACAGGCCAAAACTGATCCAAAAATGGGTGCTTGAAAGCAACACTTTTAATTATTTCAAAGGATACTCATTTTTCATCAACTTAAAAGTATTTTAGACTTCCAAAAATTGATTAGAATCTGATTTAGGACTGAATTGAAACTGAAATTAAGTTTACAATTTACTCAAAATTTCACTGTTCGTTCCAAAGCCGCAAAAATCATTATTTCAAATTTAATTGATTTCCCAATTTTATCAATTACTGATTATAGTTGCATCCATATTCATATTATGAATTTAAATTACTTGTAAATATTAGAAAATAAAAAATAAAAATCGAAAAGAAACACCAGATTGTTTACGGGGTTCGGAATTCTTACGTCCCCGTGTTCGTGGTGAACCGATCCATTAATAATGTTAAATATGTAAATACAATAACCTTTACATTAACCAATAATGAATCAAAAACCTAGAAAACTATGTTTCATACCTTCTAAGGACATTAATGGAGCTCATCCTTTGTCCTTCACCTTCCTAATCCACATACAGTAGTGTTTCCCTTTGGTTCTACGCCTTTGTGTGACTTTAACAACACATAACTCTGTCAAAAAAGATCCAAATCGGAAAAATTATCACACCATCGAAATTGTATCAAAATTACGAACAATGTTTATATATAACTCGAGATCTGGTTTTGAGTGGAAGTACCTCAAAATTACATTTTTTCAAAATTGTCTGCTTATTGGCTTGACACAGATCTGACACTTATCTATTACAAATACAAGTGCGCTTTATTTATACCATTTACAAGAGAGTAGAGGGTTGGTAATGCCACTTATTTTTTAGATGAGGTGTTGGGTTCAAATCCCCTTTCCATAGGTTTAGGCACCCAATTTAGCCATTGACCCCACATTTAGGTTTGGGATAAGCCTTTAAATAGCTTTTTGTCCACAAAATCCTACTTATCCCATGGGATTAGGCTTATTCCCATAGAATGGATTAAATAAAATATTATTATTATTATTTTAAATCCAAATATACTAAAAACCTACCAAGTGTCATGCCCATAATATGTCATTTGTCCATGTCAGAGTGTGCCACATCATCATTTGACCACAACTTTGACTATGCATATCTTTCGCATACAAACTCATATTTGGTTCATTCAAAATGCATCAGAAAGCTTGCAACGAGCTCTATACCATGGAACTTATTTTTAAAAAATTACAAGACCATTAATTTTTCCTTGTCGCCAATTTCCACGTGTCACCTTGCCATTGGCCCACTTGTTGACCTATTGACCAAAGTTGACTTCCATGTTGACTAAACTTTGACAGGACATAACTTGAGCTCAGAGTGTCCGTTTTTCACGTTCTTACAGTCGTCGGAAAGCTCTCTAAAGGATATACTACACTGGAATGGTATAGTGAAGTTTAGGAAACTTTTGACACTAAATAATATCCCCTGATCACTCCTCCCTACTGAAAAGGCTTTTTGTCCACAAAAAGCTATGTATCAACCCACAAAACATGCTATCTCTTTCTGCATTGCAAAAACACATACAAGAACCTGAAATAACATTATAGGTTAATAAAATACAAATATTTGATTAGCTAATTACATAACCGATCAGATAATAACACCCAATTAAGCTAGTGTTCAACTGAAACATTACAACCCTGTCAACTCTGCACACAACTGTGAACTGTCATACCCCACTGTAATGCCATCACAAATAATTGACGAGATAATAACACCCATTCTATTACGGAAATCTAGTGTTCAACTATCACTTTTTGATACGTCTGATTACTTAAATTACAATTTCATAACACATATTAGTATACCAGACATCTTAACTGCCCACAATTAGGCTAGTGCCCACTGTCCATCTGAAACGGTAACAACTGCAAGTATTCACTATCTAAAATAAAATAGACGATCAACACCCAAAAATAGCTATAGTCAACAATTCAATCCATGTGAATCTTCCCAAAATAGTGTATCGCCATCACAAATAATAAGTCAAATAATAACACTCATCTATAATGGAAGCTAGTGTTCAACTGACACTTTGTGATTATGTTGATTACGACTGCAAATATTTACTATCCAAAATCATTAAACCATCAACACCCAAAATGGCTATAGTCAAAATCTGAATCAATGTGAATATGAAAATATTCTATCCATACATTGAACTATAAAGGGATATATTATAAACTGTATGCTTACCTAGAATTGGTGAATTGCCATAATCTGTAAAATGATCACCTGGTGCCTTTGCAAACTAGCTTGTCAGTGTAATAAATTTACACCCTAATTGCAACCACATCTGATAGTTACAAAAATCCAATTTTCCCAAAATAAGGGTCTTATAAATTAGTGCAAATAACACATGTGGATACAACAAGTTTGTCTATTTATTACAGTATCAAACAGGTGCCCGAATGGGTCTTATAAACATCCATTATATTTGCACAAATGACAACACTATAAAACTGCAAGTTTCAAAATAGACATTCTGATGATGCCCATATCCCTGCATACTATTTTTAGAAATGGAATAACCAACCAAAATAGTGAGAAGATGAATATGAGTATGATGAACCTATCACTCAAATATTCTCTGTGGTTGCTTCCAAATTATTTCAAAGATGAATATAAACATAGGATCAAATACCTAAAATATAGCTTTGAAAATGTTTGCATACTATCACCAGTTACTGGAATGCAAACATAAAGTTGAGGAATGTTTTTCCCATCTAATTACTTGGATTTCTCCGTTTAGGTGGTTTTTATTCCTCAGTACTAGAATGAGCATTTACATGAGTTAGATCAACAAATTTTGGTTTGACATTATTTTCCTTTTTAACAAATTTCCAATGTTGCACTGAAGGAACATACCAACACATCTTAACATCATGACCATTTCTTTTATAATGGAAACAAAATTTAAGTTCCTTATTTTTAAGAGTCTTACCCATTTTTCCATTCCTTGAACTTTGTCTAGGAAAATGATTCCCTTGTTTAGGAGAGGTAACATTTTTTCCATTTCTCACCTTACCAAAGTGAGATTGGTCTTTTGCACCTGCCTTATCATTCACAAAAGGCATTAACTTCTTTATCATATTTTTCCTCCTCCAACAATATGCTGCAGAATGATTAGTACCTTCACAAAACATTCAAGGAAAACCATACTTTTGTCTACCGAAGCTATATTCTTCAGATTGAAAGAGATTTTTAGAAGTTTTAGGATTTAATTTCCCCTTAGTGATATTTTTAGTGTAAGTGGGAGGAGGTGAAATTTCATTACCTCATTTACCTAATTTCTTACACCTTTCATTATTCCTTCTGATGGTGGAATCCTGCAATTCTATAGGCGTAAATCCTTGGCTGTTGGAAGCTTGTCTTCCTTCAGCTTCTTTGGAAATTTCTACAATTTCCATTTTCCCACTAGAATAGCCCAAACCTACAAACCGAGGTTGATCATCTATTTCCATTTTCACGTGAACAACTTACAGTGCATTCTATCATAGTACCTGCATATGATTTGGAAGGCATTTTCTTCTTGTGTTTTGTTGGTGCCATTTCTGAGCTTGCATAATGTGCCCTAATTTTTCATATCCAATTTTGCTCAGAAACATTTTATCTCTAAAATTGGTAATTTGCAATTCATCCCCTCCAGTTGAATGCTTCAAAAATGCCCATAAACTTGTTGTTTTTCCCTAGTTTAAAAAAAAAATCCATGTGTGCTCTTATTTGTGCCCTAGGTTTTTCCAATTTGTGGGCTGTGTCGTTTTCCCTTTGCCCAATCATGCAAAAAATAAAAATTGATCAAATTTTAATTGTTTGCAATTGAAGACACATTCCCAAGGTTGAAAATAATGTCAAAGCATGCTTCAGTTGATGTAAAATCAAAAAATTTGCAATCCTTGTTGAAAAATTTGATTTCTAGAGCATCCTTTAAATTTTTCACATTTTGATGATCATACGGGTGTCATCTGCCCGTCAAATTCATCATCAGAAGGTATTTGCAACATGGCGGGTTCCTATTGGCCAGGGGGTGTTGGGAAATATTTCTAACTTATCATTTTTGAAATTTTGGCAAAAGGGAAAATTTTGATTCGTGGCTCCGCCTTCTGCGAGAAGTGCCTATGTGGCATGTTTTGATTTGCAAGGGAATTGGCAGGTGGCGGGATTTCCTTAGGAATTTTTGGTTTCATTTTGTAAAATTTTCAAAATCAACATTTGGCCCAAAGGCCTGCAGCAAATGGGGAGAGGACACGTGTCCTAAAAATCAAAAAGGGAGAAAGGGGCTGATGGAGAACTTAGAGTTTTTTAGCTCTATTTTGCTAAAATTGAAAAATCACTTTTATCCCCGCTCCAATTAGAGGAAGACGTGTGGTAGTATTATGGTCAAAGGGCATGCGGATGGTGGAGGAACTTGGAGAATTTTGATATTTTTTGGCTCAAAATGTTAAGGTGAAAAATTGGCCCAAAACCCCGTAACCAATCACAGGTGGACACGTGTTTAGGAAGGGTCACAATGGGGGAGCGGATTGTGTGGTGACTTTGAAGTTTTTTACTTCAAATGGTAAAAGTAAAAAATTGGGCCGAAGTTTCGGAACCAATCAAAAGAGGAAACATGTCCAAAATTTGCAAAAATGAAGGAAGGGGCCGGGGGAGAACTTGATGATTTTTTGCTTTGTTTTGTAAAGGTGAAAATTGGATTATAGCCACGCTCCAATCAAATGGAGACATGTGTCCAAAAATTAAAAATTCAAATGCCTTGTACAAATTTTTGATGAAAAGTGAGGAGGCGGAGGTTCGAATCTCGGGGGAAACTTTGAAAAAATTTCAAATTTGGTAAGATGTTTTAAAATCAAAATTTTGTGCATGGCCTCGACTAGGTGTAAGTTTGAAGCTTGTGTGGGATCATGGAGGTTTGGGGGGAAAAGTAATTTTTTTCCTTTTTGGAAAAAGGAGCTAAAGTGTAAATGGGAAGCGTACCTCTGCAGCCTATCCATGGTGGACACGTGGCACGTTCTAAGAAGTTAAAGGAAGAGCATGGGCCCGCGGTAGGTTTCAAAAAAAATCAAATTTGCAAAAAAGGTTTAAAGGAAGAAAGGGGAATATGGACCCGCAACTAATAGGAGGTGGACACGTGGCAAGGGAGAAATCGGAGGTACGGGCCCGCGGGGAAAAATGTGGAAAAAAATCAAAATCCAAAAAAGGGAAAATTGTGTAGAATTGAAGCACGATCTCGATGGGGCCCACCATATGCCACATGTAAGCTCCAAAATACAAAGGCAGAGGGGTGGCAGAAAAGGTCAAATTTTTCCATTTTTTCAAAATGTCAAAAAGTCAAAAAAGGAGTCCGAATTGATTTCTAATCATTTTTTGACACGTGTCCCACTTTATCCAAAGTTTAAAGAGGTAATATTGAGCTTATTTTTGGATTGCATCTTCCACGTGGAGGGCTGATATTAAAAGGTGGATGAGATCGGCGGCTACTATGCATCCATTTGTTTTGGCCGCCATGGGAGCTCCAAGAATCTTGGAAATCACGTTTTTGCATCAAATTTCATCAAATCTTATATGATTTTGTGTCATCTTGACCTTCTGAGAACATTGGCATCATTTTCATGACCTAATTCTTTGATCTATGGTGTTTCTAATGTAATTTTGGCTCAGGCCCGAGAAAAAATGTGAAATGAAAAAGTTAAAAGTTACAGAGGTAATTTGAGAAGGTAAAAAGGTGAAAATTATGAGTCAAATATGCTTGCATACCTAAATGATAAAACACGTCCCCCCAGGAAGGATATTGATCTGAATATCTGTAATGATTTAAACTTTTGGGCACACCTGACAACCTACAAGTTGTTTTTCTATTTGATGTCATTTTCATTGAATCATGAGGAATTGTTGTAACGAACTTGATCCCATGGCATATTATTTGCTCAAGAAAGAAGGCTCCAATGTGGCATGGGATATATAGTGCATTTTGGAAAAATTGAAAAGGGGGTTGGGAGTTGAAAATCACGGGCAAAATTCTGAGAGAAAGCTCATTTTCTGAGAAATCCACCTAAGAACCAGGTTAATGTCTCATGTGTTGGAAAATTCATGTATGTGAGTTGGTTACAAGTGTATAGCCATCACACAACTCTGAGATTGTTCATGTAACTCTCCCTTGTTGTTGAATCTAACAAGTTTTGAATTAAATCTGTTTTTTTCTTTGGGAAATATGGTGTCTGTTATCATTTTTAATGTCTGCAAATAATTTTCATTTTTCTTGTTGCAATATTGCATTGAAAGTCTTTAGAAATCACATAGAATCTCCATTTCTTGTTGATAGTTTAGTGGAATTTACAATCTCATGTTCAGAAGAGCCTTCATCTGATAAAGAGATAAACAAATTTAAAATCACTTTACCTTCCTTGAATGCAAAGATTGCTTGGAAGTCTTTGGGGGTACCTTAGGAGTGGTTTTATCAAGGATTTTTGTGCTTAATTGAGTTCTTTACTTCAAGATTTTGTGGTAAATTCTCAAAGATTGTGTGAAGAGTGTTTCCTGGGCTTCCATTTATGCCTCTTCTGGTTGAAAGAATGTCCTGATTATTTGAAGCATTTATCTGATAGTTATTTCAAGTATTGTAGGGGTTTTCAAAGATCTAGCCTATTCCAGTTTGTCTTATCAATCCCCCACCAAAAATCATCTAAACAACAGAGATCCCATCATATACTACCCCTTATTTGTATTTGTATACCCACATAAGATTAAAATCCATTTGCAAAAGTATGCCTAGCAGATCAGGATTTCCAATGTCTCTAGTAACCTTTTCCCTGTTTTGAGAAGTGACAACTCATGAGAGTTCAGATATGGGGTGTTGATCATGTTTTCATCAAGGTCTTTGTCATAGAATTTCAAACAAAGATAAGGACATATTCATCTCCTTCACCATTACAAGGTTACAAAATAGGTCCTCTTACCTTGGTTGAAAGCCACAACCTAAAACAACTAGGACAAGATCAAGTCCTATTGGAGTGCTATCCATTTCTCCATAAACCTGAGTGCCAGCTAAACCATATCCCCAGCTACCAATGACATACAAAATGGTTTAATCTATCTTTAAGCTCCATCTCATACCTATGGTGCTGCGCAGACTGAAAAGGAGAACAAATTTGGATACCAACACGAGTGGCGCCGCTGCCGGGGACTTCTTATAATTTCTTGGTGTTTTGAGGTGTTTGAAGAGTTTGAGAATTTTTATATTCAATTATTTGAGCTACTACAGGGTTAAAATATCATTCTATGCTTCAGATCTACAAGTTTTAAGCAAAAGTTTCATGTTTTTTCTGCCCCTTTTCATTTCCTAGCATTTTATACACTTTGGTTGCATTGTGATTGATTTATCTAAGAAGAAGAAGGTCTGATTTGTAAAGTTTGGCAATATTTTTAGAGCTGGTAAATATTTGACAGAAGTATTTTAGTGCATTATTACACAACTGAGGTGAAATTCCTTAATGGCGACTCCATGTTGATTTGATCTTACAAATACCAATTGTCTTACCTTTCTGTCATTTATTTTTGTGTTGATAATCCCTGCAAAACTGGAAGGAAGAAGATCTCTCTTCATCAAGGACTCTACTAAGAATTTTTTTACAGATTTAAGAAACTCAGAGCTAGAGGGAAGAAATGTGTGGAAGGTTGTTGGAGACTTGACTGTTAGAAAGGAGATCCCTATTGTTGAGTTTGAAGGTGGGCAGCCTGTTATTGAGGACTACAATTCTTCTTTAAGTGGATCTGACTCAAACAATCTTTTTGTTGATTTAAATTCCCCATCAGGTGAGGTACCTTCTTGTGCATTTGAAAGGCTTTCTCCTAAATCTACTCCTGCATTTTCTAAATTTTCTAGAGATCATCAAGAAGGAGTTCCCTTAAGAGAGATCTGTCTTCAAAATCTCATTCCCATTCCCCAAGGACCTTGCACTCCTCATCAGCTTGTTTCACCTCCAAGATCACCTCCATCAAACAATATGGCTCAGCCTAGACCTCCATTTGTTGTTAACACCTTTGGTCCTATAAATTTTTGAGGAATGGATGGTTACCCAAATGTTGTACCACAAGATGTCAGAAATACGTTGCCAAAATTCCAGGGAAACAAAGCTATTACTGGTGATCAACATCTCAAAATTTTTGATAACATGATGGAAGATTTTGAGATAGATTTTGAGGATGTGTATGTTAAGTTGTTTATTCATACACTAGAATAAGATGCTAGGGATTGGTACAAGGCTCTACCCGATAATTCTATTGATTCATGGACTGAAATGAAAAATTCATTTAGGTTGCAATATGGTGACAGGACTGATCCTAGATTTCTTTTATCTGAGTTTGAGAATATCAAGAATAACCCTAATGAGTCAGTCCATGACTTCAACACAATGTTTAACAAGACTTTGAGAAGGCTTCCTGTTATTTTAAGGCCTTGTGATGAATCATGTTTAATCAAATATGCAGATGCATTTGATAAGAAGGCAGCCTATTACCTAAGAGACAAGAACCCAACCAATCTAAGACAAGCTTTCACCATGGCACTTCAAATTAAAAACAATATCAAAGCAATTGGGAAACCTCTCAAGAGAGATGGTGTAAAATTGATAAACCCTGAAAAACCTCAAGCTAACAAAGGTGCTGATTTAGAAGAGGTTGTGAAAACTTTGGCAGGGGCTATCAAAGAAATCTCATATAAATTGGCAAGAGCTGAGAAAGGAATTGGGTAGACTTCACAAGGTCAGAAAAGAACACAAAACCATGATATATTTGGAAATCATCCTAGGGGTGATAAAAGACAAGATGATAGAGGTAAAGGACCTATGGGAGGGGGAAATAGACAGCCCCAAGCATGTGAAAGTAGATTGGTTCATGACCCTCCAGCTTCTAGGGTTGCTGATAGTGATGAGGTTTTTGATATGGATTGGTGTGATAGATGTTTTCTTCCTCATCCTCCATGTGAAGTGGACCAACAAGTTGTTGAAGCTGATAATGAGGATGGGATTGATGATGATATTTACATGGTGGGCTGTTCTTCAAGCTCACAAAGAGGAGAAACATCTACTGAAGTAATAAGTGCTAGAACTGCTGCTACCTTTTGGGATTGCATCAAATGGGTACAAGTATTTTTCTCCCCTCATGCTCTTGAAGTAGATGTAGTGCAAGCTTTTGAAATTCCTAACAATGACTTTGAATACTTAAGAGCTTTGATGATTAAGAAGTATGATGGTGGTATCTCATCAGAGGAGGACAAATAATTGTTGATGAATGATGTTGTAGCTCAAGAGAAAGAATATAACACTAGAAGAAAATTTGTTAAGGGAGGTGGGCCTCAGGCCAAACCTAAAACACCCTTGCTCACAAGCATTCCAAAAGAATATCCTAGGAAAGAAACACTTGCTAAAAGCTCTGTTGTCCCAAGCAAAAATTACAATCCTCCTCATGCCCAAGCTGCCAAGAATCCATTGCCATTTAGTGAATCTGCTTGTAAACCTTCTAATGTTGTCCTACGAAAGAGTGTTCCCTATGACAGAGCCCAAGTATTGAGCTAAATTAAAGTTATTGTTCCAATCATTGAGTTGTTTTGAATTCCTGAACATAAGAAGATAGCATTTGAGTACTTGGGATTGAAGGAAGAGAAGATCACTCCAGGTAGAAATGAAAATGTTGTTGAGACTCCTCCTCAAATAATTTCTGACCTTGAAACGCCACCAGTAGTAGAAGAGCTTAGAGAGACACCTGAGGTATATTTGGGGACATCTTTGGTTGATTCCCAATTGAATGTTGATCCATTTTTCACAACTTTGATTATAAAGGATAAGCTACTTCACAATTGTATGTTTTATTCCAGTGCATCATGTAATTTCATGCCTCTAGAAGTCATGAATGAGCTGGATATCAAAGTGATAGCTTCCTATGGGAAGTGTACTACCATGGATTCAAGGGAAGTGCTGGTGGTTGGTTGTGTGAAGGGTTTAGTAGTGTAACTTGCATCCTATCCGGAAAATAATTTGAAACTTGATGTTGTAATTGTTGACTGCTTTACCTAATGGGGTATGCTTTTGTCAAGAAAATGGGCTGCAAGTGTTGGTGGCAGTGTTCATATGGACATGTCTTTTTCCACTATTCCAATTGAGGGCAGCCTTGTTAAATTTTATGGTGAGAAGAAGATGTTGCACTTAATTGAAGATCCCAACAATGCTTCCTATGAAGTATTGTTTGCTGATGTAGATGCTAAAAATTTCATTGGTTTTGTTGATGGAAAATAAAATAAGATGGACAAATCAAACTGCCTTGATATGGTAGGTTCTCCATGGAAATTTCTATTTAATGGAGCTTACTCCAAATTTGGAAATGGTGTTGGTATAGTTCTGCTTTCTCCTAGTTAGGAAGAATTTGCTTTTTCTTTCAAACCTAATTTTGAATGCACTAACAAAATTGTTGAGTATGAGGAATTATTGTTGGGGTTAAGGATTGCATGGAAATATGGAGTGAAGGATATTGTTGCAAAGGGGGATTCAGAACTAATTGTCAAACAAGTAAGGAAACTATATGCTACAAAAAATCAGCGGATGAAGAAATATAAGCATGCAGTTTGGGATCTAGTTGAGATGTTTGATTCCTTAAATATTATGCACCATGACAAAATATTGAATGTTTCTACTGACAAGTTGGCAATGCTGGGTTCTAGATTTGGAAATTGCACCATTTCACCTTATTGTGAATACAACATTGAAGTGCTAACTAGGCCAGTTGTCCCTGATAATGTTAAACATTGGCAAGTTTTTAATAATGATGCTCAAGTGCTAAGGTTATTACAAAACCAAGGTGAGTTTGCAAATCAAAATATTGATTGGGAACCAATGGTGTGTATGACTGAAGGAAGATAAACTTTGTTTGGAAAATATATCATCCAATTGAAAACAAACACCATTCCTAGAGGTCTTGTCGCACTTGAGTCAAATTTTAACAATGTTGATTGCATCATAAATAGAAACATGTCTACCTCAAGGGATGTGGAAGAGCATGACTTGGGAACAAAGGAAAACACAAGGAAGGTTTGGTTGGGTAGCAATTTAAGTAAAGAAGAAAAACAGTCCTATGCCCAACTCTTGAAAAAATATCAAGACTGCCTTGCTTGGTCCTATTCAAAGCTGAAAGCATATAGAGAAGATTTATTTCAGCATGAGATCCCTCTTGAAACAAATACCAAACCATTTAGGCAGAGGAAAAGGCCAATTAATCCACTTCTCTCCATGAAAATGAAAGAAGAGTTGAATAAATTGAGAGATGGAGGTATCATTCAGCCCATAAGGTATTCATCTTGGGTTTCAAACCTTGTGTCAGTCAGAAAGAAGAACAGAGACATTAGATTTTGTGTGGATTTTAGAAATCTAAATAAAGCATCCATGAAGGACAACTATCCCTTGCAAAATATGGAAAATATGTTGTAGCTTGTGACATGGTCTGAGTTTCTCTCTACTTTGGATGGTTTCTCCAGATACAATCAAGTGGTTGTTAAAGAATCAGAGAGACTTAAGACAACATTCACTACTCCTTGGGGAACATATATATTTTTTTAGGATGCCCTTTGGTCTGATGAATGTTGGTGCCACTTTTCAAAGAGCAATGGATGTTGCTTTTGGTGGTTACATAAAATGAGTTCATTACAGTTTATCAAGATGATGTGACTATGTTTTCAAGACAGAGAGGTGATCATTTGCAGCACTTGAAGAAGATGTTGATCAGATGTAGGGAGTGTTGTAAGATCTCTATTTATGATCATTTTTCTTGAAAAATATTTTTTAATAGATGATGAAAATTTAAATTATGTGGAAAGCATATTTTTAAGGGATTTAAATTAAGTATTTTTTACGAATAAATTCATCTTCTATGGAATGTATGTGTGTCACCATTTCATTGGATACTTTATTGTTATAACTTACTTTATTGGCTAGTTTAAATTTAATTTTTAATTTTGAAACTAACATGTGCTCACTTTAATTGAAACAACTAATGATATTTTATTTCAGATATCCACTCACAATCATTGGTCGTTTATGATAACTATCTCCTTTTCCCTATTCACAAAAAATTTTCTCCTATTCTGTATAGTAATCAATGAAGTCATTATAGAAATTTAAATCAATTTTATGAATATTGGTTTACAACACTAATACCTAATGATACATTAGGGTATGAATAGTTTGCACGATATACTAAAGTGTTTATATTCAAGTTGTATTATTACTTTCATGTAAACTATTTGTATGAAAGTTAATGATAATTATACCATCACTTAAGTTGAAAATATTAGAAATTCAAATTGTTCACAAGAATATATAAAATCAATCATTAGTATGCTACATTGAATCACAAATTCATAAAATATTACCCAAAAAAATAACCTTGGAGGAAATTTCCCACATCAAATGAATATTTATTCTTATTTATAAATAACTGGAAAGTATGGAAATATACAAAACATTTGAATGATTGGTTGTTAAAATAAAATATCATCGATTGCCTAGAGGCCTCATCAAAAATTGAGATATAAACATACATTAACATTATACATGTGATGCCTTGAAAGGGAAATTAAATTATTTTAGAAAAACTAATTTTTTATTCAAGGTAAGGGACTTGTTATCCATATTTTTCCCCTTGGAAAAATATTGAATCAGCCATGACCCCGCACAGAATGAACCTGAGAAATCACATTCAAATCCTATAAACAAGTTACAGAGGGAATCTACAAAGAGGTGGCGGGACTTGCGAAAGATCAAACAACCCTTTGCAGTAAAGATATTCGAGAAACATCTCTGTCAAGCGAATACATGTTTCAAATCCAAAAAATAGACTTAGGAAGGCTCTAAAATGAAATAGCAGAGTTGAAGTGTGAAGCCGAGTGGTGTCAAAGGAGCTAAAGGCTCGAAGAAAAGAAACGGCGAAGGTTCAAATCCGTTGGGCTCTCAAATGACTCAGAACGAGCCTCAAAATGACTAAGTATGGAGGAGACATCAGACACTACCAAGTGTCAAAATAGCACACCTTCAAAGATTAAATCCAAAGAGGAAGACTCAAACAAGTGTCAGACCCCCATGTGTCCTAGGTCCAAAGTGAGGGAAGATTCAAAAAAATTCAAAACGCAAACAGGACGAGCCTCAAAAGAAACTAAGTATAGAAGACTCGGCGGAAGGTACCAAGTGTCGTCTCAGCAAAATTCTAAGACGAGAGCCCGAGGTAGAGACTCAAAATTGTGCCACCCCTCCATGTAGCTAATGGTCAACAAAGGTCAAAAGGAGGGTGGCCCCAAAATTGGTTAAGTCTCCGACCCCGTAGAGGACTCCACGTGTCTCACTGACGTGTTATCAAAAGGAAAGTCTAGAGGTAGTTTTCAAATGAGCACGGGCTCGCCATGTGTCCTAGTTTTTTTAAAAGGGACAGATTCAGGGTTTAAATAGTCAAAGTAGAGGTAGACTGGCGGAAGGTGCCAAGTGTCAGCATGATGCCATTTCAAAGGTAAAATTGGGGGTAGGTTCTCAAATAAGCACCAAGCCTCCATGTGTCTAGGGTCATATTTTTGGCCTGCTAAGAAAAAGACTCATACAAAATACAAGGGACCCCAAGGAGCTCGTAGAGGCTACAACATGTCAGTTTGGTTCTATTTCAAGAGCGAAGGGCAGGGGAAAAATCTCCAAGGTGCGCAAGGCTACCACGTGGACCCTACAGCGGTAAACTCTTTAAATATTGTGCCCCACAACCCTAATATTCAAATGGCCATATCTTTCTATTGGAAAATCAGATTTGGGTGAGAGAAGACTTTATGGAAGCATTTCGACACCCTCTATGCCTTGGGAACATAAAATATAATTTTGGGAAGGCTTTGGTATGTGAAAACTAGGAAAAAGTCTTCTAGGCCATTAACACAGAATCTGATCTCTTCAACTACCAGATCTGATTCGATTTGATCCGCCGGGGAACCAAAAGTGACATATTGTGGGTGGATTTACAGAAGACATTGATATTTAGTGGTTTAGCTTTAAAAACAGGATTCAATGCATATCTCAGGGTGGTTAGAGTAGGATTTGAATTATTCCCTCTTCTCTCTCCCATTATTCCTATATATTGTTATAGAGGGGCACATTCAAATGGTTGGTTGTTATTTCTTTCCTGCCCCCTCTCCCTTTCTTCCTTAGGATCGAATGTGGATTCTAAGCCTCCTCTCATGGCTTTGTAATGGAATTTTATTACCTCTTTCCCACTGATGGTGCACTGTGTAACATTTTGGAGCAATAAAATTTGTTTTTGATGCATTTGTTCATCCTTGGCTTATTTTTATGTCTCTCCTTGCCTCTAAGTGTCGTAGGGTATATTTTGCATACTTTTGATGTCTATTGCAGGTCCTCAGAGATGTGTTTAATGGGTTTTGAATTGGTGTTCTATGTGAAATCTATCTCTGGTCTGTGGTGCGTTCTGTCCACCCTCTCCTCTGCTCACCTCTCTCTGTTCCAGGCAGTTGGGTCTGTGATCATTCACTTCATTTTCTATTGTATCACCACTTAGTGTAGGCTATTTCACCCTCTCTCTCTCTCTCTCTCTCTCTCTCTCTCTCTCTCTGTGTACCCTTGGAACGGTTAGATTAGGATAGATTAGGTTTTTCCTGCACTAGAGTAGCTTGTGGCAAGTAGATTAGGAAGCAAGAACTGGCTTTCTCCGGAGGTCCATCTCAACTTTTGCAAGTCCCACAACTTGAGAGATGGTCCCATATTGTGTAATCACATCAAATTCCCCACTTCACACCTAGGCCATTTAGGGGTGTTGTGATTTTGCACTAACAATTTTGGCATGCCCGGTGGGACACTGAGGTTAGATCTTCCATCTTTCCAAGGTGTCTCATTACAACAGAAAATAATAATCCACCATGCGACCACACTAACAGTTTTGACATGGTGGGATAGGTCTGAAGCACCTTACCACTTCATCATATTAGCAAGTTGATGTTTTCTTGTTAAGAATCAACCTTTTGAGGTACTTTCAAGCACATTTGGTGACTCCATCTAGTCAATAACCCATCCTCTGAGTTGCATACCTTTTCCATCCATTTTCATTCATTTTCTTCTTCCATCTCTTCCATTCCCCCCCCATTCCATGAATTTTTGAAATCATGACTTCATTTCCTTCATGGAACTCACACTTACATCAGTAATACAGTTCACCTCTAATGCATTTTTCAACTCCTCCAGATCAGCACTATGATCAAATCCAAAGTAACTTGCTTACCCATATGAGCAAGGTCAAAGTCAGTTTGGCCATGGAGCTTATTAAGAATAAGGGTATGCATACAATGACAACAGTCAAATGGAGAATGCTAGTTTGCTGGAGAAGATTCAAAAAAAGGAGGTTGGCATGGTTCAGTCAAGGGCCATAGCACAAATGAAGCAATTCAATATTGGTTATAGGGAACCTTATCCATGGGAAGACCTTTTTCCAAGACATTACAGCCCTCAGGAGAATCTCAACTTCATGGTTGAAATGTTGCCTTAGCTTACACAGTGGATTGAGGACATTGAATCTTATGATCAATGTGCAAGACAACCTTTTCAATGGGTAATTCAATCACCAGCTCCCTATCCTTCATTTCCTTTTTCTCAAACTTTATCATTTCATCATGGTTAAGAGTCAAGCCCCTCAGTTGCTACCCCAAGTGTTGGTTTCTCTTCTTTATCCCTTGATCTTCCACCTCATCTCAGTTCTTTTGTCCTTTTCCCTTCCAAATAGTCATCCCCTCCAAACATACAAGAAGTTCCACCTCTCTTCCCACCACAAACAATTGTAAAGATAGTTGAACCCCAACTTGCCAATCCTCTTACTTTCCCAAGTCCATGTTGGGAAGAGACTTAAGAATACAGTCAAAGAGAACAGCAAGAAGAGGAGCCCAACAAAAAATAAATGATAGACAATCTGAATAATTGGGCTACCAAATTTGGGTTTAGAAAGATCCCCTTGATGGTCAAGCCAATAGAGGAGGTCAAGGTTGAAGAGCTAGTGGTGGTTGAGGCTGAGTTTGGAGCAGAAGAAGAGCAAGAACAAGAGGAAGAAGATCAGTAGTCTATTTTCTCTAAATGCAATGTACCTAATGGCACTCTATCTTAGGAGAATTTTGATCTAATCCAAGCTTCAAAACTAGTTAAAGAGGAGGAACAATTGGGAGAGATCAAATCAGTGTTGAGGCCACTCAATGAAGAAAGCATCATTGAAGATTTTTTTCTTTCATTTCAAGGGCATGATTTGATTGATAAACCCATGATGGTGGAGGACCATATAGATTCAGAGGCTCCCAGTGTGGAGAAGGCTATAGAATAACCTTCATTTCTTCCTCCCAATTCATCCCCTTTAAAATATGATGTTGAAGAAGAGTTTGATCTTTCAAAATTCATGTTTGACACTAAAGGTAGCCATGGTGATCAAGTTGTAGATTAAGAGGACACCATGGAGGAGGTAGAGCACATGCGATAGGACAACAAGGAGGTAGATTGCCTATCAGACTTGAAAGATTACTTTAATGAAGAGAATCCTCAGGAGATAAAATCATTTTTTCCTCCATCTTCCACCTTCCAAGCACATGAACATGCTTCCGTGAAGGAGAAAATCCAAGTGCAACAACATGCATTCCATAATGGCCCTCTAGAACCAAGGTTGGAATATCTTGATCTTCCATGTTCTTCAAAGGAGGAGGAAGGCAAAAATCAAGAGAATATTACCATCCCTCTCAAACCATTCATCCAAGAGGGCCTACAATAAAACTCCATTCTTGGAGTTAAAATTTAGAATGAGGGGCACATTCAAAGGATCAGGCCATGCCCAATCAGGTAATTAGCTTCATTGGAGCCAAGGGAGAAGCCAAAACTAGTCATTCCTACTTCAGGGCATGAGGATGAGTACCTAAGTACCAAGGGTCATCATCAATACCTCTAGGAGTCCAATGCAAGTCAGCTTGAGGAGGTATTTTCCATTAATGTTGATACATTGATGATTTGGGTGGAGGACCGGCTTATTGTTAGGTTTTCACTCATACAGGCAGCTATATTTAGTGTCAAATCATTTGCATGGCTTCCCCTTTTGAGAAAGGGAAGCTACTTCTCCCTACCTATAGCAAGTTTTATTTAGCATTCTTTCTCTCTAGTTAGTTTAGGAGTAGGAGTAGATTTTCTTTTAGTAGAAGAAGTTCTTATGCACACTCTGCATGTCTCATTTGATGCATGTATGATTTGGTCTTTGTATATAAGTTTTTTCCATTTTGCTTCAAGGGTGCATCAAGCCAGGCTCTTCAGTATTCAAGGTAGAAAGACTCATAGTTGTCTATAACAGTTGCTAGTTCAAAAATGAAAAAAACACATAACAACTTAAGCCATTTTGAAATAGTCCATTTCAAGGACAAATGAAAGCCCCAGGGTCAAACAATTTTCTACTCTCAGACTCCTTATTTCAAGATTTCTTATGAAAATTGAGAGTACAAATGCACGGGCAGGTTCAGGGTCAGGCAGAGGTAGCAAAGGCAGGTAGTCGAGGTCCATTTTATAAGAAGGTTTAGTTTCAGTCCATCATTCTTGACTCCATGCCCAATGGATGCTTTAAGGCCACTGGTCCATTCATCTAGCAGGTAGATGCCCCTGTGAGTCACCAAAAATGTTATCCATATTTTGCCCCCCGAAAAAATATTTGATCAGCCACGACCCCACACAGAAAGAACTTGAGAAATCACACAAATCCTGCAAACAAGTTGTAGAGGGACTCTACAATGGAGTGGCGGGGCCTGTGAAAGATCAAACGACCCTGTGCAGTAAAGAAATTCAAAAAATGGCTCTAGTAAGTGAATCTGTGCTTCAAATCCAGCAAATAGACTCAGGTAGGCTCTAAAATGAAATAAGAAAGTTAGAGCACGAAGTCGAGTGGTGTCAAAGGAACCAGAGGCTCAAAGAAAAGAAACGATGAAGGTTCAAATCCATCAAGCTCTCAAACGACTCAGAATGAGCCTCAAAACGGCTAAGTATGGAGGAGACAGTGGACACTACCAAATGTCAAAGCGGCGCACCTTCAAAGATTAAATCCTAAGAGGCGGACTCAACTAAGCACTAGAACTCCACATGTCCTAGGTCCAAAGTGGGGGTAGATTCAACAAAAGTAAAAAGGAGGATAGATCAGGCCTCAAAAGAGACTAAGTATTGAAGACTTAGCAGAAGCCAAGTGTCGGCTCGACGCAATTCCAAGATGGGAGCCCGAGGCAGAGACTCAAACTTGTGCCAACCCTCCACATAGCTAATGGTCAAAAAAGGTCAAAAGGAGGGTGGCCCCAAAATTGGTTAAGTCTCCTACCTCGTGGATGTCTCTACGTGTCTCATCGACACGTTGTCAAAAGGAAAGTGTGGAGGTAGTTTTCAAATGAGCATGGGCTCACCGCATGTCCTAGCTTTCTAAAAAGGGACAGATCCGGGGTTTGAATAGTCAAAGTAGAGGAAAACTGGTGAAAGGTGCCAAGTGTCAATAGGACACCATTTCAAAGGTAAAATTCGGGGCAGGTTCTCAAACAAGCGCTAAGCCTCCACGTGTCCAGGGTCAGACATATGACCCCGCTAAACAAAAGGGACTAAGCCAAACACGAGGAAATGGAGGAGCGACCCGCGGATAATTCCACATGTCCTATCATCACAATTTCAGGAGCTGGCTACAAGGGGTCCCACCCTTATGGGGTTTTGGGGCATAATGGGCCCCCCTTACTCATCCAAAGGCGTGAGGTGGGCAGTATTTGTTTGGGACCTGAATCAACTAAGAAATAGAGAAAAGTCGCAAAAGGAGCCACGTGTCTCTTCGGTGCTCTTTCAAGAAGTGAATCCAAAAGTGGTCCCCAAACATGCACCATCTCTCTAAGTGTCTCGGGTCATGCACAATGTCTCCGCCAACAGGGGGCTTAGGTATAATACAAATGAAATAGAGCCAACCCACAGACGAAGCCACATGTCATTTTGGTGCCACTTTAAGAGTGAAAGGAGGCAGAAAAATCTTAAGAATGCGCAGGGCTCCATGTAGATCTCACGGGGATAGACCCCAAACCCAAAGCACCTGTAGACGGCCATATCTTTCGACTGGAAGCTCATATTTGGGCGAGAAGGGACGTTTTGGAAATTTCTCGGTGTTGGCTTCTCACCCATTCTTCACTATATCATTGTAATAAAGGTCCACCATTTCAAATGGCTATTCAATGTATCTCACCTACCGCCATAATAAAGGATAGACCTCCTTCTTGCCCAGCAAGGAATAGCACGTGAAGGCATGGACTCTATCAGGAAACCCATAATTGTTGCAGGTGAATTTCAATGCTTCTGAGGTGGTTAGAGTAGGTGCAATGTGTAATGCCATATCTTGGGGTGGTTGAAGAAGGATTCGAATGCATCTGTCCCTCTCTTGGCTTCTCTTCTTGTCTCTCCTTACCTATCATTATAAAGGAGGGGCATATTTGTAAAGGAGGAGGAAAACTTTTTGTCAGACATAGAGGATTGCTTCGATGGTGAGGAGCCTGTGGAGCTCACAACATTTACTCCTCCATCATCTGCATTCTAAGCACATGAGTCCGCTGCCATGGAGGAGAGCATCCAATCACAACAACCTGCATCTCACAACAGCCCTCTGGAACCGAGGTTGGAGGATCATAATCTTCCATGTTATTCTTAGGAGGAGGAAGATCGCTTAGCACGTAGGCTCTTTCACCCTCTCTCTCTCCCACATCATGTCACCCTTGGAATGGTCCGCATTAGGATAGACTCAGGTTCTTGGAGTTGAAATGTCAGTAGCTAATGTGGCACATCCATCAGGAATCAAGAACTGTGCCCTATCCGGAGGTACTTGGCTTCAAATTTTGGAAGTCCAAAGCTTGAGAGATGGTCCCATTTTGTGCAATCACACCAAATCATGCCCACTTCACACTCAGGGCATTCGAGGATGAGCTATGAAATTACACAAGGATTAGTTGCAATGCCTCTATTAATCTAAATGCAGAGAAACTAAAAGAGGCATTTGTCTTGTCTCAACAAGATAATGATACCCTTGACAAATTTGGGTGGAAGATCGACCTTGATCTGTTCATGATTTCTCACTCATAATAAGAGCCATGTTCAATGCCAAATCATATATATGGCCGCATTTTTTAAATAAGGGGAGTTATTTCTCCCTTTCTATAGTAGGATCTATCTAGCTTTTCTTTGATACGGTTAGTGTAGAAGTAGGAGTAGATTTGATTTTAGCAGAACAAGTGATTTTGCACACTCTGCATGTCTTATTTGAGGCATGTGTGATTTAATCTTTCGTGTATCCATAAATTTATGTCCTGTATTGCTTCAGAGGTACAGTACACCATGACAAATTAGTATTTACGAGCCAGATCAGCACCCATAGTTTCCTGTGAACTAGTTGCCATATTTCAATATGGTTAAACAAATAAAGAGCAACTAAAATCGGGTGTTCAAGAGAAACAGTACGCATAATTTAGGGACAGGTGAAAGCCTCATGGATGGGAAATGATAATTTTCTACTCTCAGAACCTCATTTCCATGATTTTCTTATGAAAATTAAGAGTACAGATAGCGGGGTGATATGTCAAGGTCACCAAGTGGTTAAGCATTGGTTCAGGTTTTCACAGTTTCCATGGGACAAGATCCTATGATACCATGCTGATCATTAGTGAGCTCACACTTCCTAATGGATGCAACATAGGACAACATTGTCCCTCTTCATCTGGCAGGTAGAAGTCCCCATGAGTTTCCATATACTGTTATCCCAACTTTTCCCCCCCCAGAAAGCATCTCCATCAGACATGAAAATTCTTCCCCTTTCAGAAGAAATATAGAAGGGTCAGTTCTAGTCATGCAAGCCCACATTCTAAATCCAACAATGAAGGGGAAGGGTTGGCGAAGGAGATCAGATCTCAACAAGAAAAGATTACAGAAAGGGCTTGAAGTTTCAGAATTCACATATGAGTCAACTCAGAGCCAAGCAATAGGGTCAGTGGAAGCCTCCACGTAGTCAGAACCTAACGAGACAGTGTTCACTCAGGGCCCTAAATCAGCTAAGTATAAAGCAAATCCACGAAGGTGCCACGTGCCTCAATGGCACAACTCCAAAGGTCGGTGGGCCTAAAAGGTGGTCTCCAAATTGGCGTCAACGCTACACGTGTCTAGGGTCTAGAAAGGGTCTCATCGGCTATTGATAAATTCGCAGACCCTCGGAAGGTTGCCACATGCCTCAATGGTGTGACTTCAGGGGTAGGAACCAAGGGGTTCTCTCCAAACTAGAGCAAAGCTTCCACGTGTCCAGAACCCAACATAGTTGCTCCTAAATGAGAAGAAGGGACCCAACTAAAAATAGAGAAAGAGGAGTGGGCCCAAATCGGTTAAGTATAAAAGGACCGGCGGAAGGAGCCATGTGTCAACTCAGCACACCTTCAAAGGTGCGACCCATATGGAGTGGAGACTCAAACAAGTGCACTAGCCCCTCCATGTGTCCAAGGTCTTAAAATGGAGACAGTCGATTAGTTGAAAATTCCAAGCTTAGGGACAGGTCGAAGAAATCCTCCACATGTCGTCAGCTCAGTGCGCAACTTTCCAAGGCGCTGCCCAAATCTGGAGGACCCTGAACTAGCCCCAAACAAGCGCAGGATCGCCAGCATGACCAGAAAGTCAAAGGGCCCCCAAATTTGTCCAGTATGAAAATTCCAAAATCCTACGAAGGCCTCCACGTGCCTCGTCTGTGTAAATTCAAAGGAAAAATCTAGAGGTAGGTCCCAAATGTGCGCTGAGCCTCCACGTGTCTAGGGTAAGACATATGACCCTGCCAAACAAAAGGGACTAAGCCAAACACGAGGAAATGGAGGAGCAGCGCACGGATGATGCCATGTGTCCCATCGTCATAATTTCAAAGGAAAAGTCTGGCTACAAGGTAGGTCTCAAATGCACGCATAAGCCTCCACATGTCCCAGGGTCAGACATAATGGGCCCCCCTTACTCATCCAAAGGAGCGAGGCAGACAGTATTCGTTTGGGACCTGAATCAGCTAAGAAATAGAGAAAAGCTGCAGAAGGAGCCACGTGTCTCTTCGGTGCTCTTTCAAGAGGAAAATCCAAAAGTGGTCCCCAAACATGTGCCATCTCTCCACGTGTCTCGAGTCAGGCATAGTGTCTCCATCAATAGGGGGCTTAGGTAGAATATAAAGGAAACAAAGCAAGCCCACAGACGATACCACATGTCAGTTCGGCGCCACTTCAAGAGTGAAAGGAGGCATAAAAATATTAAAAATGTGCGGGGCCTACCATGTAGATCTTGCGTGAATAGACCCCAAACCCAAAGTGCCTTTGGACGGCCATATGTTTCAACGGGAAGCTCAGAATTGAGTGGGAGAGGATGTTTTGGAAAGCTCTTGGCGTTGGCTTCTCACCTGCCACCATTAATGTTTCAGCCCACCATTTTTTAGGCTGTCAAGTCTCCCACCTACCGTCGTGATAAAGAATGGGCCTCTTTTCTTGTCCAGCAATGAATAGCACATGGGGGCATGGGTCTTGTAGTAAAGCCCATCTTTGTTGCAGGAAAAATTCAATGCTCTTCTAGGGGTGGTTGGAGCAAGGTTATAATAATT
Source organism: Taxus chinensis (assembly GCA_019776745.2). NCBI lineage: Eukaryota > Viridiplantae > Streptophyta > Pinopsida > Cupressales > Taxaceae > Taxus > Taxus chinensis. Next base: position 56,435,675 of record CM034148.1, read on the forward strand.
TTATATTTTTCCTTTTGGATTGATATAAATTTTGGCACCGTGTTTTTTTTGAACTAAAACAATTAAATATGAGTTGAGATATGTTCTTGGGTTTTATAGGCCACACTTGAATTTAAAACACATGTTGAGAAATTTTGACCATTCATTAAACTTGGAATTCCCGTAACTTTATGAATTCCTTTTAAATCATATCAATCAGAAACCAAATGAAAAAGTTACAAATGTAAAAGTTACGAGATTAAAATAGCATGTCACTTCCCGTTAATAATGTTTTATTATTTCCTGAGATGCATGGGCATTTATTCATTTTATTCCATTCCCAATTCACATTTGTATAGGTTCATATTGTACCCATGATAATTTTTCTAACCCCATGGTTTATTAATTTCTGATGCATAAAAGGATCACAAACAATTCATTATTCATAATCCAAAAGTAATAATCAAGATCTATCTAAGGACTAGTTTTTCAAGAGACCTCAAAGATGTTCAAATACCAAAAATTTATTAAAAAAATGTGTTCAAGGTTAAAATCTCTTCAAACATGTTTAGACACACCTAACCAACATGATCATTCACTCCTCAAATCATCATACCTTCCTTTTTCTTCACTTTCCACTTAGACCTCATTTTAGGCTTGTAGCCTTGCAAATTAACCTTTTTGCTTAAAATTGAAAAAATATAAAGAATTATCCTTGACTACTAAGTTTTTGAGATACCCTTAATCCCCTTAAGAATAATGCAAAGTTTCACCTTCCAATCCCATTTTCTTTTATGCTCCAATTACCATGTTAGCCTAAACTAGCAATTAGCCCTCCTTTTGGACAAGTCTTCGCATTCTGGACAAACTATAAACTTTCAAGATAAGAGGTTCACCTTTTTAGATACCCATTTGACAATTTAAACTTCATGCAAAGTTTCATTTCTCATCTCTTTACCTATTCTCCCCAGCTCATACATTCATCTTTCCTTCATTAAACAACTAGGTCTACATAAGGGTTTGTAGTAGATTGTTAGGGTTTCAAGGCTTACCCCTATTCTTAAACTTCTGAAACATTTTTTCCCACTCAAATATACCTTTTTCATGCCTCCCAAAAAATCCAATCACTTACCTAACTTCATTCAAGTCATTTTTCTTGTTTTGGCTCCTTAGCATGCTCTCTAGTTCTTGTTGCACTCATAGTCCTCAACCATTATGTTTTATCTCTTTGCTCTCTCCTCAGCTATGTTAATATTCTCTTGACATACTCCCTATCATTGGAAACATTTTACCCTTCTTTCATTATCTCTCTCACTCATTCTAGCTTCATTATCCACTTAAGCCACTAGTTAGCTTTTTAGTCTTCAAACTTGACTAAAGGAATCTACAACCATCTTAACTCATTTTATTACTTCCCTTAGTCTTATTTAGGGTCCCTTCACCATTACATTTGTCACTATACCTCACCTTCTCATACATTCACCATTTCATTCATTCCCTTATCTCATTATCAGCTCATTTACTTAATTGGCTCAATCACAATGCTTGAGTTTTCCTTATGACTGTGTCATGACAGTCTTGAAAAACTTATCTTAACCAAGACCTCTGATATTTCTTTACCAATTCTTCAAGTCTTAGCATATTAATTTTTTACTTCATCCCTCAACTTCTTTAAACCATACAATGACTCTTAGCTAATGTATTCTTACTCTCCTTTGAGTACTTAATCCTTCCAATTGCTTGGGTTGATTGTTATGGATATGACAAAGGATTCAATTTTTTCTTGGCTCTAAAGGCTCTAATAACTCCTACAAGTATTCTGAACATGTTATATATATTCATAACGCCTTTGTCAAATTTCACATAGTCACATCATGATTAAGAAACTAACTCACTTGTATTTCTCCCAAAACTGTATGTGCACGTTTTTAACCCTGTCATTTCTAGTTTCCTCACTTATATTATTTTCTTCATGGTCCTCATAAACCTTTTACACTTGGTAATAAGTCTAAATTCCTTTCTCACTACCATCCAATGTATATATATATATATATATATATATATATATATATATATATATATATATATATATATGGCTTTTATCTCTTATATCTTGGTTCAAACCAATGGTTTCTCTTCAAGTTATGATTGTCTCAGACTTGTCAGAAGACTGTGTTTAACCCTTCATTGTGAATATTATGAACCACACTCATCCCTAGAGCTTGTAGACACTTTGAAATTTTATTTTATTCTTCCACAAACTCAAATTTACTATCAACAAAAATGACTATGCATATGAAACAAGAAAATTACTATCAAACTTGTAACCTGAGAATACATTGTCCAAAACCCTAAGTGTGCACAATTTACAATATACTTAGGGTTTATTTTTCTTTAACCTTCTTTGCTACCCTGCACATGTTATTTTTACTTCATAAACCATCTACAAGATCAACAAGATTAGGAATATAGAATGTTTGCAAACAAATGATCAACCTAACTGCAAACCCTCAAAACATGGTGTCAAGACTGTGGATAACTGTATGTTTGCTCTTAGAACTCATCCAACCACATATACACAAGGTCACAACTTACAATATCTTATAAAAATTTGTTCCAAGCTTTTAAACAAGAAGGAATGATTCTCCATGCATATATTTTGTTAAATAACTCTCTTTTCCTTAAATGTAAACCCTAGCTTTGTATTATTGCCTGAGAGCTTTGAATTAGTTGTTGACATTTATTATCCACTCTATCACTTGATTCAAAGCATTCAAACCATATAGGGGGTCTACTACAATCTTGTTAATCTCCTTCAAGTCATGACAAAGCCCATGAAATTTATAGATCATGTCAAAAAACCCATGAAATTGCTTTGTGTACTAACAAATCATTGTGCAAGTAAACTATCATGAAAAAACTTCACCAAAACCTCATTCTTACCCATGAAACTTACTTGAATACTCAAATAATCATTTTTTACATGTCATTAATCATAAAGAACATATAAACCACATACAAGACTTTCATGAAATACTTCAAAGGAAATTTTTCTTATTTGTTCATGTAAACACATTGTACAAACTCCTTGACCCATCTAAGATCTTCCCTCATGTATTTCCACTCCAAAACCTTCTTCTACAATGCATAACCACCTTCTCTAATTCAAGATTCACACTTTTATATGCTAACACAAGGTGATTCCGCTAACCCTTTCTCAACTCATTATGGTTAAGGGTCGAGTTAACTCATGAGCCTTATTACAAATTTTAATTACACTTCACTTACCTCTTATAAGGTCTTGAATGACCTCTACAACATATCATGACTTTTATCTTTTGACATTTTCACCTTTTAACTATACCTTCAAATTCAAATTTCAAATATTTCCTTTTTATAGAGAAAGTAAAAAGTCTCATCTAACACACAAGGAGGGTCTTGAAAGACCAAGGAGGAATTAAAAGACACCTAACAAGACCTCTAACACTGTACTTACCCCTTACTTACACAAAATTACAAAAAATGATGCCTTCACAATGATGCTCCTGCATCAATTTGTCTCAAATAATTCTTTATATCCAAGTGGGAATCCATTATAAGCATAGGGGATGGTCGAACCCAACTAACTACATGTTATGACAAATAAAGTTTTTATATTTGTTGAAATATAAAATTTTGTTCTACTTTGAGTGACCAAATGCAAGAATAAATATTGTTTGAAAAAATGAAGCCTCAAATACATAGAGAAACACTAGAAATGTAAATTATATGATTACCTGAAAGTCATGTATAATGTGTACTTCCAAATAAAATTCCACACATCTAAACTATAAAGAAAAAACACTAATAATTTCCAAATGCCTTGGATCTCTAATTATTCAATTAATTATTGAGTTGCTTAGCGTTTATTCTAGAATAGAATTGAACCCAAGTCAATTATTACCATAAAAGGAATCAATACTAACAAATATCCCATATGTTAATATAAATTCTTTACACTGTATTTAATTATATGCAGCCTTCTTAATGTGTCTACTGCTATATAATTAGATCCTCAATAAAATTTATCCAATTACTTCTACACAGCAATATTCTTATTTATCTCAGTTTATTTCATCTATTAAGTTTATGATATATTGCAAAGTCGTATTAAAATTTATTATTATTCAATATCTCATGGCCATTTAATCTCTATAATTCTGAAATGATGTCTATTCCCTTAATTTATTGTGATGTAAATCATATCCGCTGACCACTTACTCAGGCCAACATCAACTTTGACTTGTATTAATTTACCATTGTTATTCACGGTGCATGGAACTTTCCAGATTTGCACCAAAGTCAATGACGGTTTGATGATCTCATATTTCACTTTCCAAAAAAGTAATTGGCCACCACTCTAACTGAAAATACTTGCATTACCAAAAATATATATACACCCACTCTTTATGTTATAGCAAGCTAAACTATGCAAGATGATTTTGGATGTGCTAGGATTTTGTTGCTCTATTGTTTCTTCATCAATTTTTTGCCCTTTCACCCCATCACTCCACTTATGTAGGTTGTTCATAGAAGCCTCACATTTAAAATAATGGTAACTCCACCCTTGGGTGGGATAAGTCTATTTTAATGGCCCTCAACTAGCCTATGAAAACTATTGTTCCTTCTAGTAGTGAGAATGGTGCCCAAAAAAGCATGTAAGGTTGTTTTGAAGACTTATAACAAGGTGAGTTTGAACTCTTCCTTAACCAAATATTTAGATCTTTAAGTTGATATTGTGGAAAAAATAATCATTGGTATGAAAATAAATATTTGATTTCCTTAGTTCCTTCTGAGGATTCTCTTAAAACCTGTATCAAGCACACTTGGGGTTCCCTAGGGGTGTATTCTAGGTAACATATATTCGTAATATGACCAATTATGTTTCCCTATTTTATTTTAAAGAGCCATTGTAGGTGAAACTTGTACTTAGTAAGTCACAAAAATTGTTCCTCTGGAATACCCTTATGGTCATTTCATTGTGGTCAAGCAAATTTTGAGTTTCTAACCACATAGTCATATGAGTCTTCGTCTTAGATGAATTACCTGGTCTCTGCATCCCCTTATGGGATTTTCTGAATTCCTTTTTTTCAGCTCCATCAGGTATGTCACATGTGATGAGAAATATAATTTTTCTCTACACGCCTCAACAAATATGTTTTTCTTAAGGTCGCCATCTCAAAAGAATTAAAAGAATCCATTTATATTTAGGTCAATAATTCAAGCATTTTGTGCAGAATGTTGTTTACACCTTCTTAACACATGATTTCAATATCGATCACTTGACCATATATTTGTGATTTCTCACCGACAAAATTATTTGGTCGATCCTTCACTGTAGATTCCTTTAGTGGGTAATAACTATGAGGGATGGACCACTATCCCCAACTTAAAATTTACATCAAGATATAAAACCCATATGGCCCTTACCTTACCTATGCCTACTATTATTAAAGTAATCACCCTACTTCATTTTGGGAAAATGAAAATTTCTCCTTACACACACAAACCAAAAGCCATACTCAAAATGATAAAATTAAAAGCTCATGTAAGAAGGTGCAATAATTTCACCTTTTTATCCTCCAAAACACGAAATGGGGCCTAATTTTGACCCCTTACCTCATAGGTATAGTTGGTAGGTGAATTAAAGAGGTGTGAGACAAGTTTAACTTGTCCCATAAGCCTAAAAAAATGGCCCTTAACCCCAAATCCGAGTTTGACATGCAAGGTTAAGTACACAACACTAAAACCAATAAAATCCTTTCAAATGCATAATAAATTCAAGGAAAATCTACCAAAATTAAATACCCCTTTAGTCACATCCCAAATTACAATAACACCAAGATTAATTAGCTTAAATAAAGCACATTAACTAACACAAATAAAGTAGATCACATTACAATAGTAAATCACATACTCATAAAATAATTAAAACCAAAAGGGAGAACAATACATTTACCCAAGGTCACATTTTAGGCCACCCTCCCAATGGGTACCTCCTATCAATATATCAACAACATACACAAAAGCACAGGTTACTAAGGTCACTTGTTGTAAATACCTGAAATTCTTTCATTTTTGGTTTCCTATCCTACTTTGTTTGTTGTTTTACAATTTCCTACAAAATCAAAATAATACCTCTCTAGCCTCATGGGCACATCAAAAATATTGAAACAATAAAACGTACATACACATATCAATTCACATCATCAAATAACATAACTATACCATTGCTAAATCAAGAAATCTCACCAATTGTTCAAAATTTAAAAATATCTTAATTGTACCCTCTCATCGACAATAATGAGATCACAAAATTGGTCAGGTCGTCTAACAAAATCTATATATCAAAATCTAATGTGTCAGTGTACATATAAGGTAGTAACTCTAGATCATCAACACTGAAATATCAATCCATGCATATATTTCTCAGAATGAGTCACCACATATATGTAATCAAAATATCTATAATGTTTATCAAAATAGTAGTCAAATATAATAATGTTTATCTATCAATGTATACTGATAAAATATGATAAAAAATTCCATGCCTCCAAACCAAAGTAAGAAAAAATAATAGTAAGATCATTATCGAAGAGGAGTGGGCACTACATCCCCCTCCTCTTAGAATCGAATTCATCTTGGAAGTCATTGGAACAAATGTGGGAATTGTTGTCTCAAAGGTGTGGTGTCCTCCCATGTACTTGTCTCATCCTATTGATCCCACTGGACACAAACTTGATCAATCTCTCAGCCTCAAAGGTCCGATGTCTTGCACTCTAAAATGTGCATGGGATCCAACATCACCTACCCATGCTCCTGCACCTGCAATGCGGTCCTATCCCATACATGTAAAAGATATGGAATGTATATCCTAAGAATAGGAACATGAAACACATCGTGGAAACGATACAAGCTAGGTGACAAACCTAGATAGTAGGCTAAGGGACTGATCCACTCCAAGATCACAAAGGGGCCCATAAATCTAGGAGCAAGCTTAGAGCCTTTTCTGTAATGGATAGGGATCTTATGAGGCCTGACATGAAGAAACACCTTTGTGCCCACCTCAAAATTGCAGTCAACTCTTCTTTGATCTACATACTTCTTCTGCCTATCCAGAGCCTCCTGTAATGTTTGTCTAATCATGAAAACCTACTACTTGATATCCAGTAGTAAAGCTATCCAAGGAGAAAATCTATCATTTTTCTTGTCCTAACTCAGCAGTGTCCTTCACTCTCTTTCGTATAGCGCCTAAAATGGATCCATACCAATATAACTCTGAATGTTGTTGTTATAAGAAATATCTACCAAGTACAAATAATCCTCCCATCTCAAATGATGATCCATGCCATACATTAGAAGCATGTCCTCTAAAATCTAATTCACCCACTATATATATCCATATTTATCATGGTGATAGGTTGTAATGAAGTTGATATTCATCCCAAACTAGGAGTGATGACTTGGTCATTGTGAGTTAAATGCCCCTGGAATGGGTACATGGTGAGGTGTCATGATGAGGTGAAGGTGTGAGGATTAAACTAACTTAATTAAATTAATTAAATTAATTAATAATGTGAGGATGCACATTAATTCAATTCGTAAGTAATTAAACTGATATGAATGTGGGGTATGGGGTCATGGTTAGGTAGATGCATGACCTTAGTTAATTGAAGTAGACCAAGGGGAGTGTGACCCAAATTTGGTGTCTACAGGAATATACCATCTCCCAACTCTAACTGATGTTTCCAACTTGAATTTTTATCTCTTTGTACACTCCCTTTTTGGAATCTACCTTCTGGAACAACTTACTATTTATAGCAAATTCCTGTGAGACAAATTACTATTTTTAGTAATTGGTGATTTTTGGGCTGAGATGATTACACTGATGAGTTTTTCCTATATCAGTCTCCCTGTGTACATTGATTTCTCCTGTGTTACTCTTCTAGAGTGGATTACTGAAGATAATATGCACTTGTATAGGGGACTTACTATTTTTAGTAAATTCTCTATTTCACTATTTTCTAGACCGATTGACCGATTTGACCTTTTTTTCTTCCTTTGTGTACCTTGTTTCCTTCACAACTTCATTTGGTGATGACTTGCCCAAAATAGCAGCCACCCGTGTAGGAAGGCTTACTAGTTTTAATAAGTGGGTCTCTGGTGCTCAGATTATGATGGAACAAAAGTTTCTGATATGGGATTTTTCACAACTCTCCTCTGAAATATCAGCCTCACCCGGTCGCCGGTTTGAGAGATTTTAAGTTTCAATTTTTTTTCTTTGCGGGACAAGAGGGTTTTTTCACTAAAAAAATAGAGTTCGTGCTTGTGAAAATTTATTTTGGATCCTTCAAGTAATCTTGAATACTAGAATATTACAAAAAATGACATCTCGATCTGTTGAGTGGTTTGTGAGATATGAATGATTCTTCGTCAGATGACTTTGAGGGATTTTTGGAAAAAATATTCATTTTTACACCATTTTGATCCATTATTTTTGCAACATTTTTTGTTTTTTAATTTTTTATATGAAAAAGGATTTCATGGATTTAATCGAATGCAAAAAACTCTACTTTTAAATCTAAATAAAATTTGGCAGAGTTTTTGGTAGCATTCAGAGGCGCAGGGGGAAAATGGCAAAAAATGCACTAAGTGTTATATTTATAGTGCTTGGAATGAAAAGGGAAGGGATGGGGTGAATTTTTCAGTCCCTTTAGTCCCTTTTCCAAAGGGATAAATGGGACATAAAATTCAACCTTGTCTTGGTGATGACACATGGCATGTTTTCACTCGTTGAGTAACTTAAGTTAGGAGTTGAATTTAAGCACCTGGGGGCTAGTTTGTGGTCACATGGATAACCAGAAGGAACAATAGGGGAAAGATGATTTTTTGTGTCCCTTTCATCCATTTTATAAAGGGACAAATATGACATGAATTTTCACCTTATTTTGGTGGTGACACATGGCAAACATGCGGGGTAGGTGAGCACGCAGGTCAAACATGCTCAACGGGGGCTAGTGCATCAGTTATTTTTTAAGTGGGATCCCAGCTTTGAGGGCTTCAAAATTATCTAATTTATCTTCTTCATAAGAGAAAGAGTCCTCCTTTTCAAACGTGAAAGAAAATACCTCAGTTTTGTTGGTGCCCATTTTGATCCTCTGTTATATTGCGATTTTTCCCCTTTGTTCTATGTGCTCTAAAACATTTTTCTTCGAATTTGGTGATCTGCAAAATTTCTCCCTCCAGATTGAATGCCTTGAAGTGCTCACAACTTATTATTTTTCCCCAATGTGAAAGAAAAATACATGCATGCCCTGTTTTGTGCCCTAAATTTCCAAATCTATGGGCCTCTGTCATTTTTTCCACTTTTCCAAGCCTTTGGAGCTCATGGTTGTTCATTTTATGCTTTTTTCCCTCAAAATATCTATCCCCATGGTCTTAAATTGCCATAAAATCAATTTCCCTTTATTTTTTGACCAAAAAATCCTTCACCCATGAAGAAAAAATTGATATTTGGGCATCTCTGGCAAATTCTATGTTTTTTGACAGTTATACGGGTGTCATTTGCCCATCAAATTAAGCTCAAACCTCCCCTCCTACATGGCCATTTTTGGTTGGATGAGATTCGGTGAGTTTCTTATAAAAACTTAACATTTTTTTGTTTTGGAAAATTTCACAAATTTTTCCCGCAACACCGTAAGTCCCCGAGGAGGACACGTGTCGTGTTATTATTCAAAGGTAGGATGGAAGGTTGGTAGGGGACTTGGAAGTTTTTTACCTTTTGGTGAAAAGGAAAAAAGGTGAGGAAAGGGTTGCAGGTCCGCAATGAACCACGGGGGGACACGTGGTAGGCAGGGAGAAAGGCGGAGAAGTTTGGAAAATCTCACCCTTTGGTGAAAAGTTATTATAGACCAAAATATGCCCATGCGTCCACCAAGCCAATCAGGGGTGGACACATGGCAGGGCGGGGTCAGAGGGGAGTGCAGACTAGTGGAGGACTTAGGCATTATTTTACCTTTTTTGGTGAAAGGGATGAAAGTTGTGAAAGGGGCCGCGGGTCTGCCAAGTATAGCAAGGAGACACGTGGTAGGCAGAGTGGGTCGGTGGGTTGCCGAAGGAAAAAGGGAAATTTTTCCCTTTTGGTAAAAAAGACTTAGAATGATAATTTGAGGCAAGGCTCTGCGACAAATCAAAAGGAAACACATGGCAGGGAAGAAATCGGAGGCGCGGGCCCGCAGAAGCAAAGTGAAAATTTTTCCCTTGGCAAAAAGGGGTGTTAAAATGTGAAATGAGCCTGCAAATCCTCAGCGATAGAGGAAGTGACACGTGTCAAGGAAAGAGGCCGAGGTGTGGGCCCACGGGGAAAAAAGTGAAAAATTTCCAAATTTCCAAAAAGGGTGGAAATGTGCAGAATTGAGCCGTGACTTCAATGGGACCCACCATATGCCACGTGTCAGCACCAAATTTCAAGGGTGGAGGGGCGGAGAAAAAAGTCAAAATTTTACATTTTTCCAAAGATGTTAAAAATTCAAAAAGTGATCCCAAATCCATTCCCAATCGTATTTTGACATGTGGAGGGCTCAGATTGAAGGAAAAGGGGAAAATCAATGGTAACTGTGCATTTTTCATTTTGGCCGCCATTTTTGCTCCAGGAAGCTTGGAAATGTGAATTTTGCATCAATTTTCATGAATTTTTTGGCAAATTCATGTCGTTTGTGCCTTCAAGGACCAATGCAAGTGGTTTTGAAGATCAATTTACAAATTTGAGGTGTTTTTGAAATAATTTTTGTCCCAGCCCGTCCAAAACATGAAATATCAAATCAAGAAGTTGTAGAATCAAATTTTGGAGGGATAAGGATGAAATAATGAAATGAAAGGGGTTTGCATGCTTGGAGAATGAAAAATGTGCCTCCACAATGGATAATGATGAAGGATTTGTAATGATTCACCTTTTTTGAAACACCTGGCAACTTTTGTTGCAAATTTGTTAAATGTCCCTATCTTCGAATCATGTTGGAATTTTGTAACAAACTTGATGTTGGGCATATTATTTTCTTGGGAAAGAAGGATCAAATGTAATAGAATGTTATATAATGCATGTTTTTTGACATGTAAAAGGTTGGAGAAACTTAGAATTTCATGGGAAAATCTGGGAAGAAGCCCATTCTCTGAGAAACCACCTGAGAACCATTTCTAATTCCTTTTTGCATCAGATTTGTATCATGTTGAGTTGGTTTCAGTTGTAAAGCCATCAACAAGCTCTGAGATTGTTCTTATAACATTCCCCTGCTAATAGATTTGATCATTCTGGATTATTTTGTGTTGTCTCTTGGCAAAATTTGCATGCACTTATGTTTCAGAATGTTTTCAATTTGTGTTTCTTGCTCCTATTGCAGTCTTGTGTTTAAAATATCTCTTGATCATACATGGTCTCATTTCTTGTTGATAGTTTAGTGGCATTTGCAATCTCACATTCAGAAGAGATTTCATCTGATAAAGAGATAAACAGATTTAAAATCACTTTACCTTCCTTGAATTTAGAGATTGTTTGTAAACCTTTGGGTGCACCTTAGGTCATGATAAAATAGAGGTTTCTAGATGCTTTTTTGGTTCATCTACTTCAAGATTTTGTGGCAGGTTGTCAAAGATTGTGTGGAAGAGTGCAGATCTGGGCCTCCATTTGGTGCACATATCCTGGTTGAAGGAGTACCTTAACCCCTTTGAAGCATTCTGTTGTTTAGGTCTTACAAATTTCTTGCAAAGGTCCTCAAAGAATTTGGAAAATTCTGGTTAGTCTTGTCTAAAATCTCCCACCAAAAATTCATTCAGAATAACTAATCCTACCCATACTACCCCCTGCATTGCATTGTGTGTCAACAAAAGAATTCAATCCATCTACAAAAATGCACAAAGCAAATCAGGATCATACAATGTCTTCAGTAACCCTTGCCTTGCATTGAAAATATCTCCATAATCTAGGAGTGACAACTTGTGAAAGTCAGATTTGGAGTGTTGATCATATTTTCCCAAGGCCCTTTTCATACTATTTGCACAAATTGAGGGATATCTTCATCTCCTTCACCATTTGAGGGTTACAAAATAGGTCCTCTTACCTTGGTTGAAAGGCACAACCTAAAACAGTTAGGACAAGATCAAGTCCTATTTGAGTGCTATCCATCTCTCCACAAATCTGAGTGCTAGTTAGATCACATCCCCAGCTACAAAACGACACACATCATGATCTATCTGACTTCAAGCTTCATGCCATATCTCTGATGCTGCTCAGACTGAAAAGGAGAACAAATTTGGGTACCAACACTTTCTTGGTGCCATTGTCAGGGAGATTATTCAGTATTTCAGATCCCTGGTAATACTTCTTATGTGATTTATGTGCAATTACAAATCTGAGTATCATCTTCTGATAAGATTTATAAGGTTGGAATGAAGAGTAGAGTTCTGAGTTTGGTATTTTCTTAGTTCAATCTGATCCATGTGCATACACATTTGAGATATTTGAATGCATATCAAACCCTGGTGATGTCACTTACAAATTTTGCATACAAATACATTGTTGAAGTATCATTTTATAATCAGATTTGTAAGGATTAAGTGAAGATATAAGTTCTGCCTGCAATTTTATCAGTTTCTAGTAGTTGTTGCACTTCATTTGCATTTGTGATTGATAAATTCAAGAAAAGGAAGGTCTGATCTATAAAGTTTGGCAAGATTTTCAGTGCTAATAGATATTTGACAGAGTATTTTAGTGCATTTGCACAACTAAGGTGAAAATCCTTAGTGGTGACTCCATGCTGTTCTGATATTGATAAATACCAGTGTCTTAAGCTTTTCTGTCATTTACTTTGGTGTTGCTAACCTCTGCAAAACTAGAAGGAAGAAGATCTCTCTTCATTAGAGACTCTGCTAAGAAGTTTTTTTCAGATTCAAGGAACTCAAAGTTAGAAGGGAGAAGAGTTTGGAAAGTTGTTAAAGGTCAGACATCAGGTAAAGATATATCCATTGGTGAGAGATATCAGCCTTTGGTAGAGGATTATCACTCTTCTTCAAGCAATCCTCTCATAAACTTGTTTTCCTCAGCTAGTGAAGGTCCTTTTGTTGTACCTGGTAAGTTCCTTCTTCAATCTACACCTCTATGTTTCAAATCAAATAGAACTTTCTAAGAAAATCAGCACTTAGAGAATACCAGTCTTGTGAACCACATTCTTGAGCCCCAAAGACCTTGCACTCCTCATCAGCTTGTGTCACCCCCAAGATCACCTCCACCAAACAATATGGCTCAGCCTAGACCTCCATTTGTTGTTAACACCTTTGGTCCTATAGACTTTAGAGGAATGGATGGTTACCCAAATGTTGTCCCACAAGATGTCAGAAATAGGTTGCCAAAGTTCCAAGGTAACAATGCTATAACTGGTGATCAACATCTCAAACTTTTTGTTAACATGATGGAGGATTTTGAAATAGAGTTTGAAGATGTGTATATTAAATTGTTCATTCATACACTAGAAGAGGATGTTAGGGATTGGTACAAGGCTCTCTACCTGATAATTCAATTGATTCTTGGACTGAAATGAAGAATGCATTTAGGTTACAATATGGTGACAAGACTGATCCTAGATTTCTCTTGTCTGAATTTGAGAATATCAAGAAGAACCCCAATGAATCAGTTCATGACTTCAACACAAGGTTTAACAAAACTTTGAGAAGGCTTCCATGTTAGTCTGAGGCCTTGTGATGAGTCTTGTTTAATCAAATATGCAGATGCATTTGATAAAAAGGTAGCCTATTACCTAAGAGACAAGAACCCTACTAATCTAAGACAAGCTTTCACCATGGCACTTCAAATTGAAAACAATATCAAAGCAATTGGGAAACCTCTCAAGAGAGATGGTGTAAAGTTGATAAACCCTGAAAAACCTCAAGCTAGCAAGGGTGCTGATTTGGAGGAGGTTGTGAAAACTTTGGCAGGGGTTGTCAAAGAAATCTCATACAAGTTGGCAAGAGCTGAGAAAGGAATTGGGTAGACTTCACAAGGTCAGCCAAGAGCACAAAACCATGACATATTTTCCAATCATCCTAGAGGTGATCAAAGGGAAAGATGATAGAGGGAAAGGACCCATGGGGTCTGCAAATAGACATCCTCAAGCACGTGAAGGAAGAGTGTTACCTGATCCCCTAACTGCTAGGGTTGCTTTTGTTGAGGAAGTTGTTGATATTGATTGGTGTGATAGGTGTTTTCTACCCCATCCTCCATGTGAAGTGGACCAGCAAGATGGTGAAGCTAATAATGATGATGGTACTGATGATGATATCTGCATGATGGGTTGTTCTTCAAGCTCACAAGGAGGAGCAACATCTACTGAAGTGATAAGTGCAAGGACAACTGCTACCTTTTGGGATTGCATCAAATGGGTACAAGTATTTCTTCCCCCTCATACTCTTGAAGTTGATGTAGTGCAAGCTTTTGAAATTCCTAACAATGAATTTGAATACTTAAGAGCTTTGATGATTAAGAAGTATGATGGTGGTATCCCTTCGGAGGAAGATAGACAATTGTTGATGAATGTTGTTGTAGCTCAAGAGAAAGACTATAACACTAGAAGAAAAGTTGTTAAGGGAGTTGGGCCTCAAGCCAAACCTAAAACACCCTTGCTCACAAGCATTCCCAAAGAAGCTCCTAGAAGAGAAACACCTGCCAAAAGCTCTGTTGTCCCAAGAAAAAATTACAGTCCTCCTCATGCCCAAGCTGCCAAGAATCCCTTGCCATCTAATGAATCTATTTGTCTCCCTTCCAATGTTGCTTTGCCAAAGAGTGTTCCATATGACATAGCCCAAGTATTGAGCCAAATCAAAGTGAGTGTTCCAATCATTGAGTTTCTTAGGATTCCTGAGCATAAGAAGAGAGCATTTGAGTACTTGGGATTGAAGGAGGAGAAGACTACTCCAGCAGAAATGTAAATGTTGTTGAAAATCCTCCTCAGATCATTGCTGACCTTGAAACACCACCAGCAGTAGAGGATCTTGGAGAAACACCTGAGGTATATTTGGGGACATCCTTGGTTGATTCCCAATTGAATGTTGATCCATTCTTCACAACTTTGATCATAAAGGATAGGCTACTTCACAATTGTATGTTTGATTCTGGTGCATCATGTAATGTCATGCCTCTAGAAGTCATGAATGAGTTGGATATCAAAGTGACAGTAGCCTATGGAAAGTGTACTGCCATGGACTCAAGAGAAGTGTTGGTAGTTGGTTGTGTGAAGGGTTTGGTGGTGCAGCTTGCATCTTATCCCGGGAGGAATTTAAAATTGGATGTTGTGATTGTTGATTGCCCTGCCAAATGGGGTATGTTATTGTCAAGAAAGTGGGCTGCAAGTGTTGGAGGGAGTGTCCAAATGGATATGTCTTTTTCCACCATTCCCATTGAAGGCAGCCTTGTCAAGCTCTATGGAGAAAAGAAAATGTTGCATCTAATTGAGGATCCAAACAATGCTTCCTATGAGGTGTTGTTTGCTGATGTTGATGCTGATAATTTTATTGGGTTTGCTGATGGAAAAGAACACAAGATGGATCAGTCAAAGTGCCTTGAATAGGTAAGTTCTCCTTGGACCTTGCTATTTGATGGAGCTTGCTCCAAATTTGGAAATGGTGCTGGTATAATTCTGATTTCTCCTAGCTTGGAAGAGTTTGTTTTTTCCTTCAAGCTTAATTTTGAATGTACTAACAACATTGCTGAGTATGAAGCCTTGTTGTTGGGTCTAAGAATTACATGGAAGTATGGTGTCAAGGACATCATTGCAAAAGGAGATTCAGAGCTAGTTGTCAAACAAATAAGAAAATTGTATGCTACAAAAAATCAGCGGATGAAACAGTATAAGCATGTAGTTTGGGATCTAATTGAGATGTTTGATTCCTTCAATATTGTGCACCATGACAGAAGTTTCAATGTTGCTGCTGACAAGTTGGCAGTGTTGGGGTCAAGATTTGGAGATTGCACCATTTCACCTTATTGTGAGTACAATGTTGAAGTGTTAACTAGGCCAGTTGTCCCTGACAACATCAAGCATTGGCAAGTGTTTAATGATGATGCTCAAGTGCAAAGGTTCTTACAAAATCAAGGTGAGTTTGTAGATCAGAATATTGATTGGGAACCAATGGTATGTGTGACTGAAGGAAGAGAGACTTTGTTTGGAAAGGATATTATCCAATTGAAAACTAACACCATTCCTAGAGGTCTTGTTGCTCTTGAGTCAAATTTTAACAATGTTGATTACATCATCAATAGAAGTATATCTGCCTTAAGGGATGTGGAAAAGCATAACTTGGGAACAAAGGATAAACCAAGAAAAGTTTGGTTGGGCAGTAGTTTAAGCAAGGAAGAAAAATAGTCCTACCTCTAATTGTTAAAACAATATCAAGACTGTCTTGCCTGGTCATATTCAGAGCTGAAAGCATATAGAGAAGACTTATTCCAACATGAGATCCCTCTTGAGAAAAATGCCAAACCATTCAGACAGAAGCAAAGGCCAATTAATCCACTCCTCTCCATGAAAATGCAAGATGAATTGAAGAAACTGAAGGAGGGAGGGATCATTCAGCCCACAAGGTATTCATCTTGGGTTGCAAACCTTGTGCCAGTCAGAAAGAAGAATGGAGATATCAGAATTTGTGTAGACTTCAGAAATCTGAATAGAGCTTCATTGAAAGACAATTATCCTTTGCCAAACATGGAGAACATGTTGCAGTTAGTGACTGGATCTGAATTGTTGTCCACCTTGGATGGTTTCTCTGGCTACAATCAGGTTGTTGTCAAGGAGTCAGAAAGATTTAAAACTACCTTTACCACTCCTTGGGGAACATATGTTTATGTGAGAATGCCTTTTGGTCTCATGAATGTTGGAGCTACTTTCCAAAGAGAAATGGATGTTGCTTTTGCTGGTTACATAAATGACTTCATTGCAGTTTATCAGGATGATGTGACTGTGTTTTCAAGGAGTAGAAAAGATCACTTGCAGCACTTGGAAAGAATGTTGATCAGATGTAGAGAATTTGGAATCTCTCTCAATCCAAAGAAGTGTCACTTTGGGGTGCAAAAGGCCAAGCTGCTTGGTCATATTGTTTCAAAGGCTGGTGTCATGATTGACCCTGAGAGAGTAGAAGCAATCAGCAAGGTCCCAATTCCAAGAACAAAGAAGGGTATCCAATCTTTCTTTGGGCAGATCAATTTCATTAGAAGGTTTGTGTCCAATTTTGCTGAGTTGACTCTTCCTATCACATGCATGTTAAAGAAAGATCAAGTTATCAAGTGGGAGGAGGCTGCTATTCAGGATTTTGAAGGAATCAAAGAGGCATTGAAACATGCACCTGTCTTGGCAGCTCCGAATTACAAGAAGCCTTTCCAAATCTTCTCCTTTGCTTCTGAAAATACTATTGCATCTATTTTTCTCCAAAAGGATGAAGATGGGGCTGAGAGGCCTATTTCCTTCTTTAGCAAGGCTTTACAAGCTGCTGAGTTGAAGTACACAATCATGGAAAAACAAGCATTTTCCTTGGTGAAAGCAACAAAGGTTTTCAGGCCTTATATCTTAAGTTCAAAAGTTGTTGCTTATGTTCCCCACACCATGGTAAAAGACATCTTATCAGAGATGGAGATCTCAAGTAAAAGATGTAGATGGGTGAACAAACTATAGGAGTATGACATGGACATCCAAACCACAAAGTTGGTAAGAGGTTTGGGTCTTGCTAAGCTCATGGCTGAGAGCAACTTGCAGACTGTGGAAGTGAATGAGGTAGAGGAAGAAAGGGTAGATGTTCTTGAGAAATTGGTAAGTTCTGAGTGGTACAAGGATATAATATTTTACCTCAGACACCTATGCTGTCCTGATCATTTAAATAAAAATCAGAAAAGAGCCCTCAAGCTGGCTTCTCAAAAATACATCATCACTAACTTTGGGCTGGCTTGGAAGAACCCTGAAGGTGTCCTCTTGAAATGTATAACTGAAGATGAAGCTCCCAAAGTAGTTGCTGATTTCCATGGGGAGTTTGTGGAGGACACTTTGCTGGAAGGGTTACAACACACAAAGTTTTGAGAGCTGGTTATTGGTGGCCTACTCTCTTCAAAGATGCAACCATGCTGATTAGAAAATGTGAAAGCTGTCAGTGTTTCTCTGGAAGAATGAAAGCTTCAGGCTCCCTTCCTTTGCAGCCTGTATCAATTGAATCTCCTTTCAAACAATGGGGGATGGACTTCATTGGTGAGATCTCAGACCCTTCTAGTGCTGGACATAAGTGGATCCTTGTAGCCACAGATTACTTCACCAAGTGGGTAGAAGCAATCCCCACCAAGAAAGCAACACACCAAGTTGTTATGGATTTCTTGTTGAATAATATCATATGCAGATTTGGTGTGCCAGTCAAGATTGTGGCTGATAATGCCATGTGTTTCAGAGCTAAACCTTTGATGGCAATGTGCAAGGAGTATGGAACCAATCTGACTTATTCTTCAAACTATAACCCCCAAGGGAATGGACAAGCTGAGTCCAGCAATAAGAACTTATTGAAGATCATTAGGAGAACCTTGGAGTTGAACAAGAGAAAATGGGGTGAACAACTAAAATTTGTAGTTTGGGCTGATAGAATCACTGCCAAGAGAGCTACTGGTAAGAGCCCATTTGAGTTGGTGTATGGAACTCAAGCTCTGCTACCCTTACATCTGCAATTATCTTCATTTCAGTTTGTTCAACAACTTGAAGATCAGGAGGTCAGCCCATATGAAGCAAGGATTAATCAGATTGTAGAGCTAGATGAAGAGAGAAGAGCATCCCACCAAAGGCATGTCAGATTTAGAGAGAAGTTGAAGAGGTTGTTTGACAAGAAGGTTACTCCTAGGGCCTTCAATATTGGAGATCTGGTTTTGTTGTGGGATAGCAGAAATGAAGATAAGGGCAAACATGGAAAATTTGATGCATTGTGGATGGGCCCTTACTCCATTGATATCAGAATTGGTGAGAATACCTTTTTTCTCAAGGACTTAGATGGGGAATTTCTTGAACTTCCTATTAATGGTAGGCATCTGAAGCATTTCTTGGATTAATCCCCAAATTTGAGGTATGCACCAACTTGTACAGTGTATAGTGTTTGGTTTTTTGCTCTGTTTTTGGTGTTTTGGTGGTTCTTGGTTTGCCTTGGTGTGTGGCAGCCATTTTTGTCAGTTTCTCAGCTAGTTTTTGGTGGCTTTGGCTCATGACTCCATTTTCCCAATGGATTATTTTGGCACTTGGTCTACTTATTGTTCTTGTGGCACTCACTGGGAGTGCCCATCCCGAGAAGGAGCCGATGTTGGTGCCCATTTTGATCCTCTGTTATATTTCCATCTTTCCCCTTTGTTCTACATGCTCTAAAATGTTTTTCTTTGAATTTGGTGGTCTGTAAACTTTCTTCTCCAGATTGAATGCCTTGAAAAGCTCACAAACTTATTATTTTTCCCCAATTGAAAGAAAAATACATGTATGCCTCTGTTTTGTGCCCTAAAATTCCAAATCTATGGGCCTCTGTCATTTTTTCCACTTTTCCCGGCCTTTGGAGCTCGTGGTTGTTCATTTTATGCTTATTTTCCCTCAAAAATCTATCCCCATGGTTGAAAATTTGCCTAAAATCACTTTCCATCTGTTTTTTGACCAAAAAATCCTTCACCCACGAAGAAAAAATCAAATTCGGGCATCTCTGGAAAATTCTGTGTTTTTTGACGGTTATACGGGTGTCATTTTCCCATCAAAATTAAGCTCAAACCTCCCCTCATACGTGGCCATTTGTGGTTGGACAAGATTCGGCGGGTTTCTTTGAAAACTTAACATTTTTTTGGTTTTGGAAAAAATTTGCAAAATTCTCCCGCAACTCCATAGGTCCCAGAGGAGGACACGTGTCACATTCTTATTCAGAGGTGGGATGGAAGGCTGGTGGGGGACTTAGGGAATTTTTTTTTTTTGGTAAAAGGGAAAAAAGGTGTGGAAATCCCCCAGGTCCGGCCATGGGGTCCGCAATGGAGCAAAGGGAGATTTTTCCCTTTTGTGGAGTATAGCTAGGCCCAGGGTCTGCACCAATGGATGAAGGGAGACATGTGGGGTGGGGTCAGAGTGGGTCGTGCAGGCCATCAGAAGGAAAACTTAATTTTTTTCCCTTTTGGCAAAATGAGTTAGATGAAAGTTTGAAGCACGGGTCCCGCAATGAACCACAGGGAGACATGTCATGGGCAGAGTGGGTCGTGCGGGCCCGGAGGAAAAAGGGAAAATTTTTCCCTTTTGGTAAAAATGACTTAGAAGTAAAAATTTGAGGCGTGGCTCTGTGATGAAGTAGAAGGAGACGCGTGGCAGGGAAGAAATCGGAGGCATGGACCCGTGGAGGCAAAGTGAGAAATTTTCCCTTAGCAAAAAAGGGGTGTTAAAATGTGAAATGACATCCTTAGCGATAGAGAAGGTGACACCTGTCAAGGACAGAGATGGAGGTGCGGGCCCATGGGGAAAAAAGTGAAAATTTTCCAAATTTCCAAAAAGGGTGGAAATGTGTAGAATTGAGCCGCGACTTCAATGGGACCCACCATATGCCACGTGTCAGCACCAAATTTCAAGGGCGGAGGGGCGGAGAAAAAAGTCAAAATTTTACATTTTTCCAAAGATGTTAAAAAGTCAAAAAGTGATCCCAAATCCATTCCCAATCATATTTTGACATGTGGAGGGCTCAGATTGAAGGAAAAGGGCAAATCAATGGTAACTGTGCATTTTTCATTTTGGCTGCCATTTTTGCTCCAGGAAGCTTGGAGATGTGAATTTTACATCAATTTTCATCAAAAAATTTGTGAATTCATGTCGTTTGTGCCTGCAAGGACCAATGCAAGTGGTTTTAGGGATCAATTTGTAGATTTGAGGTGTTTTTGAAATAATTTTTGCCCCAGCCTGTCCAAAATGTGAAATATCAAATCAAGAAGTTGCAGAATCAAATTTTGGAGGGATAAGGATGAAATAATGAAATGAAAGGGGTCTGCATGCTTTGAGGATGAAAAATGTGCCTCCACAATGGATAATGATGAAGGATTTGTAATGATTCACCTTTTTTGAAACACCTGGCAACTTTTGTTGCAAATATGTTAAATGTCCCTATCTGCGAATCATGTTGGAATTTTGTAACAAACTTGATGTTGGGCATATTATTTTCTTGGGAAAGAAGGATCAAATGTAATAGAATGTTATATAATGCATGTTTTTTGACATGCAAAAGGTCGGAGAAACTTAGAATTTCACGGGAAAATCTGGGAAGAAGCCCATTCTCTGAGAAACCACCTGAGAACCATTTCTAATTCCTTTTGCATCAGATTTGTATCATGTTGAGTTGGTTTCAGTTGTAAAGCCATCAACAAGCTCTGAGATTGTTCTTATAACATTCCCCTACTGATAAATTTGGTCATTCTGGATTATTTTGTGTTGTCTCTTGGCAAAATTTGCATGCACTTATGTTTCAGAATGTTTTCAATTTGTGTTTCTTGCTCCTGTTGCAGTCTTGTGTTTAAAATATCTCTTGATCATACATGGTCTCATTTCTTGTTGATAGTTTAGTGGCATTTGCAATCTCACATTCAGAAGAGCTTTCATCTGATAAAGAGATAAACAGATTTAAAATCACTTTACCTTCCTTGAATTTAGAGATTGTTTGTAAACCTTTGGGTGCACCTTAGGTCATGATAAAATAGAGGTTTCTGGATGCTTTGTTGGTTCATCTGCTTCAAGATTTTGTGGCAGGTTGTCAAAGATTGTGTGGAAGAGTGCAGATCTAGGCCTCCATTTGGTGCACATATCTTGGTTGAAGGAGTACCTTAACCCCTTTGAAGCATTATGTTGTTTAGGTCTTACAAATTTCTTGCAAAGGTCCTCAAAGAATTTGGAAAATTCTGGTTAGTCTTGTCTAAAATCTCCCACCAAAAATTCATTCAAAATAACTAATCCTACCCCATACTACCCCTGCATTGCATTGTGTGTCAACAAAAGAATTCAATCCATCTACAAAAATGCACAAAGCAAATCAGGATCATACAATGTCTTCAGTAACCCTTGCCTTGCATTGAAAATATCTCCATAATCTGGGAGTGACAACTTGTGAAAGTCAGATTTGGAGTGTTGATCATATTTTCCCAAGGCCCTTTCCATACTATTTGCACAAATTGAGGGATATCTTCATCTCCTTCACCATTTGAGGGTTACAAAATAGGTCCTCTTACCTTGGTTGAAAGGCACAACCTAAAACAATTAGGACAAGATCAAGTCCTATTTGAGTGCTATCCATCTCTCCACAAATTTGAGTGCCAGTTAGATCACATCCCCAGCTACAAAATGACACACATCATGATCTATCTGACTTCAAGCTTCATGCCATATCTCTGATGCTGCACCAAGAACCAATTCTCCTTCTTCATGGCTCGTATCATCTGGTAATTCAGGGCTATTTTCTTGCATCTTATATTTCCTTACTGCTTCCTCTAGATCAATCTTCATCTGCGAAGGAATATTTTGTCCTATCAAAATTGGGATCTCATCCTCCTCTTCAATTTTCACAAACTAATTCATCCTCCTACTATTTTGGTACAAAATGTTGGCTCTTGGATCTCCAGACTTTTGCACCATGTACCTCATCTTTTCCATAAGAAACAACTTCTCCATATCTCCTTTCACTGGTATTGTGGAAGAAAAATAATTCATCTAAATTTTCCCTCCTAAGTCTCAGTAGAAGCTTTGTCTTAACAACATTCCAGAATTTGTTGGGATGTCCACTACCAAAATAGTCATTGATATCTTTTTATTTGGAAACTTAGCAAGATCCACTTGTGCATCTTTGATTTTCTCTACAAGTGGGACTTCCTTTGACTCCATGGAGTAGAAAGAGCCAATGGGAAAATTCATGGTGATTTTCAGATCTTTCACAACCTTTACAGGCATTACATTACCATAGGTACCATAATATATAAGGAAAGTCTTCAATATGTATTCGCCAAAGAGAAGGGATACATAGAAAGGATCAACCTTGTCTACCTTTGATGCACTCATGCAAATCATGTTCTTCGATGGGGGAATAGGTGGGTTTACTAGTATTCCTTTAGAGCTAGGGGTCACAATATTGGGTTTTAAATTACCACTCCTTATATATTGGATGAATCTCTCAAATTGTTCAGGGTGAGTCCAAAGTTTTTAGTTTCAGTAATCTACACTTTGGCTTTGTTCACATATTCTATGAATTCAAAAGGTGAAGATGTGGATGAGGGGGATGAAGGGACTGATTTTGGAGCTGGGATAGGTTTGGAAGAAGGGGTTGATGTTTGGTAACAAAGGCTATTTTAAACGGTAAAGTGGAAGCTTTTGAAGTGTCATATTTTATAGGAGTAGCTTTAGATTTAGAACTGGAAGAATTAGAAGACTTGCTTGGAATTGTAAGAGCCTTCTTAATTGTTATAGGATTAGGTTTCTCAAATGCAGACTCCATGAAAAGTGGGAGTTGATATCCTCAACTGATTATTTTATTTTACGGAGTCACCACAGGAGGATCTTCAGTCTTCTTTTTCTTTGCAACAGGGGTGGAGAAAGAATATCCTTTCTTAGATTTGGAATGGGGGAACACTACACATGAGAGACTAGGTTCATCTTCACTATCATTTTCATCACTTCTGGAGTATGTATAAAATATAATTTATGTGTCGTTATCTACTTCCTCAACCTCTAGAAGATCATCATCCCTATTTTCTTATTTGAGCTCTTCTTCATCTTCCTGACTCCTCCAAATTGCATTGATAGGTGGGGCCTAAAAGGAAAGCCTTCGGGGTGTTCTAGTAATCTAATTTCTCTTCTTACTTGGAGGAGACACTCATTCAAAAAATTTCCTCTTTAGTGAAGACATTTAATTTGGAATATTTTACAAAAATGGATCAGTTCTCTCATCTCCAAAATGTTAGGCCTTTCCCTTTAAGGGATTCTTGATATTTCCTAATAGGATGAGATCATCATTAATATTAACAGCCATTCTTTGCACTTCTGTTATATTCCTTGGTTGAAACCTTCGTAGGAAGAATCCTACATCTAGTGATAAAGCATTAATGAAGAATCTCTTGACATTATTTTCAGTTTGTGAATCTTCCACTGGTATCGTATAGAGCAACTGGTCAAAATGAGCCATGAAGTTGCTCATAGTTTCATTTTCTCCTTTCTTCATTTGTGTCAACTGAATAATGAGGTTTTGATATTTCTCAGTAAATCTAAATCTTCCCTTGAACTTGATTTTGATGTCATTCTAACAAGGGATGGATTAGGTAGGAAGGAGGTAGAACCATTCTGCTGATTTTTCTTAGAGAGATTCCACGAGCAACCTTACAGCAACATATTCATGTTCAACTCCAATAATTCCACATGAAGTGGTGAAGGCAGGGATGTGTTCTTAAGGATGTTATGTTCCATCACCTTTGAAATTTGGAAATTTCTTGTGGGAACTTATTGGTAGACTTTGAAGAGGGGGTTCAAGAGCAAGAAGGCCTATATTTTTTCCCCATCGAACAATGGGTTGAGGTATTTCTACTTCGTCTACCATTGTTTTTTATGTTTCTACTTCATCTCTTACTTCTACAAACTCTTCTTCAAATTCTTCCTTTGGTCTTTCTTATTCCTCACGAGGGAATTCAATGTTCAATAGAGGTTGGACAATGGGAGAATTTGTAGGAGGGGTATCAGCAGGTGTTTGAATGGAATTACCAGGTGAACTGTTTGAAGACCTGGGTGGGGATGAGGCTTGAAAAATTTAATAAGGGTTATCTCTGATTTGATTTTACTCATTTTTGAAAGCCTTGAAAGTGGAATCAATGACACCTCTCAACCTGTTCAACTAGGAGTATCTTATTTCAACTAGCTTTTAGAGAATCTTGTGATGGGAATACGAAAGGACACTATGGAATTTGAAAGGTCACTCACAATAATTAATAACATGTCTTTCAGCAATGGATTTCCATTAATTCCTTTTTTCAATTTTTTTATTTTTTTATTTTTTGGAATATTGGAAAAAAAATGGACCTTGCGGTTGCATTTTAGATCCAGATGTTGTTGAATCCGCCCCACGATTGGTGATAAAAACTATTAGCAAGAAAATTAATTGGATTGAAAATTTTGTGGGTTTCTTGTTAAAGCTCTAGGAATCAAATTCCTACTTAAACGGTGAAAATTCTATGTTTGCATGAGTGTGAAAATATGGATTTTCCTAGTGGCCTTGCAGCTAGGGATCCAACAGGGGTACTCCACTAACCCTTTGGAAAAGCTAGCAATTTCTTTCTAGAGATGACTTTCTCTTGAGAGCAGGGAAGGGAGTGAGAATAAGAGGTAGGAGAACTAATATTGTAGGTGGAACTCATATTCCTGCACACACTAGTTAGAAATTTCAACACACGCATTTAAGAGAAGTACACCCAAAAATTCAATGCTACCAGCTAGAGGAAACCATGCATACAAAAATGCACACATTCATATGCCTTGGAAAATAGAAACCTCTTCCTTCATTAGCATTTCAATTAGAGTTGTACATAGTAGGAGGATGGAGGAAAAGTAATGAGGAGAAAATAGAAGAAAATTGGCTAACTCTTTGTTCTTCCATAAGTAGGAAAAATTTATCTCATAAATTTACAAATTTGTAACCAACAAAATTTTGAGAATGGGAGGTCTTTTCCTTTATAAGAAGAGAGATGAATCTCCATATACCCCCAATGAATTTTCATATGTCCCCACTTAACTTAAAACTTTTCAACTTCCTAGGAAAATATTAAGTCCCTTTTTATAACACAAAGGTGACTTTTATACATTAGAAAACTAAATTTACTTTTATTACATTAAGGACATATAAAAAGTGTACCCCCAATGAAGAATTATAACATTGAAGAGAGATAAATTTGGGGCGACACAAGAGAGAGAGAGATCAAAAAAATAAGGAAGAATTATGTTGATGACGAAGAATCCACCTCTGATGAAGTCCTTTGATCCTTCTAGATGACTCAATGGAATGCTCCAATGTGATGAACTATGAATCTCTGAACACTTTACACCCCGAGAAAACTCCTTCAGATGGTCTATGGGCACCTTGGATTAAGTGTTTAAAAACATTGTTGAATGACTTCACTGGTGACCATGAACTTTACTCATGAAGATATTTTCTGAAGAGATAAGAGCTCAAAACTAACCCTGCCAAGACCTTTATAATATGACAACCCCGCTAAACTAAATAGAACATTTTACCGATGATCGTAACATCCACCTTCCACATAATACACATGTAACCCAAATAATGAAATGGGTGTCAAAAGACACTGTTGGGATCTTCTAATATGGATTTTGAATGAACTGTGAGAAATGCTTACGATAATCCCTTGTGACATTACCATGATCTAATGGCAAAGATGGTATATTGAAGATATAGGAAAAAAACACTAATGAAGGCACCCTTCATGACAGTGAAAATGCTCATTCTATAAACTTTAATTTCATGGTTCTTCAACACTTACTATTTTTAGATAGGGTAACTTACTATTTTTAGTAAGTGTTGGAATCTACCATCTCCCAAATCCAATTGATGTTTCCAACCTGAATGTTTATCTCTATGTACACTCCCTTTTTGGAATCCACCTTTTGGAAAAACTTACTATTTATAGCAAGTTCCTATGAGAAAACTTACTATGTTTAGTAAGTGGTGATTTTTGGGCTGAGATGACTGCACTCATGATTTTTGCTTGTATCACTCTCCCTATGTACACTGCCTTCCGTTATGTTGTTCTCCTAGAGTGATTTACTAAAAATAAAAGGCACTCATATAGGGGAACTACTGTTTTAGTAAATGGTGGATTTCACTATTTTTCGAACTGATCTGACCTCATTTTCTTCCTTCATGCACCCATTTTCCTTCGCAGCTTTATCTGATGATGACTTAACCAAAATAAGAGCCACTTGTATAGGAAGGATTACTATTTTTAGTAAGTGGGTCTTTGGTGCTTGGATTTTGATGGAATGAAATTTTCTAAATTGGGTTTTTGTACAACAAATTTCCTCTGAAATCTCAGCCTCACCTGTTCACTAGTTTGAGATATTTTTAATTTCATATTTTTTCACTACAGAAAGAGAGGGTTTTTTCACTATAAACAATCTAGGTCGTGCATGAAAAAAATTATTTTGAATCCTTAAAGGAGCCTATAATACTATAATATTTCAAAAAATTACATCTCAGTCCGTTTAGCGGTTTGTGAGATATGAATGATTCTTCATCGGATGACTTTGAGGGTTTTCTGGAAAAATCCTTCAATTTTACATCGTTTTGATCCGTTCTTTTTGCAATTTTTTGTGTTTTTTAATGTATTTAGATGATAAAATATTTCATGGATTCTATTGAATGCAAAAAAATGATTTTAAATCTAAATAAAATTCGGCAAACTTCCGGCAACATTCGGAGGCGCAAGGGAAAAATGGTGAAAATGCACTAAGTGTTGTATTTAGAGTGCTTGGAATAAAAAGCAAAGGGATGGGGTGAATTTTTCTATCCATTTCATCCATTTTCTAAAGATACAAATTGGACATAAAATTATGCCTTTTCCTAGTGATGACACATGGTAGGTTTTTACTCATTGAGTAACTTAAGTGGGGGGGTTAAATTTAAGCACTTGGGGGCTAGTTTGCGGTCATGTGGAGAACCAGAAGGAACAATAATGGAAAGGAAAATTTTTGTGTCATTTTCATCCCTTTAATAAAGGTACAAATGGAACATGACTGCCCACCTTATTCTAGTGGCAACACTTGGCAAGCATGCGGGCTAGGTGAGCACGCAGGTCAAACTTGGTCAATAGGGGCTAGTGGATCAGTTCTTGGTCAAATTGGTGACCTGGGAGCTCAAAAAGGGTTGGGAAAATTTTTATATGAATTTTTTCCCTTTTTAAAGGGATTTAAGGGACATGTAATTGTTCCTTAACCATAGGTTTCCATGTGTATTACTTTTAAAATGACTAAGTATGAGAAATTACACCTTGGGACCGACTTGCGAAGGTGATATCTCAGGATTCTGGATGAATTTTTGGGTGGAATGTTATATTATTCCACTTAAAAAACCCAATAAATCCAATGGTGATGGTTTAAAGATCCGGTTTTGACAAAAACACCTCCAAATGGCTCCTTCTTTCTTAGGATCGCTTATTGTGTGTCAGAAGAATGAACTGCCTAGAACATTATATGAGGTTTCAAGAGGTCCCATTTTTTCCACCATGGATGATATTGAATATAATTTCCATTCACACCTTATTGGGATTTAAAATCATCATGGGGCTCATAAATTACTACTTTGAATCTCAGGTCCTTATCAATGGTGCATGCTCGTTCAGACCCAAAAACCCACTTTCACTTAATCGGCTCCAAAACCTTTGAATCTTCCCTAAATATTTCCAAATAATTTACCTAATGTTAATATCACTTGATTAACCCTTTATGATGATATTTTCTCCTTTAATCCACTCTGGGGAATTGTACTAGTATTACGAAGGTTGATGATAGCCCTTCCCAAAACTGTTCAAATACTTGAATATTTCAAAAGACCATAAATCACCTAGGGGAACTGATTTTTCTTTCCTAAATCACCTAGGGGAATACTTAACATTCATATTGGGATCATTTTACTGATAATATAAGACTGGTGTTTAGGATGGACTGACCTAGGGGTGTCTTGGAAATATATGGCTTTGCAAAATTTTCGACACTGTGGTATCATTGTCTTGTTTTCCAGTGAATTTCACCCTTGCAAAAACATAGGACAACAGGTATCATTTATTGGGGGTTAAAATTATTATGTCACTTTTATTTATGATTCAACAAGGAAAGTTTGGGTATATTGTATTAGAAATAAATATGATGTATTTGACACTTTTGTTAAATGGAAATCCTTTGTAGAGAATGAAACAAGGCTTAAAGTAAAATGTTTAAGGTTAGTTAATGGAGGGGAGTGTTAAAACAATGATTTTGATGATTATTATTCTAAGAATGGAATCCATAGGAAAAATATGGTTCCAGGAACTCCATAACAGAATGGGGTATCAGAAAGGATGAACAAGATAGTAATGGAATGAGCTAGGAGCGTGAGGTTACATATAGGACTACCCTTTGAGTGCCTTAGATGAAGGCATACCTGAGGAGGCTTGGTCTGGTAACAAATTATATTACTCATTTCTTAGATTCTTTGGATGTTATGTGTTTTTTCATATTGCCAATGATAATAGAACCAGGTTAGAGGCTAAATCAGAAAAATGCACTTTCATTGGTTATGGTGGTGATGAATTTGGATATAAATGTTGGTGTATTAAGGATAAGAAAATTATTTCATCTAAGGATGTGACTTTTAATGAGAAAATTATGTATAAGCAACCATTGTAAGAAAAAAAAGGAATAATCCAGGAAAGAATATGGAGTGGTAGATAATCTTCTGGATGGGAAAGTGGCAGATAAATTAGTTCAGGAACCTACTCAATAGGAACCCTAAATTCATATATTAAGGAGGTCTTCTAGGGTAAGAAGATAACTTGAAATTTTTTATCCTTCTCTTTATTATTTATTAATCATTGATAGTGGAGAGCCAGATATATTTGATGAAGCAATGCAATTAGATGTTATAAAGAAGTGGGAGAAATCCATGAATGAGGAGCGCCAGTATCTCATGTAGAATCAAACTTGGGATTTAGTAAAGATACTTGAAGGAAAAAGAGAATTATAGAACAAGTGGGTGTACAGAGTTAAAGAGGAAGAAGAAGGCAAGAATTAATACAATGCTCGATTGGTGGTCAAGGGGTTTGCATAGAAAAAAGGTATAGATTTTGATGAGATTTTTTCTCTTGTAGTAAAAATGACTTCTATTAGAAATTTTCTTGGAATAGTGGCAGCAAAATACTTGCACTTATAGTAGCTATATGTAAAGACTACATTTCTCCATGGTGATTTGGAGGATGATCTATATATGTAGCAGCCAGAGGGTTATAAAGTCAAAGGAAAAGCTATGTAAACTGAAGAAGAGCTTGTATGGCCTGAAACAAGCTCCGCGTCAATGGTTTAAGAAATTTCATAGATTTTTCATGGAGCAAGGTTATATTAGATACCATTCTGACCATTCGGTATATAGAAGAAAATTTTAGGATGGCAATTATATTATCCTATGTTTGTATGTGGATGACATGTTGATTGCAGGTAAAAACATGCAAGGAATAAAAGTACTCAAAAAGCACCTAAGTGAATCCTTTGATATGAAGGATTTGGGGGTAGCTAAAAAAATCCTTAGTATTAGGATATCTAGGGATAGGAAGGAATGGAAGTTGACTTTATCTCAATAATATTATAGTAAGAAGGTCTTGGATATGTTTAATATGAAGGATGCAAAAATGTTCAAACTCCTTCGGCAAACCATTTCAATTTATCAAAGGATATGTGTCCCATGAAAAATCAAGAGAGAAAACAAATGTCCAAGGTACCTTACTCATCAGTAGTTGACAATTTAATGTATGCCATTATGTGCACTAGGACAGATATTTCATGCAGTGGGAGCAACGAGTATATTTATGAGTGATCCAGGTAAAGATCATTGGAAGGAAGTAAATTGGATCCTTTGGTACTTGACATGGACCATGGTGAATTTTTTTTTGATGCATTCAATCGGAAACCACTTTTCTTGGTTATGCAGATTCAGACTTGGCTATAGATGTAGATAGTGGAAGGATCATAATAGGTTATCTTTTCACTATATGTGGGATAGAAAAGAGCTATATTTCATGACTACAAAAGCTTGTGGCTTTGTCAACCATGAAGGCTATGTATTTTTTTTTCCACAAAAGAAAGAAAATAAATGATTTGGCTACATAAATTACTTGAGGAGTTGGGGAATAAGTAGGAGGAACAGAAGGTACATAGTGATAGTCAGAGTGTTATACTCCTAACTAAAAACTCTAATTTCCACTCTGGGATGAAGCATATACAGTTAAGGTGGCATTTCATTAGGACAAATTTGAAGGAAGAGAAGTTGAAACTATAGAAGATTCATACCAATAAAAATCCTAAACACATGATGAACAAGGTGGTCACAAGGGAGAAAATGAAGCTATGTTCAACTTTGGTTGGTATTCATGGATGACAGTGAAGGGTTGAGAATCTTTCTTAGGGAAAAACTAGTCTCCAACTAGGAGATTGTTATGTTGTAGAGCCATTTTTCATGTGTGGTAGCCTTGAAGACTATACACTAAAATTATTGTATATTATCCACAATTTTTTTGGCCTTGAAATATGTTCCCGATACATCATTAACTGTTCTCTTCTCATATGGGTAGTATTTTGACCCATAGGTTTATGGGTTAGTTTTGGCCCATGGTTTTTGTACCCACAGTATTGTAAAAATACTTATGCAATTGCCTATTGGTGTTATTTTGGTGTATATGGTAGGGTAGTATGCATTATAGATGTTTGTGGGTTCAAGTGTGGATTTAGGAGTTTTTTTCTAGCATAACTCCAAATATATCTAGATATTGTATTGAGAGAAAGAGGTGGCTTGTAATAAAATTTGAGCAAGTGATTCTTGGTGGACGTATCCCAAATTGGGTGAATCACGTTAAATATGTTTCTATGTTATGCTATTTTATTTTCTACATTTTTATTTCACATCTATGATATTATTCAACATATTAGTTTCTACTATTGCAATTTTATGTGTGATTTTTCCGCATCTTTTATCCCTTATTTCCTAACAGAAGGAATATTATGAGAGATTCTTGTTGGTCCGAAAATCTGTCGCGTGGACAGATCTATGGATAGACGAGCCAACAGTGTGCAGGGCTTAGCCCCTCTTTGAGACAGCAAAGTGAAACTGGTTTATTGCTACTTCTACTAGCAGGAACCTATGCAAGTCTCACAGATTCTGCCTTCGGGGGTTGGGATCTCATCCCAGTAGAGTGTTCTAGGCTGCGAAGAGAAGGGAATAAAAGAAGGAGAAGAGAGAGAACAGATCCGAAGGAAGAAAAGAAATGAGTTCCAAAGCGGAAGGGTCAGAAGATCTATGCTTTGAGCTTGGTAGTAAACAGAGCCAAACCTACTTGCATAAATAAACAAAGCAATACTGATAAACAAGTGACGGAAAAGCAGATATGAATTCAACAGAAACAACACATGCAGATCTAACATAAGAAAGATCTTAATGTTTAACACAGTTATTGAGCACAAAGTCTGAATAATTGTATTAATTGCTTTTATCTGTTACAAGAAAGCTCAAAGTCTTTCTCTCTTCACCTCTATTTCTATCTGAAAAATGTTCACCCCGAATACAACAAGTATTCTTGTATATATAGAAGATGAGGAGGAGAGAAGACAAAAGCCAACAAACAACACACAAAATATCTTACAAGATATTTACAAAATATCTAAAGTCATGTTGACTTTTACATCTTTGAGCGGATGACATCATCCCATGATGCAACATGGATGATGTCATCGTTTGTACCAACATACTTGAGATATTGCGAAAAGAAAGTCGGAGAAGAGGGAGAAGAAGAAACAGAAGAAGAAGAACAGCTACTCGTCATCATCATCCTGCAGCCGAAAAGGGGTAGCTTGTTTCTGATGCTGCTCAGGTGATGTTATTTGGAACTGAGCGTGGTATTCCAAGAACTTGCTGATCATTGGCCCGAATTGATCCTGTGATGGATCCTGGTGCCTTTCACTGATTGCTTCGCAAGTTTCCCGCTCATCAATGAGCTTTTCGGGGACCTTGGAATAGTCTTTACCCGCCTCGATTAGGGACCCGATGAAGTCTCTACAGGCCAGTAGGTTGTTGATGGATTCGATGTCGAAAGTGACTTCTGGCCCTGTCCCTTGAGAAACTAACTCCTTGAAAATTCGGATAGTATCGTCAGCTGATCTCAAGGTGAGGGAAGGAGTGAGCAACCCTGGAGTCATAGATAGAACAATCTTCTCCATTTGATGCATCGCATCCAGGGCCTCTTCCTTCACCTTGTCTATCTTCTCTAACACAAATTCGAGCTGATCTATCCTGTAGTCCAGAGTGGACATAGTCTTGTTGAGGGTCCTTGGATGACCGAATACTCCAAACTTGACCAAATCTTCGACTGAACAGTCGAACATTTGTTGGAAGGCCTCGTGTTGGAGTCTTGCGTTTTTGAGCTCTTCTGACACTGGACTTGCTAATGTTTGGAGTTCCTTATTCGCCTTCTCGATGTTCAGGTATAAACTGATATACTCGGCGATCACCTTTTCACTATCCTTAAGGATTTGGCTCCTCCAAGCAGAAACAGCCATACCCTGCTCGCCGATCTTTGAATATTCATTGATCTTCTCCTGACTGAGCAGCTCAGGAGTCTCGGCGGCAGTTGTGGGAGGTGCACTTCCCATCTTCTGTAGGGCTTGAAGCAGGTATTTATTCTGCTCCTTTAGTAGCCTCTTTTCTTCTTTGGCTTCTTGAAGCTTTTCACAAAGTGCATTAACTGCGGAACGAGCTTCCCCTGAAGACTTTCAGAGGATGTCCCCATTGTGACTTGGGTCACTGTGAAATCTGCCGGAGACAGATCTTTTTTCTCTTTGGTGGGATCAGGGTAGGCTATTTCCATAACCCTCTCACCTGCAGCGCTCTTGGAAAAGCGTGTAACCGGCTTGTGCTTCTTTGCTCCTTTAGCCGGAATAATTGAAAAGTCCATCGGAGCGATGGGGACTTTCCTCTTTGGTTGGCTCAGTTGTTGAGAGATCCAAGCTGGTCCTATTGAAGAAGGACCAGAGACGGAGGGGGAGGCAGCAACGGTAGAAGAGGGGAAGAACGTGGAGACACGCGGCGGCGGCATTGAAAGAATAGCCGAAGACATGCCCACGGGAGGAAGGGAAACCGTAGCTGCAGAAGACACGGGAAGGGAAGGGAGTCCGGAAATGAGGGAAGAAATGGAGGAAGACAAATCAGCGAGAGAGGAGAAGATGGACGAAGAGGCAGGGGAAAGGGTAGAAGAAGGGGGAGAGGACACAACCAAAGGAGTGGTTGCCGACACCTGAGGAAGGGGAGGAAGAGAAGAAGAAGGGATAGAAGGGACCTCTGAAGTTGTAGCAATGCCGACATCCTGAGTGGATGGGCCTTCGGGAACGTCCTCCGCGAATTCCTCTTCCAAGGTTATGACCTGTTCTGGCTCCGAGGGAAGAGGACTTTCAGGGGCTTCCTCCTGACTGGTGCTTGATTCACCTGCTGCACCCTTGCCTTTTAGCTGCTTCTTTGACCTTGGGGGTGCATTACCCAAAGGAGAAGTTGTAAAATCTACACCGAGGTAGATCAACCCATTCATACGGCACCAGCGCTCCGTTCTCCGCATGGTTTCTTTGACCCTCTCCTCAATTGTCTGAGGAGCCTTGCTTCTATCAATGGCCGGGAAGGGCCAATTGTCCCCATCTGTGTTATTGTACACCTTGTCTACTTCATCTTCCGAAGTTTGGAAGCCTTTGGGGACGATGGCCATTCCATACTGAATAATTTCTGCTATTGTCAAGCGCGAATGATCCTTTCTCCTGAGTGCCACCTCGTGGATGACGTTGATGTAAATGTCCTCAATTTGAGGGACATGGATAGGATCAATCTTAGCCCTTGGCAAGCAGCCCCTTGGGTCGAATGTAGGCCTTGCTGGGAAATCATGCTTTAGATTGAGCAATTCTAGCTCGGCAAAACATCTCCTTCGCCTTGTGATAGGTTGAACAAGTGTATCGGCCTACTGTGAGGGGGAAAGGAGTTCCACCCTTCTTTCTTTTCTGGCACTTCTCATGATATGTGACCAGCTGCCTTGACAATTCCAATAGAACCAGCTTTGGTCCAGCATATCTTGGCAACCTGGTGGGCTCTCCCAAGAAATTGGCCGCCCTTAGATAGGTGAATGTGGGAAATTGGGTGAACAAGGCCCCCCACTTCTCCACAGCTGAAACAGTGTTCTTGATGGTGCGGCCATGAGTCAACTTCGGTCGCAGCATGCATATAATGTGATAGAAGAAAGCATCATTGACTTTTGAAAAGTGTTGGATGCTATTCTCCAGCTTTAGCTCTGGGTAGTATTCATATATCTTGGCCTGAGGCCAAGTTCCACTTCGGTGCAGCCCTGGATAATCCCTTTCAGACGCAGCAGCATACACTACGTAGGAGTTCATCATGCAAACACTCCTGTTGTGGCAAATTGTTGTAGCTGCTCCGAAATAGCGCTGCTTATTATTTCCCCCCAGCAAAAGTGCTGATCGGGCAAATTCTTGTTCATTGTCTCCAGGTACCGCAGCATCCACTTATGGAAGTAGTGGGCGTCTGAAAGCCCGAAGACTCTGCTCAGGAAAGTGATGGTGTCACTGAGTTCTTCGGAGAAGTCGCTTCGGTGGATTAGTCTGGGGCCACCGGGTCACTACCTTCTTATTTTTGAGGTAGACTTCATTCATTAATTGCATGCACAGGTCCTCATTGTCCTCCCAGGTCTTGACACATTCTTGCTGGCTAACATCCACATAGTTCCGGTGATGAGGGATGCCAAGCATCAACTCAAAGCGACGAGCAGTAAGGTTTATAACTACCTCGCCTTTGCTGTCTTCGACACATCTCGTGTCTGCGTTGTAAGATTGGGCGACCACCATTATGAATTCGTTATTCACAAGCGCTGACAGGGATTCCTCCAGAAAAGTGCAGGGCGCTGCCTATCAATTTATCCATCCATGGACTCCTTGTCACTTTCTGAGTTC
The DNA here is from genome assembly GCA_019776745.2 of Taxus chinensis. Taxonomy (NCBI): domain Eukaryota; kingdom Viridiplantae; phylum Streptophyta; class Pinopsida; order Cupressales; family Taxaceae; genus Taxus; species Taxus chinensis. Next base: position 56,471,530 of record CM034148.1, read on the forward strand.
TTACCCAGAATTCCTCTATGTCAATGTGGCCCAGTTCAGAATCCCTGACATCCATATTACACTCTGCCTGTGATTCGGGCATTCTGACCCTCTGATATTTGTATTTCATTTCTTCTTCTGTTAGCTTTTCCTTCCCTCTTGGTTTGAGCGGGTCTCTTGCTTGACGTAGACATGTGTTCTTCAAGGCTTATCTGATGATCTGCACGTAGAAGGAGCGAAACCCAATCCAAGAAGCTTGAATTAGTCATTTGATCTTCCATTGGAATACTAGCAGAAGAAAGAGTTAGAACTTTTAAGGTTCGAGACGCAGGGCGCATGAAAAATGTATATAACAGGCTGAATAGTCAAGGCGCACAGGAAAAGGGTGCAACAGAGGTTAAGTTGGCGCCAAAGGCGCATGGCGCATGGATGAAGCAGACTGCATTTTATAGAAGGGCGCATAGAAGATGCATGTTACATTGAGGTTTGGTGCGCCCTTCGGCGCATGGGCAGATTGTGCAACATGGAAAAAAAGGCGCGCCAAAGGTATATGGCGCGGCGCATGGGGGGGCTACACAACATCATGTACTTGCAACGGAAGGTGCGCCCGCGCCTTGGAGGCTTTACACTTGCACAAATAGATCTTGCGTTGCATGGAAGCTGGGCGCGCCCTTTAGCGCATAGAAGAGGGATGCAACAGGGGTAAAAGATGCGCCAAAGGGATATAAGGAGGCGCGGGTTTTGAGCGTGTTACGGGCCGAAAGGGTGCGCCTAGGGGCGCATGATTTTTAACTGCAGCATGCTGGGTAGACGCGCCGAGGGGCGCGACTGTCTAAGGTGCAACATGACGCGGCAACGCGCCATGGGGAATACTTGAAATACTTAAGCATTTTCACATTTCAACCTCCACTTCGAAAGGACGCTTGGCATCACTTAGTTTGATAAAATAGGATCAGACCAAGCCAAAATAAAACCATCCCTCCCTTTTCCATCAAATCCAGAAAGAGGGAGGGAGAGGAGAAAGAAAGCACAGACCAGGCAGGAGGAAGAAAACAAAAAGTTCAAGGAGGGAAACAAGCCAGACACAAATAAAACTGATGAAAACCAGCAAGCAAGCACACACCAAGAACTAAATGAAAAGAGGATGAACCTCTTACCTTAACAATATAGCCAAAATCCTTGAGCGGGTCCACAACTTGATGAAAATGACAGAGCAGGGGCTGACAAGTCCAGGGATATCACGTGCTCGATGGAAATAATGAAAACGACAGGGCGGGCACTGTTATATATAATCAAAACTTTGTCATAAATGCGCCACCCACTATTTGAAAAGGCGCGCGAAAACGGCTGTCGACAGGGGAAAGCGTGCGCCCTTTGGCGCATGGAAGGAAACGAGTTGTCGACAACTAAGCTATGATGCGCCCCTGGCGCACCAAAACTTGATGTAACAAAGATATTACGTGCGCCCTGCGGCGCACGCAAATAAGGCTTACTCAACATCCTTTGGCGCACCGAAAGACGTGCTAACATGGAAAACCATGCGCCAAAGGCTTTTTAAAGGAGGCGCATCAAAAATGTGATGTTGCAAGTGCAAAATCCATGCGCCCAGCCAAAAAGGCTCAAAAAAGACTAAGTTCGAAAGCTAGATTTCCCGAGAAGGAATTTTTAAATCGTTTCGAACGCGAGGGATCCCTATTGAGGGATCAAGACAAAATTTTCGGTATGGTTATCGGTAAAATTGCCCTTGTCAATTTTATGGGATAACAATTCTCAATCACTACATCAAAAAAAATAAAGACACGCTCTTACTCCAATTATATCATATGGGAGAAAAAAATCCTCTTGATTATACCCATAACTAACTTCATAGTATTCTCCATGATGAGAGTGACTACATTAGACAATGTCTGACATCCTCACAATACTACAATCTAAATAACCATCGCATCACACATGGATGGGATAACAGATAGAACATAAATAATCCTTATATATCAAAAGAGGTCATATTATCTCAGCTACAACAAATGAGTAACCAGATCACCCAATTGGCCTCCCAACTTGTCCCACAACCATCAAATGATGATGGCTCTCATCATTCTCAATAACCCATTTTCAATTTACCACCTGTCAATCCCCAACAACCTAGCCTAGAGCAAGAAGTGAATTTTATGAAGGAAATACTTCAAGGGTTGCAACACAGTAAATAATGGTGGCAATACAAGTTTGAGGAGATTTTCCCTTATCTGTTTGACCACAACATGTTACAATTCCCTTTCCCTCCATACTTTGAACTACCAAAGTTTGAAAAATATAAGGGAAAAGGTGACCCAAACAAGCATGTCAAGGAATTCTACATGTTATTTCAAGAATTCACTTACGACGACTCTTATTTACTAAAATTCTTTTCACACAGCCTAGGTGGTCCAACCTGAAAGGAACAATAACCAAATCGTACCAAGACAAGAACACAGATGCTAATCAAACACCACGATCAATAAGATGAAATCAATTTGTCAAAATAAATTTACATAAAATATTTGTAAATAAATGAGCAACAATATCATATATTATTATGGAACTCAATGAAATACAATAAGAATGGGCCTTGTTTATATAGGCAAGGAATAACAATCTAAGAACTAGTCAAGGTCATAGATCAAGCCATAAATCATGGAAATAAATAGTCATCAAAGAACTAGTTAAGTCCATAGATTTATGAGAGAACTAGGCATCAAGGATCTAGTCAATACCATAGATCAAGGAAAGAACTATACCTAACAACTAGATAATATCCCCCTAATATCTAAATAAATAAAAGGAAATATCCACACACATAAGTGGGTGGGGATAAATACAATAAAGGTAAATAAAGTACCTAAGTGAACATGAGCTAAGGTAAATACCTACTCTAACACAACCCTTGAATGGTTCCTACATTTACCCAGGGGATTTGTCACAACTTTTGTCGACTTTTCTGAAATTTTTGTAATCACTTATTATATAATGTAGAATATGATGTCACTATGATTGACTTATGTAATAGCAAGAAACGTAATGGATAAATCTTTTCATCCTTCCTACAATGATGGAGAGCACTAGCCAACTTTATTCCATGGACAATCCTTGAAAAGTAAATAGTCACCACCTTTGTCGCCAATATCCACCAAAAACTAGCTTTCCACTTACAATTCCATTGTGTCAGTACATTTGATGACATCATACAAAAGAGAATGCAAATAGAAAAATCCCTTGTCGCAAAGCCCTCATCAATTTATATTCTTGTGACAATAATAACCAGTCCAATCAGTCATCCACATTAGAGAATCCTAAATATTTCAATAAGAATAAAAATGTTGTTAGCAATGGAGTAACAGATACCAAGCATGTCCAAAAATATTCTACCATATCCATCCCTAAAGGCCAACCTCACTCTAAAATAGATCCAAGAAGATGATCATACACCCCCCTTGGTGAGTCTATCGAAAAAAATCCTTAAAAAACTCATTGCTGCTAATATGGTTGTGCTCCCACAAACCTAACCAAACAATGAATAAATTCCTAAACCCTCATGGTTCAAGGAAAATGAGTATTATATGTTTCAAAAAATCAAGGGTCATGCTACCAAAAGGTGTATGAAACTCAAGAACTATATCCAAGTCCTAATCAGTCAAGGTGAAATTGAAATTAAGGAAAATGCCTCTTCTTCCTCTCAAAATAAGAAGCTTGGGATATATTAAAATCCACTTCCCAATCATGGTCAAAACCACGCTTCACAATAGGGACAACAGAACTCTGGTAAATCCCATGAATCATCCACCAATTAGTCTCATCACATAAACTACAAGTGTGTCCCCTTCCAATATGAATCCCTTGTCAACCATATTCATTATCATCCTCATCAAGTACCCATAATCAAAGTTAAAGGAAGTTATCATAAACCCCAATGTGTGGTTACTAATTGCAGTAGTCGTGTAGTGGTTCAAGGAGGTGTTTCTTCTTCCTAAAATCCACCACCACAAGCTTAATACAACATCATTAAACAACTTGAGAAGACCCCTGCACAAATCTCCATTATGGATCTTATTAAAACATCCTCCCTATACAAACATATCCTTTATCGCTCCCTTCAAGAAATTCTTGTCCCAACTGACATCAATCACACCCAATTTCAAGCCCTTGTTTCTCATCTTTACCCCCATCGCACATTACCACTCACTTTCACCCAGCAGAATTTACCACTACACATCCCAGCTCATAACATCTCATTCTACATCAAGGCTCACATTAAAAATACTCCCATCAAACGAGTACTAGTGAACAATGGGTCGAGAATCAACCTCTATACCCTATCTCTCATTCGATGGCTAAGGTACAACAAATTTGATCTATGATAATAAATAATCAATATGAAATCTTTTTAAAATACTGAAATAAATTCTATCAGAACTTTACATCTTGTTATTGATGTATGGCTTGTCATGCTACCCACTCTGGTACACATAGTGTACATACAGTTCCCATATACTTTGTTTCTTGGTCATCCATGGATTCACAAAATTCATTTTTTCACGTATACATTACATTAATTCCTTACATTCATGCACGCAAGCATGGAATTCACCATCCATGGTGACCCCCAACCATTCCAATATTACCAAGCACTCAAAGCATAAGCCTATAAGGAACCATATTGTCCCATCATTGAAACTGTATCTTCGCAATCTCTATCTTCATCATCCACAATACCCTCCACTTCACGTGTATCTCCTGATAGTTTTCTATCTACCCCACATAATTGTTAACATTTTAATCTACCTTGAGAAGAAGATGTCAAAATTAATCAGACAATTTTTTGAGAAAATCCTTTGTATGGCTATTCTGTAATGTAAATTGAAATTTCTCCAAGTCCTGAAATCCAAAATTTTAGACTTCGGATTTCAGATATTTTCTCTTTTGGAGTTTAATGGTGTGAGTTTGAAATTGTTTTTTTAAAGTTCCAAATTTTGAAACCTCGAAAGTCCAAAATTTTAGACTACCAGGCATTCGGGGTTTGAAGGTTTTACTTAATATTGGCATTTTTTAAAACTCAGAGTTCTGAAGTATGAAACCCCCGAAAGTCCAAAATTTTGGAATTTCGGGTTTCAAAAATTTTTAGTCACACTTTTGGTTAAATCCCTTTCAAACTTCCGAAGTCTGAAAGTCTGAAATTTCAAACTTTCAGGATTTCAGATTTCAGAATTCTCTAGGTCATTTTTGAGGTTTTCAATTTCAAACTTTCGAAGTCTGAAAGTCTGAAATTTTAGAATTTCGGGCTTTCAGGTTTCGGAACTTTTTATCACCAATTCACATTTTTCATCTCCCAATCTCTGAAGTCTGAAACCCCGAAATTCCAAAATTTTGGAATTTTGGAATTTTAGGCTTTTGGGTTTCAGACTTTTAGAATCCTTCGTGCAATTAATTTTTCACCAACCTCCGTACGAATCAAAATTCCACCATTAATATCGGGTTTTTTATTTAAACTCTCTTTTTACTTTTCATTTTCACCTGTCACTTTGGTCTAAAATTCCATTTTCTTGTACTTTTTGACATCATTTTCGAGATATTTTAACTTGGTTATTTCCCTTTTGGTTTAAGATCTTTTATTTTTATTTCCTCTTTGTTTGTTTTCTTTTGTTCCTCTTCTGTGTACCTCTTGAAATTAAAAACTCATTGCCCAGCATGTTTATACATTTTGAGTTTCCATTGGCATTCAGATTTTTCAAGGGATCTTCTCAAGTTTTCCATTTCTCCCTCTCAGTACTTTTCAGGATTTAGAGATTAGCATTGTTCGGTAAATTTTCTTCTCATATTTCAGAGACTTGGTGGTGTGTCACAATTTCAAAGGATTTTTCTTTTTGGATCTTTTCAGTTATTCAGAACTTTTGTCTTCAGAACTTTCTTCTTCAAAAATTTGAAAATTTGGTCTTTGGAACTTTCGTCTTTGTAGTCAATTTTACTCCCATTATAAGAGGAAGGAATCCCATGCATGTCAGCCTATCACCCAGCAGAAGCTGAGTGCTCACCTGAGGCACACGCGGGTGCCGAGTCTCTCTTTTATGTGAGTTTTTAGTGGGAAGCATTCATCAATGATTAGTATAGGAGTATTCAGGAAAGAATTTTAAACATATAAAGATTACAAGGCTCAGGACGGCCTTCAGATCCTTGTAGTTTCTTCAGACTATGTGTTTTAAAAGACTCCATAACACATAATATAATAGAAAGAAAGCTACAACCATTCATTCATAGCATGAAAAGAAAGAGAACTTCTATGAATGAAATATACATGAAACCCACTGATATTCATATCTAATTGTAATAAGTAACCTCATTGTATTCATTGGATCATTACAAAGAGCCATAGATGGAAAACTACAGTCATGCACATCACTAGGCTTGTATAACTATGCAAAAATAGAAAAGAAATTACAATGTTGAGCTCAATACATCAGAGCCCCACTCGCAGTAATCCTGTAGAGCTCTACCCATGTTATCTCTCTCTGTGTGTATCTCTCCTATCTTCTCCTCTTAGGTCTCTATCTCTATCTCCACACACCTTTCTTGGTCCGCATGCACTTGTATTTATCACCTTACCGCACTACCAACTCAACTTTTCGCGCCCTCAGATCCGTCGCCAAGTGTCAAATGTGGTCCTTCAACAAGCATGTTTCCTCAGGCCTGAGCTCTCCACTCCATCTCATGATGGTCTTCTAGAATATTCCTTTGCTAGCATGCTCTTTCCTGGGCCACCTATTGCTAGGCTGGCATGTTATCCATGTACACACAACCGATCACGCTTTTCATGTGTTCTACCTTTGTTGCTTGAATCGGCTAAGTCTTGAACCTCCTTTCATGTGCCGCGTGCTATATGCTTCCTTGAGCCTTTTCTCTTGCATGCTTTTTCCTTACGTGCCATCCTATAACTGGAGTCTCACGTGCCCACGCGCCTTCATACTCAGTCAATATTTTAGGGGCCCAACATCACCCCACACTACTCCTGTTCTCCACCCTCGGAAACATTCTACTTGACCAAGGTGCAAGTTGGTTCAAATGGAACCAAGATGTAGATAAATATTACAAAGATGAATAAGGAATGAAAGAATAGGGGAAAGAATGAAGAATGGGGGGGAACACTAAACCAAAAGGCTGGGGAAGTCCTTCCACAAGACTGCCTCCAACTTATTCCATGTATCGACCTCACTCTGTGCCTTCTGATAGAGGTCGCCAACTAGGAGGTTTACCTCATCAAAACTTAGGCCAGCTCCCTAGGCGCCCAAAGTGTCCACAATTTGTTCCATATCTTTACCCAGGTCTGTGAGCTTGTCCATTCTCCTAGTAATTTGAGGATATAGTTCCTTCAGTTGTGTCTTGGTTGAGCCCTTAGTGCCTCAATCTCCTCGTATCTTCTTTCTACTTCCACCAGGACTCTATCCCGCTCCACCCTGTTTCCTTTATTCTTCTCCTGGAACTCTTTCAACTCTACTTCAAGTGTGGTTACCAAGGAGCTCACCACCTTATCTCTATCCGTGCATGTGTCATATGTGACCTCAGTAGATTGGGAAGCAACCTTTACATCTTTGAGCACCTTGTTATACTTGGCAACTAGTGCTATCACCTTTAACCCTCCTCCTTTAGGCACGCGGCTACTTCCTCTACAAATTCCAATGCCAAGGGTCACCTCTCCATGGTGAGGAAGTGCATTAATTCTTCTAGGCATTCCAGCGTCGATGCATACCTCTGGGGGATAGGCATTAGATCTAGGTATTTCAAGATGATGGCACTTTTTATTGAGTCTACTTTCTTGTAGACCTCCTGTACCTTTGCCTTTTCCTCCGTGAGCTTGCTCCTTAGCTGTGAGCTAATTAATTCCTCCTATTTTAAGTTTCTGGCCACCTTAGCCAACTCTTCCACCTTCTTGGCCAAATTTCCCTCTAAATCCCTTATGTTGTCATTCCACGCGAATATTATCACCTTTGTTTCCACCGTGACCTTGTTTAGAGCATTACATACTTGCTTGTTTGTGAGCTCCTAGGCATTTACTAAAGGGTTGTCTCCCTTAGACTCTAGAAGCGTGATAAGTGCCTTCTAGTAGACTTAAAATTCCATCTTGTCGACGTGCTATTCAAATGCCCAAGAAAGCATCTTCTTGGTCCTGGGGTACATGCCCTCCTTCTCAAACAATCCCATGGCTATAAGTCTTTCGGTGGGTACCATGCTCTGGAATCGTGCACGTAGCACCTTCCTTGAGTCATCCACGTAGCCCATCATCTACCTTTATTCTACATCTAGAGGTCTTCTACCTGAGTGTGCACCTTTGGGGAAGCTGACTGTCAGAGCGGGGCCTCCTAGGCTATCATGTCCCTTTTCACTGTTCTCTTCCCTTCCTTCCTTTAGCACTATGTCTGTGCTCTGCTCTAATTCCTGGTCTACAAGGATCTCGAGCATCTTCTTTGCTTCTCACTCTGCCACTTCGGTTATCTACTCCTTGGTAAAATTTGTGGCTCTCTGTCACTTGACATCCTTCTCTTCTATCCTTGCATCTTCGGTGTCCTCACCTCCTTGTGTGCCTTTCCACCGCGTGAATATGAACTCTTGCTTCTCTTCTCCACTCTCCTCCTCTAAGTCATAGACACTAACTATGCGAGGTTCCAAAGGTTCCTTATCTTTTTCTGGCTCTTTCTCCTCGTCGCCACCCTCTTCACTCTCATCCTCTCCTTCTCCCAGATATCTCTCCATGCTTTCGGTCACCTCGGAGTCATCTTCTTCATCTACCTTCTGCTTCTTCCCGAGGGGTTGCTTTTGGCCAGGAGATTCTTCCTTCTCTTCTTCCTCTTGGGACTCCTCCAAGGTGATGGGTTGTTTAAGCACCTCTACTTCTGGCATCTTCTCCTTTATTGGGGACTTCTTCCTCCGAACATAGGTGCTTGGCTTGGCACTCGTAGAAGGCATGCTCACTATTTGAGCAGTTGGTACACTTGGTGCTCCTTCCTCTCCTCTACCCTCTTTTAGATACTGGCTTCTTCATTCCCAGGGGGTCTTCAGGTATGGGGATCTCATCCACCAAGTACGCATCATTTTCAAATTTTGGCCTTATGTGCACGTATACACGTGTCACAGATCCTCCAGCAATAGGAAGTGTTATTGGTCTAGTCATGTGGATCTCGTGTGACACGTACTTTTCCACGTATGCGTGCTTACCTCTAGGATAGTTCAGTTTCTTCCTCATATCCCTATGTTCCTGGTCCAATTTACCTAGCTCCAGCCTTAGCTTTTTTGACTCTTTAAATCTGTTCACTCCCGCTTGGAAGTACTGGGTAGTGAACACGAAAGGGAGCTTGTACCAAGGGCTCCATGATTCATCAACAAGTTTGAACCTGCCCAAGAAAAATTCTTGGTACACCGCAAACTTAGTTTCTTCTTGTGTGGCTATTGGGAGTTGTTCGGGATCCTCCACTCCACCCCTAATGCATTTCTCAAGTGCTAATACCATTTTTTGAGTCGCGCTTTGTGGGGAGCCATCATTGTATCACATGCATACTTTTCAAACCTCTTCGCGGCTGAAGGGTCTTCGGCTGGGTAATCCCACACAAACTTATTTGGTGCATCCAACACTCCAACTTCTGCAAATACTATAGTGAGCAAGACATTGCCAAAGAGGATCCTATCCCCTTCCTTTCCGCAGTTTACAATTTCCTCGACAATGTATGTGGACAAGTTATAAATAGTCCCCTCTAAGAGCTTCCTACAAACATGCAGCCATGGCTTGTTGACTTGCGTCCACCTTTCCTGGCTATTCAGTTTCATTACCAGGTGTGTAGCCATCTTCATAACTAGGTCCTTGATGTCTGAGATGTCATAATACCGTGACCCTTTCTTGCAGGCATACTCTGTGATGGTCTCCTGAATAGCTTCCTTGTCGCTAAGGTCATCTTCTAGGCTATCTCCCTCGCATATGAGGCCTGTAAACTATGCAATAAACTGGGGAGTTATGCACATCTTGCACCCAGCAAAGTGGAAGTAGTCCTCATGCACCTGAGACATCAACCACTGGTACAAGTGATCTGGCTTCCCAAAATAAGGCAACTCATAGAGTTGTAACAACCCTGCCTTCTCCAGCTTGACCTTCACGTCATCATTATAGATAGGTAACCCTTCAGGTGTTCGCTTGTTGGTTGGGTGTACCAATTCTAATGTCATTTCTTTCTCTATAGTGTTGGTACAGTGATTATAGTCACTAACTATTATGTTCCTCAAATGGGATTCCCATTCCTTTCCCATCATCACTCTGTCAAGGTACTGCATTTCTACATACCATTCTTCATTTGTTTCCACCTCAGACTCTGGTTGTTTAGCCTTTTCTTTTCCCTTCCCTTTCTTCGATGCCATGGTCAAGGTAATTGTATTACTCCAGCCCTCTCCTTGTTACTCTACTTTCCTTCTCCCAACCTTCGATCTCAAATCCGTGATATAAATCCCCTAAACCCGTGCCCTATTTTTTCAGACCCTAAATTTGATAAATTCTTCACAAAACATCGTTTTACTTCATTCCAAGCCCGTATAATTCCTTCCTTCCAGTTCACAATCTCAAACTAGCTCTTTACTTGTTTAATCACATAGATCTTCTCTCTGATCAAATCTAAAGAAGTCCTAGCTTATATATTTTTCTTATATCTCCAACTCTTTGTTTTCACAAAGTAAAATGAGAGTGCCTCAACCCTCTATTTATAGTTTTTCCTTTTTCTAGTCATTAAATGCTACTTTACCTACCCCGTACTTTTTTCATTAAATCTGGATTTTTAAAACAAAACCCGTCTTCAATGCCTTTACTCACGTTCCCTTCCTATGCAAAAACCCCTCCAACCTTTTGGCACATAACCAAACCAACCTGACAGGAGTCTCTTACACGTGATTAGCCCACGCCGAAGGCACTTCTTATGTCCATATTCTTACTTTCACCTACCTCATGTTGCTTTAAATGCGCTTAATTTTCCTTTTTACGTGGGATCTATGAGTAGCTTTACCCTAGCACCAAGCATTCTATATTTTCTCTTCATCTCTCTTTTAACCGGGCTACTCAGCAAGGCTCTTCAACACAACTTCCTTGGTACTTTTAATCACACGCTTCTTCACTTTTCTCCACCCCACACTTAAATGATGTGCGGTCCTCTGCGCACTCATAAATTCTCCAAAAATAGCAATAAGGTTACCGGTGCCCGAGGTGCAAAACAAAACAACAACGCGAAAGGGAAACACAAGGAAAAGAAAATGCGTAAGGGAAAATTCTAGATTAACTAGAAAAACTGCCTTATTTACAAACACCAAGAAGACTTATTTATAGTAGGGCTTTAGCCTACTACCATTGAAGTGTCTAGGAAGCTTCATTCCGTCCAGCACTTGTAGCTGGCATGTGCCCGACTCAAAGATGTACGAGATTGTGTAGGGACCTAACCAATGGACTTTCAATTTCCCAGGATGGTGTAGAAATTTATAATCATACAGTAACACCATCTGCCCAACCTCAAACTTCTTGTTTCTAATATGGTGATCATGCCAAGCCTTTTTCTTTGCCTCTTCCACTGTTTAGCTCCAACGAGCAAGTGATCGTCTCTCATCTAGTTTCATTAGTTCATCAATTCTTTCTTCCAATGCTTTTTCATCAGCTAATCCTCCTGTGCGCGCTATTCACAGAGAAGGTAACATAAATTCAACTGGAAAAACAGCTTCCACGCCAAACACCAATTGAAAAGGTGTGGCTTTATTTAGTCTTTTATATGTAGTCCTGTAAGCCCATAAAATTGTTGATACCTTGTCATCCCAATCCTGTCTTCCAACATCACATATCTTGGTCAAGGTATGACTTAGTATTTTTTTGAATGCTTCCGCGGTTCCATTTTCTTGAGGGTGATAGGGTGTAGTCTTATGATAATCCACCATGAACTCAGATAGTAGGATCCTCACAGTCTCATTTATAAAATGTGTACCCCTATCACTGCTCAAACTTAAAGGGCATTTATACCTTGTGATAATGTTCTCCAATAGGAACCTTGCCGCCGTTGCTACCATGCAATCTTTAGTTGGGGCTGCTTCCACCCACCTTGTGAGATAATATGTGCAAGTGATGACATAACGTGACCCAGTCCTATGCGCTACCGGTGTAATTGGTCCTACAAAGTCTATCGCCCACTTTTCAAAAGGCTCCGCGCTAGGAATAGGATGCAAAGGCATTTCATTTCTCCTTCCTAGTCTACCAATGCACTAACAGTGGTCACATGCTTTACAATAATCTCTACAATCCCTGTACAAGGTTTCCTAGCACAACCCTCCATTAAAATCTTACACGCAGTGGCATCACCTGCATAATGCCCACCCGCACTTCCTCTGTGTGCTTCCTCCATTATGGCCAGGTGCTCATGTTCTAACACACACCTGCGCAAAACTTCATCACATCCCAATTTGTATAAATCTCCACAAATCAACATGTAGGGAATGGAGCATATGGCCAACTGCATTTTCTCCAATGCCTTCATTCCATCCGGTGCCACACCTTCGTTTTTTTAAAATACAGCAATCTCTTCTAAATTCGAGGGCACGCGCTGCAATCTAAATAGTTACGTGTCTGGCATTATTTCCTCAATACTTTGCATGTCCTCTCTTGAATCAATTCTTGATAGATGATCAGGTCCATAATTGATTTTTTAGGGTTTCACTACAATGGTGAACTCAAACTCTTGAAACAACAACACCCATCGACATATGTGCCCTTGAAGAATGGGCTTGTTTACTAAATACTTTAATGCCATGTGGTCGGTGTAGAATACAAAGGGTGTTGCTAGCAGATACTGTCAAAATTTGAAAAGTGCATAAATCATTGACAATGCCTCATGCTCAATTGTGGTATAATTGTGCTCTGTTGGTGTTAACTTTCTACTCATGAAATAAAGAGGATGATCAACAATCCCCTCACCTAGTTGTGCAAGTACTACCCCAATGGTGGTTCTTGAGGCATCTACATGGACATGGAAAGGATTGTCCCAAGAGGGAAATCACAAAATAGGTGTAGTAATAAGCCTATCTTTTAATGTATCAAACGCACTATGGTGTGCCTTTCCCCAATGGAAATTACTTTTGTGTCTAAGCAGATCCTCTAAAGGCGCGGTGATCTTGGCATACCCCTTAATGAATTTTCTGTAATATCCCATATGCCCAAGGAATCCAAACACTGTGCTTTGGCTAGTAGGTTCCCTTAACCCCACAATAACTGCAACCTTAGCGGGATCTACCAGAAAGCCCTCCTTACATATGATATGCCCCAATAAAGTCCCAAAGGGTGTAGCAAACACACACTTCTTAATGTTGAGGGATATCCTCAACTGCCTACACCTTTCAAACATTAATCTCAAGTTTTCACAATGGTCCTTAATCAGACCATATACTATCCAATCATCCAAGTAAACCTGAAGAAACTTATGAATGAAGTCCTGGAATGCTTGCACCACTATGCGCGAAAAGACAGCAAGCGCATTTTTCAACCCAAAGGGCATGACTGTATATGCAAAACTTCCCCACTTGGTGGTGAAATTTGTCTTCTCCTAGTCCTCCTTTGCAATCTAGACTTGGTGGTATCATCAAAATCCATCTGTAAAGGAATATATTTCGTGCCCAGTAACTCCTTACAGAATCTCTTCAATGAAGGGGGTCAAAAATGGATCAATGACACAAATTGCGTTCAATTCCCTATATCCACACAAATTCTAATCCGCCCATCCTTCTTGATGCTAATTACCATCAGACTTATCCATTCTGATTCTTCTACTACCTTAATGATCCCAGAAGCTATTATCTTATCTATCTCCTCCTTAACCTTCATGCGTAAGTTGGGATTCATCCTGTAGGGTCTTTTTCTAACCGAATGCGCACCTTCCTTCAATTTTATCTTCATCTCCCACAAGGAATGGTGGATGCCTTTCAACTCATGGTATCCATGTAGAAATAAATCCTTGAATTCACGCAACAGATCAATGATCTTTGATACTTCATTCTCCGTCCAATAGTCCCCAATAATAGCTTCCTTAGGTTCATCCCCTGAACCGATGTTAACTTTCTTTGTCTTTAGAGGCTCATGGTAGGCACACACATGAGCATCTACACTGCCCACCACTTTGCGTGTCCCCATAGAATGGCTAACATTTAAAATCTTCGAATCCTCTCCATCAATCACATATACTAACTTTCCCTTTTCCTTTTCCAAACACGCACGCTCAAGATGGGATTCTTCTATTTCTTCAATCTCTTTGAAGCACACCTCCAATCCTAGTTCACCTAGTATTTCCAATAGCCTATCTTCCATTCTGGCACTATCCCCCATTGTAAGGTGCTTGATACCTTGCAAGGCCTTATCAACTAATGGTTTGGTACTCCGATACTCAAAGGCTTGAATAAGATCAGCTGCAAGCTCTTACCAATTCCTTGTTTGGTGGCGTATCTCCGAATGAATGTACCATGCATGCGCACAACCCTACAGTGTAGAATACAACTTGTACACCCAGAGGGATGGTGGAAAGGATTTTGCACCTTCTCTCCAGACCCGTTCACACTCCTGGATATGGAAAGAGGTGGGCTCCTTCCCATGGTACTCTTTGATGATGGTGGGTATATTACTTCTAGAAAATATGACAGAGAGAACAACTCTTACCTCACACCATTCTAAAAGGCTCTCCTAATGCGTGGCCTACCAATGAGTTGTTGTGCTGAGCAAGATGTAATTCAACATCTCCCTTCATTCCTTTTCATTTTTCCACTGAGCTTCTATCTCCTGCAGAAAGACCTCATCGAAGGCTCCTCCAGAGTACTTGGGTAGTTCTTTCCCCCCAAGGCGCCAAACCATGCATTCCTTAGTTACCTTGGTCACCAATCCTCTCAAATACCATCCCATTAATTCATAAGTCCCATGCACCCAATTATCACATGCCAGGCTGGTGGTATCACTCACTGACTGAGCATCCTCAAACTGGATAACCCCGTTAATAGGGTGTACCATCTCAGGGTCTCTGATTGAGTGCACATAAATCTTGTCCAAAACCTCTTCTCCCAATGGTTCAATGTAGGGCACTGACTTCCCATCAACCAGGGGTATAATGACCCGCTCCTCTTTGTTCTCAAAACTGATGTACCCTTTGTTGAACCAGAGGTCCACATTGTTCTTGTAACACCAAGGGCACCCAAGTAGTGCTGGGAAATTATCCGCCTCGGCGAGTGCCAAGACTTCGAAGTCCCTAGTAAACTTGGCTCCCTGAATAGTAATAGCTGCATCCTTCAAGACACCGATGGGCATTGCCTTAGTCTTGTTTTCCATATACAACACATTTGAAGATGGTTGTAATGCAGGTCTCCCCATCTGATGCCATGCATCCAAATTCAAAACATTAACCTCTGCGCCAGTGTCAATGAGTATATTGCTGAGGAGCCATCCATCCACAACTACATTTAATGTAATCTCCTTGTCATAGGTGAGGCTATGAGGGGGAAGGTTTGTGTGCAAGACCTGCCTCTCGCACTCTTCTCCGGTGCATGGTACCTTCTCTCTCAATAAGGATCCTAGCAAAGGAATGATGTTCTCCTGCCTTAGCATTTTGCACACCTCCTTGACCTCATCCAGGTCATCTTTCTATGCCTCAATCCTCCTTCCTTGTTCCTCCCTCCTAGATTACTCCTTTAGACACTAGATCTCCCCTTGCAAGCTTCAAATAACATCCATGGTGTCCTGATATATCTCCTTCTAATGTGCGGGGTCTGGGTACTTTCCATGAATGACCTCTTCTCTTGAAATGAGGCTCTTCTGTCTTGGTATCTCTCTTGCACGCATGGCTTCTGCCCTTGTTGTTACCAAAATAGGCTCCAAACCTTCATCCCGTGTTACCCAAGGCATCCATTGTATGTCTGCCTTCTTGATGCTAACCATCATAGTGCCTTTTTCCTTCTAGTGCTGCTGATTCATATGCTCATATAACTCTGGGAACTCCTCATACTTATGCTTCTTTCCACACCATGAGCACTGCAACAAGTTCAGGCACTCATGCTTGTAATGTTCTATAGATCCACAGTTGAAACATGTCCCTCGCGAGAACTCACTCCTTCCTCCGCGGTTACCTCATCCATGGAATCCTCCTTGAAAACCTTTTCCTCACGTGCCTCCATCTGCGTGCTCCTCATAAGGGTGATCATCATTTCTTGAACAAATGAAAATGCTAGTTTAGCGCACCTGATGATCAATGGCCTCATGTATCTAAACAATGAGCCTACAGTCTTCAGTATCATGGGTCTTGGAGATGTAAATATTGCAATAATAAGATACATTCTTTCTGATCATGTGTTGTAGCAAGGGACATCTACTGGCATCATGGTCCCCATGAAAGATTTCACAATCTAATGTCACAGTGTGTACCACCCTCCGAGGGAAATTATCCTTAACGTACCCCTCTATCTCACAATTTGTGCACCAAAAACCACTGCGAGTCTCATGGACCAAGTTCACAGATATCTTTTCCAACTGTTTAGCCATAGCAACAATCTGAGCCTCCAAGAATGGGCTAACACCAGTATCAATACTACTAACGGCTTTGATGCAAGGCAGCCTCCAATGCTTCGCATGGGTCTGTGAAAGTCTTATGAGATAGGGCCCTTCTAAAAGGGGTGATCAATCCTCCAACAAACCACTGTGCATGCTAAGAAGGATGTATATCATATGATAATTTAGACAAGAGAGTCTTAAAGCACGCATCATACTCCCACACACTCTCTGCCATTCCTTGTTATATCTCCTTCAAAGTGCTAATGCTTTTTTGCTCGAACTCAGGAATGTGGAACTCTACCAGGAATGCATTCTTTAAGGTAGTGTAATCCACCACTATTTGATGAGGATCATACTTTCTATACCAGCTATGCATGCATCCTTGCAACATGGTTACAAATTGACTAGCCTTTCATTCTGGGGTTGTGATACCTTTCACGTGCCATAACAATTCACACTTGTTAACATGTTCCATAGAATCCTCCATGCCCCTGTAATCTGGTAAGTGTAGAGACATTTCAAAGAAAACTTGAGGTGGTGGCTGGGGTCCTTGTCCTGAACCAGAGCCTTGGTTCCCTCTGGTGTTTCCTCCACCACCTGATCCACCAGGTCCACTGGGTCTTGTACCTCCAGAGCCACTAGATCCACTAGGACCACTGGGTCCAATAGGGCCTATAGGAGTTGTGCCAAGTGCCCCCATGGTCCCACTGAACTGTGTGTCGACGGTCTGTGATGGTGCCCCACCACCACTACTTTGTCCCATGCGCCACTCCCTGGTGTGAGACCAAAAGTTTGTACACTTGCCCCTTGTCCAAAAACTCCTCCAAATACTGGAATATGTGCAGCCATAGAAGAAGGGAATGTAAAATTGTATCTCCTAGGCACGGATTTGTTTCTTCCACTAGTTTCAACTGGATCAATACTTCTTCCTGGTTCAGGAAAACCAAGCACCAGGGCTTGGTCACTGGGTGGGTTCAGATATGCGCCAACGACTCTCCTTTCTCCATGTGATGAACTCTCACCAGAAGCTGAAGGGGTCTCCCTCACGCACTTTCCAAGATGGGGTAGCATAGACTGCTCAGGCTCCATGTCCTCCATGTGAACCTCAATTCCTTCCCGCAATGTCTATCTTCCATATATCCATCATACTAGCAGCTTCGCATCATCTAGTAATCTCCCTTTCATGTGCTTCACCATACTTGAGCCATATTTCTTCCCTCTCCTTTTCTGTCATATCATCTGCCATCTTCCTCCACCCGAGCTTCCTTACCCAGTGCTCAGAATGGTTTATTCAGCCATTGGGAGCACTTCTAGACTCATGGTAACCATCAATATCTTTATAGCTAGAGGGATAACATGTAGAAACGATCCCCTAGGTTCTCGTAGAAACTCAAACTCAGCAACCTCTGGACAAGAATACATGGAAATGGTGTATTCCAGAGTGTAGATAGCTAGTACTCCTCCCCACCAGTGATGTACAACATGGGTCCACATTAGATCTACATCCTGTAACCTTTGGTAGTCTTCTTTGGTCCATATCCATGATCCATAATGCCAACTTGATCTAGATGCATAGGCTGAAAGCCACCCAAATAACTCTACTGGGAAGTAACAAAAAAAAGTCTCATACAGATCATGGTAGAGATTTTCCTCTACCCATCTACATGTATCAAACTCAGGTCTAGTGTTGAATCTCTGGGAAAATTCATCCTCTGTGCTCTTGAACCATGATTCAACATTTTCCAATGTCAACCAATCCATCATTACTCTTTACATAGATCATGATGCATGCTATATCCCACTACAACTTCGAAAAGAGGTCCCAGAAATGGAACCAAGATGTAGTCAATTTTACTCCCATTATAAGAGGAAGGAATCCCATGCACATTAGCCTATCACCCAGCAGAAGTTGAGCACTCACCCGAGGCACACGTGAGTGCTGAGTCTCTCTTTTATGTGATTTTTTAGTGGGAAGCATTCATCAATGATTAGTATAGGAGTATTCAAGAAATAAGTTTAGACATACAAAGATTACAGGGCTCAGGACGGCCTTCAGATCCTTGTAGTTTCTTCAGACTGTGTGTTTTAAAAGACTCCATAACACATAATATAACAGAAAGAAAGCTACAACCATTCATTCATAGCATGAAAAGAAAGAGAACTTCTATGAATGAAATATACATGAAACCCACTGATATTCATATCTAATTGTAATAAGTAACCTCATTGTATTCATTGGTTCATTACAAAGAGCCATAGATGGCAGACTGCAGTCATGCACATCACTAGGCTTGTATAACTACGCAAAAATAGAAAAGAAATTACAATGCTGAGCTCAATACATCAAATCCCCACTCGCAGTAATCCTACAAAGCTCTACCCATGTTATCTCTCTCTATGTGTATCTCTCCTATCTTCTCCTCTTAAGTCTCTATCTCTATCTCCACACACCTTTCTTGGCCCGCAGGCACTTGTATTTATCACCTTCCCATGTTGCCAACTCACCTTGCTGCGACCTCAGATCCGTCACCAAGTGTCGAATGTGGTCCTTCAGCGAGCATGTTTCCTCGGGCCTGAGCTCTCCACTCCATCTCATGATGGTCTTCTAGAAGATTCCTTTTCTGGCATGCTCTTTCCTGGGCCACCTGTTGCTAGGATGGCATGTTGTCCGCGCGTAACCGATCATGCTTTTCACGTGTTCTGCCTTTGTTGCTTGAATCAACTAATTCTTGAACCTCCTTTCACATACCATGCGCTATATGCTTCCTTGAGCCTTTTCTCTTACGCGCTTTTGCCTTGTGCACCATCCTGTAACTGGGGTCCCACGCGCCCACGTGCCTTCATACTCAATCAATATTTCAGGGACCCAATAGTCTTCAGAAATTTGGAAATTTTATATTTGGGTTTTTGGAGGTTAGGTTTTTGGAATTCAAGTTTTCAGAAATTCATACTTCTCTATTTTGGAGGTTTTCACTCCAGGATTCTTCAATTCGGGTTTTCAAATTTGATAATTTTTGGGATTTCAGGAATAGTCTTTCGAAGTATTACACTTCAGGTTTTCAAATTTATCTTTTTTCGGGACTTTTCAACTTTTTCTTTTAGGATTCAGAAAGTCATCAAGTTCCAAAATACAAAGCTTGATGTCTACTTCCACGTCAAAGGGCAAAGAAAATATGAAGTATTCATTTCTTGGAGTTACTCCTCACTCATTTTTGTCTTCCGACTTGGGTAATATAAAAGACACCGACCTAGGGAAGATTGGTTTTCTAGATTTCGGGGAAAGAGTAAAGGCTCTAAACAAGAAACCATGGATGTAGGCCATCTACGACAGTGGGCTTGTCCTTGTTTCTTGTTTTCCCACATCCATGAATTTCTCAGATTTCATTTTAGCCACGGCAGCCCACTTTGACAAAGGATCTATGTTGGTCAGAGATGATGATGATAAGGTGGTAATCCATTTGGACCCAACCTTCTTCAAAGATCTGTTCAAACTTCTTAACATTGAATATTACGCCACAATTTCACTAGAGTCAGAAATGGAGCATTGGGACAAGGAGGTGGAATTATACATGAAGGTCATGTTGAAAACTTATCTAGCCAAGAGCTTTTCCAAATTACCAAAGACTATGCATCGGTCAAATTTTATTCAGGAGCTCAGTGACCTTATTATGCTCCTAAGCAGAATTTCAAGTCTTCCATCTGCAATGGAATTCCAAGAATGGATGTTCTTGTACATCGCTACAATCAAGAAAAATAAGGAATTAATCAGGTGGGGGAGCACATCAGTAGCTCCATTTTATATCAATTGAGAAAAGTGATTTCCACAAAAAGTTTCTATATGACATCCTTCTTAGTTTATGTGGCCGTTAAGGGATATTTCTCTGGGTTGAATACTAAAGGTATTTGCAACACCTCCCAAATATATGATTTCTATCCTTAACTCATGCTGAATGAAGAAAGAAGGCATTTTCGTAGGGTCAATGATGCCTTCTTTGTGGTTATCCTCTACCATTTTGATAAGGAGTTATACAATCGAAGGATTTCTGACGAAGCCTTCAAGGAAGTGTGGGAGTGGGGATCTATCTACCTTTAATTCCCCATGTTTACTTACATTTAGATTCCAGGCTTCATAGGTGCCCCTAGGAAATTACCAAGGTGTGCCACTGATAAATGGGTTCTACTAGAATTGGTTCGAAAATTGTTGGATTATCATTGAATCCAAAACAAGCACCACAAATCAGGAATGCATTTCCCTATTTAAATTGGTAGATACACCTACCTGAATATTCATAATGCCAAAAATGTGGATGTAGAAATGGCCAAAGTAACCTTGTGAACCTTTCATCCATGGACCAGCTTCGATTATTGGGGTGAATTCGGCAAAACAGGTTAGTCCAGTGCCCATGTGCCTCAATTGGAGGATATTTGGATTCATTGTTGGTATGAATAAATCATCTGACAAATGGATTATGAGATGTTGACCTCGGATGAAGTTCAGTAGTTTGGTATAGTTGATGTCCCAAAAGATATGCAAGATAATGATGAGGTTTTATATGTGGCATATAAAAATGATAATATTGTCAATCAACCATTGTCATGGATTGATTGGTATGTAGAGGAATGTTGCAATACAAAGGAGAGGGTGGGCCCTAACTACAGAGAACTTACAGTTGGTTGGTTACCTTGGGAATCTCACCTAAGGGAGTAGAGAAACCTACAAATACATAGGCCCCACCAACCATAAGCCAATCAGCACCCATAAAGGGGAAGAGGTTGACCCAAAAACCCTACAGTTCCAAAAAAGATTTCATTTATTGTTGGTGGATCATCTCTTTCCAAGGCTCCTATTTCTAAGAATTGCAACACATGTGACAGAATTGGTTAAAATCAGTGACTCTCCTAGTATCTCACAATATCCATCATCTCTTCCTTCTTTTCCATTGTCACTTCCAATATCAGTTCCTTCCACCTCCACAATCATTTCTTCCTTCCATCTCATTCCCTAACATCATTCTACCAACTCCTATGGTTGTCCTTACATCTACCCCATCCATCATTGCCACTTCTACCCAAATACTAACTAATGTTTCTAGTGCTCTTGTCATGACTAATGTTTCAAGTATCAGATCTATTGTTCCATCTTCATCAGCATTAGCCATCCCAGAATGGCTGCTTAGATAGACTCCAAAGTAGAAAAAGAAGGTGCCTCTGGGAGATGTTATAGATCTCAGTATATTGGAAACACACCCAAAAGACAGGACAAGAGGCTAAGGACTATTTCAAGTCTGATAGTGAATGCATCTGGGGAGTGAATTGTAGAGGTTGTTACTCCCGTTGAGGGAAAAACTAAGGAAACAATTATAGCAGCAGATTATCGGATCTCTTGATTTTCCTTGGGAAAAGCTACTCATGAAGGATCCAAACAAGATGTGCACACTGCTCTTGGGGATCTGCTAGAAAAATATGACAAGGATAAGGATACAAAATATGAGCTCAAACTCAAGGTAGAACAACTCACTGCATTGTTACGCAAGGTAACCCAACCAACTCCATCTACCGAAGTCTCAACTACTATGGCTATGACAGTTTCATCTACCATCAACGACATTTCCTATCATGAGATTAAAAATATAGGACGAAAAGGGAGATCAGTAAATGGATGGATGGAATGAATTTTACATGAAGCTAATCTTTTAATCGAAGAAGCTTTCGGGATATATAATGATTTGCAGGATGAGAGAACTGTTATTTGCAAAATGGATGAAGCGTTTTCTGAGGATAATAACAACTTGAATTTGAATCTAGCAACATGGAGTGAAATAAGAGAAGTAGACCAAGACTTTCTCCTTCAAGAAGAGGTGATCACTGATACCTCAAAGTTATTTGAATATCAAAAGGCCATGGAATTTCGCTGCCAAGTGTTGCAAGATTTAATTAAGAAATTAGATGATAAACAAATGGATACAACAAATGCCTGAATGATATATTAGAAGAATTTGATGTTGCTAATTATAAATTTTTCAATGAAAACATCGATGCTCTCCTAGAGGATCAAATTAAGGAAAAATTCAAGGATTTAGTGAAGCGTGACGATGAGGTCACCCAAAATTTCAGCAGTGACTCCATTGACCTATTGGTTTTGTGCCAAAATTTCATAAGGAGACTAAAGAAAGTTGTGAGTAAACTTCGAAGAGTGCCAGCCAAGATCACAAAAGAGATTGAAACAGTGGATGTTGTGAATCACTACACGTGTGAGCTTGGAGATGAAGAAATTCAAGGGATTATCAAGTGCTTCATCAAATATAAGCATCGAATGGCTGCATGGGAAAGTGAACAATAGAAACCTGCAGAAGAGAAAGGTGTAGTTGAACAAGGCCAAAGCTAAGTGGCCATGAAAGGATAGATATTAGCTCCGGATTGGTCAAAGTTGCAGGGTTGACTGAGTCAAACCCTTACAACAAATTTACTATTTTCATGGGAGCATGTTCCCTTAATTTAATGACATTTCTATTTTTAGTAAAATGTTAGTTAAGGGCCCAGCTATAATGGCTCAGCCTAAGAACTTATAAATAGTTGAATGCATGGAGTATTGAGGGAGAACATAAAAACAATAGATCATTTTTGGGTGAAGTCACTCTTCAAGCTTGGAAGAGTGCTTCAGATATTTCTAAAACCTTTTAATTATATTCAAAGTTATACCTTGCCATTAGAAATATGATTTATTGTGTTGGATGGTTAATCAATGCTTACTTTGTGAATGTATGATTCCTTAGTGTGAGTGATTAGCTTACCTTTATTTCGGGTTATCTATTTCATGTTGTGAGGGAGTAATGTGATTATCTTTTATGTTAGTTGTGAAAATATTATTTTCCTTCTATTGTTAAATTTGTATTATCATTATTCGTAGTTGCTGAAATAGATGTTTGACATGTGTATGTGTTCTTTCCTCATGATAAATTAACTATGTGTTGGATCAAATTTGATCTCTCCTTTATGTATACTCAAATTTTAACGAAGGAACGTATGCCCCTGGTTTGTGGTATTTTGTACCCTTTCCAAGTTACAATAGGTGAAGGTGGCCAATGATGCAAGAATCCTACCCACATTAACCCTTCCAGATATTAAACATCCCTTTATTTGGTGCATCACCGTCCTTAGTATAGTTTCATTTCTGCAACTCATAAAGATGTTAGCCTAGGATTAGATAGTCATTTTATTACACTAGGATTAGTACAGCACTTAGTTTAGGAAGAGGAAACCAACCTTCTCCAAAGGTTCACCTCGATTCTGAGTTCCATAGCTTGAGAGGTGATCCAATGTGTCCCAATCACATCAAATGTCCTAACATCATTCTAGCCATTCGGGGGGTGCATTTATTTGTTGACAACAATAATGCCTCATCATCATCCACTCCTCTCTTACCCACTCTGTCCATATCCACTCCCATCTTACCCATTTTTCCTCTTAAGCTTAAATTCATAGGTTGCAGGAAATATCAGACTGTTAGTATTGAACAGCTACAACTATCACCTAAATAGTGTGGCATGCCTGGCATAAGTCAAGAAAAAAGGGAAAAATATTCATTGGGCTCTTCCACTTTTATCCATTTTGGGTATTTTACTAATGATTACCTTGAACCATCTAATGCCACATGGTTTATTGATAACTATATATCATCCTACTTATTGAACAATAGATATCTGATCGTTGAATGAATGATGACTCATATGTGATGCACTAGTTGAGGACTAAGCCTTCACACAAAAGGCATCCCTGAACCCCTTGTTATCATCCCAATCTTAATGGTCACAGAATAAGGTACCAACCACCTAGTGAGAGTCTTTGTAATGACCTTAGTGACACCACTGACACAACTAAGGAGGCCATAGACACCATTGAAAAAAGTTACATCTATAGCCAATACAAAGAACTCACCACCATTAATATCTTCCATGCCACCATTTTCCTCTCCATTAATTTTTCCATCACCTACCCTTAACTAGTCCAATGGGACCAACAATCCAAACATATTTCTCTCAATACATAATGTACAATCCAACAACCATAAGAAACATTTCCAAGTATGTCTAAATGATTTTTCCTACTTTGGAAAATATGAACCTACCCTCCCGATTTAATCCCAATACAATATCCCTCATCTTAACACCTCTTACCACCTAGATGAGGAGAATCCACTTGTAGAATTTTTTCAAAATCCCTCAAATCCCAAACACAATAGATATGGATCAAATTCTTCTATCTCCAGAAATGTTATAGATGGGTCAACATCATTGATTGAGGAAACTGTTGACATTAACATCAGCACTAAATAATACCCCGAGATCCTCAAACTAGGGGCATCTTTATCAGTATAAGAACAAACCACCTTCACGGAACTTCTAAAATAGTTTCAGACATATTCGCATGATCCTATGTTGATATTCCTGGTCATGATCATCCACTAGTGTTTCATAATCTTTTGGTGTGTAAATATGTGAAGCCAGTTAAGCAAAAACTACGTAATATGCATCCAAATGTGGCCTTTCTTATCAAATAAGAATTGTAGAAACTACTCGACATCAGTTTCATCTGACCTATTGATTATTCTTATTGGATCTCCAACATCATCCTAGTGATAAAAAAGACTATGGGCATCCGTATTTGTAGAAATTTCCATGACATCAATAAATATTTCCCAAAATTTGATTTTCCTTTAACTAACATCGACATGATCATGGATTCTACAGTAGGTCATGAAATGTTATCCCTAATGGATGGATTCTCTGGATATAATCAAATCAAAATTGCTGAAGAAGACCAACATAAAACTACTTTCACCACACCTTGGGGCATGTTATGTTATCAAGTTATTCCCTTTGGTCTCAAAATTGTTGGAGATATATATCAGTGTGTCATGATTGTTATCTTTCATGACATGATGCATGACATCGTTGAAGACTATGTTGATGACATTCGTGGAAAATCCAAAACTCGTGAAGTGCATCCTTTGGTTCTTCACCACATATTTGAATGAATATTGGAATACAAAGTTCAACAACATCCTAAGAAGTTTGTTTTTTTTGTAACATCTTGCAAGCTATTGGGTTTTATTGTCTCACAACATAGAATAAAAATTGATCTAGATAAAGTTAAAGTTGTGGTCAAAATACCTCTTGTTGGTGTCCATTTTGATCCTCTGTTATTTTCCCATCTTTCACCTTTTCTCTACATGCTCAAAAAATGTTTTTCTTCGAGTTTGGTGGTCTGCAAGTTTCCCCATCTAGATTGAATGCTTTAAATGGCTCATAAACTTATTATTTTGCCCCAACTTGAAAGAAAAATACATGCAGGCTCTGTTTTATGCCCTAAATTTCCAAATCCACGGGCCTCTATCATTTTTTCCATTTTTCTCGGCCTGTGGAGCTCGAATTTGCTCATTTTGTACTTATTTTCCCTCAAAAATCCTTCCCCATGGTCAAAAATTGCTTGAAACCACTTCCCATATGTTTTTTGACAAAAAAATCCTTTACCCACAAGAGAAAAATTGAATTGGGGTGTCCTTAGCAATTTCTATGTTTTTTGATAGTCGTACGAGTGTCATTTGACTGTCAAAATTAAGCTCAAGTGACGTATCCTACGTGGCCACTTCTATTGGAAAAGGATCAGTGGGGTTTCTTTGCAAAACTTAACATTTTTGGCTTTGGGAAAAATTCAAAACTACCCCTACAACTCCGCAGGAGGACACGTGTCATGTTCTTATGCCAAGGCAGGATGGAAGGCGGGCGGGGAACTTAGGAAAATTTTGCCTTTTTTGCGAAGGGGGAAAAAAGGTGTGGAAAATCCCGTGGGTCTGCAATGGAGCAAGGGGTGGACATGTGGTGGGCGTAGAAGGAAGTGCAGGCTGGCGGGGGCAAAGGGGAAATTGTTCCCTTTTGCAAAAAGACTTAGAGCAAAAAATTAAGCCACGGGTCCGAATGAAGCAGAGGAAGACACGTGGTGGGTAGAGCGGGTCGGCAGGCCGGCGGAGGTAAAAGGGAATTTTCTCCCTTTTGACAAAAAGACTTAGTATGGAAATTTGAAGCATTGGCCCATGAACAAACCACAGGGGGACACATGTCAAGGAAAAAATCAGAGGCGCGGGCCCGCGGAGGCAAAGTTGAAAATTTTCCCTTGGCGAAAAAAGGGGTTAAAACATGAAATAAGCCCGTAGATTTTTAGTGATAGAGAGGATGACACGTGTCAAGGATAGAGGTGGAGGTGCGGGCCCACGGGGAAAAAATTGAAATTTTTCCAAACTCAAAAAAGGGTAAAAATGTGCAAAATTGAGCCACGATCCCAATGGGACCCACCATATGCCATGTGTCATCACAAAAATTCAAGAATAGAGGGAAAGAGAAAAAAGTCAATTTTTTCCATTTTTCCAAAAATGTTAAAAGGTCAAAAAGTGAGCCTGAATTCATTCCCAATCATAGTTTGACACGTGGAGGGCCCAGATTGAAGGAGAAAGAGCAAATCAATGGTAACTGTACATTCTTCAATTTGGCCGCCATTTTTTGCTCCAGGAAGTGTGGAAATGTGAATTTTGGCAATTTTGATCAAATTTTTGGCAAATTCATGTTGTTTGTGCCTGCAAGGACCAATGCAAGTGGTTTTAGGGATTAATTTGTAGATTTGAGGTGTTTTTAAAATAAATTTTTACTCAGGCCCGTGTAAAACGTGAAATATCAAATTATAAAGTTACAAAATCAAATTTTGGAATGATAAGGATGAAATGATGAAATGAAAGGGGTCTGCATGCTTGGAGAATGAAAAATGTGCCTCCACAATGGATAATGATGAAGGATTTGTAATGATTCACCATTTTTGAAACACCTGGCAACTTTGGTTGCAAATTTGTTAAATGTCCCTATCTGCGAATCATGTTAGAATTTTGTAACAAACTTGATGCTGGGCATATTCTTTTCTTGGGAAAGAAGGATCAAATGTAATTGAAAGTTATATAATGCATGTTTTGAGACATGTAAAAGGTCAGAGAAACTTAGAAATTCACGGGAAAATCTGGGAAGAAGCCTATTCTCTGAGAAACCACCTGAGAACCATTTCTAATTCCTTTTTGCATCAGATTTGTATCATGTTGAGTTGGTTTCAGTTGTAAATCCATCAACAAGCTCTGAGATTGTTCTTATAACATTCCCCTGCTGATAAATTTGGTCATTCTGGATTATTTTGTGTTGTCTCTTGGCAAAATTTGCATGCACTTATGTTTCATAATGTTTTCAATTTGTGTTTCTTCCTCCTGTTGCAGTCTTGTGTTTAAAATATCTCTTGATCATACATGGTCTCATTTCTTGTTGATAGTTTAGTGGCATCTGTAGTCTCACATTCAGAAGAGCTTTCATCTGATAAAGAGATAAACAGATTTAAAATCACTTTACCTTCCTTGAATTCTGAGATTGTTTGTAAACCTTTGGGTACACCTTAGGTCATGATAAAATAGAGATTTCTGGATACTTTGTTGGTTCATCTTCTTCAATATTTTGTGGCAGGTTGTCAAATATTGTGTGGAAGAGTGCAGATCTGGGCCTCCATTTGGTGCACATATCCTGGTTGAAGGAGTACCTTAACCCCTTTGAAGCATTTTGTTGTTTAGGTGTTACAAATTTCTTGCAAAGGTCCTCAAAGAATTTGGCAAATTCTTGTTAGTCTTGTCTAAAATATCCCACCAAAAATTTCATTCAGAATAACTAATCCTACCCCATACTACCCCTGCATTGCATTGTGTGTCAACAAAAGAATACAATCCATTTACAAAAATGCACAAAGCAAATTAGGATCATACCATGTCTCTAGCAGCCTCATTTCTTGTCTTGAAAGTTCATTTCCATCATTTAGTAGTGACAACTCTGTTGAGTTTGAATAATGGAAAATTGATCATGTTTTCCCAAGAGTACCATCTCCATACAATATGCATAGTATAAGGATATCTCCACCTCCTTCAAAGGTCCTCAAAGAACTGGAAAGTTTTGGTGTCTTGTCTAAAATATCCCACCTAAAAATTCATTCAGAATAACTAATCCTACCCAATACTACCCCTGTCTTGCATTATGTGTCAACAAAAGAACACAATCCATTTACAAAAATGCACAAATAAATCAGGATCATACCATGTCTTAGCAGCCTCAGCCTTGTCTTGAAAGCATTTCCATCATTTCTGACAACTCTGTTGAGTTTGAATAATGAAAAATTGATCCTGTTTTCCCAAGGCCATCTCCATACAATATACATAGTATAAGGATATCTCCACCTCCTTCACAAAAAAGAGGCTGCAATATAGGTTCTCTTACCTTGCTGAAAGACCTAAAATAAAGGATTAGATCAAATCCTTTCAAATGTCTATCCATTTCTCCAAAAATTTGAGTTCTAGTTAGATCTGTTGCTACAAAATGGCATATTATTCAAGATTTCAGTATTCAAGCTTCCTGTAATACTTCTTATGCTGATTCATGTGTAATTACAAATTTGAGTATCAATCTTTCTGATGTTGTTGCCAAGGATTGTTCTAAATTCCTGGGAAATAATTTGTTGCTGAGATTGATATTGCTGATTCAGTTGCCAATCTATGATCCATTTGCCATACAACACCTTTCTGAGATTTTGGGGACATTATTTAGTTTTTCATATTTCAATCCCTGGTAATAATCCCTTCATGATTTTTGTGTAATTACAAATGTTGAGCATCATTTTCTAATCAGATTTGTAAGCATTTAGTGAAAATATAAGTTTTTGCTTGCAAATTTTATCAGTTTTCAGTAGTAGTTCCAATTCATTTGCATTTGTGATTGATAAATTCAAATAAAGGAAGGTCTGATCTATAAAGTGTGGCAAGATTTTCAGTGCTGATAGATATTTGACAGAGTATTTTAGTGCATTTGCACAACTAGGGTGAAAGTCCTTAGTGGCGACTCCATGTTATTTTGATCTTGATAAATACCAGTGTCTTAATCTTTCTATCATTTATTTTGGTGTTGCTAATCTCTATAAAACTAGAAGGAAGAAGATCTCTCTTCATTAGAGACTCTGCTAAGAAGTTGTTTATAGATTCAAGAAACTCAGAGTTGGAAGGGAGAAGAGTTTGGAAGGTTGTTAAAGGTCAGACATTAGGAAAAGATATATCCATTGGTGAGAGAGATCAGCCTTTGGTAGAGGATTATCACTCTTCTTCAAGTGATTCTGATTCAAGCAATCCTCTCATAAACTTGTTTGCCTCAGCTAGTGAAGGTCCTTCTGCTATACCGGGTAAGTTCCTTCTCCAATCTGCACCTCTGTGTTTCAATTCAAATAAAACTTTCCAAGAAAATCAGCACTTAGAGAATACCAATCTTGTGAATCACATTCTTGAGCCCCAAAGACCTTGCACTCCTCATCAGCTTGTGTCACCCCCAAGATCACCTCCACCAAACAATATGGCTCAGCCTAGACCTCCATTTTTTGTTAACACCTTTGGTCCTATAGACTTTAGAGGAATGGATGGTTACCCAAATGTTGTCCCACAAGATGTCAGAAATAGATTGCCAAAATTCCAAGGTAACAATGCAATAACTGGTGATCAGCATCTCAAACTTTTTGTTAACATGATGGAAAATTTTGAGATAGAGTTTGAAGATGTGTATATTAAATTTTTCATTCATACACTAGAAGAGGATGCTAGGGATTGGTATAAGGCTCTGCCTGATAATTCAATTGATTCTTGGACTGAAATGAAGAATGCATTTAGGTTACAATATGGTGACAAGACTAATCCTAGATTTCTCTTGTCTGAATTTGAGAATATCAAGAAGAACCCCAATGAATCAGTTCATGACTTTAACACAAGGTTTAACAAAACTTTGAGAAGGCTTCATGTTTTTCTGAGGCCTTGTGATGAGTCTTGTTTAATCAAATATGCAGATGCATTTGATAAAAAGGCAGCCTATTACCTAAGAGACAAGAACCCTACTAATCTAAGACAAGCTTTCACCATGGCACTTCAAATTGAAAACAATATCAAAGCAATTGGGAAACCTCTCAAGAGAGATGGTGTAAAGTTGATAAACCCTGAAAAACCTCAAGCTAGCAAGGGTGCTGATTTAGAGGAGGTTGTGAAAACTTTGGCAGGGGAAGTCAAAGAAATCTCATATAAGTTGGCAAGAGCTGAGAAAGGAATTGGGAAAACTTCACAAGGTCAGCCAAGAGCACAAAACCATGACATATTTTCCAATCATCCTAGAGGTGATCAAAGGGTAGATGATAGAGGAAAAGGACCCATGGGGTCTACAAATAGACATCCTCAAGCACGTGAAGGAAGAGTGTTACCTGATCCCCTAACTGCTAGGGTTGCTGCAGTTGAGGAAGTTGCTGATATTGATTGGTGTGATAGGTGTTTTTTACCCCATCCTCCATGTGAAGTGGACCAGCAAGATGGTGAAGTTAATAATGATGATGGTACTAATGATGATATCTGCATGATGGGTTGTTCTTCAAGTCCACAAGGAGGAGCAACATCTACTGAAGTGATAAGTGCAAGGACAGCTGCAACTTTTTGGGATTGCATCAAATAGGTACAAGTCTTTCTTCCCCCTCATACTCTTGAAGTTGATGTAGTGCAAGATTTTGAAATTCCTAACAATGACTTTGAATATTTAAGAGCTTTGATGATTAAGAAGTATGATGGTGGTATTCCTTCGGAGGAAGATAGACAATTGTTGATGAATGTTGTTGTAGCTCAAGAGAAAGACTATAACACTAGAAGAAAAGTTGTTAAGGGAGTTGGGCCTCAAGTCAAACCTAAAACACCCTTGCTCACAAGAATTCCCAAAGAAGCTCCTAGAAGAGAAGCACCTGCCAAAAGCTCTGTTGTCCCAAGAAAAAATTGCAGTCCTCCTCATGCCCAAGCTGCCAAGAATCCCATGCCATCTGATGAATCTTCTTGTCTCCCTTCCAATGTTGTTTTTCCAAAGAGTGTTCCCTATGACATAGCCCAAGTATTGAGCCAAATCAAAGTGAGTGTTCCAATCATTGAGTTGCTTAGGATCCCTGAGCATAAGAAGAGAGCATTTGAGTACTTGGGATTAAAGGAGGAGAAGACTACTCCAAGTAGAAATATAAATATTATTGAAACTCCTCCTCAGATCATTGCAGACCTTGAAACACCACCAGTAGTAGAGGATCTTGGAGATACACCTGAGGTATATTTGGGGACATCCTTGGTTGATTCCCAATTGAATGTTGATCCATTCTTCACAACTTTGATCATAAAGGATAGGCTACTTCACAATTGTATGTTTGATTCTGGTGCATCATGTAATGTCATGCCTCTAGAAGTCATGAATGAGTTGGATATCAAAGTGACAGCAGCCTATGGAAAATGTACTACCATGGACTCAAGAGAAGTGTCAGTTGTTGGTTGTGTGAAGGGTTTGGTAGTGCAGCTTGCATCTTATCCTGGGAGGAATTTAAAATTGGATGTTGTGATTGTTGATTGCCCTGCCAAATGGGGTATGTTATTGTCAAGAAAGTGGGCTGCAAGTGTTGGAGGGAGTGTCCAAATGGATATGTCTTTTTCCACCATTCCCATTGAAGGCAGCCTTGTCAAGCTCTATGGAGAAAAGAAAATGTTGCATCTAATTGAGGACCCAAACAATGCTTCTTATGAAGTATTATTTGCTGATGTTGATGTTGATAATTTTATTGGTTTTGCTGATGGTAAAGAACACAAGATGGATCAGTCAAAGTTCCTTGAACAGGTGAGTTCTCCTTGGACCTTTCTATTTGATGGAGCTTGCTCCAAATTTGGAAATGGTGCTGGTATAATTCTGATTTCTCCTAGCTTGGAAGAGTTTGTTTTTTCCTTCAAGCTTAATTTTGAATGTACTAACAACATTGCTGAGTATGAAGCCTTGTTGTTGGGTCTGAGAATTGCATGGAAGTATGGTGTCAAGGACATCATTGCAAAGGGAGATTCAGAGCTAGTTGTCAAACAAATAAGAAAATTGTATGCTACAAAAAATCAGCGGATGAAACAGTATAAGCATGCAGTTTGGGATCTAATTGAGATGTTTGATTCCTTCAATATTGTGCACCATGACAGAAGTTTCAATGTTACTGCTAACAAGTTGGCAGTGATGGGGTCAATATTTGGAGATTGCACCATTTCACCTTATTGTGGGTACAATGTTGAAGTGTTAACTAGGCCAGCTGTCCCTGACAACATCAAGCATTGGCAAGTGTTTAATGATGATGCTCAAGTGAAAAGGTTCCTACAAAATCAAGGTGAGTTTGTAGATCAACATATTGATTGGGAACCAATGGTGTGTGTGACTGAAGGAAGAGAGACTTTGTTTGGAAAAGATATTATCCAATTGAAAACTAACACCATTCCTAGAGGTCTTGTTGCTCTTGAGTCAAATTTTAGCAATGCTGATTACATCATCAATAGAAGCATATCTACCTCAAGGGATGTGGAAGAGCATGACTTGGGAACAAAGGAAAAACCAAGGAGAGTTTGGTTGGGCAGCAGTTTAAGCAAGGAAGAAAAATAGTCCTATCTTCAATTGTTGAAACAATATCAAGACTGCCTTGCCTGGTCATATTCAGAGTTGAAAGCATATAGAGAGGACTTGTTTCAGCATGAGATCCCTCTTGAGAAAAATTCCAAACCATTCAGACAGAAGAAAAGGACAATTAATCCACTCCTCTCCATGAAAATGCAAGATGAATTGAAGAAACTGAAGGAGGGAGGGATCATTCAGCCCACGAGGTATTCATCTTGGGTTGCAAACCTTGTGCCAGTCAGAAAGAAGAATGGAGATATCAGACTTTGTGTAGACTTTAGAAATATGAATAGAGCTTCATTGAAAGACAATTATCCTTTTCCAAACATGGAGAACATGCTGCAGTTAGTGACTGGATTTGAATTGTTGTCCACCTTAGATGGTTTCTCTGGCTACAATCAGGTTGTTTTCAAGGAGTCAGAAAGATTTAAAACTACCTTTACCACTCCTTGGGGAACATATGTTTATGTGAGAATGCCTTTTGGTCTCATGAATGCTGGAGCTACCTTCCAAAGAGAAATGGATGTTGCTTTTGATGGTTATATAAATGACTTCATTGCAGTTTATTAGGATGATGTGACTGTATTTTCAAGGAGCAAAAAAGATCACTTGCAACATTTGGAAAGAATGTTGATCAGATGTAGAGAATTTGGAATCTCTCTCAATCCAAAAGAAGTGTCACTTTGGGGTGTAAAAGGTCAAGCTACTTGGTCATATTGTTTCAAAGGCTGGTGTCATGATTGACCCTAAGAGAATAGAAGCAATCAGCAAGGTGCCAATTCCAAGAATGAAGAAGGGCATCCAATCTTTCTTTGGGAAGATCAACTTCATTAGAAGGTTTGTGTCCAATTTTGTTGAGTTGACTCTTCCTATCACATGCATGTTAAAGAAAGATCAAGTTATCAAGTGGGAGGAGGTTGTTATTCAGGATTTTGAAGGAATCAAAGAAGCACTTAAACATGCACCTGTCTTGGTAGCTCCGAATTACAAGAAGCCTTTCCAAATCTTCTCCTTTGCTTCTGAAAATACTATTGCATCTGTTTTGCTCCAAAAGGATGAAGATGGGGCTGAGAGGCCTATTGCCTTCTTTAGCAAGGCTTTACAAGCTGCTGAGTTAAAATATACAATCATGGAAAAACAAGCATTTTCCTTGGTGAAAGCAACAAAGGTTTTCAGGCCTTATATTTTAAGTTCAAAAGTTGTTGCTTATGTTCCCCACACCATGGTAAAAGACATCTTATCAGAGATGGAGATCTCAAGTAAAATATGTAGATGGGTGAACAAACTACAGGAGTATGATATGGACATCCAAACCACAAAGTTGGTAAGAGGTTTGGGTCTTGCTAAGCTCATGGCTGAGAGCAACTTGCAGACTGTGGAAGTGAATGAAGTAGAGGAAGAAAGGGCAGATGTTCTTGGGAAATTGGTAAGTTCTGAATGGTACAAGGATATAATCTTTTACCTCAGACACCTATGTTGTCCTGATCATTTAAATAAAAATTAGAAAAGATCCCTCAAGCTGGCTTCTCAAAAATACATCATCACTGACTTTGGGCTAGCTTGGAAGAACCCTGAAGGTGTCCTCTTGAAGTGTGTAACTGAAGATGAAGCTCCCAAAGTAGTTGCTGATTTCCATGGGGGAGTTTGTGGAGGAAACTTTGCTGGAAGGGTTACAACACACAAGGTTTTGAGAGCTGGTTATTGGTGGCCTACTCTCTTCAAAGATGCAACCATGCTGATTAGAAAATGTGAAAGCTGCCAGCATTTCTCTGGAAGAATGAAAGCTTCAGGCTCCCTCCCTTTGAAGCCTTGTCAATTGAAGCTCCTTTCAAATAGTGGGGGATGGACTTCATTGGTGAGATTTCAGACCCTTCTAGTGCTGGACATAAATGGATCCTTGTAGCCATATATTACTTCACCAAGTGGGTAGAGGCAATCCCCACCAAGAAAGCAACACACCAAGTTGTTATGGACTTCTTGTTGAATAATATCATATGCAGATTTGGTGTGCCAGTCAAGATTGTGGTTGATAATGCCATGTGTTTCAGAGCTAAACCTTTGATGGCAATGTGCAAGGAGTATGGAACCAATCTGACTTATGCTTCAAACTATAACCCCCAAGGGAATGGACAAGCTGAGTCCAACAATAAGAACTTATTAAAGATCATTAGGAGGACCTTGGAGTTGAACAAGAGAAAATGGGGTGAACAACTGAAATTTGTAGTTTGGGCTGATAGAATCACTGCCAAGAGAGCTACTGGTAAGAGCCCATTTGAGTTGGTGTATGGAACTCAAGCTCTGCTACCCTTACATCTGCAATTATCTTCATTTTAGTTTGTTCAACAACTTGAGGATCAAGAGGTCAGTCCATATGAAGCAAGGATTAATCAGATTGTGGAGCTAGATGAAGAGAGAAGAGCATCCCACTAGAGGCATGTTAGATTTAGAGAGAAGTTGAAAATATTGTTTGATAAGAAGGTCACTCCTAGGGCCTTCAATATTGGAGATCTGGTTTTGTTATGGGATAGCAGAAATGAAGATAAGGGTAAACATGGAAAATTTGATGCATTATGGATGGGCCCTTACTCCATTGATATCAAAATTGGTGAGAATACCTTTTTTCTCAAAGATTTAGATGGGGAATTGCTTGAACTACCTGTTAATGGTAGGCATCTAAAGCATTTCTTGGATTAATCCCCAAATTTGAGGTATGCACCACTTGTACAGTGTATAGTGTTTGGTTTTTCACTCTGTTTTTGGTGTTTTGTCGGTTTGTGGTTTGCCTTGGTGTGTGGCAGCCATTTTTGTTGGGTTCTCAGCTGGTTTTTGGTGGTTTTGGCTCATGACTCCTTTTCCCAATGGATTATTTTGGCACTTGGTCTACTTATTGTTCTTGTGGCACTCACTGGGAGTGCCCATCCCCTGAGAAGGAGTTGATGTTGGTGTCCATTTTGATCCTCTGTTATTTTCCCATCTTTCCCCTTTGTTCTACGTGCTCAAAAAATGTTTTTCTTCGAGTTTGGTGGTCTGCAAGTTTCCCCATCTAGATTGAATGCTTTAAATGGCTCATAAACTTATTATTTTTCCCCAACTTGAAAGAAAAATACATGCAGGCTCTATTTTATGCCCTAAATTTCCAAATCCACGGGCCTCTGTCATTTTTTCCATTTTTCCCAGCCTGTGGAGCTTGAATTTTCTCATTTTGTACTTATTTTCCCTCAAAAATCCTTCCCCATGGTCGAAAAATTGCTTAAAACCACTTCCCATATGTTTTTTGACCAAAAAATCCTTTACCCATGAAGAAAAAATTGAATTCGTATGTCCTTAGCAATTTCTGTGTTTTTTATGGTCATACGGGTGTCATTTGACCGTCAAAATTAAGCTCAAGTGACGTCTCCTACGTGGCCGCTTCTGGTTGGACAAGGATCGGTGGGGTTTCTTTGCAAAACTTAGCATTTTTGGCTTTGGGAAAAAATTCAAAATTACCCCCGCAACTCCGCAGGAGGACACGTGTCATGTTCTTATGCCAAGGTGGGATGGAAGGTGGGTGGGGAACTTAGGTAAATTTTTCCTTTTTTGCAAAGGGGGAAAAAAGGTGTGGAAAATCCCACGGGTCTGCAATGGAGCAAGGGGTGGACACGTGGCGGGTGTAGAAGGAAGTGCGGGCCAGCGAGGGTAAAGGGGAAATTGTTCCCTTTTGCAAAAAGACTTAGAGAAAAAAATTAAGCCGCGGGTCCGAATGAAGCAGAGGAAGACACGTGGCGGGCAGAGCGGGTCAGCGGGCCGGTGGAGGTAAAAGGGAATTTTCTCCCTTTTGAAAAAAAGACTTAGTATGGAAATTTGAAGCGCTGGCCCATGAACAAACCACAGGGGGACACGTGTCAAGGAAAAAATCAGAGGCATGGGCCCGTGGAGGCAAAGTTGAAAATTTTCCCTTGGCAAAAAAAGGGGTTAAAACATGAAATAAGCCCATGGATTTTTAGCGATAGAGAGGATGACACGTGTCAAGGACAGAGGCGGAGGTGTGGGCCCACAGGGAAAAAAGTGAAAATTTTCCAAACTCCAAAAAAGGGTGGAAATGGGCAGAATTGAAGCGTGATCCCAATGGGACCCACCATATGCCACGTGTCATCACCAAATTCAAGGGCGGAGGGGTGGAGAAAAAGGTCAATTTTTTCCATTTTTCCAAAAATGTTAAAAGGTCAAAAAGTGAGCCCGAATTCATTCCCAATCATAGTTTGACACGTGGAGGGCCCATATTGAAGGAGAAAGAGCAAATCAATGGTAACTATACATTCTTCAATTTGGCCGCCATTTTTTGCTCCAGGAAGTGTGGAAATGTGAATTTTGCATCAATTTTGATCAATTTTTTGGCAAATTCATGTTGTTTGTGCCTGCAAGGACCAATGCAAGTGGTTTTAGGGATTAATTTGTAGATTTGAGGTGTTTTTAAAATGAATTTTTACTCAGGCCCGTGTAAAATGTGAAATATCAAATTATAAAGTTACAGAATCAGATTTTGGAATGATAAGGATGAAATGATGAAATGAAAGGGGTCTGCATGCTTGGAGAATGAAAAAAATGCCTCCACAATGGATAATGATGAAGGATTTGTAATGATTCACCATTTTTGAAACACCTGGCAACTTTGGTTGCAAATTTGTTAAATGTCCCTATCTGCGAATCATGTTGGAATTTTGTAACAAACTTGATGCTGGGCATATTCTTTTCTTGGGAAAGAAGGATCAAATGTAATTGAAAGTTATATAATGCATGTTTTGAGACATGCAAAAGGTCGGAGAAACTTAGAAATTCACGGGAAAATTTGGGAAGAAGCCCATTCTCTGAGAAACCACCTGAGAACCATTTCTAATTCCTTTTTACATCAGATTTGTATCATGTTGAGTTGGTTTCAGTTGTAAAGCCATCAACAAGCTCTGAGATTGTTCTTATAACATTCCCCTGCTGATAAATTTGGTCATTCTAGATTATTTTGTGTTGTCTCTTGGAAAAATTTGCATGCACTTATGTTTCAGAATGTTTTCAATTTGTGTTTCTTGCTCCTGTTGCAGTCTTGTGTTTAAAATATCTCTTGATCATACATGGTCTCATTTCTTGTTGATAGTTTAGTGGCATCTACAGTCTCACATTCAGAAGAGCTTTCATCTGATAAAGAGATAAACAGATTTAAAATCACTTTACCTTCCTTGAATTCTGAGATTGTTTGTAAACCTTTGGGTGCACCTTAGGTCATGATAAAATAGAGATTTCTGGATACTTTGTTGGTTCATCTACTTCAAGATTTTGTGGCAGGTTGTCAAATATTGTGTGGAAGAGTGCAGATCTAGGCCTCCATTTGGTGCACATATCCTGGTTGAAGGAGTACCTTAACCCCTTTGAAGCATTCTGTTGTTTAGGTGTTACAAATTTCTTGCAAAGGTCCTCAAAGAATTTGGAAAATTCTGGTTAGTCTTGTCTAAAATCTCCCACCAAAAATTCATTCAAAATAACTAATCCTACCCCATACTACCCCTGCATTGCATTGTGTGTCAACAAAAGAATACAATCCATTTACAAAAATGCACAAAGCAAATCAGGATCATACCATGTCTCTAGTAGCCTCAGCCTTGTCTTGAAAGCATTTCCATCATTTAGTAGTGACAGCTCTGTTGAGTTTGAATAATGGAAAATTGATCATGTTTTCCCAAGGCCATCTCCATACAATATGCACAGTATAAGGATATCTCCACCTCCTTCACAAAACAAAGGCTGCAATATAGGTTCTCTTACCTTGGTTGAAAGGCACAACCTAAAATAGTGAGGATTAGATCAAAATCCTTTCAAAGTGCTATCCATTTCTCCACAAATCTGAGTGTCAGTTAGATCATATCCTTGGCTACAAAATGACATACATCAAGATCTATCTTCCTTCAAGATTCATAACATTTTTGAGGCTACTCAGACTGAAAAGGAGAACAAATTTTGGTACCAACACGTCCACTTACAAACCTAAAGCAACTCATAAGTCTATAGGGTAAAATCTAAGCCATTATAAGATTTATTTTATAGCTTTTTGATAAATTCCATCTATTTCATCATCTGCTCAAAAAGGGAACATCCTTCCATTGGAATGAGGAGTGTCAAGCTTCTTTTGACAAGCTTAAGGAATATTTACTACATCCTCCAGTATTGGTGCCTCCTACTTCGGGGATGCCTCTCCTCCTTTACATTTTAGCTACTCAGCATGCCTTGGGAGCTCTCCTAGCACATCTTGATGACCATGGAAAAAAATATCCCATCTATAACTTAATCCAAACACTAGTAGGCTATTGCCTCAACTATATTCCTATGGGAAAATCATGTATTTCCATTGTCTTTTCTTCTCAAAATTTGTGACATTACATGCTTAAAAATACAGTAAAGATCATAGCCAAAGTAGATCCCCTCAAATACCTACTTTCAAAGATAGCTTTGACAGGACATATGGCCAAATGGATTATGTTCTTGAGTGATTTAAATACTAAATATGTTAATTAGAAATCTATCAAAGGATAAATTTCGGTAAATTAATTAGCCAAAGCTCCAGTTTCTAATTCCACGCAAGGTTCTCAAATCAATCTATCTTCACCATAGAAGAATCAGATGACTGAAAATTATACTTAGATGGATATTTTACAAATCATGGCTCAAGAGCAGGCATTCTATTTATCACACCCCAAGGAGACCTAATCCCTAAGGCCTTTCAGATCACCTTTCCCTGCACCAACAATATCACTGAATATGAGGAACTCATGGCATGATTAAGAAAACCATCCAATGGAACATCAAAACTCTCAATGTCTTTAGAGACTCGTAGCTCATCATCAAACAGTTCAATGATGAATATTCAACCAAATATGAAAAATTGGTTCCATACAAGTGAATGGTAGATAGTTTTAAGCTCTACTTTCAACATATCCAATTTTTGAAAGTTCCACACGTAAGGAATATTTCAGAAGATGCAATAGCGACCATTGGTTCTCTATATGACATACCGTTAGATTCCCACAACTCTTATTTCTTGATTGAGAAACTTATGGTTTCATTCTATAACTTCCTTGAATCTGATAGGGTATGTGAGATTGTTGGTCTTGATTCCCCATGGTACCTTGACATCTACACCTATTTCCACAACCATACCCTTCCACCCAATCTCCCACTTAACCATCATAAATCCTTTATCTAAAGAACATCTGAATACATCATCCTTGGAGGAACTCTCTACTATAGAGGCTTTGACAGAAATGTTGTGCTATGTCTTAATTCCAAAGAATCCATATTAGCACTTAAAGAATTTCATTAGGGAATATTTTGTGCTCACAGAAGTGGTGTGGTACTTGCTAAGAAACTTATGCATATAGGATACTACTGGCCTACCATAGAGAAATATGCATGTTCATACATCCACAAATGTTTCCTATGCCAAAAAAATTCTAACCTCATACATACACCATCCCAAGATTTGCAACCTATTACCACCCCATGGCCCTTTTCTACTTGAGGTATTGATCTCCTGGGAAAACTAAATCCTACCTCATCTGATGGTCACAATTTTATCATTATCTCCATTGAATACTTTACTAATTGGGTCGAAGCCATCCCACTTACCTTTGGTAATAGAAAACTAATAACTAAATTCATTCTTAATCAAATAGTTTTTCATAATGGTATTCCATTTTTCATAATCACAGATAACGGTAAATCATTCAAAAATCAAGAATTCTATGAACTTTGTGACTATTTCCACATCAAGCATTTATTTTCCACCCCATATTACCCACAAGGTAATGGCCAATTTGAAGCATCTAATGAAATCCTAAAGTACATCCTTAGAAAAAAAAATAGTCAAGATGTGCCCGGCATACTCAAATATATCTTGCCTTATGGGCCTATCACACATCCATCTACACTCCCACTAGCTCCACTCCATACTCTCTCATCTTCAGTATTGAAGAAATCCTGCCTATTGAGATCAATCTCCCTTCCCTCCACATTTCTCTCTAACACCTCATTGAAGAAGAGTACCATCAAGTGCATCATTTACAAGAACTCAAGATGTTATAAGAGAAGCACCTTCAGGCCATAGACCACCTCAAATCCTACCCATGAATTTAAATTTGGTGACCTAGTCTTCAAGGAAAACCGCTATAACACTAATGTAGACTGTGAAAATAAAGGAAGATTTGAACCCAACTGGCTCAGACCCTTTGTCTTCATTGCCAAGTTTGGCTTGGGTTCTTATAATCTTTCTATTCATGACATATATGAGTTAGATGAGCCAATGAACATCATGCATCTCAAGCATTTCTATGCCTAAGTGCCCACAGCCTAAAAATAAAAATAGCATAAAATTAAGCCATCTAATGGTGAAAACCACTTTGATGGCACCTTGGGAAAGTACCATAATGAAAACTAATTTTTGGTG
This sequence comes from Taxus chinensis, assembly GCA_019776745.2. Classification (NCBI taxonomy): domain Eukaryota; kingdom Viridiplantae; phylum Streptophyta; class Pinopsida; order Cupressales; family Taxaceae; genus Taxus; species Taxus chinensis. The sequence continues at coordinate 56,513,168 of CM034148.1, forward strand.
TCATGGTAACTCAGATCCTACATCCACTAGTGTCCTATAAATGCAATCATCATACTGGGGGGAAATCCCTTCATCCCTATTCATATTTCCATCCATGTCCACATTCATATCCTACGCTCTTAAATTAGGACTTATTTTGATCTACACTATGAAACAACAAATCTTTCATGACTCATGAACACTATCTTGATCCTAGCAAAGGTTGCATTGTCTACAACAATAGTTTAGGAACTATGGCATTACGAAGCATCTAAGTCAAATCTCAAGAAATGCAACCCTTGTAATATCCCAAGGCTTTCATTTCTCTCCAACCCATGGCCCCCCATCTACATATTCACAATAAATTTCCCTTTTTCTCTAATATCCCACCTTGTAGACACGTAAAATTAGTACCGTAGTTCCCATGTCCATGTCCGCTAGCACCCATTTCATTATCACATCACTATCACATTATACATTAAGTTTAGTATCACATCACTATCCTCTTATACATTAATCCATTACTATCATATTTTACATTAAATCATAATCCAAAGTATTATTCCCCTTGTCATATTTATTCCTTATAAATATTCTTCTATAGATGCTAAATTATGTTTTATCCTCTCTTAAACCATCCTTAACCACTTATAATCTTCTTAAAACCAAAAATAAATCAAAATCAAATTATTTCAAAACTAAATCAAAATCAAATCATATGTAACTAAATCTAAATCATATCATATCTAAAATAAATCTAAATCAAATCATATCTAAACCTATTCAAATCAAATCATATCTAGCCTTATTTGAAAGCAGTTTTAACCATTCTCCACCACAAACCACCTACAAACTAAATTATATCAGGCTAAAAAATGAAATCTATAACCTCTCAACAATTTAACAACTTTCCCAACCCATATAACCACTTGCAAAACTAATTAGAGAAATCCAAAAAAAAATCATTCATTCCCTAACCATCCAACAATATCATTGATCCACATGATCATTTTCCAACACACACAATCAAATTGCTTGATTTGGGAGGTTGTTTCAACAACTTTCCTATATTTTCTGGATCACTGATGATTCTCCCAATCACCAACGATTCTACTCTATTAATAGAAACTCTATAAACATGAGTTACAGGCCTTCAATCCGGTTAGTTGATAGTCACCTAGACTTAGCCTTCGATAGGATGTTCTTTAAGGCATCCTTAAGTCCATATCATTATTGTATTTCTCTCTTCATCACTATATTATTTCTTTATCTCTTAGAAGGCATTAACACATCCTGGATCTTAATGTAGTGCATCACCTACAACTTTCTCATCTTGTATGTCATCACATTTTCAACCTCATCTATTAGCACCATAGATATCAAGAATCATTTCCTCAGTCTTTGGAGATTGATCACACATCCAGGATTTGATTCATCACTAGCATTCTTCCCTTCTCAATGCATCTAAACATCTAGCAAATCAAACACAACCTTTAGGAATCCACAACCTTCTCCTATCTGGTAACATCATCCTTTCATTATTATTCATCAATTAGAATCAGGTAAGTACCTTTAATTTACATCATTGTCTTAATCATTTACCGTTTAACATCTTTATCAATCATGTCTCATCCCTTTATCAAACTATACATATTTTGTAGTAATCACCGTTGATTCCCCCAATCTCTGACGATTGGCCTCAATCACTAACAATTCACCCAATCATCGGTGATCCATGTCTATTAGGTAATTTATCACAACAACTTGTCTTTCTGATATCCAGAGCTCAATCCTAGCTGTTACTCTGCCTTTACAAGTTTCTATCAAGTCTCATCAATGTAACATCCTCAATTTACACTTCAATGCAAGGGAAATATTTTTTTTATTAATTCACTTCAGCATGTTTCATTGTTCTAAATCAACTCAATTTAGAACTAACAGCATCAAATTAAATCCATCCTATAACAGTAAACCTTATTCAACTATATGAGTTAGACTAAAACCGATCCTCTCATATCAATTTCATTAAAGATGTATACTAAGTATACCATAGTTTCATTATTACTTCGAGGACATTCAAGTGTTATAGTCTAAAGTTCCTAACTAGGCATCTGTTATGGAATATCCATCCAAACTCTTGTTGCTTTATGACCAGGTGAAATCTTGAAAGTGCAATCAACAACTTGTGTTACCTTGGCCAAGGTTTTTAAGTCATGTTTATCATGCTTAATTGCATGATGGCATAATCGTCATTTAGAATTTTTCTTTCACCAAAACACCAGTAAATTATTATCTATATTAGGACTAGATCGTGAAGTTTCAATCACTTACAAGTTGTGTACAAGGTACCAATCTAGGTGAGCCAACATGGATAAGCCCCACAATGTTGGCTTAGGATGACTAAGGGAGAGTGAGTGTCTCCATATTTTTTTGCATCATTACAGGTCACTCACATTCTTGTAGTCATCATAAGATGACATTAGGTACTTTACCATGCGGCACTACCCATATTCATAACTAGGAAAATATTTTCATCTTAGTATATTATGACCTTCTCATTTAGGGGAACTTGATGAGATAACTCAAAATAATTGTTGCCCCGATGTAACCAAATAATTACCTTAGTCATTAAGTGGTTATAACATGGAAGCGGCCATATCAGGTAGGCCCACCGAGCTACGCTATATGGGAACTTCATTTCTTATGTAGTTATTTTTATTTAGATAAGATACGACATGTCAGCAAATAAGTTTCAGTGATACTCTCAATTCAGTAACATTTCATGCCTAGGATCTATCGAGGTACTCAAGTATAGTAATTACAGGTTTAAAGATTAAACATAAACCTTTTATTTTCCCAAGTTGCACATTCGAACCCCTTTACTGTAATAAATCCACAGTTCCCATTAAATTTCATAAGTAAGTGTTATACCAAGTATCCCACTCAATAATTGTAACACCCAGATGAGTACAATAGTCGCTAATGACCTTAACCCAAATATATTTAATTTCTACATGTTTATAGGTTCATTCATAACTATGATATACTTTATAATAAAAAAATTTACTCAATAACATAAATACCATATTCATCATATTATTTAGATAAAATGAATTAACCTTTCCCATAACTATGGTTCATTACGTACATAAAGTCATCAATGCAGCCATGAGACATTACCCATTGTATATATCTGTAATAATTACTGTAGACACCAAATTTGTGTCTTACGACCCCTTGTGACCCGCATCTCATCTCGCAATCTAACCTCATCACCTAAACCTTACACAATTAGTTATTAATTACCTTATAATTGATAAATCCACATCACCTTACCCGCCACCTCACTTTGCCACCTCATCATGACCTAGCCCTAACCCTAAACTAACCTAATTAAGACCCATGACTTGGTCTAGACTCACATCCATAACTAATGCCTCCTTACTCGCACCCAAAGCCGACCTTCTAGCCACTTGACCAAGCCCGCAACTGATCTCTCGGGAGAAAAGCAGGGAAGGTGGGCTATTTTACTAAAAATAGCCTACTTTTTCCTTACCGATGCCGGTTCCTACTCGACCACCGTCGGTTACGCAACTGCCATCGGTTCCCTGTAAATGGACTCCCCAAACCAAAACAACGGATCGGAATTTCATTTTAGAGATCGGGGGAATGATTTTTGAAACAACAGAGATCATTGGGAGCGAAAAACAGAGTCCAGATCTTCACTTAACCAAGCAGAAACGAGTGAAGAAACCAGAAGTGCTTGCAGTAGAGGATATCAACTTGCATCTTCGCCAAAAACCAGTAAGTCATATCTTGCATGTCCTCTGTTATAACATTTCTTATGCTCTTTGAATCACAGTCCTCCTAAATCCAATTCTGAACCCACTACTCAAGATCCCATTGCATCTAGCTATCATTCTTTTACCCCTCATCATCTCATTTCCTAATATCATCCATAAACCAACCTTACCAACACCAAGAAACACAAACACCCCACCAAAACAATCAACCTACAGATCCTAGAACCCACCGGTATCGGTTATCAGTAACCGCCATCGGCTATCAGTAACCGCCATCGGTTCCTCTGATCAAAACCAGAAAAACCAACCTTTCCCCTACCCAGTTCAACGAAACAATTTAATTGATACTTTACAGTCTTTTGCGTTAATTCATATTAGCAGGGAAACTGACTACCTTCGAAAGGAATTTTTATATTTCCTGTGCCCAAGGCAATTTCCTCATTTATTGTTTAATCAAATCTTGTGGTCTTGTGTTCTTATTTGCAGGTAGTCCTTCCAAGACAAAAAGGAGTTCTTCGCAGTCAGTCTGATCTTTCTCTACGGTACGCACACACCATCTCGACATTCTACAGGTATTCCTCCTAACCCTAACCTTATTTGTTTCTAAAAGGAACGAAACATTTCCGAGTGAAACAATTACTTCTTGGTTTGGCATAGAATGTGTGTGTGTGTGTGTGTGTGTGTGTGTGTGTGTGTGTGTGTGTGTGTGTGTGTGTGTGTGTGTGTGTGTGTGTGTGTGTGTGTGTGTGTTAAACCAAAGTATGTATATTCATAGTATGAGTTTCCAATTATAAGTCTATAGTAGATAGTACTAAGTAGGAACATTCATATTTACCAAACAGAAATCCCCTTTCTTGCAGTTCATACATCATAAGTATTTATATATTGTATTCATACTCCAACACTATAGTATCCTTATAATCCACGAATTCCATTAACAACAATTATAATTCGGGTTACAATATGTTTGATCACTTAATAATAATTTGCCAAATCCTGATATATTTCAAATCATATAAACATTGTACATCAAGAAGCATTTTTTCAACTTTTCAGATGAACAGCAATACTTAATGACTACAGAACACTTCTCATTCATTTCTTTCAATTTTGGAGCAGATATAACATAATAGGATTTTTTTCCTTTTAGTTAATAAACAGTACATTGTTATTTCACTTATTTATAAAAGCACTTATGCAAATCAATTCATATTTTATCAATAAAATAGTACAAGTAACATATTTCACCTTTCTATCTTTAAATACTCCATCTGCAAAATTATTAGCAACTGTCAATTCGATAGAAGTAGCATGATATGACCTTACTCCACCTTAGCTATTTGTGCAACTTAAAATTTAAACTAATGAAATGTTGCATTAAGTTTAATTTAAGAAAATGCTTCACAAAAACACCAACACATATTTGCAATATTGCCAAACAAACACTTGCATATATATCATGTTTACTTCCATCTAATATAATCAATTATGAATAATATTTCAAGTGTTAATTTACATGATTGTGCCCATTTAGTATAAATGTATTAGATATATTGATATCAAATAATACATTCTATGTAATAACAACATAATTATCTCATATACTTTGACTCCTTATGATCACAGATATCTTACGTAAGAGTCCATAATATTTTATTCATAATAAAATACAAGTATAGTATAATATTAAATCCCTCACTATATACCAGCATCAACATTATGTGTTCATTCACCAAGTATACCAATCCCTATAATGCCTCACCATGAGTTATATTCCACTGTTAAATAAACTGTGTCGAAACCACATACAATAAGATATAACCTATATACATGAATATATATTTCATATTATTATGAATTAGCTTCCTATGACCTCATTGAACCCCAAGCTAGAAGCCTTTGGATTCGCAAAAAATACAAAACAACGAAGTATCCTTCCCATTGATAAGAAAACCCACTTCATAGTCAACATCGTAACCTTACACTACTACTATAGCCATGTCGAGCCAAGTTTTATAGGTTTTAAACACCAAACATTATTACAGCAAGTTGGGAAACTAAATATGATTCAAATAAATTTGGCACAGAAATTTGGGTTAAACAATAGAGGTTATGTTCTTACAAACTAGGCTTACAAATTTTCTAGCAATTCTTACTGGTTGCGTCTTATATCTGGCACGAACTCCAAAACCCAAAAAGAATTTAGATCCATGTATTTTTGGTTAGACCGAGTTTTCCATAGATCAAAAATAAAAAAGGTACAACTATAACTTTCTCGCCAAGAAAGAAGGATAGAAGAGAAAATATATAAAATTTTCCTTATTCCTGTAGTGGGTAGCAAAGACACCCACAATCGTTTTCAAAAATTCAAAACCCAAATATAATCTAACCAACAATACCTAAAAAGTATAATAATAGAAGATAGTCTATCAATATACCTTTGATCAAATCAAGGACGATAACTTAAAGCTTGCTAATAAAAACCCATTTTTCTGGAAGAGCCGCAGAACACAATCAAATATTTACTAAGGATAAGGATAATAAAACATAAATACATAGTTATATTCATCATTACAATTTCTGAAGCCTATAATCACCCCCCATTTACCAGTAAAGAAAAAAATATTACCCATCATATAATATAACTTAAAAATCAATCCTATATATCAAACACAACCATAATGTAGTGGTTTTATCAATGGAAATAGTAAGTGAAATAAGATGATAAGGGAGAGTTAAATCCTATCATGCCTATTTTTGAATAATTATTCCTCTTCTACAATTGCATAGCTTTCCTCCTTGCAAGTGATTATCAAAAGGTCAATTCTAGCATCAAAAACCCTTACGAAACCTACATTCTCATAGATTTATATAAGTAACTAGATTCCATCTTTGCAAATAAAAGCTCACTTGGTTTTTCTTCACTTAAAAATATCAATCACATAAATAGACAACTCAAAGAAATGCATGCAGAGCTCCCAAAGAGATCGATAAGTGAAACAATAAAAACAATGAAACCACCAAATTGCTATCAACTTTAAGTTTTCCCCAAAACCACTTGTTGCATGGCTCGAGGTCTGTGCTTTAATTAATAAAATTAATTTCTTAAAATTCCACATTTACTTCTTTGTCACTAGCATTCCCCCATTCCCGACATATTTGGCGGTTGTTAATTAGGAATAGATTAGTTTAAACCAAAGCATGGTCGATTGAATAAATTTTTAGACTTATTGATAATGCATGGGGTCAGTTTCACCCATTTAGGTTCATAGAAATAATTACATAATGATAACACCTTGTTTATCAATGAATAAACAATATAACATTTGCATGATCGATGAATTTGATCTTTTACTCCTTTGAATAGTCTACACAATACAAATCCTAACATTGCATGGTGTGATCACTGTCAATTAGAAACCAAATCCAACCCTTAGTATAAGGTAATGCCTAACATTATAACATAGATTAAAGCTTAGGCACGCCATTATGGTACCAATGAATATATTGACAATGTTCCCAAAGATAGAATTTTATTCCATAGACATATAATCCAAGCCCAAAGAAATATTAGTATGGTCCTCATAAAAGGGTTGGTATTCACTTGAATTACCTAGGCCATTAGTTATAATAATATGATGTGGCACTACTAATGTAGTATAGGACTTACTAACTAACAACCCAATGTATTAACATAGCTTGTGTTGTAAAGACATTTATGTCATCAAAGGAGTGCTTCTAGAGTGAGATCATAAGTCGTCATGTATATCTTTCAATAATATGTCGTGTAGTCAATATAAGACCTATCAACTTGGCATCTATAAACCTTAGTAAATATAACATAGTATAGTTAGACCTTAAAACAGTCATCCATGATGTGAAATACAAAATAGAATATATTTATTTCAAATGCAATTGAAATAATACCATGCTCATTCTTTCAACATGTACATCAAGTACTAATACACCAATTTATGAATTATTCTTTTATAATACATACTAACTTTGTGGGGTGTCACATACTTCTCCACTTAATGAATCATCTCCCAATGATTGTATCTCATCAATCGAAATATGAATAGTCAAACATAGGTTATATCTAATTTCTATAAATAAATTTAAAAAAGTCAACATTTTTGTCAAAACTTGCAAATCTTTCACGTTTTTTGTTCATTCGAAATCAATTTTATTGCATATAAAATCCTTCCAATCAAGAAAACTATAACACAGTCAAATATTATGAAATAAATTTTTTCATCACAACTCATTCTATTATGTAATAATATTTAATATATGCATCAAATAGTGAAATCAAGCTATATAAGGAAAAATAAAACTAGGAAAATGTTATTTTTACTTTTCCAAGATCATTTTATTGCTACAAAGTTTGTTAGGACTCTTGCTCTTCCAATCAAACAACCAATATTTATTACTACATATTAGGTTCATAACTAAACTTAAGCATGTCATCCAATTTTTGTGATGCATTTAAGCAATGTCAATGTCACAATGATTGACATAGGTTGTGGCTCAAATAAATTTTCTTATTATTTACTATCGAAAAAATCTAAATTCTATTTCAGTTTTCAATTATTTACTTAGTAAAATAACTTATTTATGCTAGTGTTATACTCAACCTAGTAGTTTATATTTCTACCGTATTTTTTCCACCAGCTTTTTCCCAAAGTAGTTGGTGAGGAAGAGTTAATACTCCTATATTCCTCTACTCTTTTCAAGTTAGAATTTTTATTACAGATTTCATTCTAGCCTAATTGTCCTTTTATACATATTTATTTTTCAGTAGACATTGCACACCCATCTACTTCATCTACCCTTGTGGGTTTTCATATCATGTTGGATTCAAGTTCCAAAATCTATTGTCATGATAGTTCAAAAATCGAGCAACTCCCTTGTTGATTGTCATCAATTAGTTATAGTTATTTTATAAAGAAATGACCATTTTCACACTCGACCAGATGCTTCCAGCATACTTTTGGTTTAATGTGTCATGAAGGACTATAAGAGTGTGTTATCTAACTTATTTACCACCAAACCTAAAGCATAATTTGGGTCTCATTCATTATCCATGATACATCCTTCTCCCATTCTTTTTATCTTGTCAATAAAATTAGAATTCAGTAAGCGTAAGGACTCATTAGGTCCAAGAGTTGTAACCTTTAGCTCTGATACCAAAATGTAACATCTTCAATTTAGACTTCAATGCAAGGGGAATTTTTTTCTTAATTCACTTCACCATGTTTCATTGTTTTAAATCAACTCAATTTAGAACTAACATCATCATAGTCAATCCATCCTATAACATTAAACCTTATGCAGTTGTACAAGTAGAACTAAAACCAATCCTCTCATATCCATTTAATTAAAGACATATACTAAGTATAAAGTGACATGTGAGCATGAAAATCTACAAGTATCCCTTCTTCATACCCAACCTCCTGAGGTCGTGCCAAGACAACAAGTGGAAATGAAATATATGTGGGTATAGACAAACTAGTTGGGCAATCTTATATCTTCAACACGCAATAATGGGATCTGCGAGTCTAAGGCAAAGAAATGATTTCTAACCTGAATTGGTGTAATGGATCATTCAGATATAATAGCTTCTCAGAGGCTCTAATCAATGTCGAGCTCTACCGAGATCCTATCTATTGGCTATTGGATACATGGAAAGTGACTTGTAGGTGCTTCGTTTATATTTCCAGACAAGGTCATGGAAAATGGTAGTGAGAGGTGTAGTGGATTTGTAGGAAACTATGGGTGGTTTTCTGGTCTAGCCCAGAAAATATTAGCTTGATTGGCTTCTATGTTTAATGCAGAAAATTGTGTTATGATATCCAGCGGGAGTGGTGAGGATCTAAATACTAGTGTATGTAAACTGGTGTCAATGTTTAACTAATTAGCAGGCCCGTTGGGTTGTGGGACCTGGGGATCACAACCATGAGTTCATGGTTGTTGTGGACCTGTTATGGTCATGTGAAGAATCAATCTCTTCTTCCAACTATCCAATAGTCATAAGCCTTTTCAGCTTCTATGTTTAATACCAGGAGTTGTGTGATCTTCTCATAATACCTTATGAGTGTTCTGGAAACTTGTATATGTAACCTTGTGTCTATGTCAATGAGAAGTTCTCCTACATTTGGCTGCATAACTAATGGATCACAACCAAATATTTGTTCTCTTTCAAGATCTTGTATGGTCACGTGGATATTTTATCAAGGCAATCTATAGTTGGGTTGACTCGACCAGAATGTGTATGCTTTGTTGTCTTCAATATTCAATTCTCTCAATTGTTCACTAACTGCTTGTGGGTTTATTGTCGTTTGAAAGACGTGAATCCTAAGACCTTGATCTATATATGTTAATGTTGTGAAGATATTTGGCTGAGGTATTACAAGTTCGAATACGTAATCCCTGGGCTCTCTGGGTCCCGTAATTGTCATGCAAGAGATGATCAAACTTTAACTGAAATAAGTAAACTAATTATGAAAATAAATCTACACTATGCTTATATTCTTTTTTTTTTTGTATTTTCAAGGATGTGAAATTTGAACGAAATTTAAAGAGAAATTATTCTAATATATTCATATAATGAACAATTAATCTAGTAACAGAATTAAAACAAGCAAGGTAGCCTGGTGTAGCTATTTGCCTGTGCACTTGTGAATTTATCCTAAATATTAAATAACTAACTAATTTAATTGAAAGACCTTCAATCTTACCTCAGAAGTGAGGAATAAATCATAGCTTCTTAGAAGCTATCATTCCTCATAGCTTCCCTGGTAATACTGAAATCAAGCTTAAATGAAATAAAATGATTTGCTATTCTATTTGATATATCATAACTACAACTTCGGCAATTCAAACCTAGAGTTTACAGAACAATGGAAAATCCAGGTTGTATCGTGACTTGTCCCCTCAGTGTGATCTCTTTGTTCCTTGTGTTCTCATGAATCCAGAAAAGTGGGAATGTGACATCGGTAGCAACAGGAGAAGATGTTCAAACAGTGGCAGCTTAGATGTAAGCTGAACAGAATACAAGTAGGAGAGGGATAGTGCAAGAGAATAGAGCTTGACTATTCAATTCCTAGTGGGATTGTTACAGGGATACAATGCAAGAATACTAAAATTTATAATATTTATGCTTCCTGTGATAAAACAACAACCTATAATTCTAAGTAGAACATCGAAGATTGTAAATGGACATGATCTAAATACCAGAACTATGGAGCCTTGAACTGAGAGGTTGAAAGATTATGTAAATCTAAACTTATTGAGACTTATTGAAGAATTTTGAGTAAAACACACTAAATAATAATTCATAGAGGGAGAGGGGCCATTTTCTTGTAAAAAAGCTTGGTATTTATAGCATTTGGATTTACCAGAGGGTAATTTTGAATTGAACTCTTCTATTATAAATAAAGAGAAATTACTATTTACCAGGTGGCTAAAACATAAATGCAAACAAGAGTAGCTGAGGAATGCGAGTAAGCCACTTGATTTTTTATGTTGATTGAAAGCATCAGAAAGTTCTAGAATTTGGTGCATAGGACCACCACCCTGCATAGGGCAAGTGGTTTTAGGACTGCCACCCTATCCTGGGTGTGTGGTCACGGGACCGCCGCCTAAGTCAAGGCGGTGGTCCTGTAACTAAAGACCAAAATGCAAGAAAAGAGTGGGAATGGGGTTTAAAATAAAGCATGCAAAGGCTGGATAAGGCATTTTAGGATGAAAATGTACAACTTAGTGACATTTTCTAGATTCTAAACACCTTAGAAAGAGATCTGAATCATCATTGGGGTTTCTGTAACCTCAGCTTTCAATAGTACAGTACATACAATTTTGGGTACGTACATATTCCCCCTCGGAGAAGTGTTTTAGCCATGAAGGGGCATAAAACGGTGGGTCCGAGTATGGAGGTTAAAATGGGGAGTTAGAAACTATACCTGACATACCCGTGTGTTGCAATGTCACCATCTAGATTCCTGCTATCTACAAAATGAAAAGAGGACTCAAGTGTAGATAGATAAAGAAATCAAAAAATAAACACTAAATTAAAATGAAATGAGGACTTACCATTTGTGCGGGGATAAGAACTTACCTCCGTCGGCACTCCAACTCTATGAAAGAACATTCAAAACAAGGTTAGAATATTATATATATATATATAATGAGCTCATTTTCCTATTCATTTGTGCGTGTTGATTTGGAAATTTTTGAGCTCTGGGACCCATTGGTAACCATTTTCAACGAGAGTATAGTCAAAACGTTCATTACGAGATCGTGATCATGCCTCCGAGAGCAGGACATCGACCTACGAAGTCTCAAGTTAGTTTTTCTCAATTCATTGTTTTTAAACCTAAAATATAAAAATGTTGAAATCTTTGTCTTGGGGGGGTTATTTTTGAAAATCTTAGTGTTAAATGAGTCTCTAGGGGGGTGCCCATAGGGTAGGCTTTTATTTCAATCAAAATGGTATTTATTTTTAGGAATTTTTAGGGCTTAATGGTTGCACACCGAATTGGTACAGGACCACCACCCTGCACAAAGTGGTGGTCACAGGACCGCCGCCCTTGTGATGGTTGGCAGTTGTACAGGACCGCCCTTAGATGGAGGTGGTCACGGAACCACCACTCTGCACAGGGTGGCAGTTCTAGACAAAAAGTGAAAATAGATGCCTTACTTAAATGTTTTTGTATTTTTAAAATTCTTCTATATTTTTGATGAGCTTATCTATTAGACTATGTTGCTAACTTGCTCTTTTTCTGTGTTTTGGGTGGAAGCAGAAGGAGGAGTACATTAGATGGAGTAGAGAGAGGGAGTGTGATTGGCTCCCTAGATAGTGTTAGACTTACTGACTTAGGTAGAGAGAGACACTTTGCAGAGGGCTGATATTTTGAGGATTTCACAGGTTCCTCATGTTTCTCCTACCAGTCACATATTGTGTGACTTTTTCTCATACTGGGATGTGGACCAGAATACTTTCCAGTTTCTAGGTGTTAGGGGTGAGTGGACTATCACCTTGGAGGAAGTCTATCGCATACTGGGGGTTCTAAATTCTTAGGAGGTGGTTATCTCTTAAGACAACAGGATACAGGTCTCAGATGGTTCAGTGGGCTACCTATATGGGAGATGTTGTTGTTCTCCTTTGGCTTGAAGAAGGGGGTGAAGGTCTGATCTATTGCTGCTTCTCCTATCCCTATCATCCACAAGGCTATTATGGGTATCTTGGCCTCACGGTTGATTGGGGATAAGGGAGGAGATACTCTCTTATACTATTGGGCTTCCATTATTACATAGATTGAGGCACATGGCCGTACTTATGCTTGGGGAGTAAGACATTCTTGGGACTACATACCATGACTTATATAGGGTGGTCAGGTTATAGGGGCAGTCCTTGAGTCACCCCACTCTAGTTATGAGTTGGGTGTATGAGCACATCATCCCCTATGGAAGGGGTGTACTAGTAGAGGATCTAGGGCTGTTAGAGAAGTGAGGTGGATGGGGATGACAATACTCAGGATGCCACATCAGCTAGTGGCTTCATTGACTATTACAAATATGGAGGCCACTCCTTATCAGGCCATGGTAGGAGTATGGGGAGAGGAGACACTTAAATTGATTCCTGCTCTACTACAGGTCAGTTGGTAGATAGGATAGAGAGGGTGGAGGTCCACCCATTTGACTGAGTCCCTCAGCAGTTTGGTCTCCCCTACATTGATATGCTTCCTCCAGTGGGGCCAGTATACAGGACTATTCGTGAGGCCTGGGGAGGCCCTAGAGGAGATCAGGGTTGGACCACGGTTACTCCTGGAGTTCCTATCATGGTTAGGTGGGTGGTTCGGGCTCGAGGGGAAGCCAGTGCTCCTCAAGCACCTTTACTTCAGATCAGAGCCACTCCTACTTTTAGTGGGGGGAGGATGAGCCTGTTGATGTGGACTTAGACTCTGAGGAGTTCACAGGAGGGGAGACAGAGGAGGAGATGATGGGAGGCGGCCGGTGGGATGGCCAAGGAGGATGATAGAAATTTTGAGTGGAACAACACTCAGGATATCTTGAGGGCCGAGAGGGTGAAGGTGAGTGTAGAGAAGGTGACCCCGATCTCAGAGGAGTTTCCTTCTCAGGACTTAGGGGAGATGATGATTCTGTAGCAGGACGTCATTTCTTTCTAGATTTGGGGGAGGCTCCACAGTCGGTAGTAGTGTCAGTAGCAGGTGTAGATCCTAGAGACCCTACCTGGATGCCTAGAGATCCAAGTGAGTTACTACTCTTTTCTTGACCTTGTTAGCTAGAAATGTTAGTTGATATTTCCTTTTTGTTGTTTCATTTGTTTTTGACTTTGTTTTTGGTGATTTTATAACTTGTTATTTCTCTTTTTTTATTTACAGCGACTACTCGGGGATGGTGGGATTTGATTCACTGGGTGTGTGCAGACACCCTGTTTCTCCCCTCGGAGATGACTTGGGCTTAGCTTTCTGAGGATGTTGGAGAGGCTTCAGCTGCTGGTAGACATATTGATGTGTTTTCCCCTATCTGGAAGGCGGAAAAGTTAGTGACCTCCCTTCATACTGAGGTAACTGGATATAGGACTGTTGAGCGTCTGATGAGGTGGAGTCATTCTCGTAGTGAGACCATAGCTAGTGGCCATGATCACAAGCACTCAATTCATTCAAATTATCATCGTAGTAGGAGTCCTAGATGTGATCGTGCACCCTCTGAGGGATCTCACAGGGATTGAGAGGCCATTTGGTCTTTTTGTAGTGATTTTTCTAGATGTTTATATGAATTTTTTTTGTATTTTTTGGGCTCATTGAGTGTTTTGACCATGCCTAGTGCATGATGGCATTGTATGTAAAACACGATTCTTATATATATATATATATATATATATATATACATTATTTGGATCTAGATCTGCTTTGTATTTAGAGTTTTGTGGTTTGTTTCCCATGTGTACACTAGATGTTTTTAGAATCTTTGTTTTTATATGCTTTTCAGAATGTATGCAATGGATGACAAGTGATAACAAATGTTGAACAAAATGTTTCTCTTTTATTTGTTTTTGTAATGCTGATACGTGATGATGCAAACATATTGTAGTACTGAAACTTTTGGCTTCTTTGGGAAATGTTCGTTGCTTCTTCTTGTTTTGGAAAAACGTGATGAATATGTAGTGATAATGAGATGAACTTGCCCCATTCCTAACTCCATGCAACTAGTAAGATGTGAGGGCTCAACACCAAGAGTTGGGAAGGGTATAAATTGTATGAGTTTGACTGAATGGAAATGATGAGAGAAAGACAAGGTTTTGACAGAAATCAAATTTAGACTTGCGTACTTACTCTTACTCAAAACTACTACATAGTTCAGAATGTAACTTACTTTCCAGTTTATCTAGACTTAGATCCATGGATGGCAACTTGGTTGACAAAATATGGTTTTGAGGATTTGATCTCTTTGGAATTTGGATACTTAATTTCACTTAATACACTTTGCTTTAAAATACTAATATTCATTAATTTGTGTGAATGGACCCCCTACGCCCTGCCCCATGCTACTAGTAAGAAGTATGGGCTTACCACTGAAGGCAGGACATAGGCAAGTAAGGGCACTTCTTTCCTTTCTCAACCTCGCACCACTAGTAAGAGATGCGGGCTCATCACCGAAGGTTGGTGGGGAAAAGAAGTGTGTAAAAATAAAATATTCTATTTTGTTTAGTATTTTTTATTTAATTTGGTTTTGACATTTCTGATTTGTGATTTTGGAGTATCCTTGTTTCAAAGAGATGTAAGAAGGATAGATGTGACACCAAGAAGCTTCTAGAATAGACCGTAGGTAAGAACAACTTAACCTAGTAGAAAATAATGAGTATGACCAAGTATGTAAGGCCTTGGTATGGTTTTTGTCAAGACTTTGTCTATCGAATTGATGAGATGATTTTGAAAATCATTTGATGATATTATGAAAATTGAAGAGATATGATTTGAATGCTTTTGCCAATATTTTCAGAAGCTTGTAATAAATTGCTTAAGAATAAGTTCCTTGACCACAAAATTTATGAAATGAGTGAACAAAATGAAACAACTAAGTGACTAATGCAATGTAGGTAGATATAATATACAAATGGTGATGTTGATGACTTATGCGTAAAACCGTTTAAGATGTAAGGAATTGACAGTTTCATTGAATTCCTCACCTTCTAGTGTACACAAGAGATACACACCATTTCCATAGTCTTTCATGACTTGATATGGGCCCAACCACTTGGGCCGGAATTTCCTTCCTTCACTGATTTTCTTATCAATCTAGCTATCTAGTCTTAGAACTAGATCTCCCTCATATATTTCTTGCTCGTAGACCTTTTTGTTATATTACCGGCACATCTGGTCAGCATAGGCTCTATGTTCATTGTTCAGCATTTAACCTGGCCTCATCAAGGCTTTCTAGTTGAGAGAGGTGTGCCTCTCTATAGGCTTCTTCTCCCAAGATCCCTTGTAATGAGATGCAGAGACTGGGTATTTCGACCTCAAGCGGGAGAACTGCTTCTACCCCAAATACCAATGAGAAAGGGGTTGTCCCTGTCAGTGTTCTTATTGACGTTTGATAGGCCCACAAGGCTGGGTATAATTTTAAATGCCAGTCCCGTTTGTTCTCCTTAACTGTTTTGAGGAGAATAGATTTTAATGTTTTGTTTGTGGCTTCAGCCTGTCCATTGGCTTGGGGGTAATAAAGAGAGGCCGTATGATGGTTTATCTTGAATTTTCTGCATAACTCATGGACCTCATCATTCTTAAAGGATGTGCCATTATCTGAGATAATGACTTGTGGGACACTGTACCTACAAATGATTTGATTCAAAATGAACTTAGCGATTACAGAACCTGGTACGGTGGTGAGAGGCATGGCCTCTACCCATTTAGTAAAATATTATGTGGCTGTGATTATAAAGTTATGGCCATCTATTGATGAGGGAGAGAATTTCCCTATCAAATCTAGGCCCCACGTGGAAAAGGGCCATGGGGTTGTGATTGGTTGCAGAGCTTGTGCTGGCATGTGAATCTTGTGGGAGAATTCTTGGCATTTATGACACTTGCGCACAAATTCTACTGCATCATGTTCCAGAGTGGGCCAGAAATAGCCCATCTGATGTATTTTGTGAGTAGTGGCGTGGCCACCAAAGTGGCCTCCACATATCCCACTGTGGGATTTGTAAAGAATCTTTTTGGATTCTTCTGTGTCAACACATCTTAAAAGCATTCCATTGAAGGCTTTATGATAGAGCACCTGTTCTAAAATAACATATTTAGCAGCGATAATGCGTAACCGCCTTCTTTGTTGTGATGTGGCACCTTCTGGGTATGTATGGTCCATGATAAAATTGATGATGTCAGTGTACCAAGGACATATAGAGATGGGGGGCCTGGTTTTGAAAAAATATATGCATTCATTGGGAAAGTCTAGATCTACCAGATCACCTCCATCTAACGGATTGTCAGCTAACCAGTCTGCAATGATTTGTCCCTTAATGGATTTCTGGTTTACAAATGTTAATTCAAACTCACCCATTAAGGTTATGAAACGTCCAACCTTTTTAGATAAAGACCCTTGCGTGAGGAATGTCCGTAAATGATCTGTCTTTACAATGACCCTTGTTTCTTGATTTAACATGTAATGTCTTAAATGTTTCATTGTGAAGACTATGGCAAGGCATTCTCTTTCTGTGTGTAACGTGTTTCATAATCAAGCAACGTCTGGCTAATGAAATAGACTACACGTTCCATTTATCATTATCTTCCTGAGCCAACATGTAGGCTAGCGAGACATCAGTAGCCCGTGAATACAGGATCAAAGGATGATCTGGTCTAGGAGGCATTAGCATGGGAGGAGACAACAAGAAGCGTTTAACTGCTTCAAAGGCCTCATTACATTCTTCTATCCAATCAATGCTATAATCCTTCTTTAATAAATTGTTGATTGGATGAACAACAAAACTTAAGTCCAGAATGAACCTTCAAATTGCACTGAGTTTCCCAAGAAATGATCTGATACCAGACTCATCTGATGGTGGAATAATTTCAAGAACAACCTTGGATTTTGGCTGGATCGACATCAATCCCTCATGACGATATAATGTAACCCAGAAGCTTGCCTCCTGTCACACCAAATACGCATTTCTCTAGATTCAATGTGACGCCATATTCGATCAATCATGAGAGAATGATACGGAGTACTTCTGGGTGATCACATCACTTCTTGGCCTTGGCCAACAAGTCATCTACGTAGGATTCCACAATCTTATGAATAAGGTCATGGAATATGTATGTCATTACCCGTTGGTATGTAGCGCCAGAGTTCTTAAGACCGAATGGCATGACAACGTAACAATAAGTTCCCCAAGGAGTTATAAATGTGGTCTTGGCTTGATCCTCTTCAAATATTTTGATTTGATTATATCCCGAGAATCCATCCATGAGAGACAAAAGCTCAAATCCAGTTGTTGTGTCAACAATGATGTCAATGGATGGTAATGGGAAGTCATCTTTGGGGAAAGCTTTATTAATGTCCCAGAAGTCTATGCAAATGTGTATCTTCCCATTCTTTTTTAGAACAGGGATGATATTAGATACCCATTGTGAATAGTCGACTGGTTTGATGAATCCCACCTGGAGAAGTTTCATTACTTCTTCTTTCACCATGAGAGCCACTTTTGGTTTCATTGGTCTTGAATTTTTCTTAATTGGCTTTGCATCTGGTTTGGTGACAAGATTGTGTACCGTGATATGTGGTGCAATTCCCATCATTTCTTTGTAATTAAATGTGAAAGCCTTTTGATGTTCCTTGAGGATCTGGGTATGTATTTCTATCTCCTCTGGAGTTAATGAGGATCCCAACTTCAAAATATTTGGTTCTTCCTCTGTTCCAATATTTATGTCAATCATTCCTTCAATTAAGGAAGTGTTTCCTTCTTCAAATTTAGGCAGGGCTGGAGGTAGTTCCAAACCTTCTCCATTCTCTACCTCGTAGATTTTGAGATTCTTTTGCGGGGGAGATTCTATCATGGGATTTCCAAAATAGGAAGAGGAATGTGGGATTAGGGAAAAATGTACTATGTGATGAGTGAGATGTAGTTTTTGCATAGGCATTTAGATATCCAAGAGTGACTCTATCATTGTCAAAGTGATCTAGGATAGAAAACTCATTCTCAGCTTCTAAATGTGTCAATATTGGGGTTGTTGGTATTTTACGTACCAATGGTTCAGTATGAAGTGATACCATGAAACTTGTATTTTCCAACTCACTGCTTGGAGTGAAATGGGAAGCTGAGGTTGCTATTGAATCAGTGAGAAGGTTCTGTTCTCGTGGGATTGCTTCGATTGATATGAAGTTGAATCCTTTGGTTAGATCTAATACCACTACTTTATAGAGTTGTAAGTGTTCAGCTCTAGTCTCATATACCTCAGATACTTGGTTTGCAACTAATTGCGAGTCTCCTAGCACTCTAATGTTATCAACACCCATCCTTTTGGCTATGATGAGGCCAAGGAGGAGGGTTTCGTATTCAGCCCCATTGTTCGTACATTCAAAGTTTAACTTAAAGGAAAAAGGTAGGATCTTTCCCTCAGGAGAAGTAAAGATCACACCTGCCCCAGCTCCGAAATGACATCTAGCTCCATCAAAGTGGAGAGTCCAATATTTTCTTGGAAAAATGGATGTTGGGACATTCTTCATGTCTACTTCTTTTTCCTCGGTTACTTCTACCATACAAACTTTGTCTGCTGGAAGGGAGCCAATTCCTAGGGTACATCCTATACCCATGGAATCAAATGGTAGGAGAATAGGTAGATCTTTCTCTAGTAACTCGACAATTTTTGTGGTAGTCCCTAATGATACCATCTCTATGACGTTAGTCTCATTTTTGAGTATCGAAATGCCTTTGACTAGATTTGTAATTTATAATTCTGTTGTAGGCATCAACTTTTCTTCTGGTTTTCAATTGACTAGTTGTTAAGTTGATTCATTGGGAGTTCAAACTCAGAGTGAATGCCTGGTCTCTTCTTCAAATCTGCTAGGTGTATATCGAATGGTTTTGGGTCACCTTGCGCCACAAATATTTTCCCTAGGTGTAAAAATCTTATTTCCTGGAATAACGTGGAAGGGATTGCCTTCATGCAATGTATCCATGGTCGACCGAGAATCATATTATAGTTGGTTTCCCGATCTATAATATAAAATTTGGTGAGGATTGTCTTGGGTCCTAAGGTGACTGGTAATACTATAGTCCCAATTGAAGTGGCCTTGAGGCTATCATAACCTCTTAGCGTATTTCATGTTGTGGAACAATTTGTTTCTCCATATCCTAGCTTTTGAAGAAAAGTGAAGGGGACTATGTTAACTTCTGCCCCATCATCAATCATTGCATGCTTAACATAATTATTATAAACCCATACCTGTAAATGCAAGGTTGGGTCACCTCTACGCATAATTTCAGCGTCTGTTGGCATTTTTCTTATATCAAATATAAACTCAGTATCCCTATCTGGCTGCCCTGGAGGGTAGACGTCAAAGTCTACATGGTTTACTTGTGTTTCAGGAGGAGGAGTGATGTTAATTAGATGACCAAGACCTAATGCTTCTAAGAGAGCAGCCCTGTGGGTGGGAGAGTTTTTCAACAAATCCAAGAAGGAAATGTGAGAGAAGGTCTTTGTTAGGTCATTAATTAGATCGTAAGTGCCTATGGGTTTTACCAATGTTTGTTGAATGTTTTCTGGTTCTAATGGGTAGGTTGGAACTGGTTGAGAAGAATAATCTCATGTTCTTGTTATGGTTTCTACGTGTAGCTCGGTATCTAACTCTACCAGACCAACTATCTTGGTTTGTGGTCGAGTTCCTAATTGGGGTGCGACCGGTGGATTTAATGAAGTTGAGGCTTCATGATCGTTATTTCCTGTTATAACACCCTTGTTTGTCCCATTTGGATCTAACCTGTTATTGTTAGAGTGATTTGGGAGTGGATCGTTAAAAATCTTGAGGGGTGCATTTTGAGGGGAAACTACTCCCGTATAAGTGTTTGGCATGGGTACTGCAGAATTTGCTAAAAACATATCTATAAAGAGTTGTCTTTGGTCTTCTGGAAAATGTTGCATGAATTTATTGTAGTCACAGAAAGTCCTAGTATCATGGCCTTGAATTTTGTGGAAACCACAATACAAGTTGGGATTATAGTTTTGAGGTTGTTGGTTTGAAACCTGTTGTGGTCCAAAACTCTGATTAGGTTGCTGGTTGTTAGAGTTAAAATTTTGAGGTTGTTGCCTTTGGTTTTGATTCTGATATCTAGTTGGGTTTCAGATTGGACCTTGTGTCTAGATTTTCCATTGTTGTTGTCATGATGGATGATTAAAATCCACCACGTTGATTGTTGGAGTAAAGTTATTATTTCGTTGATTGTTAATGGGTGGTGAAATGTTCACAATGTTTTCCCTTTTAACCTGGTCTGTGACTCCATCTGTTGTAACCCCATGGTTTTTGTTAAGGATCTTGGGTCCTTGATTGGTATTCCCAACATTAGGATAAGTTCGTAGTGTTTTGATTGGGAGTGATTAATTTCCCATTTGTTCCATATGTCTTACGACCACTGTCTATTACCACTTGATCGATTCAGAGAGCACTCTCAAGTACTTCATCATAAGTCCTTAGTGGGAACTTCTGGACTTCTTCCTTTATCTCTCTATTGAGAGAATGAAGGAATAAGTCACATAGTTCCATCTGATCCATGTTTGGAGCACTTGCTGATGAGTAGAGGACTGTACGCCATCTTTGAATAAAATGGGTAGCAGATTCATTGTGCTCTTGTTTAATATGTAAGAATTCCCTGATCCTGTTCTTAACAATTTGTTCATATCAAAAGCTTTGATAAATTCTGACACAAGTTGTTTGAATGAGTGTATCGAGGCTTCAGGTATTCTATAATACCAATCAAGGGAAATACCCTCTAAGGTTTTAGGGAATATCTTAGCAACAACTGCATCCCAAGGGAGTAATTCTCGAATGGCCATGGCATAGGCCTTGATATGTGCATTTGGATCTCCCTCCCCTTTGTATTTAGGAAAAATCAGGAAGAGGTCTTGGAAGCATGATGCTTCGTATGGTGAAATCTAGAGGTTCTTTTAAATATTCTGAGTAAGTCCCTACCGCATAGGTTTCAACCATCGATGGTGCCTGCTGAGGGGGTGGAGGTGGAATGGGTTGTTGATATGGCATAACATATGTATTTGTAGGGACATAAGGAAATCCCTGTGGTTGAGTGAACATCCTGGGAGAGGAGAACATGTCTCCCTGTGGTGATTTTGAATAAATGTTTAAGTAGGGAGGAGCATTGCTCTGATATGGGTTGTTTGGTGCTAAGCCGAGAGGTATCATACTTTCAACTGGAGCAGCATTTGAAAATGCGGTTCTAGTTGGTGTTTGTTGTGGGTAGTTATATGAATGTTGAGGAGGCATGCCTAATGTGCCTGTTCCTGTGAGGAGGTCAACTTGGCTGGGATGATGTGGAGGGTTGGAAGTTCCTGCTTGCCCAAAATATGAATTTTGATTTGCTTGAGCAAGTTCTAGTCCTCTAACCTTCCCAACCAAAGTCAAGATGACTTCGATTGGTGATGACACAGTGTTTTGCCTTAATGGATGTTGTTGTATACCTTGAGGTTGTAGAGGCGTATGGTACCCTGTTATGAATTGATCATTATGCTGCCAAGCTTCGCCAAGAGTATTTTCCATAGGTGGAGGAATGGGGGTGTTTTATTGGAGCAGGGTTTCGGGTTGTGTTTGCAAACTTCCTATAGGTGGGTACATGTTTTGGAAGCATTGTTCACTTCTAGCGTAGCATGCTAAGTACTCCTCATCCAAAAATGGGAGTGGATCTGACTTCCTACTGATTTGTGGTCTAAACAAAACTTGAGGAGATGAAATGGATTCTCTAGTAAATGTCATATTGTTAGAGCCTGAGGTCTCTGGTTGTTGTTACATTTGTGTGAGCTGATCCAGCTCCTCAATTCGGAATGAAGAACTAGAGCTAGTTCTTTGAGGAGGAGTTTGTGATGACAAGTAGTTGCTTGAATAGTTGTCAGCCCATGCAGAAAGTGAGGGTGATGGTTGTCTATTTGTTTGACCATAATATGCTTCGAGACCTAAGAGAGGTCTGCCATATGCATCGTATCCTGACATATTCAGGGGGTATATAAATACCCACAGAATAATGGGAAAGAGTGAAGATGGATGAAAGAAATGGAAATAAAAAGGGAACAGTTGTTTGTTTCACATCGGGTTCACCAATTTTGTACGATAGAAAAGTGACATGTGAGCATGAGAATCTACAAGTAGCCCTTCTTCGTACTTAACCTCCCAAGGTCGTGCCGAGACAGCCGGTGGAAATGAAATATATGTGGGTATAGAAAAACTAGTTGGGAAATCTTATATCTTCAACACGTAATAATGGGATCTGCGAGTCTAATGCAAAGAAAGCTCTCCTAACCTGAATTGGTGTAATGGATCGTTCAGATATAATAGCTGCTCTTGGAGGCTCCAATCAATGTTGAGCTCTACCGAGATCCTATCTATTGGCTGTTGGATATGTGGAAAGTGACCTGTAGGTGCTTCGTGTATATTTCCAGACAAGGTCATGGAAAATGGTAGTGAGAGGTGTAGTGGATTTGTAGGAAACTATGGGTGGTTTTCTGGTCTAGCCCAGAAAATATTAGCTTGATTGGCTTCTATATTTAATGTGGAAAATTGTGTTATGATATCTGACGGGAGTGGTGAGGATCTAAATACTAGTGTACGTAAACTGGTGTCAATGTCTAACTGATTAGCAGGCCTGTTGGGTTGTGGGACCTGGGGATCACAACCATGAGTTCATGGTTGTTGTGGACCTGTTATGGTCATGTGAAGAATCAATCTCTTCTTCTGACTATCCAATAGTCATAAGCCTTTTCAGCTTCTATGTTTAATACCAGGAGTTGTGTGATCTTCTCAGAATACCTTACGGGTGTTCTAGAAACTTGTATACGTAAGCCTATGTCTATGTCAATGAGAAGGTCTCCTGCATTTGGCTGTGGAACTAATGAATCACAACCAAATATTTTCTCTCTTTCGGGTTCTTGTATGGTCATGCAGATATCCTATCAAGGCAATCTATAGTTGGGTTGACTTGACCAGAATGTGTATGCTTTGTCGTCTTCAATATTCAATTCTCTCAATTGTTCACTAACTGCTTGTGGGTTTATTGTCATTTGAAAGACGTGAATTCTAAGACCTTGATCTATATCCGTTAATGTTGTGAAGAGATTTGGCTGAGGTATTACCGGTTTGAATATGTAATCCCTGGGCTCTCTGGGTCCCGTAATTGTCATGCAAGAGATAATCAAACTTTAACTGAAATAAGTAAACTAATTATGAAAATAAATCTACACTATGCTTATATTCTTTTTTTATATTTTCAAGGATGTGAATTTGAACGAAATTTAAAGAGCAGCTATTCTAATATATTCAGATAATGAACAATTAATCTAATAACAGAATTAAAACAAGCAAGGTAGCCTGATGTAGCTATTTTCCTGTGCACTTGTGAATTTATCCTAAATATTAAATAACTAACTAATTTAATTGAAAGACCTTCAATCTTACCTCAGAAGTGAGGAATAAATCACAGCTTCTCAGAAGCTATCATTCCCCACAACTTCCCTGGTAATACTAAAAGCAAGCTTAACTGAAATAAAATGATTTGCTATTCTATTTGATATATTGTAACTACAACTTTGACAATTCAAACCTGGAGTTTACAGAACAGTGGAAAATCCAGTTGTATCATGACTTGTCCCCTCAGTGTGATCTCTTTGTTCCTTCATGTTCTCGTGAATCCAGAAAAGTGGGAATGTGACAGTGGTAGTAGGAGAAGATGTTCAAACAGTGGCAGCTTGGATGTAAGCCGAACAAAATGCAAGTAGGAGAGGGATAGTGCAAGAGAACAGAGCTTGACTATTCAATTCCTAGTGGGATTGTTACAGGGATACAATACAAGCATACCGAAATCTATAAGACTTATGCTTCCTGTGATAAAACAACAACCTATAATTCTAAGTAGAATCAAGATTCAAATGGACATGATCTAGAACCAGAACTATGGAGCCTTGAACTGAGAGGCTGAAAGCTTTACAAAATCTAAACTTGTTGAGACTTATTGGAGAACTTTCAAAACACACTGAATAATAATTCATAGAGGGAGAGGGGCCATTTTCTTGTAAACAAGCTTGGTATTTATAGCATTTGGATTTACCAGAGGGTAAGTTTGAATTGAACTCTTCTATTATAAACAAAGAGAAATTACTATTTACCAGGTGGCTAAAACTTAAATGCAAGCAAGAGTGGTTGAGAAATGTGAGCGCCACTTGATTTTTTACGTTGAAGAAAGCATCAGAAAGTTCTGGAAAATGCACACAGGACCACTGCCCTGCACAGGGTGGTAGTTACAGGACCGCTGCCAACCTATCCTGGGTGGTGGTCACAGGACCACCGCCCAGTAGGTGGCGGTCCTGAAACTAAAGACCAAAATGCAAGAAAAGAGTGGAACGGGGTCAGAACAAAGCATGTGGAGGCTGGATAAGGCATTTTGGGATGCAAATGTATACTTAGCATGATTTTCTATATTTTGAACACCTTGCGAAGAGATCTAAATCATCATCGTTATTTCTGTAACCTCTTTCCAGCAGTACAGTACATATAATTTTGGGTACTACCAAGTTCTGCTAAATGGGAACGTCATATCTTATGTACTTATTTTTGTTTAGTTAAAGTTACGACATGTCAACAACAAATTTTCTGTAATATTCTTAATTCGGTAACATTTCATTACATGTTTAAAGCTTAAACATAAACCTTTTATTTTCCTAAGATGCAGATTAGATCCCCTTTACTGTAATAAATCCACAGTTCCCATTACAATTCATAAGTAAGTTTTTTACCAAGTATCCCACTCAATAACTCTAACACCTAGATGAGTACGATAGTCCCCAATGACCTTAACCCAAGTATATTTAATTTCTACATGTTTATAGGTTAATTCATACATATGATATACTTCATAATATAGTAATATAATCAATAGCACAAATACCAGATTCATCATATTACATCTATATAATGAATTGACCATTCCCATAAATATGGTTCATTACATACATAAAGTCGTCAATGCAGCCATGATACATTCCCCATTGTAAATCTCTGTAATAATTACTTCTCATTTTTTCATAGAATACATATGTTTCGTTATTTTGTAGCCTTAGAAGCTTTGTTAAACCAACGTATGTATATTCATAGTATGACTTTCCAATTAAAAGTTTGTAGTAGATAGCACTAAGTAGGAACATTCATATTTACCAAATAGAAATCCCCTTTCTTGCAGTTCATACATCATAAGTATTTATATACTGTATTTATACTCCAACACTATAGTATCCTTTTAATCCACCAATTCCATTAACAACAATTACAATTTGAGTTATAATATGTTTGATCACTTAATAATAATTTTCCAATTCATGATATGTTTCAAATCATATAGACATTGTAGATCAAGAATCCTTTTTTTTTAATTTTTAGATGAACACCAATACTTAATGATTAAAGAACAATTCTCATTCATTTCTTTCAATTTTGGAGTAGATATAATAGAAAAGTATTTTTCCACCTATTAGTCAGTAAATAGTACATTTCTATTTCACTTAATTATAAAATTACTTATGAAAATCAATTCATCTTTTATTAATCAAATAGCACAAGTAAGTTCTTTCAACTTTCGATCTTTAAATACTCCATCTGAAAAATTATTAGCAACTGTCAATTTGATAGAACTGGCATGAAATGACTTTACTCCACCTTAGTAGTTTGTGCAACTTAAAATTTAAACTTATGATATGTTGCATTAAGTTTAATTCAAGAAAATGGTTCACAAAAACACCAACACATATTTACAATATTGCCAAACAAACACTTACATACATATCATGTTTACTCCCATCCAATCTAATCACTTATTAATATTTCAAGTGTTAAAGTACATGATTGTTCCCATTTAGTAGAAATGTATTAGGTATATCGATATCACATAATACATTCTATCGAATAACAACATAATTATCTCATATAGTTTGACTCCTTATGATCACAGATATCTTATGTAAGAGTCCATAATATTGTATTCATAATAAAATACAAGTATAGTATAATATTAAATCCCTCACTATATACCAGCATCAACATTGTGTGGTCATTCACCAAGTATACCAATCCCTATAATGCCTCACCACGAGTTGTATTCCACTTTTAAATAAATAGTGTCGAAACCACATATAAGCATATATAACCTATATAGATGATACATATTTTATATTATTAAGAATTGGATTCCTACGACCTCATTGAAACCCATACTAGAAGCCTGTGACCATCAAAATAAGAATAAGACCAAGGAATGTTATCATAATGATAACATCGTTGCAGGAGTGGACATAATTGGCCAGCACCAGTTAAATTCACATTACTTTTGGATTCACAAAAATACAAAACCATGAAGTCTCCTTCCCATTGATAAAAAACCCACTTCACAGTCAACATCGTAACCTTGCACTATTACTATAGCCATGCCAAGATGAAGTGTATAGGCTTTCAACACCCAACATTATTACAGCAAGTTGGGAAACTAAATATCATTCAAATAAGGATTTCATTGATAAATGACATATTTTGCACATAAATCTGGGTTAAACAATAGCAATTATGTTCTTACAAACTAGGCTTGTGAATTTTCTAACAATTCTTACCGGTTGGGACTTATATTTAGAATGAACTCCAAAATCCAAAAAGGAGTTTAGATCCTCGCCTTTTTGGCCAGACTAAATTTTTCATAGGTCACAAACAAAAAAGATACAACTGTAACTTGCTCATCGAGCAAGAAGGATAGAAGAGAAAATATATCGGATTTTCCTTATTCCTATAGTGGGCAACAAAGATACCTACAATCGTTACCAAGAATTTTAAACCCAAATACAAGCCAACTAACAATACCCACAAAAAATAATAACAAAAGATAGGCTATCAATATACATTCAATTGAATCAGGGGCGATAGCTTAAATCTTGCTAATAGAAACCCATTCTAGATGAGCTGCAGAACACAACCAAAGATTTACTAAGGGTAAGGATAGTAAAACATAAATACGCAGTTATAGTCATCATTACACTTTCTGAAGCCTATAATCACTCAACAATTACCAATAAATAAAACAATATTACCTATCATACAATATAACTTAAAACACAATCCTATAGATCAAACACAACCATAATGTTATGATTTTATCAATGCCAATAATAAGTGAAATAAGCTGATAAGGGAGAGTTAAATCCTATCATGCCTATTTTTGAAGACGTATTCCTCTTCTACAGCCGCCACGCTTTCCTCCTTGCAAGTAAATCTCGAAAGGTCAATTCCAACATCAAAAACCCATACAAAACCTACATTCTTAGGGATTTATAAAATTCCCTCAATTCCATCTTTACAACTAAAAGCTTAGCTAGGTTTTCTTCACTTAAAAATAAAAATCACAGAAATAGAAAACTCAAAGAAATGCATGCAAAAACTCCCAGAGAGATCGATAAGTGAAATAATAAAAACAATAAAACTAACAAACTGCTATCAACTTTAAGTTTTCCTCAAAACCACTTGTTGCATGGCTTGACATCTATACTTTAATTAATGCAATTAGTTTCTTAAAAATCTGAAATTACTTCCTTCTCACCGCCATTCCCCCATTCCTAACATATTTGGTGGTCGCTAATTAGGAATAGATTAGTTTTAGCCAAAGCATGGTCAATTGACCAAATTTCTAGACTTGATAATATATGGGGTCAGTTTTATAGATTTAGGTTCATAGAAATAATTACACAATGATAATGCCTTATTTATCAACAAATAAACAATATAATATTTGCATGATCAATTAATTCAATCGTTTACTCCTTCAAATAGTTTAAACAATACAAATCCTAACATTATTGTTGTATAGGAAACCTCATTCTAGCATGGGTGAAAGCTGATACTGGAAGCTACCAGCAACTTCGAATGATGGAGGGCTTAGGACCTTAGATGCCGATGTGGATCTATGGGTGCAGAGAAGATAAATGTGTGATACGAAGAAGATAGATCTACAAAACTAGAAAAAAAATGTGCCTAGATACAATATGTGGGGGTTTCCCAGACAATCTCGGTTCCAAGAGGATGTGAACTCCCTTAGAGGATGTCAACCCCTATGTCTAACAAGATAACGATAGATCATGAACAATAGATATAATACAAAAATAATGAAATATAAAATGGCAAGAAACTAAAATGACGAGGGGACTCAGCTTGTGCTCTGATATGAAGATGAAATGGGCATCAAGATGGCAGGATAACAAACAATGGCAAATATTTCTCCTTTAAAATTTTAGAACTTAATTAAGCTATTTCTTCTCCTCTCTAGGTCTAGGTCTCTCCTTCCAGGTTTTTTGAGGTCCAACTCCAATTAGGTCCTTTTTTTCTTCCAGTCCCTTGAAATATGGGGGAAAACCCATATTTATAGCTTGGAGGTGGGGTTAGATTGGGGTTATCAAGTAATCGGGATTGGGTAAAGTAGCCTAAGTTAAGAGGTATGATGTGATTGCGTGGGGCCCATAGTTTGACTTATTAGATGGGGTGGGGAGCATGATTGACATGGTATGTGAGATAATAGATTCCATTTGACATTAAGAAAGGGGTTTCAGATGGGTCTATTAATACCCATAAATTAAATTAAATGTGAGAGATGCCAAAAGTCAATTATTAAATGGGTTTATATGGATCCCATTTAATAATTAATTAAATTTGGGTGAATAGATGGATGAGATTTATTAAAATTTAAGAAAAATAAATGCGAGAGGGGAAATTGCATGAATGTGAGATGACGGAGGGGCATTATACCAAAAATTGGTGTGTACATTTGCCCCTTTTTGTTGAGTGGTTTACGATAGCAAGCCACAAGACAAATTCAAAAAGGGTTAGATGAAATATGCATCCGAGGATGGCTGAAGAAATGACCAAAGGCAAGATGCCCCAGGAAAAAAAGGATCGCAATAATAATGAAAAAATAAAAATATGGCGGTGACTCCAATATCACATCAGTGGAGGACAATTGTAGTCTCAATGGAGACAGACAACATTCTACAGACCAGTGAGTAGGTGAATACCGCTGCAGTATGGATGTAACCTGAGATGACCAATGGGTCATAGGAAAACATCAAAATATGCGCAACTAAATGCGAAAGATGTGTGAAATCCTTTGTTTGCGAGGAATCGTTCAAAAAAATCATACGACCGCAAAAGGGACGTGGATGAAGATAATGATGGCCCAGCACAAGGCATGAGAAGGAAAAAAAAAGTGAGTTATATGCATCAATGAGTATAAGAATGAAAAGATGCCCCAACATAGGACATATATGGATGTTGAAATAAGATATCCCTAGGGGGAATAATCATAAATGTAGACATGATGAGCAAATAAGATAGAAGGGTGAGATAAAATGCCCTAAAAGGGTGATAAGCATGATGGTAATCATGTTTCATAGGAAAGATGCATAAGTTTTAGCAAACTATAAGGTGAAAAAGACAAAGAAGTCTCATTTCTTTGATAAGTAGGATAAGAATTCAAGATACTTTTGCGAAAAAACAAAAGTAGAGAAAATAGTCATGGAAGAGAACAATATTAGATAGGCGATGGTCATTCTGGTATCCTCCAAAACAAAAATGTCAAAGGAAGATGGGAAGAGATTCTTAGAAATGGATATGATGATGCCCCTATGAGAGAGCTGATGAAGATAAAATATGTGACAGGGCTCTCAAAAAGAGAAGAGGTCAATGTTGCAAAGAGAAGAACTAGAACAATAATGAAATGGATCGATGGTGGTACAAAAATGGAGAAACATCGGCATTGACCGTGAATGCCAGGTGTGAGGGATGTTGAGAAAGAGAAAGGGGAATATATAGGATGACTAGTTGATTATGAGAAGAGTAAGAAAGATCTAATGTGAAGGTGATAAGGGTATGAAATAGAGGAACGGAGATAGAGGAGGAGAAACGAAGAAATGAAAGGGGAGGAAGAAGATAACAAAGAAGGATTATAGAGAAAGAGGGAAATGAAGAAGGAAAATAAAAGAGAAGACAAGAAAAGGATAGAGTAGAGGGTGAAATTATGAAAAAGAGAGAGAGTTATTTAAAATGAAAGATGTGGAGGATGAAACAGAGGAAGGTAGAGAAGTAATGGAAAATGAAAGAGATGATAGAGTAAAGAAAATGGAAGGAAGAAAATCATAGTGAGGAAATCCAAGGAAAATAATATGGAACTAACCGCATGGAAATGCATGTGGATGGTGGGATGATAAGAAATATGAGACAACGTTGAAGAATCATGTTATCAACATGGAAGTAAGGAGGAAGTACAAGGTAAAACGGGGAAGAAGACAATGTAGAGGAAGTGAAATAAGACAAGGATAAGAAATAAGGAGAAGAGAACGAAGAAAATTATGCAGAAGGAAGGGAACCAAGAATGAAGATATTCGATAAAGAGTGACAAGCATAAGGAACGTAAAGAGAAGCTTGAGGGGAGGAATGACATGGATTGGAAAATATGTGGAGATGCATGAGATGAGGATAAGTTGATAACGATAAAATAGAGAGAGGGTGCATGATGAAGATAGTGAATAAATTAGCAAGTAATAATGAAAGATGGAGAGGTGGTGAGGAAAAAGAGAGGAAGGTATAGGAGAGGTAATGCCAACAAATTGATGTTAAGAGAAATCCACTAATAATAATCAATAGGAAAGGATGGGACAAAAGATGAGATGAGGAAGAAAGCAAACAAGTAATGGAAGGGGGAATGCCAATGAAGGTATATTAGGAGAAGTCCCCTGATAATGATCAAAGGGCATAGAGGAAGGAAGGAATGAAGATAGAATGGAGGGGGTAAAAGAAAAGGATCCAACCTATGTAAAATGGGGATGATTGATTTTTAGGAGAATTCCACTGATAATTACTAGCGCGGAAATAGAAGATGATGATGAAATAATGTTAGGGGATGATCAATGACAATGGCATGTAAGTATGGGGTAGATATATGGGAGAAATCTAGAAGATGGAGTGGAAAAAGTAAAGAAAGGAGGGATAACAATGTGTAGGAAGATGGAGGTGAGGAGAGGATGCAATGGATGAGAATGAATGAGAGAAAAATGAAGAATCAAGACATGAAATGAATGGGGAAGCAATAGTTAAGTAAGATTACCCAACGACGGATGATGGAGATGAAAACAGGGCAAGGAGAAAGTGGTGTTTTCCATAATAGAAGAGGAGGTGAGAGGATGTGATGATGGGGAATGACTAGAAAATGTAGATGGAGAGAATGTGGAGTAGTAGGAAAGTACAGGATGACTGGTCATGCTTAAGAGGGACTCTTAAGTAATATTGACATGCCATAGGAAGATTTAAGTAAGATCACCAAACCGGCAGTGACGATATGGAAGGAGAACAACAACATTGTATTAGATACAGGTGTGGAATGGTTGGTTGGAGTGGATGAGTATGATGAGAGGTGGGAGACATAAGATGAGGAAGATATGATGGGAGGTAGAAGGGTCAGAGGTAAAACCATTCTTAAGAGGAAATTTTAACTAAGATTTCCCTGCGACGGGGACAGTTAAGCAGGATCACCAAGCTGAAGAAGAAGAAGGATGATGAAAAGACTAAGCAGTCTATACCAAAATGGAACAAGAGATGAAAGGAGGTGATATCAAATTGATAACAATTAAACAAAGGAGTGTGACATGAGTGGATAGAGGAACATATGCAATGCAAATTGAGAGTGTAAGGGTAATCCTTAATTGGGATGCCCACGTGGTGGGAGTGATGATGCAAGAGTATCAGGCAGAAAAGGAGGAGCGGAAAGATGTTTGTGGTGGTGATTTTTTTCTGTTGAAAGAGGAAATGGTGGAGAAGCATTTAGAGCGGGAGGATCCAAGGAAGAAGATATACCTTATCTAATATTTGCTAGTTGTATGGATGGTTAAGTAAGATTGTCAAATTGAAAGAGGAAGACTAAATAGGAAACTCAATAGGAAAGACAAGTAGGATATCTGGTGTGGTGAAGGGGGACAAAAAGGTGAGAAGGATGATGTGGAGACAAATGGGGATGAGTGGAAATGGGGAGTGAGGAGCAATGGATCAAAGACATTCTTGAACATGTTGGGAGATAAGGAGCTGCAAGATAATGAACTTGCCTTGAGAAGGATCCACAAGTAGGATTCACAAACTGCAATGATGATCAAGTAGAATTTACAAACTGAAAAGTGTATTCACAAGTGCATTCATGGATATTATGGATAGATATAGAATTCATAGTGTGAAATTTGATGTGATTTTGATAAAAAAAAAATGACCTTCATGAGATGAATGGAACATAGTTATAGCAAGAGCGTACAGGAAACTATGTTTCGAACTAGATTGGAGATAAACAAGAAAGGTTACCACTCAAGGCATTGCACTTGTAACCAATAGCAGGTGTTAATATATAACCAATGATAGTTAGTTATACCAAAAGATTGTGAGGGGAAAATGGATGAAAGATGCTCGTAATCCTAATATTGACATGATGAGGGATTTGAGATGTAATTTGTATGTGGGAAGACAATTATCTAAAGGTGGTTTTCATTTAGTCTATGCCCATGATCTGGGAAAGGGAAAGAACAATAGCAGAAAGTTGATCAATGCGGGAAGCTTTCGGAAAATGTTGATAAAATGAAGGCTGATCAATATGGGAAATCTTCTAGATTCCATAATCACAAAGTAGCTATCCTTCGAGGGTATGTTCTACTTTATACATAATATGGATGGCAAGAATAATATGATAGCCATCCTTCAAGGGATCGGTCTATTTCTTTTGATTTTGATTTATATGCTTTTGCTTTTAGTTTCTTTCTTTTTTTGCATGAACAGCTGTCCTTAGAGGGATCAGTCTATTTTTGATAATTTTGATTTTTCCTTTTGCATACTTGAATTTTAGCTTTACATGAGGGAGAGCTGGGAATAGCTAAGTAAACCACTTAGGAGGGGATATTGAATGTATAAGATACATCCGTGGACCCTTTGCATGGCTGCAATAGGAGAATGGGAAGTTGATGGATGTAATGTTTATGGCAAAGCAGTGAAGGTGGACCACATAATTCATATCATTACAATGAAAAATGGAAGGGGCTAAGGATGGCAGAATGATCTAAGGATATAACTAAGTGCTCATTAGTAGATATGCTAACAGTATACTAGTCACAAGTGCAATGCATTAAGAGGTTATGTTTCTAGTTTACCACCAAGAGAGGGAAAACATTAAGTTACAACAGGATGAGATGATATTTTGCAAAGGATTGGATGTGATAGATAAGTGAAAAAAAAAATTATGTCCTTAAGGAAGTGAACATATTACCACGACGGTGAATTTAGATGAAAATGAATTATACCCCAAGAGATACATAAACATAGAAGGACAAACATGGTCACAAATGTGGACTTAGAATGAGATGAGGATTGGGACAAAATTAATTTAGATTGGATGAATGTGAAGAAGGTAAATAAAACAATGTCACTGAGTGAGGGACAAGGGAATTTTACAGATAATGTGCTCAAGGGAAAGGGAAGGTTGTTTCCCCAATGAGTTAAATGTGAAGGAGTTAAAGGATGTCGAAAGAGTTTAGATGAGATTGTTTTGGATTTGGATGGGATAAATAATTGGAGACCACAAGTGTGTTTGGCAAGATAAGTGGTATTTATGAACAATGGAGGACCTTCCTTAGGAGGAATGTCGTGTGCATGAGGGATGTTAAGGGATGATGTGGATGGAGGAATCATGGGAGACCCGAAAAATGGGATATGAATTGGATTCATTATAGATGAAGAAGGAACTTTCCTCTGAATGAGGAAATCATCTTTCTCAATAAGGTTGTGGACGATCATCTGAAATGCCTTACAATGTTCAATGTCATGGCCCGGGGTACGATGATAAGCGCAACTTCAATAATGATTGAACCATGATGGCTTTATACCATAGGTATTAAAGGCTTTAATGGGAGGAATTTTGATGGCAGATATTTGAGTTAAATGTCAAAGGATATATGCATAAGACCCCATTGAATTGTCATGGGGAAGATAACTCTTATGGGTTTTGATAGGATATCTCAGCTTGTAGGTAGGATAAAATGTGGATGTAGATTGAATGGGTGAATTTCATGTTTTGGAGGACAAATCAAATTTGGTTGAATAATTGTATTTTTTGAATGTGAATTTAGATGAGGATGTACATTGGATGGGTAGACTATACATCTTAGACAAAAAATCAAATTGGATTGGAGGAGTGGATTGTTTGGCTATAGATTTATTACTACGAGATGTCATAGACAGAGCAATTGATCCTAAAATAGATGTTGTGGCATTGGATTGTTGAGAAGAGGGAAAATATGAATGTTTTCTAGGATACGCAGGGGACTGTCAGTGATGTTTACCACGAGCCTTATACTTCAACCGAGAAGATTTACCTCTAGCATGGATAATAATAATCTCAACTAGAGGATCTGATAGTGGTGGTGTGGTTATTAAGGGAGAAAATTTCCTAAAACAAGATGAGGATGTTAATGGAGAGATAGGTGTTTATATGATGTGATTAATGACATCTATGTGAGATGTGGATTGTTTTGGTTTTGGCATGGAAAGAGTTGATTTTGTAGACGGGGAAGGTAAATCATCTTTATTTAATTTAGTTGGATGTGTTAGTTTAGTAGATGATCCAAAGGGTATATTTGATAAGGTTACAGATTGAGAGGATTTTATTAGTGTGATAAAAGGATTAAGTAAGGAATGTTGGGATAAAATGGGTGATGTGACAATGGGCGAGGATATAGGTATATATGTCGAGGTAGGGATAGGTGGATTTTTTGATATGATATATATAGGGGTAGTTGGCATAGATAAAGATGTAGGGATATTTGGAGATGTGGGTGATGTGATAACCGATGGAGTAGACCTTATGGGTAATGCAAAAAATGCAGGAGTATTTTTAGGTGTAAAAGTAGATGGGACTGGTTGTTTCATAAATATTTTGAGGGGTAAGAACGTTATTTTTGCTAATGGGGTTGATGTTGAAGGTGGGGTTGTAAAGGTACATGTAGTAGAACTGAGGTTTAGTTGGGATGGTTGTGAGTAATGTAGGTGTAGTAATAGGTGTGTTTGATAAAGATGTGGTTAAAGGAATAGATGTGAGAGTTGTAGGAATATGTGTGGATATCAGTGGGGATGAAATAGGCACTAAGGATGATTCTAATGTGGTAGATTGGGGTGTGATCGAAGTGGAGGAAGTGGATGGTAGAGTGTTGGAACCCTAGAATATTGGCCAAGTATTAAGGTGCTTAGGCACACAAGTTCCCAGTTATGAAAAGGCGCGCAAGGCAAAAGCGCGCAAGAGAAAGGTTTAAGGAAGCACATAGCATGCACGGT
The DNA here is from genome assembly GCA_019776745.2 of Taxus chinensis. Taxonomy (NCBI): domain Eukaryota; kingdom Viridiplantae; phylum Streptophyta; class Pinopsida; order Cupressales; family Taxaceae; genus Taxus; species Taxus chinensis. Next base: position 56,549,617 of record CM034148.1, read on the forward strand.
GCATGAAAGGAGGTTTGGGACTTTGTCAATTCAAGCACCCAGGATAGAACACGTGAAAAACATGATTGGCTACACATGGATAAGATGTCATCTTGACGACAGGTAGGCCCCGATAGGGGCATGCCTTAAAATCTTCTAGAAGAACATCATGAGATAAAGTGGAAAGATCAGGCCTAGAGAGGCATGCTCGCATGAAGGACCACATTTGACACTTAGCACCAGATCTGAGGGTGTTGGAAGGTGAGTTGGCAGTGTAGAATTATAAATACAAGCACCTGTAGAGTAAAAGAGAGATACTAGGAGTTTGATATACATGTCAAGTTTGAGATATAGTATGGGCGGAGCTCTGTAGAATTACTGCAAAGACTCTGCTAGTGGATCATTGATTCAGGAGATAATGTCTTGGGCATGGAGCTGTAATTTTTATTTTGATAGCTTAGTTACACAAGTTTAGTGATATGGATGACCGCGGTCTGCTCTCTATGACACTCTGTAATGAATCAATGAATGTAATGAGGTTACCGATATAATATATACGGGAATATTAATGGTTCTAATGCATATTTCTCTCTTATAAGTTCTCTTTTCTTTCATGCTATGAATGAATGCTTATATAATTCTTTCTATCATAATGCATGCTCTGGATCTTGTTAAAACACTCAGTCTGAAGTGACTGCAAGGATCTAGAGGCTGTTCTAAGCCCTATGGTTCTTGTATGTTTCAACCTCCCTCATGAAAACTCTTACACTAATCATAGATGATGTTTCCCATTAAACTCACATAAAAGAGAGACTCGGTACCCGCGTGTGCCTCAAGTGAGCACTCATCTTTTACTGGGTGATAGGCCGGCATGCATGGGATTCCTTCCTTTTGTGATGGGATTAAAAATGAATACATCTTGGTTCTATTACCGGGACCTCTTTTTGAAGTTGTAGTGGGATTTAGCATACATCATGATCTGTGTAGTGAGTAATGACAGAGTAGTTAACATTGGAAAATGTTGAATCATGGTTCAAGAGCACGGAGGATGAATTTGCTCAGAGATTTAGCACTGGACCTAAGTTTAATGAACGTAGATGGGTAGAAGAGAACCTCTACCATGATCTGTATGAGACCTTCTTCTCCTGCTTCCCAGTAGAACTATATGAATGGCTTTCAGCCTATGCATCTAGATCAAGTTAGCGTTATGGATTGTATATGTGGAACAAATAAGACTACCAAAGGTTGCAAGATGCAGATCTGACATGGACCCGTGTTATAGATCATTGGTGGAGAGGAGTACTAACTAGTTACACTCTAGAGTATGCCATTTCTACGTACTCTTGTTCGGAGGTTGCTGAGTTTGAATTTCTGTGAGAACCTAGAGGAACGTTTATACCTACTATTCCTCTAGCTATGAAGATATTGATAGTTACCATGAGTTTAGAGGCATTCCCAATGGCTGGCTAGACCTTTCTAAGCATTGGAAAAGGGAGCTTGGGTGGAGGAAGATGGTAGATATCAGGACAAAGAAGGAGAGGGAAGAGAGACGGCTCAAGTATAGTGAATTGCATGAAAGGGAGATTATTAGATGACGTGAGGCTGTTAGTGTGATGGATCTATGGAGACAGACGTTACAGGAAGGAGTTGAGGTTCATATAGAACATGTGGAACCTAAGCAATCTGTGCTACCCCTTCGGCTTCTGGTGAGAGTTTGTCTCACAGAGAAAGGAGAGTCTTTGGTGCATATCTGAGCCCACCCAATGACCAAGCCCTGGTGCTCGGTTTTTCCAAACCAGGAAGAAGTGTTATTGACCCAATTAATATCAGTGGAAGAGATAGATCCGCGCCTAGAAGGTATAATTTTACAGTTCCTTCTTTTATGGCTGCACATATTCCAGTATTTTTCCATAATCACCATGAAGAGTTGCTCCTCGAGTACCCAAGTAGGGTTTAGCTAATCTATATCTATCTGGGGGCCCGCCCCCCCCCTCTATCTAGTCTATTCAAAAGATTGGAACGAAAAAAACCTCTTCGACTATAGAATCTATCCCATCTATATAGAGCTCGAAATATTGAAATAATAACGAATTGGGCATCGTGTTTGCAATAAGTACCCGAACAACTTAGAATAGATATATGGGTATCGGATCATACTCACCCTCCCCTATTCTCTTGATTTAAATAAACCTCCCCAGGCGGAGTGTTTCACGCGTTAGCTGGGCCGATTCTTCTCTCCTCTCTTCGGCATACATGTGGTAGTACGTCCTAATACGGATATACTGTTGGTAATCGATCTTACCACCCAGGGGTGCCTCCCCTATATGCCTTGCTTGCCTCAGGGGAACTGGATGGAGTTCTCCCGTATCCAGACCGGAAGGTTGTTTTCCGACATGACTGCCGAAATATTTTCCAAGGAATTGTACCTACTATGGGCTCTAGTCTAGTCGGTATAGGTATAGGTCCGAGGGACCGGACCCGAATAGGCAACTAGAGCTATAGAGATATGGGAGAGAGGGGAGGGCGGCTGAGTCTTTGGACAAGGAGAAAGTGTACAAGCTTTCAGTCTCGCATCAGGGAGTGGTGCAGGACATAGTAGTGGTAGTGGAGCGCCATCACAGACCATCGACGCACAATTCAATGGGACCGTGGGGGTGCTTAGCACAGCTCCTACATGCCCTATTAGACCCAGTGGTTCTGGTCGATCTGGTGGCTCTGGAGACACAGGACCTAGTGGACCTGGTGGATCAGGTGGTAGAGCAAACACCAGAGGGAACCAAGGCTCTGGCTCAGGAGGACATGGACCCCAGCCACCACCTCAAGTATTCTTCGAAATGTCTCTGCATTTACCATATTATATGGGCATTGAGGATGTTGCAGAACATGTTCACAAGTGTGAACTGCTATGGTGCGTAAAGGGTATCACAACCCTAGAATGGAAGGCTAGTCAATTTATAACCACGTTGTAAGGGCACGCACATAGCTGGTATAGGAAGCATGACCCTCATCAAATGGTGGTGGACTAAACTACTTTAAAGAATGCATTCTTGGTAGAGTTCAACATTTCTGAGTTTGAGTATAAGAGCATTAGTGCTCTGAAGGAGATCCAGCAAGGAATGGAAGAGAATGTACGGGAGTATGATGCACATTTTAAAACTCTCTTGTCTAAATTATCATATCATATTCATCCTTCTCAGCATGCACAGTGGTTTTTTGGAGGATGGATCACCCCTTTTATAAGGGCCTTGTCTCATAAAACTTTTAAAGACCCGCGTAAAGCATTGGAAGCTGCCCTACGCACCGAAGCTGTTGTTAGTATTGATACTAGAATTAGCCCATTCTTGGAGGCTCAGATTGCTACTATGGCAAAGAAGTTGGAAAAATTATCTGTAAACTCAACCCATGAGACTCACAGTGGTTTGTGGTGCATATATTGTGAAATAGAGGGACATGTTAAGGATAATTTCCCTCAAAGGACAGTACGCGTTGTAGTGGTAGATTTTGAAATTTTTCATGGGGACCACGATGCAAGTAGATGTCCCTTGTTGCAGCGTGCGATCAGGAAGAATGTGTTTTGTTATTACAAAATTTGCACCTCTACAACCCATGATACTAAGGACTATAGGCTCATTGATCAGATCCATGAGGCCATTTATCATGGGGTACACCAAACCAGCATTTTCAGTGGTTACAATGATAATAATCTCTATTATTAGGAGCGCGTAGAAGGAGGTGCACATGGAAGAGTTTTTTGAGGAGGATTTTGTGGTCAAGGTAACCACAGAGGAAGGAGTGAGTTCCCGCACAGAACATGTTTCAACTTTGGATCTACAAAACATTACAATGTGAGTTCTCGAACCTATTGCAGTGCTCATGGTGTGGAAAGAAGCATAAGTATGAGGAGTTCCCAGAATTATTTTAGCATATGAATCAACAACACCGAAAGGACAAGGGCACTGCAATGGTTAGTATTAAGAAGGTAGATATACAGTGGATACCCCGGGTAACACGGGATGAAGGTTTAGAGCCTGTTTGTGTAACAACAAGGGTGAAGCCACGCATGCAAGAGAGGTACCAAGATAGAAAACCATGGTTTCAAGAGAGGAGGCCATTCATGGAAAGTATCCAGACCTCGTGCATCAAAAGGAGATATATCAAGACACCATGGATGTCATTCAGAGCTTACAAGGGGAGATCCAATGTCTAAAGGAGCAATCCAAGAGGGAGGAAGGAAGGAGGGTCGAGGTGTAAAAGGATGACCTGGATGATTTCAAGGAGGTGTGTAAAATGCTAAGGCAGGAGAATATCATTCCCTTGCTAAGATCCTGGTTGAGAGAGAAGGTGTCATGCGCTGAAAAAGAGCGCGAGAGATAGGTCTTGCACATGAACCTTCCCCCTCACAACCTCGACTATGATAAGGAGATTACGTTGAATGTAGTTTTAGATGGATGGCTCCTCAACAATATCCTCATTGACACAGATGCGGAGGTTAATGTTCTGACTTTGGATGCATGGCATCAGATGGGAAGACCTGCACTACATCCATCTTTGAATGTGTTTTATATGGAAAACCAGACTAAGGTAATTCCCATTGGTGTCTTGAAGGATGTAGCTATTACTATCCAGGGAGCCAAGTTTACTGGGGTCTTCAAAGTCTTGGCACTCGCCGAGGTGGACAATTTCCCAGCACTACTTGGGTGCCCTTGGTGTTACAAGAACAATGTGGACCTTTGGTTCAACAAAGGGTAAATCAGCTTCAAGAACAAGGAGGAATGGTTCATTATACCCTTGGCTGATGGGAAGTTGACACCATATATTGAACCATTGGGAGAGGAAGTTCTAGATAGGATTTATGTGTGCTCAATCAGAGACCCTGAGATGATACTCCCTACTAACGGGCTTATCTAGTTTGAAGATGCTCAGTCAGTAAGTGATACCACCAATCTGGCATGTGATAATTGGGTGCATGGAACTTACGAATTAATGGGATGGAAGTTGATAGGTTTGGTTACCAAGGTGACTAAGGCGCACACGGTTAGGTGCCTTGGAGGAAAAGAACTACCCAAGTATTCAGGTGGAGCCTTCCCTGAGATCTTTCTGCAGGAGGTGGAAGCTTAGTGGAAGGATGGAAAGGAATGAAGGGGGGTGTTAAGTTATATCTTGCTTGACACATCAGCTCAGTGGTGGGCCACACATCAAGAGAGCCTTTTAGAGTGGCACGAGGTAAGAATTGCTCTCTCTGTCAGATTTTCCAGGAGGAATGTACCCACCATCATCAAGGAGTACCATGGGAAGGAGCCCACCTCTTTCCATATCCAGGAGTGTGAACAAGTCTGGAGAGAAGGTATAGAAGATTTTCCACCATACCTTTGGGTGCAAAAGTTGTATTCTACACTGCAGGGTTACGCATGCACATGGTACATTCATTTGGAGACACGCTACCATATGAGGAATTGGCAAGAGCTTGCGGCTGACCTTATTCAAACCTTTGAATATCAGAGTACCAAGCCATCATTTGATAAGGCCTTGCATGGTATCAAACACCTTACCATGGGGGATAGTGCCAGGATGGAAGATAGGCTACTGTAACAACTAAGTGAACTAGGATTGGAGGTACTTTTTGAAGAAGAGGAAGTAGAAGAGTTACAACTTCAGCACACGTGTTTGGAAAAGGAGAAGGGAAAGTTGGTGTATGTGATTGATGGAGAGGAATCAGAAAGCTTGGATGTTATCCATTCTGTGGGGACACGTGAGGTAGTGGAAAGTGCAGATATTTGTGTGCACACCTACCATAAGCCTTTAAAAATTAAGAGAGTTAACATCGGTTCAAGAGAAGAACATAAGGAAGCTATTATTGGGGATTACTGGACAGAGAAGGAAGTATTGAATATCATTGATTTGTTGCAAGAATTTGAGGATTTATTCCCACGCGGGTATCATGAGCTCAAAGGCGTTCACCACTCCTTGGGAGAGATGAAGATAAAACTGAAGGAATGTGTGCACCTAGTTAGAAAAAGGCCCTACCGAATGAATCCCAACTTACGCGTGAAGGTCAAGGAAGAGATAGACAAAATGATAGCTTCTAGGATCATTGAGGCAGTTTAAGAATCGGAGTGGATAAGCCCAATGGTAATCAGCATCAAGAAGGATGGGCAGATTAAAATTTGTGTGGATTATAGGGAATTAAACATAGTTCATGTCATTGATCCATTTCTGACCCCCTTCACTGAAGAAATTTTGGAAGGAGTCGTTGGGTGTGAAATCTATTCCTTTATGGATGGATTTTTAGGGTACCACCAAGTCTGGATTGCAAAGGAATACCAAGAGAAGACAATTTTCGCCACCAAGTGGGGAAGTTTTACATATACGGTCATGCCCTTTGGGTTGAAGAATGCGCCAGCTGTCTTTTCGTGCATAGTGGTGCAAGCATTCCAGGACTTCATCCATAAGTTTCTTCAGGTCTATTTGGATGATTGGATAGTATATGGTCTAGTTAAATACCATTAAGACAATTTGAGGCTAATGTTTGAGAGGTGTAGGTAGTTGATGACATCCCTCAACATTAAGAAATGTGTGTTTGTTACACCCTTTGGGACTTTATTGGGGCATATCATATGTAAGGAGGGCTTACTGGTAGATCCCGCTAAGGTTGCAGTTATTATGGGGTTAAGGGAACCTACTAGCCAGAGTGCAGTGTGCGAATTCCTTGGGCATACGGGCTATTATAGAAAATTTATCAAGGGATATGCCAAGATCGCCGCACCTTTAGATGAGCTTCTTAGACATAAAAGTGCCTTCCATTGGGGAGAGGCGTAGCAAAGGGAGTTTGATACATTAAAGGATAGGCTTATCACCACACCTATTTTATGTTTTCCCTCTTGGGACAAGCACTTCCATGTCCATGTAGATGCCTCAGGGACCACCATTGGAGCAGTGCTTTCACAGCAGAGTGAAGGGATTGTTGATCACCCTCTGTGTTTTGCAAGCAAGAAGCTGACACCAGCAAAAAAAAACTATACCACAACTGAGCGCAAGGAATTTTCAATGATCTACGTGCTCTTCAAGTTTAGACAGTATCTACTAGTAACACCCTTTGTGTTTTACACTGATCACATGGCATTAAAATATTTAGTGAACAAGAATGTTCTACAAGGGCGCATATGTTGATGGGTATTGATGTTTCAATATTTTGAATTCACCATTGTAGTGAATCCTACAAAAAGCAACTATGGGCATGATCATCTGTCAAGAATTGATTCAGGTGAGGACATGTATAGTATTGAGGAAGCAATGTTAGACATGCAATTGTTTAGGTTGTGGCGCGTGCCCTCATATTTGGAAGAGATTGCAATATTTTTAAAGGAAGGTGTGGCGTCGGAAGGAATGAAGACATTAGAAAAGAAGCAGTTGGCCATACACGTCGTGCCCTACATGTTAATCAGTGGAAACTTACACAAGTTGGGACATGATGAATTTTTGTGCAGATGTGTCTTAGAGCATGAGCGCCTGGTCATCATGCATGAAGCACACGGAGGAAGTGCGGGTGGGAATTATGCAGGTGATGCCACCATGCGCAAGATATTAATGGTAGGTTTGTGGTGGGAAACTTTGTACAAAGACTGTAGAGACTATCGTAAAGTGTGTGACCATTGTCAACACATTAGCAAACCAAGAAGGAGAGATGAGATGCCTTTGCACCCTATTCCTAGTGTGGAGCCTTTTGAAAAGTTGGTGATACACTTTGTAGGACCTATTACACTGGCAGCGTGGACGACTGGGTCACGTTATGTCTTCATTTTATTAACATGACCCAGTCCTACGCATTGTCATCATTTTTCCCTTATGCCTTGCCCAAAATTATAGGAAATGTTATGTTATCATTTTTTCCTTTATGCCTTGCACAAAATTTAGGCAATGAGTTGGTTACACTCAAGAAGAAGCAAGCCCAAATTTTTAGACCTTCTTATCATTCTCAAACTCAGCCTAATAGGAAACCATATCAGCCTAATAGGCCACCCAATCCAGTTACAAATCAAAATCAAGTAAGGCCTCTTGCCAACATCCCGTTTCTACCCTATGACCCCAATGCTGCATCTACCTCTAAAGCCTTAGTGTGAGTGCAAATTAATATATCTCAAGAGTATGATTGGTGTTTCCCATGTAATGAACCTCACAACCAGTCTATGTGCTTCAATGGTGCTTTAAACCAAGCTTTGATGGTGACATCAATTGGCGTAGAAAGTGAGGTGAGTCAAGAAAAAAACCAACAAAAAGGAACATCTCAGCAAAATACAACTCCAAATGAGACTACACTTGTGAATTGGCAGGCTGAAGATTTTTGTGGTATGAATCAAAAAATTTCTCAGAATGTAGCAGCTAACACACAGTCAAAGAAGAGGAATATTGGTGAAGGGCAGTCATTAGCTCCAAGTGATCCACAGCCTTCCATCACTCCACAAAGCGTTGGCAAGAAAAATTCAGTTCCAAATGTGCAAGGACAGCCCAAGCCACCTTCTAGACCAACTTAAATGCCAGCTATTGCAGCCCATGTACAAGAAAAGAGTGTGTAGGCTAAGGGGCAGCAAAGAGATGTTTCATCCCCATTTAACATCATTGAACAACTGAAGAAGACAAATGTGAATATATCTATGTGGGAATCACTATCCATCCCAGGCCAAAGGGATCTACTACAAGCTACCATGAATAATTGTTCAACTTCAAATCAGCAAGCTCATATGCAAGAGAAGGTACTCACAAATGTTTCTCAGCCTGAGGGAAAGCATGGAGGAAAGCAAGGTAAAGTTTTGAAGCCCCCTCCATTATATGTTTCATTGATCATTGGGGATAAACTAGTACACAATTGTATGATTGATTCTGGGGCAAGTAGTTCTGTGATGCCCAAGCAAATAGCTTATCAGCTAGGCCTGCAATATGAAGTCATATCCAAAGGGGTAGTGCAATTGGATGGGACAGTAGTAACAATAGTAGGGGTAATTAAATATTTGAGCCTCACTTTGCATGCATGCCCCAATGTCACTGTTTTGTAAGATGTGTCAGTGATAGATTTACCACCACTTTTTGCCCTATGTATGTCAAGGGATTCCACAACTAGAATTGGAGGCTACTTATCTGCTGATTGGTGACACATGTTGTTTCAGACCAGATATGGAACTAAGGTCACAATCAGGTCTGAACCTATTGCAAACTTTCACATTGAGCCTCATAATCCAAGCCCAATCAATGCTAACTGTTCAGCATTTGATCAAGAGTATTATCCAGGCCTAGATGAAGCTGACACCAAATTTGGAAGCATCCCAGATTTGACTCTTGATGAATGGGCAAGCAAGGTACATGCTTTTGATCCCTACAAGGAAATAGAGGAATCTAAACTAGGATTTTATTACATGCATGAAGAAAATCAGCCTATTCCTAGCATCACCAAGCCAGACCATAAAGATGAAAATGAGGTATGGAAGTTGTTCTTTGATGGATCAAGAAGTATAAAATATGCAGGCGGAAGCTATGCTTGTTTCACCTTAAGGAATTAAGTATTATTCAGCTTTTAGATTTCAGTTTGCATGTTCTAACGACACTGCTGAATATGAAGCTTTGATACATGGATTGCATTAGTCAAGAAAGAGAGGTATCAAAAACTTACAAGTCTTTGGTGACAGTGAGCTGATTGTTAATCAAGTTAAAGGACAACATGCTACCAAAAATGACCTAGTCAAGAGTTATAAGAATAGGGTGTGGGACCTCATTGAGGATTTTGAAGGCTTTGGCATCAACTTCATCCCTAGGAAAGAAAACCAAGCTGTTGATAGGCTTGCCACAGTTGGAGCAGCCTTTGATGTTCAGCCAAACATTCATGTGATTGTAAGGCCATCAGTTCCAGACAATAACGTAAGTTGGAAAGTGTTTGAAAGTGACCAACAAATCATCAATTTCTTGCAAGAAGAAGCTGAGTTCTCAGCTAAAAATTAGGAAAAGTTAGAACAGCAGTATGGTGATCAAGTGGTACAGCTGATAACCAACAAACTACCAAAGGAACTTGTCACTTTGGAGTCCATATTTAATCCTAATGATCAATTTAGGATGGAGAAAGCAAACATCCAAGTCAAGGGAGAAGATTCAGTGCCCATCTCAGTGGGAGAAGGCAAATCACTTCAAATTGGTAAAGTGGCAACCAAGCAAGAAAGGTATGAGTTCATGCAACTTTTCCAAGAGTTCTCAGATATATTTTCTTGGAGATATGAAGACTTGAGAGGTTTCAATCCCAAGCTAGCTCAACATGCAATTGAACTAGATCCAGGTGCTAAACCCATCAGGCAAAAACAAAGACCAGTCAATCCACACATGGAGCCTCTCATGAAGAAGGAATTAAATAAGTTAATAGAGGCAAGTATCATATTTCCCATCAAGCATTCAAGTTGGGTTGCAAACTTGGTTCCAGTTAGAAAGAAGAGTGGAGAAATCAGATTGTGTGTATACTTTAGAGATTTGAATAGAACATCCCTCAAGGATCATTACCCACTTCCTTCTATGGAGAAAATTTTGTAAGTTGTTGCTGGCTCTGAGAGGTTTTCATTACTAGATGGTTATTCAGGGTATAATCAAATCATGGTAAAGGAAGATGATCAATTCAAAACAGCCTTCACCACCAAATGGGGAACCTATGCATATAGGAAAATGCCATTTGGGTTGTCTAACGCTGGAGCTACCTTCCAAAGGGAAATGGATATGGCGTTCAAGGGATTGATCAAAAAAATAGTGTTGATATACCTAGATGATATTACTGTATTTTCTAAAAGTACAGCAGATCATCTCTTTCATTTGAGATAAGTGTTCCAAAGATGTAGAAGATTTTGGATATCCTTGAATCCAAAAAAATGCATTTTCCTAGCTCATGAAGGAAAGTTCCTAGGCCACACTGTTTCCAAAGCGGGGTTAGCAATTAATCCAGAGAGGGTTAAAGCAATAAAAGCACTTCCATTACCAAGTCACAAGAAGGCCGTTCAAAGTTTCTTGGGAAGAATCAATTTTATTCTAAGGTTTGTTCCAGACTTTATAGCCCATGTCAAGCCAATAACTATGATGTTGAAGAAAAGTATGGCTTTCAAATGGACATCTGAAGGTAAGGAAAGTTTTGAGGCAATCAAAGAGGCTATCTCACAAGCTCCAACTCTCACTAACCTAGATTTCTCTAAGGATTTTATCCTTTATGCATTTGGTGGTGATGACACAATTTTTGTAATTTTTTTACAGCATAACAAAGAAAATGCATAGGATCCAATTGCCTTTTTTAGCCAAAGCTTGGAGGATTATGAGGTGAGGTATTCCTTCATTGAGAAACATGTTCTTGCCATGATTAGGAGCTTGAATAAGTTTAAGAATCTAGTTTCAAACAACAAGGTTCAACTGCTGGTTTCTCATGTGGGAGTTAAGGACTTCCTCCTCAACAAAGACCTAAATGAAAAACGTGCAGGGTGGATTACTCGTGTCATGGAGTATGACATTGAGATAAAATTCACCAAGCTGGTCCAAGGAAAGGGATTGTGTGAGAAGCTGGTCTTGAGCAAATCAATGGAAGCAAGTCATGGGAAGGATGTTGTTTTGGCTTTGCAAGACAACCAAGAACAAAGAGGTGTTCAAGAAGAGAATGGTGGTATGCTCACTCCTTGCTAGACCCAAGACATAACGCACTTCTTACAAACAGGCCTATGCCCTCCAGAGATGAACAAAACCAAGAGAAGAAACTTCAGATTACAGGCTATCCCATATGCACTTGTTAATGGTGTCTTGTTCAAAAAGGATATAAATGGAGTGCCATTGAGATGCATTGGGACAAATCAAATTAAGATAATGTTAGAAGAGTTCCATGGTGGATCAACTGGGGGTCATTTTTCTCCAAGAGTAATAGCCCTCAAGATTATGAGGGCTAGCTATTATTGGCCCAAGGTGTTTAGTGATTGTTATGTGTGGATCAATAGGTGCAAACATTCATTCTTCATAGGCAAGGAAAGATTAGCAGCCCTTCCATTGCACCCAATTTTAGTTGACCAGCCATTCACGTAATAGGGTTTTGACTTCATTGGAGTCATTAACCCAAACTCAAGCTAAGGACACAAGTGGATTCTAACAGCAACAGATGACTTCACCAAATGGACTGAGGTGGTGGCACTCAAAGAGGCAAATGAATATAGCATTATAGACTTCTATGAGGGGATAGTAACCAGATTTCATACACCTACCACTATAATATTAGATAATGCATTGGCATTCATAGGATCAAAGGTAACTGAATGGGTTGTTAAGAATGGGATCTATTTGAGCACTTCATCGAATTATTACCCTCAAGGTAATGGCCAAGCTGAGTCTACCAACAAGAACCTATTAAAGATCATCAAGATGACTCTTGATGAAAATCAGAGGACTTGGCACACTAAACTTAAATCAGCCTTATGGGCTAATAGGATAACTCCTAAGAGATCCACCAGTAACTCTCCATTCAGACTTGTTTATGGAAGAGAGGCAATCTTGCCTATGTCACTTGAGTTGCCAATGTTGGAACTCATGAAGCAATTGGAATTGTTGGAGTTTGAACCCATGGAGGTTAGATATGTAGAATTGATGGAACTCCAAGAAATCAGAGAGCATGCATCCAAAACAATGGAGAAGGACCAAGCCTTGATCAAGAGAACATTTGATAGGAAAGCTAAGGCTAGAACCTTCCAAGTTGGAGATTTAGTGTTGAAATGGGATGCAGACCAAGAAAATCTAGGAAGGCATTCAAAGTTTGATGCCATTTGGAGTGGCCCCTACATGGTCACAAAATGTAAGAATAGCAATGCCTTCCAATTGTCTACATTGGATGGTGAAGAACTGCAGATTCCAGTTAATGGAATCCATCTAAAGCATTGCTACTAAAAGGGAAACTCCTCACCTTGTATATATTGGCTTAGATTTCCATTTCTCTAAGTGCTTATGCACATTTTTTTGTTGTAGTTTCATTTTATTTTCCCTAAGTACTTTGGCAAAAGCTTTGTTGTCCCAAGGATGCATCTTTGTAGGCCATGTTCCAGATTAAGTGATGTTCTACTCTCACAATCTTCTTTCTAGAAATTTTCTAATGGGTTGATAGTACCAAGTAGTAAGTTGATGACTCCATGCCTAATGGATGCTTCAAAGGCCACTGATCATTCATTCAGTAGGTGGATGACCCCCCTGAGTCGCCAAAATTGTTATCCAAAATAAGCCCCTTGCTTATTTTGACTATCTTTCTTTCATTTCTTCCTTCCTTGTGCCTCAGTCAAATTTTTTCACTTTTCAGGCACTCAAATTTTTTGGAAATGGCTTCATCAGATAGAGAATTTTCTCACCTTTCCAAAAATTTAAAATTTTCCTTCTAACTCTACGTATTTTGCAAGTTATGGCTCGACGGAGTTTTTGAGGGAAATTTTCCCTAGGAAGGCCCGCAACCAATAGGAATGTGCCACGTAGCTATGGAATGGTGGGTTAGCAGAGGTAAGTTGGAAAAATTACCAAGGAGTGGGTGGGGCGCAAAGAAAAAAAATTTCCCACGGGCCCGCGAAGGGAAAGAAATGGCTTGAGGCCCGCGCCGAGCAAGGAGAATACGACACATGTCCAGTCAGAGGCGGAAGTCGAAGGGGTGGAGTAAATTTTGGATTTTTGCCAAAATAGTTAATAGCGTAAAGGAAAATCTTGGCCCAAAATCCCTTACTGAAGGAAAAGAAATTTTTGAAGGCCCGTGGACCAACCAGAGGATGACACATGTCCAGTCGTGGCGGAGGGCGGAGGCACAGAAGGATTTGGTGAAAATTGCCAAAGTATTCAAAAAGGCGTAAAGGAAAATATTTTCCCACGGGCCCGCAGAGGAAAGAAAATGGATTCAGGCCCACGCCAAATCAAAGTGTACCACGTGTCCCAGAGCGGCGGGGCGCGAAGAAATTTTGGAATTTTCTCAAAAATTCAAAAAAGTGTAAAATGGCCATTTGAACCCATGGACCAAGGGGGATGTGCCACATGGTAGCAAAGCGGCAGGGTGTAGAGCTTTTTGGGGAATTTTTCCCAAATTCAAAAAAGAGGAAAAATTTTAGGTTTCGGCCCGCCGACCCAATTTTTGCCCCAGTTTTTTCCTAAATCTTTAGAGGGGCATATCTTTCGATCCAGAGCTCATTTTTTCTCGATTTTGGTGTCATTGGAAATTTCTTGAAGTCCTCTACAAGATAGAATCTTCAATTTTGTTTTTTGTTGGATTTTAGTGAGAGAAAAATGAGAAAAACACCTTTGGCATGGGGAAAAGAGTAGAACTGACATTCAACCACCATTTTTAATGCAGTATGGCTTCCATTCTTCTCCAGCATGGTCCAAAATCTTGGGGAATGAAATTTTTAAGGTTACCCATCCTATTTTTATTGATCTAGTTAGTGGTTGAATGATTCATTTCATTTTTCCCATGTTTCTCTTTCCTAAACTCAGGTTTTCATTGTTAAAAGCCAGATTTGGCTCATTTGTAAATGGGTTGGACATTTTTTATGTTCTGCAAGCTCCCTCCTTCACCTTGGCAAGTGAATTTGTAGAATATCAGACCTTTTTAGAACTGCAACATGTTTTCTACCTCCTTGTTGTTGTAATGCACTGTATTTAGAAAATGGAAATGACAATGCAAGCTTTGTGAATGAATTTTCAATCCTTTCTTGTGTTGTTTGATCTATCATGATCCTTCATTGCAATGTTAGCAATTTGTGCATGATTTGTGTGGCATTTTCATAATCTGTGTCAATCTGTAGAAATAGATGTTCACCACTCCTTTGGTGTATCACCTTGTTAGTTTAGTTTTATCTTATTTTCTTTCTATCCTTGTCTCCTTGGAAGAATTAGAGTAGAATTTTGAGTTAAACCTCTGCAAATTTCATGCATACATCTAATCAGAGGAGTAGAGGAACTAGCCTTCAATCTAGAGAGTTTTTTCCCATTTTTACAAGTCCCACACTTGGGGAAAAGATTCCATATTGTGCAATCACACTAAATGACCTAATTCGCACTTGCAGATCTGAAGGTCATTTAGGGGGTGCTGTTGATTTGCACTAATGGTAACCTTATTGCTATTTTTAGAGAATTTGTGAGTGCACAGAGGACCGCGCATCATTTTAAGTGTGGGGTGGAGAAATGTAAAGGAGTGTGTGATTAAAGTACTAAGGAAGTTGTGTTGAAAAGCCTTATTAAATGGCCCAGTTGAAAGAGGTATACAAAGAAAGATGGAAGAACGGTTGGTGTCAGGGTAAAGCTACTTGTAGATCCCACGTACTAAGGAGAAAAAAGCACATTTAAAGCAACATGAGGTAGGTGAGAGAAAGAATCAAGATAGAAGAAGTGCCTTCGGCATGGGTTACGCACACGCAAGAGTCTCCTGTCAGGTTGGATTGGTTGCATGCCAGAAGGTTGGAGGAGTTTTCACGCAGGATGGGTGCGTAAGTGAAGGCACTGAAGATGGGCTTTGTTTGAAAAATCCACATTAAATGAACAAAGTATGGTGGTAGGTGAAGTACATGTTTAGAAAAGTGAAAAACTATAAGTAAACAGTCGGGGCACTCTCATTATTACTTTGCGAAATAGAGGAGTTTGAGATATAAGCGAGTTCTATAAACTAGGGTTTTCAGATTCGATCGAGTGAAGGAAGATCTGTGGGATTGAAGCATGAGTAGCCAGTTTGATTTTACAAACCAGAAGGGGTTACACGAGCATGGAAAGAATTGAAGAGGCATTGTCTTGTGAAGATTTAATCCTAGTTAGGGTTTTAAAAACTAGGGCATGGGTTCAGAAGAGTTGTATCATGGATTTGAGATCAGAGGATTGGAAGAAGTAAGACAGAGTAACAAGGAGAGAGTAGGAGTGATAAAAAGACCTCGACCATGGCACCTAAGAAAGGAAAGGGCAAGGCCAAGGCCAAACAACAAGAACCCGAAGTAAACACAAATGAAGAATGGTATGCAGAGATGCAATACCCAGATGGGGTGATGATGGGGAAGGAATGGGAATCCCACCTAATAAGTGTACCTGTTAGTGACTATAATCACCACACAAACACAATAGAGAAGGAAATGGCACTGGAATTAGTGCGCCCCGTCAACAAACGAACACCAGAGGGTTTACCAATATATAATGACGACGTTAAGGTCAAAATGGAGAAGGCGGGGCTTCTGCAACTCTATGAGTTTCCCTATTTTGGAAAGCCAGAGCACCTGTACCAATGGTTGATGTCAAAATTGCATGAATATTTCACAATTTACAAGCCTCATATGTGAGGGAGATAGCTTGGAAGATGATCTTGGCGACAAGGAGGCTATTCAAGAGACCATCACCGAGTATGCCTGTAAGAAGGAGTCACGATATTACGACATTTCAAACATCAAGTACCCCATGGTGAAAATGGCCGTGCATCTAGTGACCAAGCTGAATGGCCAGGAGAGGTGGACACAGGTCAACAAACCCTGGTTACATGTCTATAGGAAAATTAAAGAGGGCGCCATATACAACCTATCCGCATACATCACAGAAGAAATTTTTAAGTGCATGAAGGAAGGGAATAGGATCCTCTTCGGAAATGTCTTACCCACCATTTTATTCATGGAGATTGGGGTGCCTAATGCACCGAATACATTTTTATGGGAGTACCCCACCAAGGATCCTTCACCCACGAAGAGGTTCGAAAATTATGCCTGCAATACAATGACAGCACCCCACAAGGTGCGGCTGGAGAAATGGTACATGCGCCTGAGAAATGTGTTCGGGGTAAAGTGGAGAATCCTTGAACAAATCCCAGTAGCCACTGAGGGGGAGGCCGAATACAAAGTGTATCAACACTTCTACTTGGGTAGGTTCAAGCTAATAGATAAATCATAGAGCCCTTGGTGCAAGCTTCCCTTTATGTTCACTACCCAATACTTCCAGGTGGGAGTGAATAGATTTAAGGAGTCAAAGAAGCTAAGGTTGGAGCTAGGTAATCTAGACTGGGAGCATAGGGAGATGAGAAAGAAGCTGAATTACCGCATTGGCAAGCACACGTACGTGGAAAATTACATGTCACACTAGATCCAGATGACTAGGCCGATAACACTACCCATCGCTGGAGGAACCGTGGCATGCGTATACCTCTATATAAGGCCGAAGTTTGAGAAGGGCATGTATCTGGAGAGTGAAGTCTCCATACCTAAGGATCCCTTGGATAGAAAGAATCCCGCACCCAAGAAGAGAGGAAGAGAGGAAAAAGCACCAAGTGTGTCGACTGCTCAGACAGTGAGCATGCCAACAACAAGTGCCAAGCCAAGCACCTACATACAAAGAAAGAAGTCCTTAGTGAAGGAAAAGACACCAGAGGTAGAGGCACCTAGGAAACCCATCACCATGGAAGGGTCGCCTGAGGAAGAAGATAAGGCTGAATCCCCTAATCAGGAGCCACCTCTCAAGAAAAAGGAGAGGGTGGATAAGGAAGCTAACTCAAAGGTGACTGATAGCTTGGAAAAATACTTGGGAGAAAGAGAAGATGAGAGTGAGGAAGATGTCGGTAAGGAAGAAGAGGTAGAGAAATACCAGGAGCCACATGTGTTTAGTGTCTATGACTTAGAAGAGGAGAGTGGAGATGGGAAGCAAGAGTTCATCTTCGCATGGTGTAAGGGTGCACAGGATGAGGAAGACACCGAAGACATGAAGGGGGATGAGGAGGTTGCTAGGGAAAAGGAGGAAGCCATAAGTTTTATGAAGGAGCATATCACTGAGGTGGAAGAAAGAGAAGCTCAGAAAATGCTCGAAGTCCTAGTAGACCAAGAGTTGGAGCGCAGTGTGGACATAGTGTTGAAGGAAGGGAAGGAGGAGAACATCAAAAAATAGCATGACAACCTGGGAGGCCCCGCTCTGATAGTAAGCTTCCCCAAAAGCATGCGCTCGAGAAGAATAACTCTTGATGTAGAACAAAGACAAGTAATGGGCTATGTTGATGACATAAAGAATGTGTTACGTGCACGATTCCAAAGCATTGTACCCACGGAAAGGCTCCTAGCCATGGGGTCTTTTACAAAGGATGGTGCATACCCTAAAACCAAGAAGATGCTCTCTTGGGCATTTGAGTCCGATATTGATGAGCTAGAATTCAAAGTCTGTCAAGGGGTGCTCATAACATTTCCAGAA
This sequence comes from Taxus chinensis, assembly GCA_019776745.2. Lineage (NCBI taxonomy): Eukaryota > Viridiplantae > Streptophyta > Pinopsida > Cupressales > Taxaceae > Taxus > Taxus chinensis. Next base: position 56,567,800 of record CM034148.1, read on the forward strand.
TCTAAGGGGGTCAATCCCTTAGTGAATGCTCAGGAGCTCTCGAACGAGCAAGCCTGCAATGCACTTAACAAGGTCGCGATCAAGACCGAGGCTAGACTCTTCACATGGAATGATAGGATAAGAGTCTTGGAGGGAAAACTCGGGAAGAAGGAAGAGGAGCTGGCGGAGAAGACCCAGAACCTAAAGTAGGAAGAACTGATCAGCGCACAGTTAAGGTTCGAGTTAAAGAAAGAGAAGATAAAGGTGTAGGAAGTGTACAAGAAAATGGATTCTATCAAGGGCTCCATCCTTTTGAAGCACCCCGACTTAGCGCTGCCAGCACAGAAGTACTCATCCCTTCTGGAGTGTATAGAAGATCTAATGCATGTCCTCACTATGGAGAGATGAACCTTGGCCCTGGAATCTGTAGAAGAAGTGGTCGCGTGCTTGAAAGAGGACAGATTGAAAGTGGTAGCACTCATTTCCGAGTATAGCCAAGTACTTTCGGAGGTTAAGGTCACTGCCCAATCTGCATAACCCACATATGATACATGCATAGACATGGATAAGGTGGCAAGCTCCTTGGTCACCATAATTGATGCAGAGTTAAAAGAGTTCCAAGAAAATAACAAAGGGAACAAGGTAGAGAGGGACAAGGTTCTGGCTGAAGTAGAGAAGAAATCAGAGGTAATTGAGGCTTTAAGGAGCTCAATTAAGGCCCGGCTAAAGGAACTATACCCCCCAGATTACTAGGAGGATGGATAAACTTGAGGACCTAGGCAAAGAGATGGAATCGATCGTAGACACCTTGGGCACCCAGGGAATTGGCCTGAGTTTTGATGAAGTGAACACCCTAGTGGGTGACCTTTGCCAAAAGGCATAGGGTGAGGTTGAAGAGTGGAATAAGCTAGAGGCTGATTTGCAAAAATATTTCCCTAGCTTGCTGAATTGATGCTCCCCCCATTCTTCATTATTTCCCCAATTCTTTCATTCCTTATTCTTTGTAAAGTGTAAGACTATTCATTGATTCCCTGGACAGCATGCATCTTGGTCAAGTAAAATGTTTCTGAGGATGGAGAATAGGTATAGTGTGGGGTGATGTTGGACCCCTGGAAGATTGGCCAAGTATGAAGGCACTTAGGCACACAAGGTCCCAGTTATGAAAAGGCGGGCAAGGCAAAAGTGTGCAAGAGAAAGGTTTAAGGAAGCACATAGCATGTGTGAGGTGCAAAAGGAGGTTTAGTACTTAGTCAATTTGAGTGCCCAGGGTAGAACATGTGAAAAGCATGATCGGTTATGCATGGATAAGATGCCATCCTGGTGACAAGTTGGCCCCTATAGGGGCATGCCTTGGAATCTTCTAGAAGAACATCATGAGATAAAGTGGAAAGCTTAGGCCTGTAGAGTCATTCTCACATCAAGGACCACATTCGACACTTGGCACCAGTTCTAAGGGTGCTGGAAGGCAAGTTAGTAGTGTAGGAGAATTATAAATACAAGTTCCTGTGGAGTAAAAGAGAGACACTAAGAGTTTTATATACATGTCGAGTTTGAGATATAGTATGGGCGGAGCTCTACAGAATTATTACGAAGAATCTATTAGTGGATAATTGATCCAGGAGAGAATGTCTTGGGCATGGAGTTGTAATTTTTCTTTTGATAGCTTAGTTACACAAATCCAATGATATGCATGACTGCAGCCTACTCTCTGTGACACTCTGTAATGAATCAATGAATGTAATGAGGTTACCGATATCATATATACGGGAATATCAATGATTATAATGCATATTTCTCTCTTATAAGTTCTATTTTCTTTCATGCTATGAATGAATGCTTATATAATTCTTTCTGTCATAATACATGTTCTGGATCCTATTAAAACACTCAGTCTAAAGTGACTGCAAGGATCTAGAGGCCGTTCTGAGCCCTATGGTTCTTGTATGTTTCAACCTCCCTCATGAAAACTCTTACACTAATCATAGATGATGTTTCCCATTAAACTCACATAAAAGAGAGACTCAGTACCCGCACGTGCCTCGGGTGAGCACTCAGCTTTCACTGGGTGATAGGCTAGCACGCATGGGATTCCTTCCTTTTGTGATGGGAGTAAAAATGACTACATAGAGTCAAATCTGATGCAAATATGGTTAGGGTAGAAGAAGGTGTAAGGTCATGACAGGTAGTAAAAGTTGATGTAGGTGTGATAGGTTCCACATAAGGAATGGGAATAATGTCCATTGTAGGAACATGCGGAGTTGTTGATGAGATAGGATCTTGATTGATGGTGTCAATCATATAAGAATTTGATAACTGAGATGTAAAGGGTGTGGCTTGATTTGTTGGTGGTGGATTAGGTAAATGTTGAGCAGTGGAACTATCGATCTGGATATCCCCTTGATTCATGAGTTGTTGGACATGATCTTTGAAGGAATGACATTTCTCAATGTATTTACAATAGTGGGCTTCGTGATACCAGATATTCTTGGCTTATGAGTTATCCACAGGTCGTATGGGAGGAATTTGGATGGATTTTATGGTTATCAACTTATCAAATACATAACTGTATGATTCTCCCAAATGGGTATAGGTGACTATCGGTTAAGGGACTTGTTATTGAGGCCATGTGTCAGATATAGATGTGGATGAGGTTTTAATGACCATAGTGCTAGCCGTACCCTTAAAATTGTCGTTATGTGTGAATGGTTTGGTAGATTCAACTTTAGTTTTGGCCGATCTAGGTTTGAGATGACCCTACTCAATGGCATGGGTTTCAATTTTGCGGGCCATTGTGAAAGCTTCCTAAAAGGTTTGGAATTATTATATTTTCAAAGTAGATGATATATGTTTTGCACAAGAACATGAGAATAATTCGATGAGTTCAGTTTGCAAGAGAATGAAGGACATTTGGTTTATAACACCATGCCATTGTGCGACAAAGTTGGTGATGGGTTCGTCTTCAAACTTTCGGATGGTGTATAGGTCAGCGATAGTGATTTTTCATTCAATATTGATAGAAAAATGTTCTAATAACAACTATGCAAGTTGGGTGAAGGATAATCTGGAATGTCATCAGATATTGTTGTACTAGTCCAACGCGGGACTAGAAAAAGACATGGGGAAAGTGCAAAGAAGTAGATCGTGATCATGCGCAACAAGACAACATGCATGTTTGAATGAGAAGAGATGTTGTTGGCGATATTCCTTGTTGTTGAACTTAGTAAACATAGGAAGTTTCTAATGAGAAGGGTAAGGTTTGATTGGAACCAAAGGATGAATCAGTTCATTACAGATGTGTTCATAGGATAAGGTGTTCTTAGGTGCCAAGGTAGCAGTTTCTAAGTTGGCCAATCAATTCATTAAGGCGTGAATTGGATCACTTGAGGTGTTGTAAGGTTGATATTGGATTGGCTGTGTGGTTTGAAAAGTAATTTGATAAGGTGAATGATGTGTTTGTGGATGTGTGGGTAGTTGGGGAAGTGTCTAATAAGGTGGTCGATAAGTTTTTGGATAAGATGTTTGTGGAATGGTTTGATAAGAAAATTGATTAATTTACGGATGTGTGGGTGTTTGGGGACTTTTTTGGTAAGGATTAATATGTTTCAAGGGTTGAGATTGTTACATAGGTTGAATTTGAACACTAGGGACATGATGTGTTTGTTGAAGTTGGGTAGGTTGTTGTGATAAATGATAAGCAGGGATACATGTGTTAATAGTTTGAAATGGTTGGAGCATATGATGGGCAGGAATGTAAGTATGAAGAGGTTGAGATGGTTGGGCAGGCCTATTAGTAGTGGATGAAATAGAATTGTCAAAATGGGATGTGGGTGGAATGCGATCCACCAATTTAGGAGATTCTGAGGATTGAGAGATTTTAGGATATTTTTGGAGCAAGAAGTCATACATGGGGTTAGGAGGAGGCCCGAGTGTCTCTAGAGGAATGGGAGATGGTGATGCAGTTGATTTATGAAGACTGGCTTGATGAGGGATATGAGGGTTAGATTTAAGATAGGAGTGATCTTGGATGACATGGTTCTCAAGAAGCGAGGTCATGTATATTGGAGTTTGAGTAACTAAAGGTGTGATTTTGAGTTTAGAGTCTTGTTGGGCAAGGTTATTAGAGGAAGCATCTTTATTATGTGGAGGACATTATTGTGTTGTTTTGATTTGAGAGAGAGTGAAAATAGGTGTGAAATAGAGAAACATTTTTTATGTATTTTGTGGACAAACAAATCAAGCAACATATTTTTTATCATCATGATTAATTACGAGATGTAAAAGAAAAGTGAAATGGATAATGAAGGTTCCTAAAGAATGGAAGTATATGGCTAGTTTCAAGTAGTTTTGGCTATTGAGATGTCTAAGATGGTTGCTTGTTGGGTGTTCAAATTCCAATTAGTTCCAGGTGAGAGGAGTGTCTTGATGTGTTGATTTTGTTCGTGAAGTCTCAGGCTGTGTGTGATAATGTGTGATGCATAGAGTTAGACCCCTATTTAAGCTATGTGATTAGGTAGGATGCAGAAAAGAAAGATTATTTTTAAGAAAAAATTAAATGTGATATTCGATGTAGACAATCACTCAGAAAAGGGAAATTTTAATGCAAAAAAGAGAAAATAGAGAAAAACCTGGAGAACACTTTTCCTTTTTATTTGATTACATGTGTTTAGAGGTATTAATTACTGACCCAAAACATTTGAGTACCCTAAAATGGCACCATTTATAATTGGGGATGAGGTTGGTGAAAGTGTTGTGTGGTGTGTTTGATTTAAATACTGGTCTTTGACAGTGTTTTTTTTTTGTCGCTACGTTGTAGATTTTACCTCGTGACAGAGAAAGATGATAAAATGCAAGTGTCAGACTAGACTAGTGGAGGATAAACTAACACCCTGTAAACAAGTCAATTGAAAAATGAAATCTTCACAAGCGATATCTAAAGTGGCGAGAATTATGAAACCAGACACACGTTGTACTCACGACACCTAGACAATTTGAGAAAAAGAAAAAAACAAATAAAATGACCAGACCTTGGATCTGGTTGCACCGAGCATGCCAAATGTTGTATAGGAAACCTTGTTCTCACGCGGGTGAAAGCCGATACTGGAAGCCACCAGCAACTTCGAATGATGGAGGGCTTAGGACCTCAGATGCAGATGTGGATCTATGGGTGCATAGAAGATAGATGTGTAATACGAAGAAGATAGATTTGCAAAACTAAAATAGATGTGATTAGATACAATATGTGGGGGTTGCATGAATAATCCTGGTTGCAAGAGGATGTGAATTCCCTTGGAGGATGTCAACCCCCATGTCTAACAAGATAATGATAGATCATGAACAGTAGATATCATGCAAAAATAATGAAATATAAAATGACAAGAAACTAAAATGACGAAGGGACTTAGCTTGTGCTTTGATATGGAGATCAAATGGGCATTAAGATGGTAGGATAACAAATAATGGCAAAGATTTCCCCTTCAAACTTGAAGAACTTAATTAAGCTCTTTCTTCTCCTCTCTGGGCCTAGGTCTCTCCTTCCAGGTTTTCTAGGGTCCAAGTCCAGTTAGGTCCTTTTTTTCTTCCGGTCCCTTGAAATATGGGGGAAAACCCATATTTATAGCTTGGAGGTGAGGTTAGATTGGGGTTAACAAGTAAATGGGGTTGGGTAGATTAACCTAAGTTAATAGGTATGATCTGATCACGTGAGGCCCACGGTTTGACTTATTAGATGGGGTGGGGAGCATGATTGACATGGTAGGTGAGATAATAGATTCTATTTGACATTAAGAAAGGGGTTTCGGATGGGTATATTAATACCCATAAATTAAATAAAATGTGAGAGATGCCAAAAGTCAATTATTAAATGGGTTTATATGGAGCCTATTTAATAATTAATTAAATTTGGGTGAATAGATGGATGAGATTTATTGAAATTTAAGAAAAATAAAGGCAAGAGGGGAATTGCATGAATGTGAGATGACGGAGGGGCTCTATACCAAAAATTGGTGTCTACAATTACATAATATGATCATTGTCGATTAGAAACCAAATCCAACCCTTATTATAAGATAATTCCCAACATTATAACATATATTAAAGCTTAGGCACCCCATTTTCATACCCATAAACATATTTACAATGTTCCCAAATATAGAATTTTATTCCATAGAAATATAACCCAAGCCCCAAAAAATATTAGTATGGTCATCATACCAGTATTGGTATTCACTTTAGTTACCCAAGCCCTTAGATATAAAAATATGATGCGGCACTACTGATGTAGGCTAGGAATTACTAATCAAAAACCCAGTGTATTAACATAGTTTGTGTCACTAAGACATTTACATCATCATAACAATGCTTCTAGAGTAAGATCATAAGTCGTCATTTATACCTTTCAATAATATGTTGTGTGTTCAATATAAGACCTATCAACTTGATGTCTATAAACCTTAGTAAATATAACATAGTACAGTGAGACCTTAAAATAGTCATCCATGATTTGCTAAAAAATCAATTATATTTATTTCAAATGTAATTGAAATAATACCATGCTCATTCTTTCAACATGTACATCAAATACTAATACACCAGATTACGAATTATTCTTTCATAATACATACTGACTTTGTGGGGTGTCACAAACTTCCCCCCTTAATGGATCATCTTTCCTATGATTTTATCTCATTAATTGAAATTCACATAGTCAAACATAGGTTATATCCAACTTCTATGAAGAACAGTCATCATTTTTGTCAAAAATTGCAATTTTTTCAAGTTTTCTATTAATTCGAATCAATTTTATTGGTTGTAAAAGCCTTCCAATCAGCAAAAACCATAACACAATCAAATATTATGACATATATTTTATCATCCTATTATGCAATAATATTAAATATATGCATCAGATAGTCAAATCAAGCTATATAAGGAAAAATTATACTAGGAAAACATTGTTTTTACTTTTCTAAGATCATTTTTTTGTTGCAAAGTTTGTTAAAACTCTTTCCCTTCCAACCAAACAATCAATACTTATTACTACATCTTAGGTTCCTAACTGAACTTAAGCATCTCATCCACTTTTTTTGATGTGGTTAGGCAATGTCAATGTCATGATGATTGACTAGATTGTGGCTCAAACAATTTTTCTTTTTATTTGCTATCAAAAAATCTGAATTCCAGTTCAATTTTCAATTAGTTACTTAGTATAACAACTTATTTATGCTAGTGTTATACTTAACCTGGAAGTATATATTTATGTTGTATTGTTTCCACCGCCTTTTTCCTAAAGTGGTAGGTGACGAAGATTTAATACTCTTATATTTCTCCACTCTTTTCAAGTTAAAATTTTTATTCAGATTTCAATCTAGCCTAATCGGCCTTTTCTGCACATTTATTTTTCAGTAGACAGTCCACACCCATCTACTTCATCTACCCTTGCGAGTTTTTCTATCATGTTGGATTCAAGTTCTAAAATTTGTCTTCACGATAGTTCAACAATCAAACAACTCCCTTGCTGATTTTTGTCAATTACTTAAATTTATTTTACAAACAACTGATCATTTTCACACTTGAACAACTTCTCTTAGCATCCTTCTAGTTTTGTTTGACATGAAGGATTGTTAGAGTGTGTTATCTAACTTATTTACAACCAAACCTGAAGCATAATTTGAGTCTATTTTGTTATCCATGGTACATCCTTTTGCCATTCATTTTATTTTGTTAATAAAATTAGAATTTAGTAAGTGTAAGGACTCATTAGGTCTAAGAGCTACAACCTTCATCTCTGATACCAAAATATAAGATCCTTAATTTAGACTTCAATGAAAGGGAATTTTTTGTCTTAATTAACTTCACCATGTTTCATTATTCTAAATTAACTCAATTTAGAACTAAGAACATCATATTTAATCCATCCTATAACAATAAACCTTATGTAGCTACATGAGTCAGACTAAAACCGATCCTCTCATATCCATTTCATTAAAGACGTATACTAAGTATACCATGGTTTCATTATTCCTTCAAGGACATTCAAGTGTTACAATATAAATTGCCTAACTGGGCATCAGTTATAGAATACCCATCCAAAATCCTGTAAACTATGACCAGGTGAAATCCTGAAAATGCAATCAACAGCTTACGTTACCTTAGCCAAGTTTTTATGTCATGTTTTCCATGCTTAGTTCCATGACGGCATAATCATATTTTGGAATTTATCTTTCACTAAAACACCATAAAATTGTTATCTAGATTAGGAATAGATCGTGAACTATCAATCATTTATAAGTTGTGTATAAGGCACGAATCTGGGCTAGCCAGCATGGGTAAGTCCCACAATGTCGACTTAGGATAACTAAGGGAGAGTGAGCATCTCTGTAATGATTTTCATCATTATAAGTCACCCACCTTCCCGTAGTCATAATAATATGACATTGGGTACTTCACCATGTGACACTACCCGTATTCATACCTAGGACAATACTTGATTCTTAGTACATTATGACCTTCTCATTTAGGGAATATTGACAAGATAACTCAACATAGCAACTGCCTCGCTGTAACCAAATAATGACCTTAGTCATTAAGAGGTTATAATGTGGTAGTGGCCATATCGAGTAGGATCGTTGAGTTATGCTAAATGGGAACGTCATATCTTATGTAATTATTTTTATTTAGTTAAGTTATGACATGTCAACACCTAAGTTTTACCAATACTCTCAATTCGGTAACATTTCATGCCTAGGATCTATCGATGTACTCAAACATGGTAATTACATGTTTAAAGCTTAAAACAATCCAAATTTCCCATTATAGTTCATAATTAAGTGTTATACCAAGTATCCCACTTAATAATTCTAACACCCAGATGAGTACGATAGTCCCCAATGACCTTAACCCAAGTATATTTAATTTCCACATGTTTATAGGTTAATTCATAAGTATGACATACAACATAATATAACAATATAATCAATAGCACAAATACCGGATTCATCATATTACATCTATTAAATGCATTAACGTTTCCCATAACTATGGTTCATTACGTACATAAATTTGTCAATATAGCCATGAGACATTTGCCATTGTAAATCTTTGTAATAATTGCTTCTCATTTTGGCATAGAATATATATATATATATATATATATATATATATATATATCCTTATTTTTTAGCCTTAGAAGCTTTGTTAAATTGAAGTATGTATATTCATAGTATGATTTTCCAATTATAAGTCTGTAGTAGATAGTACTAAGTAGGAACATTCATATTTACCAAACAGAAATCCCCTTTCTTAAAGTTCATACATCATAAGTATTTGTATACTGTATTCATACTCCAACGTTATAGTATCCTTATAATCCACCAACTCCATTAACAACAATTACAATTCAGGTTAGAATATGTTTGATCACTTAATAATAATTTTCCAAATCCTTATATATTTCAAATCATATAAACATTGTAGATCAAGAAGACTTTTTTCAAATTTTTAGATGAACAACAATAATTAACAAATAAAGAACACTTCTCATTCATTTCTTTAAATTTTGGAATTGATATAACAGAATAGGATTTTTCCACCTTTTAGTCAATAAATGGTACATTGTTATTTCACTTAATTATAAAATCACTTATGCAAATCAATGCATATTTTATCAATCAAATATAATAAGTAACTATTTTCACCTTTCTATCTTTAAATACTCCATTTGCAAAATTGTTAGCAACTGTCAATTTGATAGAACTTATATGATATGACCTTACACCACCTTAGCAGTTTGTGCAACTTAAAATCTAAACTAATGAAATGTTGTATTAAGTTTAATTCAAGAAAATGGTTCACAAAAACAACAACACATATTTGTAATATTGTCAAACAAACACTTGCATACATATCATGTTTACTTCCATCTAATCTAATCACTTATGAATATCATTTCAAGTGGTAAATTACATGATTGTTCCCATTCAATAGAAATGTATTAGGTATATCAATATCACATAATACGTTCTATCGAATAACAACATAATTATCTCATATAGGTTGACTCCTTATGATCACAGATATCTTATGTAAGAGTCCATAGCATTTTATTCATAATAAAATACAAGTATAGTATAATATTAAATCCCTCACTATATACCAGCATCAACATTATGTGGTCATTCACAAGGTATACCAATCCTTATAATGCCTCACCCTGAGTTGTATTCCATTGTTAAATAAAGTGTCAAAACCACATACAATAAGATATAACCTATATACATGAATATATATTTCATATTATTATGAATTAGCTTCCTATGACCTTGTTGAAACCCAGGCTAGAAGCCTTTAAACATAAAAATAAGAAGAATACCAATAAATGTTGGCACAATGATAACATCATGGGTAGAGTATACATAATTGGCCAGCACCAATTAAATTCCCATTACTTTTGGATTCGTAAAAAATACAAATCAATGAAGTCTCCTTCCCATTGATAAGAAAACCCACTTCACAGTCAACATCGTAACCTTGCATTGTTACTATAGCCATGTCGATCCAAAGTGTAGAGGATTTCAACACCCAGCATTATTACATCAAGATAGGAAACCGAATATCATTCAAATAAGGATCTCATTGATAGATGACATATTTGGCATAGAAATTTGGGTTGAACAATAGTAGTTATGTTCTTACAAACTAGGATTATGAATTTACCAGAAATTCTTACTTCTTGGGCCTTATATCTAGCACGAACTCCAAAACCATAAAAGGTGTTTAGATCCATGCCTTTTTGGATAGACCTAGTTTTCCATAGATCATAAACAAAAAATATACAATTGTAACTTGTTCGTCGAGCAAGAAGGATAGAAGAGAAAATATATCTGATTTTCTTTATTCATGTCATGGGTAACAGAGATACCCACAATCATTTTCAAGAATTCAAAACCCAAATACAATCCCACCAACAATACCCACAAAGTATAATAATAGAAAATAGGCTATCAATATACCTTTGATTGAATCAGGGGCGATAACTTAAAGCTTGTTAATAGAAACCTATTTTTTGGATAAGTCACATAACACAACCAAAGATTTACTAAGGGTAAGGATAATAAAACATAAATATGCAGTTATAGTCATCATTACACATTTCAAAGCCTATAATCACCCCCCAATTACCAGTGAAGTAAAAAATATTACCCATCATACAATATAACTTAAAACTCAATCCTATAGATCAAACGTAACCATAATGCAGTGATTTTATCAATGCCAATAATAAGTGAAATAAGCTGATAAGGGAGAGTTTAATCCTATCATGCATATTTTTGAACACTTATTCCTCTTCTACAGTTGTCATGCTTTCCTCCTTGCAAGTGAAGCTCAAAAGTTCAATTCTAACGTAAAACCCCATTATGAAACCTACATTCTCAGAGATTTATAAAAGGCCCTCGATTCCATCTTTAAAACTAAAAGCTAGGTTAGGTTTTCTTCACTCAAAAATATCAATCATAAAAATAGAAAACTCAAAAAAATGTATGCAGACCTTCTGCATAGATTGATAAATGAAACAATAAAAATAATGAAACCACCAAACTGCTATCAACTCTAGGTTTTCACAAAAACCACTTGTTGCATGGCCCAAGGTCTGTGCTTTAGTTAATGCAATTAATTACTTGAAATTCCACATTTACTTCCTTTCCAGCACCATTCCCCCATTCCCAACATATTTAGTAGTCACTAATTAGGAATAGATTAGTTTTAACCAAAAAATAGTTGATTGACCAGATTTTTAGACTTATTAATAATGCATGGGGTGAGTTTGACCCATTTAGGTTCATATAAATAATTACACAATGATAAATCCTTGTTTATCAGTGAATAAACAATGTAACATTTACATGATTGATTAATTTTATCTTTTACTCCTTCAAATAGTCTACACAATACAAAGCCTAACATTGCATGGTGTGATCACTATCAATTAGAAACCAAATCCAAACCTTAGTATAAAGTAATGCCCAACATTATAACATAGATTAAATCTTAAGTACCCCATTACGGTACCCATAAACATATTGACAATGTTTCCAAAGATAGAATTTTATTCCATAGACATATAATCCAAGCCCAAAGAAATAGTAGTATGGCCCTCATACCAGTGTTGGTATTCACTTGAATTACCTAGGCCATTAGATATAATAATATGATGTGACACTGTTGATGTAGGCTAGGACTTACTAACTGACAACCCAGTGTATTAAAATAGTTTACATTGCAAAGGCATTTACATCATCAGAGCAATGCTTCTAGAGTGAGATCATAAGTCGTCATGTATATCTTTCAATAATATGTCTTGTGGTCAACATAATACCTATTAACTTGATGTCTATAAACCTTAGTAAATATAACATAGTATAGTTTGACCTTAAAATAGTCATCCATGATGTGTTACAAAATCGATTATATTTATTTCAAATGCAATTAAAATAATACCATGTTTATTATTTTAACATGTACATGAAGTACTAATACACCATATTATGAACTATTATTTCATAATATATACTTACTTTGTAGGGTGTGACAATCAAGCTCCTCTGAGCCATCTACAATGTTTAATCATTTATCTAAATCAAACACATTATCTCGCTCACCTTTGTGAGTGCATATCCTTCTACATCATTGTTCCTTTGAGCCATACTGCAACTCCTTAACTCCCTTTGGATCAGGAACAACCATCAGACTAACATATAGCCTTGTGTTACATAAGTCCCTTTGCCTTTGCATTATTGGTTATATTTTCTGTTATCATTTTACATTATGATTATCATATTTTCTTAAACACGTATTGTCATCCTTAAAAGTAAGTTCACTAACTTTAAGGGACTGACCTTTTCCAATAAATCCCCCATATACCTATCTAATCCCATATGGTTTGGTGTCTTTGAGCACAAGTTTCTTCATAGGTAAGGAACTTGTACATATCTTTCACGGAGCATAACTTTCGTCCACATCAAGCATCTTCAATCAACATCTACATCTACGGCTATCGCTAAACCTCATGTCTTCTAAGGTTGGTATATTCCTATTTTATTTATTAGTTAATTCAAGTTAAAGGAGTACGAATATTTATGAATATTTTGGCACACTTGGTGGGACATCGAGTCCCTTATTTCATTGTTTCATTCATTCAAATTATCATCTTTTTTATTTTCTAGTTTTTTGTTCAGTAATCACTAGCGATTTGGTCAATCACCAACGATCGGGTGAATTTCCATGGATTTAGTCAATCACTGATGATTTTTTGAATACTTTTGATTACTTTCCAATTTGTGTTCTAATCACTATTTTCTTCTATTTTTGTGTTTCTACTAACCTTGTTTTGCATGTTGTTATCTCTAGAGACTTTTCGTGTTGGATTGCTTATTGCTAAAACTAAAAAATTACAAAATTACAAAATTGAAAAAATTACAAAAATTAAAAAGGGAAGCATTTATCACAATGAGTTCTAATCCTTCTTTATGCTTTCTATATTACATTTTGGTTGTCTTGCTCTCGTCAAAATCAATCTGTCATTTTGGGCTTAAAATGAAAAATTGTATTCTTCTTGATCACTTAGTTTTAATCAAGGAATATAATTGATTGCATTCACTTAATATTTTCCCCACACACAACCAAATCAATGAAAACATCAAACACACATTTAAAAAAATTCTTCCTAGGTGATAACTATGTAGATTTCATCACCCAATAGGGAAACCAACTCAGTATTCTAGCCGAGTATAAACAATTGTCTATCGATATATTGGCCAAGCACCCGACTCCCTTATCGTTGTGTGACCGTGAAGTAAAGGGGTAGGCCCCAATACCAATCCTTACACTGACAACAACACAGATTCATGCCTCACGTAACTTCAAGTATATTGAGGACTCTAGTGTTAAACATCACCTGAAACTAGCCTTAGAACAGTTGTATCATTAGGTTCCCTCTGACCCTCTTCTTCCACATCAAAATTTTAATTAATATAATTAAAATTCTTCTACTTGATTTGTTTGTTAAATTTTAGATTTCTTAGGGATTTGTTGAATCATCATTTGAATATCATATAATATGGAGCAATCCTCTACATCGGTATATTATTTTTCTCCTTATGCTCAATTTTTACAATCATCTTTAGTTGCTTCATCCATAGAATCTAATCCTTCTCGGTATTATCAGCCTATCATGACCCACTCAAATCTGTTTAGTTTTTGTATGCTCCCTCATCCATCTACACTATCTTTTGTTCCTTATGGATTTTATACCTTTCAACCAATCATGCATTCCTATAACAACCCCATCCAACAACCCTATAATTATTCTTCACAACCAAGTTACTTCCAAACTATCACTCCTCATCCCATGTCAAGTGCATCCCATCAAGTGGTATTTTCCACATCCCTTCCTTCATCACAAACTCAACAGAATCTTAACATCCCTCATATTTTATCAAATCAACTTATCTCAACTTCAATACCTCTCTCTCTACCTCAAACATCCTAAACTCATACACACATACCTACTCAGGCCCAATCAACTCCTCTCATGCAACAACATATTCAACATTTTTCCACATTTCCCCACATTCCTTTATCACAACCTACTTTTAAAAATATATCCTCTCAATCTATTCCTTATCAAACTCCACATCAAACCCATCCACAAAAAATCCATCCTACTCCACATTTTTATCAATCAAATTAATCACATGTTAATTACTTCGCATCTAATCCTAAAAAAGATCCCTTACAAGATCTGGAGGACCCTCAATAACACATAGTATCTTTTAGACACTCATGTTATCTCATCATCCACGATCAATATCTCATGCTCCAAACCATTCCTATTCATTAGCAGGACTTGGATTAGACTAGTATAACTCCCTCCCTCGACACTCTTTAATCTATTTCACTCAGGTATCCCTGTTATTCCTCAATCATTTCACTATAAATGTTACTTGTAAAATCACTATCTCTTATCTTTCTACCATCAAACAATGTGAAAAGGAATCCCTTGTTGACTTTGTCACTAGGTGGCAAAGCATTATCATTCAATGAAATTTCCCACTGCCTCAATCAGAACTGATTGATTTATTTACTTGATCATTCTCTCATCATATTTCATCCATTCTCTAGGTCCACACATTACAAACCTTTGATGAAGCCTTCACTATGGCCAGGAAATTAGAAATACAAGCCCTTGGAAGAAGGTCATCTCAATCCTCAATATCCACATGTCCCATCTGATTCCCCTGGGTCTTCTTACGAGTCAGATGAAACTACCACACATGATGAAATTACTTTCCTTCCTGACCCACCACCCTCGATAGATTCAGTCCATCTAAATAATGTGCATCCCTTGAGTCACATTATCAATAATATTACATGTGACATTCCATATGACAAGACCATTTCATCACCAATGCATCCCCTTGAAAATTTAGAACCCCTGGATCTTCTTTTTGATGATCCTCACACATCAATGTCACATGTTTCCATTTTCCAATCATCTATTACCTCCTTGTAACCCTTAGACTCCACTTTGGAGATCGTTACCAAGCAGGCATTCATAATCAAAAAATTCGACATCCAACCATTTTTTAAACTAATCAAAGAATTGGATAGCTCATACACACATAATCCACCTCAATCATGTCTAGGAACAACATCTCTGTCATCCAAATCAGATCCAATCCTATCCCTAGATACTTACTTACCATCTAGTCTAGAACCCTATCTTGAATCATACAATATACAATCAAATACCATCACATCCACGACCTCATTTTCATCATCCAACGTGTGACCTTATCTTTTATCTAAATAAATTGTAGTGCCCACTTCCCTTTGACACTTTTAGATACTGATTTTGATACTATTGATCATATTTTGGACACTATTATGTTTTGTATTACAGTATGATGGTTAGATGTTAGATCATGGATTATTATTAATCTGGATTCAGTTATTATGGATGATGGTTACTAGAGATATTTTTTTTATATGAGGTTGATGATATACTGTTTAACATGCACATAATATGGATGTTGATTTCAACTTATGAAATTGGATATTTTGGGTAGACCTAGTATGATAGATCATTGATGATGATATAATTGATTTAATTAATTAAAAATGATAATGTTATATTCTTGATATTGTCGTGATTCTATAAGATTAGATGATTTTGAAATGTTGTTTATATCATTTTGGATGTTCTGATACAACTATGAGGCCGACGGAGGTATTTTCATTTTATAGGTTCAAAATCACAACAATGTTGGGGGATTAGAGACTAACCATATTGAAATTTTGGGAGAATTCAACAGGGTCACCATGGAAACTATGTTATGTGTTTGTTTGTAGTGTTATGGTAGGATTTCACATGGGGGGGATTTCCATTATATGTGACCATGGGATATATGTGTTTTAATTTATGTGTTCCTTTTTGAATTATTGTTGTATGTATTTTTATTTGTAATGTGTTTCCTTCCTTTAATTAATTTAAATGTAGATAGATTAATGTGAGAGATCATATAGTTAAATTTTAATTTAAAATTTAATTGGGACTTGTGGAATGTAATTAATAAAGTTGTTGAGTCTTAAATAATAATGTCAGAAGAGTGTGTAAGTAAATATGTAAGCATGTGTAAGAAAGATGTAAGAGTCTTGTAAGGTAGATTTTGGAATGTTTAAACACTCCATCTTTTTTTAAATTAGAATTTGACCTTGGAGGCCAAATTTGGAGGATTTTGAGACAAGTTTAAACTTGTCCCACACCACTTCAAATGATCCACTAACCATGCCTATGGTTTAGAGGTTTAAATGTAGGCATTTATAATGCATTTTGAAATGACAATATGTAAGTTTTTAATTGCACTTCCCTTACATATTTTTAATTCAGTCCTTTTTGGAGTAACGGGCATGTTTTGGAGTATGTAAGTAATTTTGTCATTTTTATTTATTGTGATTTGGTGGAAGGATGTTGAATTTTCCTCTTGGGGTTGAGGAATAATGATGTGGCATCCCACATGGATCCACATCATCCTCCTCTCTTCCCTCTCCTATAAAATTGAAAACTCCTTGCTTGTTTATGGTTTTTGAAACTTTGTCCACCTCCTCTTGGTGGCACATTTTTGGTGTTGTTTCTTTTGGAACTTGTTTAAGGAAGAGATTAGAGTCTTTTTGCTTGCTTGATACCTTGATGGTTTTGGACTACACTTTGAAATCTGGTGGAAAAGATTGTGAGCTTGTAACAAGCTCTATTATGGAGAGGTAGTGCATCTTGAGTTGTATTTTAAATGTTTTTCCTTCTCTTGCATTGCATGTTTAAATGGTGTTTGTGTTTGTGATCTTGGCTGGTTGGGTAGACTACTTAGGACAAGGTGTAGGAGAAGGCTATGGGGATTTCATATGGGGGGCATAAGGGATTACCAATGGCACTTGTTTTATTGAGGAGGGAGTTTTGGTTTGGGATCCACCTTGGAAAACAAACCGCTTGCCATTTCTTACTCTTGGGGGGGTATAAGGGATAAACTTGGGGGGGGGCATAAGGAGGGACTGGGAGATATAAGGTTTATAGGAGTTGATATATTTATTGGAAGTATGCATTTTGGTGGATGCCCCAATTCCAAATTGGGAGGCATAAGGAGTTCCCCATAGTTCTTTCTCTTCTTGGCTTGCTTGATCAAGCCTATATGTTGTATGAATTGATTTCAAATGTAATTGGGAACTACTGTATTATTTTGAAACTGTGCAATTTTATTGATTGTATGTAATATGAATGTTGCTTATTTGTGATAGAAGGCTTTGTTTCCGTGTGTTGATATTCATGCTCCATTTCAATATGGTTGGGGCTTGGGGGCCAATGGGGGAAGGATGGCTTCTCATTTCTCATTGTTTGTCTTGGTTAGGTGGAGAGCGTCGCCTTTTCCCCCTTCCTTGTTGTGATCAAAAGCTGAAAAGAAGAATACACTTGCATGTTGTTGTTTTGAGCAAGGAAGAAATCTACAGTTTTGGCAGTCCTATCTCTTTGAGTAAATTCAATGTAACCTTTCCCACTTCAAGTGGATGAGTGTATAAATGTTGTTAATGTGAAGTTATTATATTGATGATAGAAGTTTGAATTTGATTGGAGAAATGTAAGGAAATATATTTGTTCCCTGTTTTAAAAAAATAATGTAAATGATATTCTATCCTCTGTATTTTGTAATTTGAAACCAATTCAAATTGGAAAAAGTGACAAGTTGTAAAAGTGTTATGGAATTATGAATAAAGGATTGAAGTATTTTTTCAAAAATTGTAATGTTCCCTAGATTTTAATTGTTGTCCAAGAATGAGATTCTGTTTTGAAAAAGAATAAGAAAACAGTGTTGTATGTTTTATGTACTGTATTTGAATACAAATGGAAGGTGATAAGTTGAAAAGAATGCATTGTTAATCATCAAAAGATTTTATTCCTTTCTTAAAAGTGCTTTGCATGTCAAATGTGAATTATTGTTGAAGATTGATTGTTGTTGTAAAGAAAGAATGCGTGGGAAAGAAAGACAGTGTGATATGCTTGTAAATTGTATATTGAAATTGAAATCAGAGATGTATTTTTATTTAGAATTGAATGGATGATCTAATCAGCATTGTATTTGACTAAGTTAGGAATCACATGCACATTTAAATGACAAAATGGACATTCCAATTTAAAGAAATAGTTTTACTAGTAATATACTTCATCCTGGCAAACTCACATTTCAATAAAAATGAACAGTTCATACTTGCACTAAAACAATAAGTGAAGAAACATTGAAAACTAGACTTAGAACTACCTAAGGAACTCAAATTCACTATAACAGTCAAGAATGGATCTCTAAAACTTAATGAATTTCAATTCGGAGCTTGCACAGTCATTTTTTTCCGGCTATTACCAAAAAAAATGCAACCTTGAACAGATTGGATAAATTGACTCCCCTAAAAAAAACTATAAACCCTCCCTAGATTGATCCTCCATGTCCTGTTTGACATGTTGAGTGTAGTAGAAGTTCTAATTTTAACCAAAATTATAAGTTGGAAATTGCTAGTTTTGCCAAATAGAGTCCTGTAGATTCTTTTTACAAAATTGACCCTTAAAACTTCATCAAAAAGTAAATTTGATGTTTTGTTCCTTTCAAAAGAGGGCTTCGAGAGATTTCTAAAAAGTCCTCGTTTTTCCCAAAACCAAGCTTTCTAGCTCAAGTTATGACCACTTTGAAGTTTTTTGTGCCTTGGTAGGAAAATTTGGGAAAAATTTTCCTTGGCGGGCCCGCAACCCAAAAAATTTCCCATCAAAAATTGTCCTTAGAAAAGTGTTTTGAAAATTTTGGACTCAGGAAAATTTTCACTTTTCCCTCCGCCAACCTGGCAACCAATCAGAGGCTAACCACATGTCCTCCAGGGGCTGAGGGCCGAGGCGCAGAAAAATTTTACCCCCTTAAAAACTTTTTGAAATTTTTTTGAAAATTGTCACTTTTTCCCTCCACTAGCCCACAGCCAATCCGAGGGTGCCACGTGTCCCCTTATGGCTATAGTGGAGGCAACGGTTTTCTTTTAAAAACCCTTAACTTTAAAAAAAATTGTGAAAAAATTTCCATGTTGACCCCACCGGCCTGCGGCCAATGAAACACATGTCACGTGGCACCATGGGGTGGTGGTGGAGGTTCGGGAGAAATATTTTGTTTTTGGGCCTTTGGGAAAATTTCCTAAAAAAATCCTCCCACAGCCTGCAAACTCCACCTTCCTCCCCTCGGACTCCCTTCTTTGGTGGGCATGCACGGACCCACGTGCATCCTTTCTTCCTTTTTTTACTTTAGGCGCGTAAAGCGCTAAATTCGGTCCATCGTCCCTACCCTTCCCTTTTCCCTCTTTTCCACGTTGCGCCGGGAACCTAAAACATGTGTCTCCTAGGGACCCGCATGGGGTGCACGGTGCACATTTTTTCTTTGAGCCATGTGTTTGGGAAAGATTTCCCAATGTTGCCCCATGCACCCCGCCAACCCGCCCAAGGTGCAACTCCTCCGCTTGACACATGTACCCCTTGGGGAAAATTTTGACCCCAAGACCTCCACCCACTTATATCTTGAGTTCTACTTAGGAGTTTAGGAGGACTTCTTTATATCACCAAAAAGTTGAGAAAAATTCCTATCTATTGGGAATGGTTTAGGGGAAATTTTGAAAGGGTTGAATATGAGAAAAAATATAGTTGAAGTTTCTGAGCCTGTTAGAGAGCAGGTATGGGGTAAGATTACTCCCTAAATCTAACCAGAACATGTAACCCTAAATTTTGAACCTTGTAAACTTGTTGTAAGTTAATAAAGGAAACTTTTGTATTAGTAAGATAGGTTTTTTTCCAAAACCTATTAGTGAAAAAAATGGTGTCTTGTAATTTTAGTTGTAGGACACTTCAAACCAAAAAAAAATTATCCCATAATTTTCTAGCTAACCCTAGGTTGTTTCTTTTTTCTCAAGTGATTGTTTAAACAGGGCACTATAGTTTTGGTATCAAAGAAGTGGTTCAAAGGCTTGGACCATTAGGCACACTAGAAAAACTTGAGACATGAAAACTTAAACCTAGCACACTGAAACTTAGAAAACAGCTTAGCAAGAATTTTGTATGTTTTTTAGTAAACATGGAAGTTATATAACTTAGGCAAATGAACTGACTCTCACTTTGGTCTATGCAGGAGGCTCAGACAGAGTGAGAGGAACCTTCACAGAGACTTAGATTCACCACCCACTAGTACCACCACCGAATTAGGGTGTAACCATCCATTCTACCTCAGATTCTATAGACCCTTTAGGATGTTGAATGCCGACTTTGCGTGGAGGATTAGGTGGAGGACAGACAGCTAGTCATGATAGAGCTCCTTCTATCGAGGGTTAGGTACCCCCCTCAACTTAGAAAAGAGCATAGAGGAGATAAATCCCATGAAAAGTCATCCAAAGTAGATTCACCACCTAGGGGACAAGGTGATAGAGTTCTGGAGTATAGAGAGAGGTCTCGAAGAGCCCTAGGCTTAGGGATGAGCATGTAGAGAGGCCCTAGAGGCTGACAGACCACAGCAACGGATCACATTAGGGAGATCCTGAAGCTTAGGCCCCTCAAATTACTCAAGTGATATAGGTATATTTTTAGGTAGAGGGCCTGGCTAGTGAGCTTGACCAGTTGCTTTAAGCTTTGTCCATTGTTCTAGCAACATGATAGCTCGTGTTGCGATCCATCTACTAAGGGATGGATTCAGGAGTATGTTAGAGGACAGAGGAGTGGAAGCTCCATGTAAATTCTAGAGACAGTGGCTTAGGATCTATTTGAGGAGAGATTCAAGAGTAGGTATCTATCACATGGAGGTTCATATAGTAGAGGATTGATGAGTTCCATGACCTCCGATAGGCTACCCTTTCAATAGCAGAGTATGAGAGTAGATTTCTAGATCTAATTCAGTATGTAGAGTAATATGTAGGATGAGCTAGGTGCGGCTTCACAGATTTATCTAGGGCTTGAATTTGGAAATTGGAGGGTGCAGTGCGGATTCAATGTCCACAGAATTTAGCAGAGGTCCGTTGAGAAGGCCTATATTGCAGAGGAGACCTCAGGGTAAAACACCAGCAGGCTAGAGACTGAGTTAGGAGCCACATTTAGCAGATGTCAGGATAGTAGATCGAGAGGTTCAGTACCTCTTCCTCATGGTGGTCAACATTCAACAAAAATCATCCTTTAGGCCACAGTAGTAGCAGCAGCAAACAATCCTGCCCACCGTATAGGCCTTTCATAGAGAGTTGATGCACAAAGGGGTCGGAGCATGGGGCCTCCTCCTAGGGGTCCCATCAGAACATAGGGTGGACCTAGAGCCCCGTCAGCTGAGGCCATAGAAGACCACAACCAGATCATCAAGATCCACATCATAGGCTTCTAGGACACCTACTAGAGGTGATGGTCCTTGGAGAGGATCGTGTGGTTGCTTTAGATGTGGAGTAGCTGGACATTTCTGGAGAGATTTTCCTCAGAAACCTAACAAGGGTAAGGCACCAGTTTCTGAGCCGACAGTTGGTGACATGGGACGCAACCACAAGATTTATACAGTGGTTGAGAACCACCAGGCAGAGCACCAAAGCACAATCATTGAGACCACATGTAGCATTGGTGGTATTCCTACCTCTATTTTGTTTGATTCTGGCTCTTCTGATTCTTTCATTGCACCATCTTTACTAGAGTGATGTAGGCTGGTGGTAGTTAGGCAGGGTCTTAGTTGGGATGTCGAGATGGCTTCTGGAGTCAAGATCTCTGTAGAATCCTTAGTTAAGGAGTGTGTTGTGGATTTGGGACCTTTCACCACTACCTCAGATCTCCATATTCTTCCTTTGGGTTCGTGTGAATTTATCTTAGGTATGGATTGGTTACCTACACCACAAGGCCAGGATGGATTGTTATCATAAGACTATAGCTTGTGCAGATGATTTGGGAGTTGAGTTGGTGATCTCGGGGGTCAGGAGACATAGTTTCTATTCACTACCATTTCCACTATGCAGTTTACGTAGTGTGCGCGATGGGGGTTGTCAGATATATGTTGTTAAAGTCAGTGACAGATCAGAGGATGGGTCTAGTGGACCATAGCTAAATGATCATCCCCATCTTGAGAGGATTTTTCTGATGTCTTTCTAGGGGAGCTACTGAGGATGCCATCCTCACATGAGATTGATTTTTATATAGATCTAGTCCCTAGAGCAGAGCCTATCTCATGAGCACCTTATTCGGATGGACCACTCCTCGGAGCTCTGTGAGCTCAAGTTGTAGCTTGAGGGCCTTTTGGAGAAAGGCCTTATCCATCCTAGTGTATCCCCTTGGTGTGCATTGGTGATCTTCGTGAAGAATAAGGATGGATCATTACGTGGTTGTGTATTGATTACCGCCAGTTAAAACAAAGTGACGATCAAGAAATCATTATCCTCTTCCTTGCTATTGATGACTTGTTTGATCAAATGAAGGGAGCCACGATGTTCTCTAAGATTGATCTCAAGTCAGGCTACCATCAGTTAAGGATTTCAGAGGTGGAAATTCATATGACTGCCTTCCGCATGAGATATGGGCACTATGAGTTCACAGTGGTGTCTTTTGGTTTGACGAATCCCCCCGCAATGTTCATGAGTTTAATGGATGGGGTATTCAGAACCTTTTTAGATCACTTCGTTCTCATCTTCCTAGATGAAATTTTTTATATACTCACGTACACATGAGGAGCATGACGGGTCACCTTTGACAAGTTCTCCAGTGTCTTTGTGAGCAGTAGCTTTAAGGAGAACTTGGAGAAGTGTGCCTTCTTCCAGATAGAGGGTGTAGTATTTTGGGTCATATTATTTCTAGGGAAGGTATCACAGTCGATCCTTCTAAGATTAGATCCATTATGGATTGGCTCCAGCACCCACTACAGTGACCGAGGTGCGCAAGCTTTCATGGGTTTTAGTAAGTTACTACCAGATATTTGTTCAGGACTTCTCTCGGATTACACACCCTATCACTTCCCTTTAGAGGAAAGGGAAGAAGTTTGTTTAGTCGAATAGATGTGAGTAGGCCTTCAGAACACTGAATGAGTGCCTCACTACGGCACCCATTCTTGTTTTGTCAGATCCACAGGGTGAGTTATTTGTTTGCACGGATGCTTCTTTAGTAGGGCTTGGAGGTGTGTTGATGCAAGATGGCAGAGATGTAGCTTTTGAGTCTCACAAAATCATGGATCATGAGCTTAATTATCGTACCCATGATCTTAAGCTTGTGGTAGTTGTGCATGCTTTGGTTAGATGGAGACATTTCCTTCTTGGTCCAAAGATTCACACTCAGGATAGATCATTTGAGTCTTCGCCACCTCTTCACACAGCCCAATCTTAATGCTCATCAGCAGCGTTGGATGGAGTTGCTTTGTGAGTATGACATGGAGATAAAGCATGTGAAGGGGAAAGAGAATGTGGTAGTAGATGATCTTAGCAGATGGAGACATGTGGCTATGGCCACTATAATGAGCATAGATTTGTGGAGCAGGATTCTTTAGCAACTTCCTATTGACAGCTTCTACATGATAGTACGAGAAGAGATCGAGTCACAGAGACTCCTTGAGGGGAAGTTTGATGGCTTTTCCTTAGAGGAAGATGGTCTTCTCAGGCATAGAGGCAAGATATATGTTCCCAAAGATGGAGGCTTGAGGCAGGACATGTTGGTAGAGGCACATTGTGCACCCTATTCAGCCCATCCCGGGGTGAAGAAGATGCACACTACCTTGAGACAGTTGTACCACTAGAAAGGACTTCATCGAGACATGGCTCAGTTTATGTCACAGTGTTTAGAGTACTAGAGGGTTAAGGCCAAGCATCAACATCTAGCAGGTCTTATTTATCATCATGTCATACCGGAATGGAAGTGGGACACCATTTCCATGGATTTCATTGTTGGGTTACCTATGTCGAGATATCACCACAATGCCAATATGGTCATGGTTGATAAATTAAAAAAAGTGGCTCGCTTTTCTCTGGTGAAGACCACTTATACATCTAGAGCAGTGGCATGGGTATATTTGTATGAGATCGTGAGGTTGCACGGTATTCCACTTGGAATATCATTTATGATCGTGATCCATTGTACACTTCACATTTCTAGACTACCATGTAGTATGTCCTCGGGACGAGGATCAACTTCAGCACAACGTATCACCCTGAGACAGATGGACAGACCGAGCGAGTAAATTAGATATTAGAGGATATGCTCATGTTGTATATGATGGATCAACAGTCTAGGTGGGAGAAGTACTTGTACTTAGTGGAGTTTGCCTACAATAATAGTTTTCAGAGTTCTATAGGCATGGCTCCTTTTCAGACGTTGTATGGTAGAGAGTGTAGGACACCCCTTAGCTGGGACATGTTAGAGGACAAATTATCTCTTGAACCAGTTCTTTTGTAGGACATGGAGCAGCAGGTAGTGTTGATCAGGTAGAGATTGTAGGAGGCTCAGGACAGGCAGAAGAAGTATGCGGATCAGCATAGGATTGATCGTAGCTTTGATGTGGGAATGAATGTGTTCCTTCATGTTAAACCACATAAGAGCCCTATCTATTACGGAAAAGGTTCTAAGTTATCTCCTTGATTCGTTGGTCCCTTTGAGATTTTGGAGTGTATCAGCCTTTTGGCTTACCATCTAGCATTGCTACCTAGCTTGTCTCGCGTACATGATGTGTTTCATGTTTTTGTCCTTAGGAGGTACATTGCAGATCCTTCTCATGTGTTAGGCTGGAAATCATTACAGATGCAGGATTAGGGATAGGTGATGGTGGAGCCCATCCATATCATAGATCGTAGGACCCTGGGCCTTTGAGGTAGAGAGATTGATCAGGTACGAGTGCAGTGGGACAGGTATGATGAGACTGCAACCACTTGGGAGGATGCCACAATATTACGAGTGTAGTTTCCACATTTTTTCCAGTGAATTCCAAGAGGAAGTCGAGTCTAAGGGGAGGGGGATGTAGTCCCTACTTCCCTTTGACACTTTGAGATACTGATTTTGATACTATTGATCATATTATGGACACTATCATTTTTTTATCAGAGTATGATGGTTAGATGTTAGATCATGGATTATTATTGATCTGGATTTAGTTATTATGGATGATGGTTACTAGAGATATTTTTTTATATATGAGGTTGATGATATACTTTTGTGACACAAACATATTATATGGATGTTGATTTCGACTTATGAAATTGGATATTTTGGGTAGACCTAGTATGATAGATCATTGATGATGATATAGTTGATTTAATTAATTAAAAATGATAATGTTGGATCTATTGATATTGTCGTGATTCTGTATGATTAGATGATTTTGAAATATTGTTTATATCATTTTGGATGTTCTGATACAACCATGAGGCCAAAGGAGGTATTTTCATTTTGTAGGTTCAAAATCACAACAATGTCGGGGGATTGAAGACTAACCATATTAAAATTCCTAGGTGAATTCAACAGGGTCACCATGGAAAACTGTGTTATGAGTTTATGTGTTGTGTTATGTTAGGATTTCCCATGGGGGGGATTTCTATTATATGTGACCATGGGATATATGTGTTTTATTTATGTGTTCCTTTTTGAATTATTGTTGTATGTATTTGTATTGGTAATGTGTTACTTCCTTTAATTAATTTTAAATGTGGTAGTTTTAATGTGAGAGATCATATAGTTAAACTTTATTTAAATTTAATTGGGACGTCTAGCACTCCATCCTTTATGAAATTTTTCGAAGTTTAAATAATAATGTTGGAAGAGTGTGTAAGTTAATATGGAGGAATGTTTGGGACAAGATGTAAGAGTCTTGTACCAGGTACCTCTTAAAATGATCCACCAAGAATGCATCTTTTTTTAAATTGGAGGTTGACCTTGTAGGCCAAATTTATAATGCATTGTGGGACAAGTGACAACTATGTCCCACACCTCTTTAATTGCACTTCCACCAACCATGCCTATGGTTTATTTGGTCTAAATTTTAGGGCATTTATAATGCATTTTGAAATGACATATGTAAGTTTTTAATTGCACTTCCCTTACATATTTTTTAATTCAGTCCCTTTTGGAGTATGGGTTGTTTTGGAGTATGTAAGTAATTTTGTTGTTTTATTTATTGTTATTTTGTGAAGGATATTGACTTTCCTCTTGGGGTTGAGGAAGAATGATGTGGCATCCCACATGGAACCACATCATTCTCTTCTGTTCCCTCTCCTATAAAAGTGAAACTCCTTGCTTGTTTATGTTTGTTGAAACTTTGTTATTTTCCTCTTGGGGGTGCATTTTTTGGTGTTGTTTTTTTTGGAGCTTGTTTGAGGAAGAGCTTGGAGTCTTTTTCATGCTTATACTTTGTTGGTTCTGGACTACAAATTGACATTGTGGAAATCTTGTGAGCTTGGAACAAACCCTAGTATGGAGAGGTACGCATCTTGAGTTATGTTTTAAAATTCTTTCCTTCTCTTGCACGCATGTTTAAACGGTGTTTTGTGTTTTGCATTCCTTGTTTGGTTGGGTAGAATGCATAGGGCATGGTGTATGAGAATGTTATGGGGATTTCATATGGGGGGCATAAGGGATTGCCAATGTCACTGTTTTATTGATGGAGGGAGTTTTTGGTTTGGGATCCAGCTTGGAAAATAAACCGCTTGCATTTTCTTACTCTTGGGGGGTATAAAGGGATAAACTTGGGTGGGGCATAAGGAGGGGTTGAGAGATATAAGGTTTATGGGGTTGATATGTTTATTGGCGGTATACATTTTTATGGATGCCCAATTCCAAATTGGGAGGCATAAGGAGTTCCCCATAGTCCTTACTCTTGTTGGCTTGCTTGATCAAGCCTATGTGTTGTGTGAATTGATTTCAAATGTAATTGGGAACTGATGTATTGTTTTGAACTATTCATTTTTATTGATTGTATGCAATGTGAATGTTGCTTCTTATTTGTGATAGAAGACTTTGTTGCTGTGTGTTTATATTTCATGCTCCATTTCAATATGGTTGGGGCTTGAGGGCCAATGGGTAAGGATGGCTTCTCTTTTCTCATTGTTTGTCTTGGTTAGGTGGAGATCGTTTCCTTTTCCCCCTTCCCTTGTTGTGATCAAAGCTGAAAAGAAGAATACACAATCATGTTGTTGTTTTGAGCAAGGAGAAATTTCACAGTTTTGGCAGTCCTATCTCTTGAGTAAATTCAATGTAACCTTTCCCACGTAGAGTGGATGAGTGTATAAATGTTGTAATGTGAAGTTATTTTATTGATGATAGAAGTTTGAATTTGAATGAAGAAATGTAAGGAAATATATTTGTTCTTTGTTTTTTACCAAATAATGTAAGTGATATTCTATGCTTTTTATTTTTTAATTCGAAACCAATTCAAATTGAAAAAGTGACAAGTTGTAACAGTGTGATGGAATTATGAATAAAGGATTGAAGTAGTTGTTCAAAATTGTAATGTGCACTAGATTTGAATTGTTGTCCAAGAATGAGATTCTGTTTTGAAAAAGAATAAGAAACAGTGTTGTATGTTTTTATGTATTGTATTTGAATACAAATGGAAGGTGATAAGTTGAAAAGAATGCATTGTTAATCATCAAAAGATTTCATTCCTTTCTTAAAAGTGCTTTGCATGTTAGATGTGAATAATTGTTGAAGATTGATTGTTGTTGTAAAGAATAATGCGTGGGAAAGAAAGACAGTGTGATATGCTTGTAAATTGTATATTGAAATTGAAATCAGAGGTGTAGTTTCATTTAGAATTGTATGGATGATTTGATAAGCAATGTATTTGACTAAGTTAGGAATCATATGCACATTTAAATGACAAAATGGAGATTCCAATTTAAAAAAACAGTTCACTGTAATATACTTCATCCTGGAAACTCACATTTTAATAAAAATGAACAGTTCATACTTGCACTAAACAATAAGTGATGAAACATTGAAAATTAGACTTAGTACTACCTAAGGAACTCAAATTCACTATAATAGTCAAGAATGAATCTCCAAAATTCAATGAATTTCAATTCGGAGCTTGCACAGTCATTTTTCTGTCTATTACCAAAAAAAATGCAACCTTGAACAGATTGGATAAATTAACTTCACTAAAAAACTCTAAACCCTCCCTAGACTGATTCTCCATGTCTGTTTGACATGTTGAGCAAAGGAGGAGTTCTAATTTTACCAAAATTATAAGTTGGAAATTTCCAGTTTGCCAAATAAAGGCCTACAGATTTTTTTTACAAAATTGACCCTTAAAAAATCATCAAAAAGCAAATTTGATGTTTTTTGTGTGAAGAGGGCTTCGAGAGCTTTCCAAAAATTCCTTGTTTTTTCCAAAACCAAGCTTTCTAGCTCAAGTTATGACACTTTGAAGTTTTTGTGGCCTTGGGTGGGAAAATTTGGGAAAATTTTTCCCTAGTGGGCCCGCAACCCAAAAATTTCCCATCTAAATTTTTTTTCAAATTTTGACCTTAGAAATTTTGAATTTTTTTGAAATCAGAGGCTGCCATTGGGGCTCGCGGAAAAACTTTCACTTTTGAAAAATTTTGGAAAATTTTCCTCTCCGTCGGCCCACAGCCAATCAGAGGGCGACATGTGTCCCCTTATGGCTATAGCGGACGGCGGGTTCTTTTAAACCCCTTAGCTTTAAAGAAAAATTGGGAAAAATTTCCATGTTGACCCCGCCAGCCCACGGCCAATGAAAGCGTGCCACGTGGCACCATGGGGTGGCGGCAGAGGTTCGGGAGAAAACTCATTTTTGGGCCTTTGCAAAAAATTCCTAAAATTCCTCCCACGTGGCCTGCAACTCCGTACCTTCTCCCTCATTTTCCCTCCTTTGGTACCGGTGCACGCGGACCCGTGCGTCCTTTCTTTTCTTTTTTCCCCTTAGGGCGCTAAGCGCTAAATCGGCCCACCGCCCCACCCTTCCCTTTCCCCCTTTTTCACCTTGCACCAAGACCTGACATGTGTCCCCTAGGGACCCGTAGGGGTGCACGGAGCACATTTTTCCTTTGAGCCATGTGATTGGGAAAGATTTTCCAATGCTGCCCCGCGACCCACCAACCCACCCAAGGTACACTCCTCCTCCTCTTGCCACGTGTCCCTCTGGGAAAATTTGATGCCTAAAACTCTGCTGGACTCATATCTTGAGTTCTGCAAAGGAGTTAGGAGGACTTATTTACATGGTTGGAAAGGTGAGAAAATTTCCTATCTAATGGGACATAATTCATGGAAAGTTTTGAATGCATTCTAATTGTGTGAAAAATCATAGTTGAAGTTCTGTAAGCCTGTTAGAGAGCAGGGTCGAGAGTAGAGATTACTACCTAAATCTAACTAGAACATCTAACCCTGATGAATTTAAACCTCTTGGTTGACATTATGTTTGTTGCTAATTGTTGCATAGAAGGAAACTTGTGTTTTGGCAAGTCAGTCTTGATTTTTAATCCGGAACCTATTGTTTGTGCTAGTTGATGATCTTGTAGCCTGAGTTAGTTGATCCCTTCAAACATAATAATAAAAATATCCCATAATTTTCTAGCTAACCCTAGGTTGTTTCTTTGGTCTCAAGTTGTTGTTTAAACGAGCACTACATAAATCATTATAAAATTGAAACCTATAACATCCACATCCATAACCTCATCCTCATCATCTGATTTAAAACCCCATCCTTTACCTAAAATAAACATTTCAGAATCAAAACATAAATCATCTAAAGTTTCAAACTTACCATCCATTTTAGGACCTCATCCTTTGTCATAATCCAAACCTATCAAATCTACAGCTTCACCCTTACCATCTATTTTGGGCCCCCATCCTCTATCTCAATATTACATCACATATTCATACCCTATCCATTCCTCCTCATCTATATTGGGATCTCATCCATCATCTGATTATATCAATCACACATAATATTATCCTTCTTATCAATGTCAAAACATTCCTATGATGTTTCAACACTATTAGAAATCCATGAGTCTACCCCTATCCAAAAATATAACACATTCTTCTAAGCATTCTTGTAAATCAAAATTCATTAGTCAAAAACCTCCAAAAAGGAATTACATTGACATCCTTGAGATACTTATGCATACCTCTCTTATTGCATTACCACCCATCAAAACACCTAACCAACATACTCGAAAACTTGTATGGTACAATCAAAACAAAACCTGTCTATCATAGAAGCCCATTTCATAACACATAAAGTTGTAAAGTGTTGAAATCCATAATCCAACGACTGTTCCACATAAATGACCTTCTCTCAGAATAATACCATCATAAACCATCTTTGATATCATCTACACCTTCACCCTCGTCAATATCCTCACCTACATCTGCAGGACAAGGGACCATACTCAATCTTGTATTAAAAAACTTTTACCACACATCTCTTCAACACCTTCCATTGAAATTCCTTTAATCACATCAATATCAAAACCTTCCCTTAAAGGTCCTTTAATCTCTTTAATATCCACACCTTCCCTTAAAGGTTTCCTAGTTGCATCAACATCTACACTCAAGTCACTAAAAGTGTCCTCACATACATCTGTAGGACTAGCAGGTCCATCTCAATTAGATATTAATAAGTCATTTTCATATGTCTTCTCATAACCTTCTATTAAAAAACCTCATCTCAAATCAGTATGGTTCATCCAGCTATATAAACCTAAAATCATCATATACGACTAAATGTTGAAACCAAAGCTTTGTCATCTACCTCTCCTAATCAATCATCCTCTCATACCTCATCTACATTTTCAATTGCTCCTTTTTCAAAGGCTCCTTTATTTACCATATACTCAATCAATCAACATCAAAAATTCCATCATCCTAATCTAAAATATATAATTCTTTGAAACACATGATATCTCTTTTAACAAAGTCATCATAGGGGGACTTCTCTCTACAGAGACTTTGAAAGTCTTACCTTACACACCTCCCCCTAGCTCATCTTCACCAAACCTATCTTATCAATCAAATTAGAATGTCATTACTCTAGAAAGGAGTAAACATAGAATTTTTTCCCTTAACTGGATTGTTTCATATAATATGGGTCGACCCTTGAATGCCTTGAACTTACGGCCTTTCTATTGTTAAAAAATTGACTGTCATGATAGTAGTATCATCTTATCATTGTAATGATTTGAAACCATGCGGTCTTCTGTCACTATCCTCAAAAACCTTAAAGATGAGAACCACAACTCTGTTCATCACATATTTCACATGGACAATTTCTTCCTTAGCAGGAACCCCACAATCATTACATCCATCTGCCTTATATATCAATGAAATACATGTCTTGGGGCACACATGTGTAGTCTGTGTACACATATTTCTACCCTCCTTGAAATGGTCTATTAGGATCTTGGCCTCAGCTCAAATTAAAATTCAAAAATATCTATGAATGCACCTTATAAATAATAGATTAATCCCTTGAAGGATAGCTATTTAAATATTAAAATCATATTATCAAAAAGAAAAGTAGACTGATCCCTCGAAGGACAGATACCAGTCAAAAATCATAGACCGATCTTTGGAAGGATGGTTATCTTGTAAAATCAAAAATCAAAAACATATACCATACCTTCAAAGGATGGCTTCCTATGTAAAAAGGCTTCCCGCATCGATCAACCTTCAAAAATTCAAATATAAAAAGCATCCTAGGAAAGCTTCCCACATTGATCAGCTTTCCCATTAAAGAAAACTTCCCACATTGATCAGTTTGCATCAGAATAAATGTATAGTTGGGGAATTTCCCTATGAAACCATTGAAAGGAGAACCTACTCTCCCACACAACCTACATATGTCAACCCTTTTCATGTCCTAGGAAGGTACACATTTCACTTACATCTATAACTGAGATCCTACATGTGACTACCCATTGTTAGTCATTTGATAACATTCGTTATAAAGGCCAAAAGTGCAAGGGCCTTCACTTTGTTGTTTCCCGTCACATATGTATCAAATATAGTACAAAGAAATCAATCCACATTTTTTGACCATAGTTTTGACAAATATTAGAATCACTTTACATTCAATATCAAATAACACATCATATCTAAAACATAACTTTAACAGTTGTCAACCCTGCCGCATCCAAATCCATCAATATATCTATCATCATATCAACATCTCTCAATATAAAAACAATCCTCAACACATCTCAGCATTCCATCATTGCATCAAAAACATTACATCTACTCAGTAAAATCTACATTTGTTAACCAAATGCCTCCTCAAGTGTGACACCTCTAATCAACATCAGGACCCCCATCTAGTCCTCAAAATCCTACCCTTGTGGAAACATCAAATAATGATCCTTTGACCTCATCAAATCATCATTTCATCCCCCATTGCCATTAAGTCATATGTCTATAGGACACAAACCCTTTGGTTCCCCTATCACTTGATTTCCTAGCCTCGTAAGTCCACCTTTATGGAAAAATCAAATTTTTGGTCCCTTGACCTCATCAAACTATCATCTTCTGCGTCATTAAAATCATATTTATATAAGACATGAACCCTTTGGTTCCCCTATCAAAATCAAATCATACCTGAACCTATTCAAATTAAATCATATATATCCTTATTTGGAAGTAGTTTCAAACATTCTCCACCACAAACCACCTACAAACTAAATTAGATATGGCCAAAAACAAAATATATGACCTCTCAACCATTTAACAACTTTCCCAACCCCTATAACCACTTGCAAACCTAATTATAGAAATCTAAAAAAAAAATTAATTACCTAACCATTCAACAATATCTTGATCTGTATATTCATTTTCCAACACACACAAACAAATTTCTCGATCTGAGAGGTTTTTTCAATAACTTTCCTATATTTCCAAGATCATCGGCGATTCATCCAATCACTGGCAATTCTCCTCTGTTGACAAATTCTCTATAAATATGAGTTCTAGGCCTTCAATCAGGTTAGTTTATAGCCACCCAAACTTATCCTTCGACAAGAAGTTCTTCAAAGCATCCTTAAGGCCATCTCATTATTTTATTTCTCTTCATCACTATATTACTTCTCTATCTCTTTGAGGCCATTAACACATCTTAGAGATCTTATCAGTGTATCACCTATAGCTTTCTCCTCTTGGCTATCATCACATTTTTAGCCTCATCTATTAGCACCCCAAACACCAAGAATCCTTTCCTCAGTCTTTGGAGATTGATCACACATCCAGGAGTTTATTTAGCACCAACAATATTCCCTTCTTAATGCATGTAAACATCCAACAAATCAAGCACAACCTTTGGGCATCCACAACATTCTCCTATCTGGTAACATTATCCTTTCATTCTTATTCATCAATTGGAATTAGGTAAGTATTGTTAATTTACATCATTGCCTTAATCATTTATCATTTAACAATTTTTTTCAATTTTATCTCGTCCCTTTATCAAATTGTACATATTCTGCTATAATTTCCAGTGATTCCCCTAATCACCAATGATCAGCCTCAATCATTGATAATTCCCCCAATCACTAGTAATCCCTGTCTATCAGATCATTTAGCACAACTTGTCTTTCTAATATCCAGAGCTGAATCCTAACCATTACTCTACCTTTACAAGTTTCCATCAAGTCCCATCAAGCTCATCTGAGCCATCTGCAGCATTTTATCATTTATCTATATCAAACACATTATTGTGCTCACCTTTTTTAGCACATATCCATCTACATCGTTGCTCCTTTATGCCATATTACAGCTCCTTAACTCCTTTTGGATCAGGAATAACCATTAGAACAACATATAGCCTCACACCACATCAGTCCCTTCACTTTTGCATTATTGGTTATATCATTTGTTATCATTTTACGTTATCATTATCAGATTAATTTCTTGAACGTGGATTGACATCCTTGCAAGGAATTTCACTAACTTCCAGGGACTGGCCTTTACTAGGAAATCTACCATATATTTATGTAATCCCATCTAGCTTAGTGTCTTTGAGCACATGTTTCTTAGTAGGTAAGGAGCTTGTATGTATCTTTCATGAAGTGTAACCTTCATCCACATCAATCATCGTCAATCAACATCTACGGGTATCACTAAACCCCACGTCTTCTAAGGTCAGTATATTCCTATTTTCTTGCTTAGTTAATTCAATTTGAAGGAGTAGGAAAAATTTTGAACACGCCTTATTTATAGTGACAGGTACATTGTAAATATTTGTACCATTCAAATTACATTTAAAAACATTTTCAGTATCTATCACATTTTATAAATAAATCATCACATTATCCACATAAAAAAATAAAATACCACACACTACTATACACACTCGTACATCTCATAATAAATCATGACATCCATCCATCTAAACATCTCACTTCGCCATCAAACCATAATCATCAATAATCATCATCACATCTTGTTCATCCATAATTATCCACTCATCCTACAAAATTAATAAAAACAACTATATCAAAATACCATTTAACAACATCACCTTAATCATCAATAACCAATACATAAAATCCTAAAATCATCATATAAATCACATCACATTAAAACTTCATCACAATTTAATCATCTAACATCATCATGAAAAACCTATATCAATTCATTTGACATCACCAAAAATAAATCACATCAACACATTATATCATATCAACCTACATCTACAATAATAGATACTCACCATAAACACTATCATCATGATAACATCAAAAACATTATCCATACATCATCATCCAAACATCATCAACAATATACATCACAACTAAAAAAATATCATAAAAATGCCATTACATCATCTATATCAACTCATCTAATATATCAACCATTATGCATAATAATCAAATACCATCATCAACATAATATGTGTTATCATCATAAAAACTACCAATAATGATATCATAAATATCATCAATAAAACATAACAACATATGATACATCATCATAAAATCATCATGATCATCTAATATCTAAAAAAAAAAAAAGATCATATATCATCCATACATATATGTCAAAAATGTGACCATCATGTCCGTCATATACAAAAACTTCCACATGTACACCCATCACTGCGCAGAGCTCCTTGTATAATCTCTTTCCCCATCTAGCCTAGGCTATAATATATTGGCAGTACTCCCAAAATCCATCAACTTCAATGATCTCCTCCTTGGAAATTACTCTGGATATCGTGTCTCCTCTGATATCCTCGCAGTCACAATGCCCTCGTAGTAACACATATCCTCTACCAAGCCCTAGTACTGGCATAGTTCCATTGTCTATGTTGGTTCCATAAAAACTAATCCCTGAGCATCTCCCTACATCACCTCTCTAATACCTTGGCTGTCGTATCTAACATGATATATTTGTCCTTATACCCATCCCTCTGATGATGATACCTATCTCAGTGTCGTATGGCACAATCTCTCTCCTACCTCAACCCATCAACTACCTGCTCTATCTTATCCAACTCCCCATATAGGAAAGCCATATCTACTACCATACCATCCCCCTTAGACATCATCTGACTCACCAACACTAAAAACATAGCCCCTATCTGTCTCAGCTATTGTACCTCTCTCAAGAAAGAAACACCCTTCGATCCATAGCCTTGTTATCTCCACTACCCATTCATAGGCCTTTCTTCCAACCTGTCAATATGAGTAGGTTACTATGCTCCTATCTCATGTGATCCTAAAGGACCTACACCAGAAGGTCACGCACCTATCAATCCTAACCCTGACGGCCCTACCACATCTTCCAATGATTGCAGAACATTCTGAAGTAGCCTCGTGGAATCATCAACCTACATCACATCAATATCCTACCTATCCGGACTATAGTCGGGTGCATCCTATATCGATGACTGTGCCACTACCTGTTGATCACCTGGTGACCCACCCAAAATAATAACTAGTGGTGCTCATTGTAGCTCTTCTTCCTTCTTCCTAGTCTGGGGCATATGAACCACTAATACCCATCCTTGTGGCATCCCGCTATACACTTGTCTCTATCCATGTACAAATCTCATCCCCACAAGTGGTCATGTTAGTCTAACCGACATGATCCCCTACCACCACTCCTCATACCCCTAAACTATCCCTAGATCTGTTGTAGCTAGTAAGGGTACACACGAGATAACCTACACATCATCAAAACTCACCTTGGCTACATCCATTGGAATAGGGGCACCCTAATCCTCAGACTCCCGCGTAGTCTTTGCAAATAAATAGAGACCTATAGGAATATCATGTATGACACAAAACTATCACAGAACATTATTTGGCCTATATCACTTTACCATATAAGGTTGGATTCTTATCAAGTAATATGATTCCCAGATCCTTCTCATCTACACTTGGTCTCCTGTCCATGCCGCATACTAACGATATGGTCACTATATAATGTCTCCTTCCTGTAGCTCATCTATCCTCAATCTATATAGATCCATCTCCTCCAGATGCTCTCTCCCACCATATGTATGTGCCAACCATAACCTAAGGGCTCACCATCCTATCGTTGCTGATGGATACCTATCGGCCTTCCTACAACTATGTGGTCATAGCTCCATATCTACAGTAAAATCCCTGCTCCAATGTTGTGACCTCCTCGATAAGCTACCATTTATAAGTCACGATATAAGCATTCCAATACTATAGGATCCCATTCATATATAGTATCTAACTACCAAATCAAGTACATGAACATCTACAAACCCAATACTAAAATAATGTCCTCCTCCATTGGGTAACAAAATAGAGATGATTAAAGAACACAACAACATCAGCAATCTGCTCCATCAAACCCCCTCTAAAATATAGTCCCAAGTCAATCCATATCCCTTGATGTAGGTGTTTCCTCTACATATGTCAACAACCCCAACCATGCTTTGGGCCTACTCCTACGCCACACCACCCACTCCCCCTCCACTGGGATCTAATATATGAGGTAGACATCCTCCAACGTCACTCGTCATCTCTCTGGTAGGTGGATAGAATTTACTAATCTCTGAATGTCACCTCTCTACACAGTGCATTCAATAAACCACAACTTTCTTACATAAGAGGAATCCTCACCACATGTAATAATCTGAGCACATGCAAGAGAGAATCCTCATCCTCCTCTTCCTCCTCATCAAATCCTCCTATTAACCTCCTCAATTCCACCAATCTTCAATGCCTAACCTATGTACCGTGTCTAACACTACCTGCACACATGAACCCACACGTATTAGCCCCAACACATCATTACCCATCTTTCTACCCTCTATCCCCCCATTCTACTCCTAACAAACTCTAAAAAACCCCAATCCAGGCATAGGTGCAACTATACCCTAACATAGATGCCAATTCAGCGTATAAACGCCATAACTTCACCCTCCCACATGCATTGGCACCATTATACCATAAAATAGGCACCAATTCAGCACATAAGAACCACAAATTAACCCTCCCACGTGTATAGTGCACTAAACCCTAGCATAGGTCCCACAAGTCATACATAGGTGCCAAACCATACCCCGTCCCAAGTGCATAGGTGCTAGAACATGTCCCTTCCCAAGAGCATAGGCACCAAAACTTATTCTTCCCTCCCAAATGACGCATAGGCACCATTTCTAATGCATAGGCACCATTTCTGATGCATCAGTGCCATTTTTAGCACATAGGCACCTCATTTTACCCCATAGAGCCTAAAGATTTACCTACAAAACATGAAAAACATGAAAAACAAAAAAATTAAAAAACCACATGGTACTCAGCGTAGGTCCATCGACCGACGGTTGCTGGTAACTCCTCACTCGGTCAGCTTGGTGGTCCATAATCTTCTCATAGGCCATCATGCTCTCTTGTAGAATCACCTTTATTTATCTTTCATGGTTAAAATGACTTGTTATGTGGTCCCCCAACCCTTTTTATACCCTC
Organism: Taxus chinensis; assembly: GCA_019776745.2. Taxonomy (NCBI): domain Eukaryota; kingdom Viridiplantae; phylum Streptophyta; class Pinopsida; order Cupressales; family Taxaceae; genus Taxus; species Taxus chinensis. Next base: position 56,606,275 of record CM034148.1, read on the forward strand.
TGCGACGCCCTAAAACACTCCACACACTCGTTCTCCCACCCCATTCACTCGTTTTTCCTCTTGTTTCTTCCTACCCTACCATCATCTCCCCATCTATCACCTAAAAATTGTACAAATATAAAAAATCATACAAATCTAAAAAAAAAAATTCATAAAAATGTAAAAAAAATTAAAAAATCGTAAAAATCTAAAAAATCCATCAAAAACCCATAAAAATCCTAAAAACATTCAAAAACTTGTACAAAAAACCCTCAAGCATTACCAATATATCAAAAAAATACCAAACTCATCAGACCCTAAACCATCTTTTATCCCCACATCCCGACTCCATTCCATTACTACATTTTATTTCTTCCTACATTCTTATGAATGTTTATTTTAGTTTTTGCATACTTTTCTTGGTCGATGATATGAGGTCTCTTTTGTTTCTTTTTATTTTACACAGTTCAATGATATGAGGACCATATTTTTTTATTTATTAATTTGTCTAATGATATGAGGACATGAGAATTCATAAATTTAGTCATCATGGTCTTTATACTATGATACATTTTTCTCTATGACACATCAATCATAATTGCTAATGATGTAAATGTAGACCATACGTGACAACATTATCCGTTATTCATCTCCATTCATTCATTCACTAACATCTTTTGATATTTACTTCATCCTCTCCCATCTTATTCCATCACTCCACTACCCCAGCCTAAATCTAATTGATCTTTAACAAACAAAAACTAGATCACATGAGGCATGTGGTGCAATGGCACTAAAATCAATCAAATCATGCTAATGACCAGCCAAGTCAAGAACAATCTTGATGTCCGTATACTGTGGAAATATTATTGACTAGTTAGGCATCCAATCCTTCAAATCACTAATCCTCACCCCTTTTATATCCCTATGCCTGAGGTATCCAATCTATTTTTTCCCACTTAATTTTCTTGACCCGGACATCCTCTAAATCCTCTCAAATTAATCCTTCTAATTATTTCAATTTATCATCCTCTTGGCTTGGTCATCTAATAAAATTCAACCCTTCTTCATTGAGGCACCTTATCATTTTCCACCTTGGCTGAGGCATCTCATTTCTTTTGCTGTCATCACTTTCTATACTCCCACCAATATGGTCTTCTCTTCCTTTTGAGTGATCACCCAACTCATTGCCTCTTCATTTTACCCCTCGAGGGGGCATCACCCTTACCATCTATTATGGAAACCTTATTTATTTGAATGCTCATTACTTCACAATAACCCTTCAAAGAGGGGTAAAATGTAGACATGTAAAATGTCAGCATACTTATTAAACATTATTAATCCCCTCCCTTCACTAACTCATTATTACAATTCCCATCTTAACCATATAATAATTAATCACAAGGTTAATTATTATTAGTAATACCTATTAGCACGCACACACACACACACACACACACACACACACACACACACACACACACACACACACACACACACACACACACACACACACACACACACACACACATACACATACACACACACACATCATTATTTCAATTATTCTTACTATTCACCTAATATCCTATCTCATCCTTAGTCCTCTAATCCATTATTAATATCTTATTATCCTATCACTAATCCCCGTTTTATCAATTTATAATAATTTAAAATTCCTACCCACCTACTCTACACCTATCCTACACCTAGCTTCTCCATCAAATCATATCCTTAATCACAATTAATCTCACCTAATTCTAGCCTAATCAAATGCTTCACCCTCTAAATCTAGAGGAATTTCCATTTCTAGAAGCCTCTCCAAACTTCCCTCCTTTTATTTAAAAATTTAAATATATTTTCCTCCTCCATTGAATTAAAAATTCAATGGAGACTTCTCTTAATTTCTAGAATTACCTAATTCTAGAATTCTCCATCCTTCTCATCAATTTCAACCATTGATCCATATTCTAAATGGATCAATCTCCACCCTTCATTCCTCCTCCCACAACCTATAAATTTGTCTCACAGCCCTCATGGAAGCTAAATTTGGATTATTGCAACTAAGTGTTGCAAAAAAAAATTCTGGAGAGCTCTTAATCATCAAGAATTATTCAAGAAAGATATCAATTCACAAGGGGGGGTTTTGTCCAACTAAATCCATAATCTGAAGCAAGAAATACTCATCCATTTGAGCACATATAAAGAATCAAAGAAGGATTATTATAGCTTGTAGGTAAGTGCAAGTATAATATCCTTTCCCTCTTTTTATCTTACTCAATATGAGGTAGATAATCGGTGTGTTAGATTAGAAATTAATTTATCTTGTTTCTTTGTTTTTATTTACATATTAATACTATTTTTGTCTATAGCGAGGTCTTGAAACTTGTTGAATAATTGCATAGCAGTGGCACAACCCTTTAGAATTTTATTTGATGTCTTAAAGTGGTTCTAAATGAAAGATATGAAATTTTGAAGGTTCTCATCCTACTCAGGAACCAGTCTGGGGGAGAATTTCTAAAATATGGATTGTGAGAGTTTCATCCAATGCTAAGGATTGAGATTTTACCCACATCATTATTAGAGTAATTCCAAAATTAATCTTGCCTAATCCTATCCTAATCAAATACTCCACCTCTAAACCTAGAGGCTTCCATTTCTAGAAGCCTCTCTAAACTTCCCTCCTTTTATTCAAAAATTTAAATATATTTTCCTCCCTCCATTGAATTAAAAATTCAATGGAGACTTCTCTTAATTTCTACAATTACCTAATTCTAGAATTCTCCATCCTTCTCATCAAATTTCAACCATTGATCCATATTCTAAATGGATCAATCTCCACCCTTCATTCCTCCTCCCACAACCTATAAATTTGTCTCACAACCCTCATGGAAGCTAAATTTGAATTATTGTAACTAAGTGTTGCAAAAATATTCCTAGAGAACTCTTAATCATCAAGCATTATTTAGGAAATATATCAATTCACAAGGGGGGTTTTGTCCAACTGTTGATGGTGAATCACAACACCCCTAAATGTCTACAACTCGATGGGTTGAGACTCTCAGTGCGATTGCATAACATGGAGATTTTCCCAAGTGTGGGACCTTGCGAAATCGGAAAAGCTCTCCGGATGAAGGCTGGATCCTATTCCTCTGTTCAGATGCACACGTAAGAAATGTAGAGGGTTTGCTCAAAACATAAACTAACTTGCCAAGGAGATAGGGTAAGAAGATGCATAAAATAAAACCTAAACTACAAAGGTGATGCACCGAGGAATGATGAACACTTGTCTTGCCAATAAACACAAACCATTAAAATGCAATGCAAGATCATGCACAGATAACCAAATTCACAGTGAAAGATCAGGAGGATGCAAATGAATATAGAGAGGGTTGAGAATCATCCACAGACATTCATTATTTTCTCTGAAGATTGATACAATACACCACAAAATGCCAAGAGGCAAAGTTGCATTACAGTTTTAATGGGAGGTTTGAACTCCACACATTCACCTACCAAAGAGAAGAAGGGAGGGGCAAAACAAGAATTTTAAACCTTTAGAAAGAATCCCCTCCTTAAAATTTATAGGAATAATGAGAGAGGGAAGAGAGAAGAAAGCCAAATCTACCCCAACCACCTCCAGGTTGCATTTAATTCATCTCATTATGGTGGTAGGTGAGAACCCTAGCAACCCAAAAAGTGGCGAACTGTATTTTGCATTTTTAAGAATTTTTTCTCACCCAATTATTTTAGTTGGACAAAGGACCTTGTAGGCTTTCCGAAAAGTCCAACCTTGCATGAATCTGAGCTCCCTGTGAAAAGTTATGGCCGTCTGAATATCTGGGTCAGGGTCTGCTTCCTGTCAGCGCTCAAAATGTTGTGCCTCCTGAAGGTGCACCTTGGCACATCCATCCTTATGTCGACATACTCTTACATGTGCCAAGGCATGAATTTGGTCATGTCGACACTCTGTGTCATGCGCCCTTTCCGTGCACCAAGGCACAACTTTTGCCATGTCGACACTCTGTGTCATGCGCCCTTTCCATACGCCAAGGCGCAACTTTTGCCATGTCGACACTCTGTGTCATGCACCCTTTCCGTGTGCCAAGGCGCAACTTTTTCCATGTCGACACTTTGTGTCATGTTCCCTTTCCGTGTGCCAAGGCTCAACTTTTTCCATGTCGACACTCTGTGTCATGCGCCCTTTCTGTGAGCCAAGGCGTAACTTTTGCCATGTTGACACTCTGTGTCATGTGCCCTTTCTATGCGCCAAGGTGAAACTTTTTCCATGTCGACACATTTTTACCTGCGCCATGGGCGCATCCATCTTCATGTCGACACCTCTTGTCGTACGCCCTTTACCTGTGCCTTGGCGCACCCATTTTTGTGTTGACATCCTTTGTTGTGCGCCTTTTACCTGCGCCATGGGTGTGAATTTTTTCATGTCGACACCTTCTGTCGTGCACCTTTTCCGTGCGCCTTGGTGGTGTCGGGGTTTGAATTTCTTTGATTTCCATATTTTCTTCTGCTTGTCTATATCTACCTGGGGGGAAGATATTTACAACACCAACTAAATCCATAATCTGAAGCAAGAAATACTCATCCATTTGAGCACATATAAATAATCAAAGAAGGATTATTATAGCTTGTAGCTAAGTGCAAGTCTAATATCCTTTCCCTCTTTTTATCTTACTCAATATGAGGTAGATAATCGGTGTGTTAGATTAGAAATTAATTTAGCTTGTTTCTTTGTTTTTATTTACATACTAATACTATTTTTGTCTATAGCTAGGTCTTGAAACTTGTTGAATAATTCCATAGCAGTGGCACAACCCTTTAAAATTTTATTTGATGTCTTAAATTGGTTCTAAATGAAAGATATGAAATTTTGAAGGTTCTCATCCTACTCAGGAACCAGCCTGGGGGAGAATTTCTAAAATGTGGATTGTGAGAGTTTCATCCAATGCTAAGGATTGAGATTTTACCCACATCATTATTAGGTAATTCCAAAATTATTTTATTAGGTTTTGGGGTAAGGTGGTACATGCAAGTACGTGAACCAATAAATACACTTGTTAGTGGCCTAATTAGATATATGGAAAACCTGATTTATAGGGTTTGAAAGGAATAAAACTGGAATTCGAGCATAAATTTTAAGGAAAGTCTTAATGCACTTAAAGGTTATCTTTAAATTATATTTTTTTACTTAGAAACCCCTTGGTGTGATACTTAGGTCAAGAGAACTGAATTAGGAGGGCCACAAGCTAAAGGAGTTCAAGAAGGGTTTTTTATGTTGGTCAAGGGGATCTGCATCATGTTGCCAAGTTTTCTTCATGATGTTATGATCACCCATTCCTCATTTGGTGGGGTCTAGGGATGTATATTATTTTTCTTAAAGAATATATGAGCAAAGGAGGATCACAAAAAAAACATCTCCAGCCATTTTTACTCCTAAAAATAACATACAACTACCAAAACATCTTTCATTCAAATATCATGAATTTCTTCACCATATCCTTGTTTCACCACCTAAGAGTATCGTATGACAAAATTATTTAAAAGTTAAGGTATGTGAGGAATACCTAGAGGTCATGAAGAGGTTACGCACCATTTTTGAAGACCAAGCCAATTGTAGAGCATTCCTTTTTGTCTGGGAAGGACTACCTCAAAAGTAAAGAAATACCACAAGATAGAATTAAAAACATCAGTTGGTGGATTGCCTAGAGAAGCTAGATCTGAGAAGCAAGGTGCTTCTTCGAAAGCTATCAATCCACGTTTTTAAAACAAATTAATGCTAATAAATAACATGAAATAGAGAGTCATAATGTAGTTGTATAATTTAGGTATCTCACATAAGCACAGTTACTCAAATCTTATCTAAATAGTGAATATAAGATTAAATTTAAAGAATGTGGTGGGTATCAAGGTTTCCAGGTGAGACAGGGGGTAGTATGGAGAACTGGGTGAAGTTATGGGAGGTTTTGAGGAGTTTTGGGTGGGTGAATGAGATAGCTAGTCTGGGGAAGAATATCAGACAAAGAGACGTATGCTAGTTGGGGAGCTGATTTTGGTCACTATTTTAGCTGGGATCGATTGGATAACCAATCACAGTAGGGGAAATTAGGTCTAAGGAAATAAATGAGGTTGGTTTGGGCTCTTTGTGATTGAAAAGGGGATTTGACAGGTATTGGATGGGGTATAGGAATTTAGGTGAAGGTTCAGCATGGGTAAAATAAGTGGTTGAAGGAACAAAGAGGTTCAGGTTAGTAGGTTATTGGGTAGATGGGTGACGAATGATAATCGGGTAAGAAAGGAGTTGTACAATAGAAGATAATAAGAGATCTAAGACCAAAGTTAAGAACTAACAACCTGGTTAATATACTTATTGGAAGAGTTGGATATTGGTAGATGGCGATGGTTGGTGGGTACTCATGGGAGAGATAGGATAAGATCCAGTGTCATGGAAATGAATCCTAAGTGCTTCTCTGTGTGAGTGGTTTGAGGTTATGAAGCAGTAGGTTGGTCGTTGGTGAAGAACTTGAATGCTCTGGTGCTATGTTTGATCGTCGGGTGCTTAATCAAATGTCGGGATGCGAAATGAATAATCCAAATCCAACCAAAAGAAAAGAGCCCAGGAAATGAGTTGAAAATCCTTATTTAAAGGAACTGATGGCGGTGCCTTGACCAGTGCCGACCAAGGAATAACTGGTGTCAATTAGGGAGAAGTAGTCAAATTTTCTAAAAATAACTTGTTTTTCCCTTTTTGGCATGGGTCAAGAATGGTTATGGGTTAAGAGTCTTGATTCTCATTAAATCACCCAAGAAATTAGTGGGAGAGGTAGTTGGCCATTAATATTAGGTTTATAAGAATTCTTATCCAGTTAGGGGGAGTGATTACTCAGTTTTAGTTATTAAATGGGCTTGGAATGGGTCTAAGGTGAGGTGGAGAGGTGAGGTGGAGTGGTGAGGTAATAATTAATCTAATATAGGCAATTAGATTAATAAAAATATGTGAAAGGGGTCATGACAAGGGAGTATGTAATGAAAGGGTACCTAGGGGTATCATCCTAATTTTAGGTGTCTACATTTTCCCCTTTTTTCGTGTATCTTATACTAATAAGCAACGATGAAAAAAATAAGTAGTGGATGCCCCTGATATGGGTGGAGGTTATACCCCTCAAACCAGGAACTGATGTAGTGGAAGGAAGAATTGGTGATGGGTTTGATAAGGTGGTAGGTGATGTAAAATGGGGTTAGGTGAAGGTGTAGGAAATGGTGATGATAGGGTGATTGAAAGGTGGAGGCATTCAAACACACTCCCATGCTTAGAATTGAACAAGGCACAAAGTCGAAGATCACACAAACACTAACTTGTCAATGGTTGATAGTTTATCCAAACAAGGGTGATGTGGTCTAGGTATCTAAGGTATAGGACGTGATCCCAGAAACACAATGGATCTAGGTGCAGGAATAGGTATAGGTATGTTTCGAAACACCAAAAGGTTTGGTCTGGTAAAGATAAACATAATGAAATAATTAAAGGTAAGGATGGTATGCGAAACAACACAAGTAGAATTATCACACGTTAGAGCGAGTAAGCAAGTTATTTTTTCAAATAGGTGGGGTCAGGTCGGTGAGGTTATTTGTTTTTTGATTTTTTGCATGTGTAGACTGATCGATAAGGGAAGTCTATATTAGAATGAATATTACGGTCTTCTTGAGGTCTTCGTGAAAGTAATCGATGCGGGAAGCTCCAAAAACTTTGTTTTTTTTGAAAAAATACAGATTAATCTTCTTTTTGGATAGACTAAGTATAGTATGTTCCTGGCATTTTATAGTTATCCTTCAAGGGAACATTCTACTTATAGCAGTAATAGAGAGGCATAGATGTTCATTTGAGGGAATCATCTATTTGGGAGAAGTTTGACTCAAGGAGTAGAATTTTTGTTATTCTAGAATTTTTACATTATTTTGGACTCGTAGTCATGGACAAGACTATAAAGGAGTATAGGCTTCTTTTATGAAGGAAAAACCATAGCATGAAAAATGTTAGCTATGAAAGAGGAGTTTCAAGTGATGAATGACCATGGGACTTCATCCTGAAAAGGATGAAAAGTATCCATGAGAATCATTCCATGAGTAAAGTCATGGTACTCATATTCAAGATAATGCTAAATGGTGATGGATAATCACACAATTTTTTTTGATTCATTGGTCCTAAAAAGAGGTAATTGGAAGCAGAGGTTCACTCAAGGGACGAACATATATGATACATAAAGTGATGTAGCACTTTATTCAACAATATAACAGTCAAAGATGTAAGGCATTAAGGGGCTTAGGTTAAGGTTTACCCTCAATAAAAGATAAATGATAAGCTCATGATCCATAGGTATGGGTGAAAATATGAGGTCCAAGTCAATTAAGAGAAAACTTACCTCGTTTATTTTTCTCCATTTTGATTACATGTTGATTTTCCTTCAGGACAAGATCGTTTATCTTGAATGTTTTTTCTTGAACACGTTTTTCATAGGAATTCTTAATGAACTTTTGGTAAATTTGAAGGTGGTCTAGAGCATTTAAATAATGTTCATCTAGTAGCTCGAGTTGTGATAAATGTTTTTGGTGAAAATCATCAAAGAGGAAATCGATAAGAGATATACAAAGAGATGGAATTTGGACTTCGAGAGTTGGGACGACCTCTGTACCATATACCAAAGAGAAAGGTGTGGTAGCAGTAGAGGTACGAATGCTGGTATGATAAGCCCAGAAGGAGAAAGGAATGTGTCTATGCCAATCCTTACCAATTTCACCAACCACTTTCATAAGAAGTTTTGTTGAGAGTTTTGTTAGAAGATTCAGCTTGACCATTTTCTTGAGGGTAATTTGGTGAAGAGAAATTGAATTGAATACCACAGTTGTCACATAGTTGGCATAGGGTTTTATTTCTGAATTGTTTACCATTGTTAGTGATGAGGCGATGAGGAAAAATGAAGCAAAAAATGATATAATGGTTAATGAATTCGACTCTTTTTCAGCTTTAGTAAAAATCATAGGATGGATGCCACCCTTTTAGTGTAATAGTCCATTGTTGTGATGATCTAGCAATGACATTACAAGGAATTAGCATTAAGCTCCCCAATGAGATTCAACCCCCACTGGGAAAAGGGAAAAAAGTATCTGGCGACTTGTAAGACATGACTAGGATTATGATGAAGGTTAACATGCTACCTACACTTTACATAATGTTAAATATAGTCATGGTAGTCTTGGTTTAGATTTGGCCAGTAATATCCAGTCGAAGGATATGTTTTGCAACAACGAGGCCACTAAAATTTCCCCCACAAATTCCATCATGAATTTCTTTGATAGTGTACGGGATTTCAAAACTGGTGAGGCACCGCATGAGGATATTGTCAAATCCGTGTTTGTAGAGAAGACCTCCCATGACAATGTAATGAGAGATTGTTTTTAAGAAGGCTCTTCATCCATTATGAGTGAAATCCAGAAGTAGGATTGAAAGTGAGAGGTAATCAACAAACTTCTTATACCAAACGCCACATGGGTCAGTATCGATGTTACCCATAAAATTAATGTCGAGGATAATATAAGAAGGTGACTTTAACCATTGTATTGTGAAAAACATTTTCAATTCCAAAGAAAATGAAGGTATTTGAGAATAAACACAAGCCATGGTATCTGTGAATTTTTTAGTGGATCGTGAAGTGGATTGAATGAGGAAGTGATCAAACATGGTCAAAAATAGGTCAACCTAATGTTTACACTTTTGAAGATCATCGTTATGACACTAGTACAAACTATTGACTTGGTTTACAACTAATTGAGAGTCACCAAATATGTTAATGGATTTAACATCTAAGGAAATGGCAATTTGAAGACCTAACACAAGAGCTTCATCCTTGGCTATGTTATTTGTGAATTTGAATTCTAGTTTAAAGGATAGTGGCAAAGGATCACAATTAAGAGGAATGAGGATGACCCTCATACGCCCCCCCATGGTGAAATTTGGATCCATCAAAGAATAATTTAATTTCATAAACTATATCATCAGTGGAGAGGGTGGTGATAGATTCATCAGGAAAATTGAAGTTTGAAGATTGATTCCTAGGAAGAGAAGTGTCTACAAGTTGATCCACTATGTTTTGTCCTTTGAAAAACTATTGATGAATGAACTCCAACACTAAGTGTGAAAGAAGCACGAGAAAATGAGTGGTGTGGTAATGTTGGTAAGGTTTGGCATACATGTAATGAAGAGGTGTGGTGTTGGTAACGACAAAAATTTTGTGATTAAGAAGGTAGTGGTGAATTTTTCTAGCCACAAAGACTATGAATAATCAAATATTTTCAGTGTGAGTATGTTGAGTTTCATAATCTAGAAGAGTACGACTTATGTAATAAACTATTTGTTCCCTATGTTGCTCATCACGATGAGTGGGCATGGCACCTAAGGAATGATCAATAGAAGTAATATAAAGGTAAAAAGGTTAATCATATTTAGGGGATGTGAGCACAGAAGGCTAAAGAAGGTAGTTATTCAACGCTTCGAAGGATTTGTGACACTCATCATTCTAATGGAAAGAAATGTCATTTTTAAGGAGGTGGTGAAATGGTTAACATCAGTCTGAAAGTTGAGAAATGAAATGTCGGATGGATTACAATTTTCCTTGCAAGCTATGAAGTTACCTAATATTAGTAGGTGGAGGCATGTTAATAATTTCCTTGATCTTAGCGGGATCAACATCGATGCCCTGCAAAGAGATGATGAAACCAAGGAGTTTACTTGAGAGAACTATAAAAATGCACTTCTTTGGCTGAAGGCGAATAGAATATTGGATAAGGTGGTCAAAGATAACTTTAAAAACAACTAGGTGTTTCTTGCGATGCTTAGACTTACCAAGAAGGTTGTCGACATATTCTTCCAATATGTTGTGCATGATGTCATGGAAGATGTAAGTCATAGCTTACTGATAGATAGCACCAGCATTTTTCAAGTTAAAGGACATGACACAAAAGCAAAAGGTCCCCCAAGGGGTGATGAAGGTGGTTTTGTGTTGATCTTCTGGAGTGAGTAATATCTGATTATAACATGAAACCCATTTGAGGAATTGCGATGAGCAACTCATGGACGGTATATCCAACATTCTTAGAATAGGGAAGTTCATATGTTCGACTAGGAAGAACGTCATTTTGAAACGTTTTGGTTATTTTCCTAATAGTGTTTTTGATGTTGTTTTGAGATTACCATGCAAATATTAACTCCCCCAATGGAATTGGAGGTCTGAACATGAGCTGAGTTAAATTTTCACTTATAGAAAATTTCCAAGGAGTCTGAGGACCTCTAGATACATGAGAGGTTAATAGCTCTTTCACTCAAACCAAGTGATTAATTCCTGTGACATGATTCACACATAGGACTGATCATTTCATTCACTTGTTGGAGACAAGGTATGAATTGTACTTGAGTAGTGGATTAGGTGTACATGAAATGATCTAAAAAACTCCATATTCCTATTTTTAATGATGGTTGCTTAACCAAATTATTAAACATTCGGGAACAAGTGGGTAAGAATGCATTATCTGCTCAAAATTTTCCTCCTTACATTGAGGATCTACTCCAGTTGTGAATGTTTGATAACGGATTTTCATCTCTTTGAATCCTCCATGTCTGGATTTTTGAGGAAGAGAGGGTGATCTGTTGTTACCATCTATTGAGGATAATTGCAATTCAGACAATCAGCTAGAATTGGAGGAAGATGTACCTATTGTACCTGGAAATGAGAGCTAATATCAGACCACATAGAGGAGTGCATGACATGTGTTTAATTGGGTTGAATATTCCCAAGTTGCCTATCCAAGGCCCCTACAGTGGTATTCACAAAGAAGATGTGGGGACAGAATATGATCCTCATCTCATCTAGTATTTGAGAGCTTTATAGGGACTACATGAAAAAGCCTCAAATCTGGAATCCTGATGGAATTATGATCCTAAAATGGATCCCTAAAATACACCAAGGCCTATGTACGGTCTCTATATTTGATACTTGTACAAATGCTCATAGCATATTCTTTCTCCTAGAAGCCCTGGTATAGTCAGACTAAGGGTGATGGAAGATCACCTTCTAATAGAAATATATCTAGGCCATCGTTGTTATGTTCAGGGAGTTTTTTGTGTGACATATTTACACAACCGCATGGAATTCTGAGCAAGTTATCGATGGTCATGTACACCGACGATGCCAGAATTCTGGGAAACTCTAACAGCCTGCAAATTTTTGGGATTCTAAATGATTCTTCATCCTATTCCATTCATGGCTGCCTAGGTAAAACAAACTATAAATACAAGTTTTATTCTTCATTCTAATGAGCTGAATTTAAGTGTGAGAAAAGAGGAGTTGGAGTTCTTTCTTTTTTTTTTAGTTGAGAGTTAGTTTTCATTTTTGAGAATGTTGTGAGTTACAAGTTCAAAACCTCCTACTACCTTAGAAGGAATGATGGATCCTTCATTGGAGTGGGTAGATCCCACATTGACTGTGTGCTGTGCAGGGTTGTATGTTTGGAGAATTACATAGGCATGAGGGAAGCGTATTTGCTTACCAGCTGGATTTTTTCCCACGCATTGGGTTTTTCCACCCCATAAATTGGCTTATGGATCTCCTTTGCATTATATTTCTCAATTTGTGATAAATTTATGATTTGTGTGGTCATGCACATTATATTGGTTAAAAGGAACTTAGTCAATTTCAATTCAATTATCACTAAACAAGATCTGTTAATTGTTAAAAAGAGGTAGTTTGCAGATCAAACTCTTTCACTGAGAGTGGTTCTTTTGTAAGATGCATTTCATTCTTATACTCTTTGTGAGTAGATGGCTCTAGTTGTATAGCCAAAGGTGTATCATTCAGTATCACATTATGCACAGATGATATAGATTTTTCAATTTTATAAACCCATTTAAATTTCAGGACTTGAAATGATTGCATAATAGAATGACATGTATCAAAGGAAATGAAGCCCTTATACTCAAGTTTTTGGATTCTTCATTGTAAAACATAACAATCTTTGTCATAACATTGTTTAGGCAGTTTTTGGATCAAACTCTTTCACTGAGAGTGGTTCTTTTGAAAGAGGGTATTACATTCTTATACTCTTTGTGAGTAAATGGCTCTAGTTGTATAGCTGAAGGTGTATCATTCAGTGTCACATTATGCTCATATGATATAGATCTATCAAAATTTATAAACCCATTTAAATTTCAGGACTTGAAATGATTGCATAATAAAATGACATGTATCAACGGAAATGAAGCCCTTACACTCAAGTTATTAGATTATTGTTGTAAAGCATAACAATCAGTGTCACATACGTTGGTTAATTCTATGATAATTGCAAAATGGTTTAACTTTGGGTTTTTCAAACAGATAGTGAGGATAGTAATGAGTAGGTAAAAAATTGATTAAATGGTAATCAAGTAGCTCGTACATTATATCATGTTATCTAGAATTCTCATTGAACCAAAGAGGTGTTTTGTGTTGTGGTTGCCTTAATATTCGAGATTGATCTTTTGGAACATACACATTATTTCTCTATGTAGGAATTCCACTTCACTTGTATGAGCATATGTATCTTGCATAACATGTGTATAACATTAATTTTCAATAGCCTTAGAACTATATTTATCATGATGCGTAGAGATATTATTGACATGGTCATTATATGAATCCTTTAGATGTGCCATCTTGTCCTTGAGAGATTTGATTTTAGTACTCATAACTTGAAATTGGACTTAAAAATCATGGGTGTAATGCTTGAATATCCTTATGAAATATTTCATCATTACTAATAGAAGGGGATGAAATACATCTCAAAATCAAATCTACATTGGAAGAGTATCATATTGAAAGGGAACATTGTTAGTTATAATACCTCCAAGATAATATGTTTGCATATGCGGTAACGTTGAAGCTTAAATCATATAATGAATCAATAATTTGTAACATGGGACGTGATGGAACAAAATGAAATAATATCCTCCAATTAGATAAAAAATAATATTAATCAGCACATGGAAGGCTAATTGTTAAGAGGCCATAAAGGATATGACCCAAAGGTGATGTTTAGTAGAAAATTATTGTCATCAAATGATAAAAACAAACATTAATGAAAATATACCAATGCATTGAAGGAAAAAATCAAAAAGACATATTTTGTAATCTAATTATGTGGAATAAAAACCTCCAAGGAATTTTCAAAAAGTGTATATGTTTATGATTATGCTCCAATTACTAAAAAAAGTAATTTTGAATTTCCAAAAATTGTGTAAAGAAATAAGTCAAATCAAAAGAGGTTGTTGTTCAATGTACAAAAATATACAAAAACCTGAATGGAATTTTAAAATGGAGTTGTTGTGGTCTAGAATATGTCTCAAAAGACAAGGATGTCTAATAGGGATGTGTAACAAAAAAATGACCGTCGTCAAAGGAATAAAATAGAGATTTCTAAAAATAGAAAATGATAGTTATGAAAAAAAAGGTATTTTAGAATTTGATCATCAAAAACAATAACCTCTAAGGGATTTGCATAATAGAGTGCATTTTTATGATTAAGCCCTAATTACTAAAAATAGTAAATTTGTATTTTCAACAATTGTGGTAATAATTAGGGCAAAGAAAGAGAGGTTTTCATTAAATATATATAAATGAATTAAAAAATTAGAGGGATTTGAAAATAAATTTGTTATTTTTGAAATATGCAACAAAATGTGATTTGAAGATTAGGAAGCCCTAGAAAATGATCCAAAGGGTAGGACCCACTGTGAAACGTTAAGAAATTTTATGAAAACCATATTTAGGGCATATGATAAATGATGAAAATCAGGGTTGGATCTAAATATACAATTCAAAAATGAAACCCTTAGGAAAATATGGTTTGAAAGAAGATGTTAAATTCAATCACTTGTTGGGTTTACTAAATGTTTACACCCTGGTTAGATTTTAGAATGTTATTATACAAAAACTAAAAAGGATGCAAGTCTATGCAATGGATAAACTCTTCTGATCTAATCAACTTCCAACATTGATTATCTAAAATCAGAATAATGCATTCAAGCTTGAAATGATTGGGAAATGATAAGTACTTTCTCAAATGCACAGAGAGTTATTTAGGTCAGACAAAGCACTGAAAGTTAGTTATTTCAAGGTCATGAGCAATGCGAGAATTTGGATGTGTAAGATAGTGAAACGGGATGATATGGAATTGTAGATACTTTAGTGAAAGTTTTAGATTGAAAACTCAATATGGGTGAGACCGTATACCCTTCAAATGTATGAATTTGTAACTTTATGTGTGCTTTGCTTGTCTAGAAATGATCTTCATTGCATGTTGATCTTGCTCAAAAAATCTTTGAGATGATCTGTAATAACCTAAAATAAGGGTAGAATCCCTAACAACTTATAAAACCCTTCATCGAAGCATTAACAAATGAAAAGGCCAAAATATGTGTGTGTGGTGAGGCTAGACTACCCTTGGTGGTTAGGCTCCTAGTTGCTCATCTGCTATGCCCTTAACCTATTGCTTGTATTAGGATATGAGTAGCTGACTTGTGGCTTACCATATCATTTTATTATATCATTTATAATTTCTCATGCTTATTAGGTTGGCCTTGGTGATGGCCATAACATATGAATAGTATATAAATAGGGGATTGTAGGTAGTAATTCATCATCATTGGAGCATTTGAGTATTATTGTATGGTTTGGAGGTTACCCCCTCGAAGTGGTGAAGTTATTCTAATTGCATATTGAGATAATTATTCTAGAATATTGTGTTATTTGGTGTTATATTGTTGCTCATGATCTGAATTATACAAGTAATTTCATTATAAGTGGTATCAGAGCTGCGATCTGGGTCAAAACTAGGGTAAAAAACCCTAATTTTTTATTTCCACTATATATTGTGAACCAGAGTGAATTGGTGGGAGATATTTTTACCAAAGTTGTGAAACATTTCAAGTAAGGCTCCCAGAAAATTTTAGACTTTTTGGATTTATTTTGCAAAAGTTATTACAAACTTAGGGTTTTTTCATAAAATTGCTCCCTAGGGTGCAAATTGTGAAATTTTTTCAAATTCGTTAAATTTTTGGAAATAAAAACAAAATTTATTTTGGGGTTGGTTCTTTAAGTTTTTTTATATTTGGCCGAATTCTTATCGAAATCCAAAACCCTAAAATTTGATCGTGATCCCTACATCCTACTATTTTGGGGCATCATGGCGGGGCCTTCCACAAGGGGAAAAAAGAATCCCATCACTCCAGGTAAAACACCAAAAAAGGATGAGATAGTAGTTGAGGAGTTAGAGATAGAAGATATAACTACAGATTCCTCCGGGTTAGGGTTTACTTCGACAGACCATAAAGTAAGGCAACTTGAGTTTAACCTGAGAAACCTTGAATCTAGGGTGGCCAGCAAAGAAGATGTGGATAGGATTAGACATAAATTGAAGGATTTCATGCAAAAATTTAGTACACATATGATGGGTAATCATACTTACGTCAATCAAGGTGGATCCTCAGGTCAACATAATAGACACATGAACCAGAGTGGATCTTCGAGTGTGCACAATCCAAATACGAGCACTCTGTAGGCCCGTACTATGTTTCCAAAAGTGGAGATGCACAAGTTTGATGGAAAGGATCCACTCAATTGGATCAATCAAATGGATAATTTCTTTGAACTACATCATATTCCATCAGGACAAAAGGTGACCATGGCATCTTTGTATCTCGAAACCTGACCAATTCATATGGTATTAATGGTTATGTGCTCAAAGGCAGAAAAGTGGTCTTAATGTTACATGGGCAGTCTTCACTGAAGAGTTGTAATTACACTACCACTCTAGTGTGTTAGATAATTACTTCAACCAATTAGCAAAGTTGAGGCAGACATGATTTGTTATGGATTACATTCATCACTTCCAAAACCTTTCTCTGTAGGTGGAAAATATTACTGAAGAGAATTTGAATGACCTATTTCTTGGGGGTCTTAAGGATCACATTGAGCATGAGGTGCATATGTTTAATCCTCATAAGGTTTCTGATTCGATGATTATGGAAAGAAGGGTAGAGGAGAAAATTATTTCAAGTAGGAGACAACATTTCACTTTTACTAGAGATCGCAACACCTTGGCCCCAGCACTCCCTCGGCCAGTTAGATTGACACCTCAACAAATTGAAGAAAAATGATAAAAAGGGTTATGTTTTAACTATGACAGTAAATTTGGACCCGGACATAAATGTGCTGAAAAGAAGTTGTTCTACATTGATGGGCCTAGTGAAGATGAAGAGAATAATGAAGATGCACAGTTAGAGGTCTTGGTTGAGCCAAAGGAGGAGTCAGGAGATCCTCAGCCAACAATCTCATGCCATGTAATTTCAGGTATTATCACCCCCCAAACCCTAAAGGTGGTTAGATTCCTCAAAAAACATAGAGGGTCACAGTGTTGATTGATTCAGGAAGTACTCACAACTTTATCAATCATAAGTTAGCAGTGCACCTATATTGTTTCATTTATCTAGTTCCTGAATGTCAAGTAATGATTGCTGATGGAGGTAATGTTACTTGTTCTAGAAAATTCCATAGCATTAAGCTTTCCATGGGATATTACATACTAAATAGTCCCATGTATGCAATTTATATGGGAGGAGCAGACATTGTGTTAGGGGTTAAATGGCTTACCACTTTGGGAACCATTGAGATGAACTTCCAAGACTTGTTCATGTGATTTCACTCTGAAGGAAGGACTTTTGAGCTAAGAGGCTTAAGAGCAACGTCTCCACAAATAGTAAGTTCTCATCATATGCACAAAATGCTAAAAAAGGGTGCAGAGGAATTTGTGGCACAACTCTTTTCATTGGAGGCTCATCATTCTAAGGACATTGTACCATCAGATATGCAAGCAGTGTTAGATGCACACTCTGTTGTATTTGAAAATATACCAAAGGTCTTTCCTCCAAAGAGAGATCATGATCATGATATTAAGTTATTACCAAGAAGTCAACCGCCTAACATCAGACCTTATAGGTACCCATATGTGCAAAAGAGTGAAATCGAGAAGATTGTACAAGAGATGTTGGAAGCAAGAATCATCTGCCATAGTCAGAGTGCTTATTCTTCTCCAGTAGTGATGGTACAAAAGAAAGATGACATGTGGTGCATGTGTCCTAATTATAGGGAACTTAATAAGTACACAATCAAAGATAAGTTTCCTATTCCTATTATTGATGATTTGCTTGATGAGTTGCATGGTGTTGTTTATTTTACAAAGCTTGATCTTCATTCGGGATATCACCAAATTAGAATCCAAGGATGAGGATGTTCATAAAACTGCCTTTCAAACACATGAAGGCCATTATGAATTCCTAGTAATGCCTTTTGGACTCACAAATGCACCTTCTACATTTCAAATTTTGATGAATTCTATTTTTAAGTCATTCCTGCGGAAGTTTGTCATAGTGTCTTTCAATGATATATTGATTTATAGCAAAACATGGGAGGAACATTTGCATCATGTAAATAATGTTTTGGAAACCCTTAAGCAACATCAACTTTATGCAAAACCCTCTAAGTGTTCTTTTGGACTCAAGGAGGTTGAATATTTGGGTCACATTGTCTCTCATGAAGGGGTTAAAGTGGATCCTAATAAGATCAAAGCCATGATGGACTGGAAGGTTCCAAAAACCCTAAAAAATCTACGAGGATTTTTGGGGCTTACAGGTTATTACCGAAGATTTGTAAGGCATTATGGAAGCATAGTTGCACCTCTCATGGATTTATTAAAGAAGGATTCCTTCCATTGGAGTGAGGATGCAACCAAAACATTCGAGAAACTAAAGGAGGCCATGTGCACCACTCCAGTCTTGGCTACTCCAGATTTTTCCAAAACATTCATTGTTGAATGTGATGCTTCAGGGGTGGGTATGGGGGCAGTTCTCATGTAAGAAGGTCGTCCTATTGCCTTTTTGAGCCATCAATTCAAAGGTAAGAATCTTTCCAAGCCGACTTATGAGAAGGAAATGTTAGCCATACTTCATGCAATAAAGCAATGGAGACCATATCTCATAGGAAGACACTTTAAAGTGAAGACAGATCATGATAGTCTGAAATACTTCTTGGAGCAGCATTTATCATCTGAAGAACAACAAAAAAGGGTCTCCAAGATGTTGGGATATGATTTTGAGATTATCTATATGAAATGGAAGGAGAATGTAGTTCTGGATGCTCTATTGCAGAAAGATGACTCAACTGCAACCTTGTTATGTGCCATATCCATATTACAGGAAGATTTGATAGACGAGGCAAAGTCCAAATGGAGAAATGACCCAACCACACAAAACCTCATTCATAATCTCCAGAATGATCCAAGCATGTCTGAAAAAATTATATTGAAAGGGGATGCTTTATGGTATAACGATAGATTATACTTATGTAAGAACTCCACTCTTAAAAATAGGATTCTATCTGAGCTTCACTCTTCTCCAGTAGGGGGGCACTCTGGATTCTTGAAAACTTATCATTGAGCCAAATAACATTTCTTCTAGGAAGGGCTCAAAGGGGATGTCCAAAAATTTGTGGCAGAATGCATGGTTTGTCAGTAAAATAAGGGTGAAACAGTTCAATCCCCAGGTCTTCTATAGCCTCTATCTATTCTTAGCCAGTGGTGGGAAGAGCTTTCCATGGACTTTATCACAGGATTTCCTAAATCTGAAGGAAAAAATGTCATCATGGTTGTGGGGGGAATAGACTCACCAAATATGCTCATTTTTGTGCCTTGGCACACCCATTTGTTGCAAGCACGGTAGCAACAGCCTTCATGGACACAGTTCAGAAGCTTCATGGGATACTAAAGATTATAGTAAGTGATCGAGACCCTATATTTACTAGTAATTTTTGGACTGATTTATTCTCATGTTTGGGTACTCAGTTAGCTCATAGCTCTTCTTATCATCCCCAGTCTTATGGGTAAACAAAATTTGTGAATAAGTGTTTGGAGGCTTATCTTCATTGCTTTACATCAGATAAACAAGCAAGATGGGTCCAATGGTTACCACTTGTAGAATGGTGGTATAACACTTCCTTCCATACTTCATCTAAAATGTCTCCTTTTTTGGCACTCTATGGGTACCATCCACCATCCATCACATCATCATTGAGAGGAAAACCACAGGTTAGAGCAATAGAAGAAAACATTCAGTATCAACAAGAGGTCCTCTCTAGTCTCAAGGAGAACTTTGTCATGGCACAAAACCGCATGAAGCAACAAGTTGATCAACATCGCATGGAAAGGAATTTTGAAGTTAGTGATTGGGTTTTTGTGCGGTTACATCCATATAAGCAAATGTCTTTGAAACAACAACAAAAGGATAACAAACTTTCACCAAAGTATTATGGTCCCTATCAAGTATTACAGAAGATTGGTACTGTAGTATACAAATTAGAACTTCCACAATCCACTAGAATACATCTAGTCTTTCATGTTTCTTGCTTGAAGAAAGTAATTGGACAGAGAGTATTAGCCCAAACAGTGTTACCTGAGCTTAATGAGGAGGGGAGGGTCATCTTGGAACCTGAATGCATCCTTCAAACACGTACTAAAAGATTGAGGACACGGGTTATTACTAAGTACCTGATCAAGTGGAAGAATATGGACAATGAAGATGCAACATGGGAAGATATGACATTCCTGCAGCAGCACCCAGAGCTTCTCAACATTGGGGAAAATGTTTCTTTGAAGGGGAAGGGCATGCTACGCCCTTAACCTATTGCTTGTATTAGGATATGAGTAGCTGACTTGTGGCTTACCATATCATTTTTTATATCATTTATACTTTCTCATGCTTAGTAGGTCAGCCTTGGTGATGGCCATAACATATGAATAGTATATATAGGGAATTGTAGGTAGTAATTCATCATCATTGGAGCATTTGAGTATTATTTTATGGTTTGGAGGTTGCCCCCCTCGAATTGGCGAAGCTATTATAATTGCATATTGAGATCATTATTCTGTAATATTGTGTTATTTGGTGTTATATTGTTGCTCATGATCTGAATTATACAAGTAATTTCATTACATATTGGAATAAAGAAGAGGAAGAGAAAAATGAACCTTGCCATCATGTTGATAGGTCAGAGGTCCCAAGGATATGGTGTTCATGAAAAAAAATAGGTGTAATGGATTTGAGGTCTATAGACTCTATGGGAGAAGGTGGCGTGATAGATGAGGAAGGTAAGGAAGGCTTGTCATCTTCTATGAGGGTGATTCGGGCCTTATTAGGAGGAGGTTAATACAAGACCACAATGGTATTTTTGTTTCTTAATCATGCATAATATGACAGTGTGACAACCTTGTTCATAACGACTAAAGCTAAATCCTTTCTAAACGCAATGGTGAAGAAAAGTGAATGTGAAGCTACATTTGGTGAGGTAGGAGAAGTTGGATGAAAAAGGTATGGTTTGGAAGGGTGGTTCAATGGAATAAGAGGAAGTGGCAAGCACCCCATAGGTTAGGTTAGTACAAAGGTGGGGAGGACCATATAGTATGAACTCTCCTATATGATAATCATAATGTGGGTGTTTATGTAGTTTTTTGTACTCCTGAGGAGTAAGGAGTGCATCAATATTGAGGAGGAAATATTCTTTGAGTGTGAGGCGTTGAAAAATGACTACCAAGGGGTTTGTGGGTGGCAGGTATAGATGTGTTATCTGAAGCCATAGATTATTGGGCATCAGTATAGGGTGGAATATGAGGGTCGATAGGTGGGTTAGATGAGGAAGGTGAAGCAGCTGAAATGGAAGATGTGGTAGATGCCTTAACTAAGATTAGAACATCATTTAGAAAGTAAAGCATATTACAGGTTTTGAAGGAGGGATCTTCTTGAATGGTTTAAGGTTCCCCTTCATATTTAAATTTGAGGCAACAGTGAAGGTTGGAAGGTACACAAGCCATGGTGTGAATCCAAGGATGGACTAGCAACATGTTATACTAGAACTCTCCTTCAAAAACATAGAAAAGTTTAGGAATAGTTCGGGGAACCACGTGAATGTGGAGGACAATGGTGCCAAGTGTAGTGGTTATGGCATCTTTAAAATATCATAGTATGATGGGATTGTTAGACATATAATTAGCCAGTATGCGTATTTTTTCATAGGCCTGAGAAGAGATGATGTTTATGCTAGCGCCCCCATCAATCATAACACGCTTAATGTAAATATCATTAATGTAAGATGAAATGAAAAGAGAAGGATCAGGATCATAAGGTTGTGAAGGGGAAATCTTTTATTTAGAGAAATTAATGGAAGAATTTTGATGAGGGGCAATGAGGGCGGCGATATGTGAAGTTTCATTGGGTGGAACCTTGATAGATTACAGGACCTTAATGAGTGCTTCTATGCCCCCCTTCACATTTTTCCATGCCTCCAGCTCTTTCAATACTTTCCCTAACACTTCCCCTGTGATTTTGGGCACTTGATCTGATGTGATTTCTTCTACCTTATCCTTCAGTTCCTAGATCACCACTGCTAACTCTGCACAAAGACCCTTGAACTCATCCATGCGTTTAGTAATGGAGTCCCAAAGTTCACCAATTTGGAACTCTAACTTCTCATGCTTGGTATTTATTTTATCCTTATACATAGTAGTGTCAACAATTAAATGTGCACACTCAGACTTATTAGTTGGGATCTTCTCTTGCAATGCCTTGAGAGCAGTTTCTTCCTCTACTACCCATGCATCGACTATGGGCTTGCATTTTCTATAGTTGTTAAAGCCCCTGTTTGCCAAGATATCTTTCTCCTTGAGTTGGGTGAGCAAATCCTCCAACTCCAAAACGTTTGCCTCAACTGTGACTTTGTTATTCTCCTTCTCCTTAGCGAGGTCTACATTTATTGGCCTCACGTTATCCTTGACATTAGTCAGTATCATTCCCACCAAGTCTTCCACATACTCCATCTCATCCCCATAATCTTCCCTTTCCTGGCTTACCAGCATTAGACATTGCTCCAAGATACGTTTGACTAGGGTGCCAACTCGATCATAGGCCTCTTTTGTCCACACCTACTTGCCATTAAGTCCACAATGTAGTTTCTCTACCTCCTTTTCTTTTTCTTTCTTCATCATGACTAAGGCTCAAATAGTGGCCCCTACATCCAAGCTATATTGAATCACCTCTGAGGACATCTTCTGTAGAGCATTACATGCCTTCTCATCTATGAAGTGACTAGGATCTGCCACTTTGTATGTCTCTCTTCCCTTATTCTATAGATGAATTATCTAGATCGCGTGATCATTGACCTTAAATTCAGGCTCCTCTTAATGGCAATGTAGGTTCCAGCTTATCATCTTCTTAGTCCTTGGCACACCCCCTTCTTGGTCTAAAATATCCCATACATGCAATTTTTATAGGGGGAGGGTACCTTAAAAACTCACATGCAATAATTTTGTGGGGTCATCCACAAAGTCCATATGTGGGGACATAGGTGTTCACTTCTTCCTTATTGCATTGCACTTCATGCGTTGTTTCTTTTACTCTAGAACAAATTCTTTATCCTCTATTATAACAGAGTCCCCCTTACTTTCTTCCTTTGGATTAGTGGGGTGTGTAGGAGAATAATCTTGCGTTGGACTCTCTGTTTTTTCCACATAATTAGCCTTCTCCTTGGCATATGCATCAACCGCCATCTTGGTGTCTACCTCAATCCTTCTCTTCTCTTGTGCCTCGATCTCAGGCTTGAGTTATTCCCTGAAGGTCGCATTATCTTCCTCTGAGCTTATTTCTTTTGCCAAACTTACAACCTCATGCACCTTTTATTTATTTTGTTTTGGCTCCTCTCCTTCAGGTAACTCACCTCTCTCACACCTTGCCTCTGAGCCCTCAACATTACCCAATTGTGATGAACAGTAAGTGCAGGAAGTTGATGGACAAATATAGGGTCATCCGTGGACATCATATTGCAAATAACAACATAATATCAACTTGTAGGGATTATTAGCAATACATACACTCAAATTAGACAAAATTATATTAATATGAATTGTAGCATCCGAAATCTAGTTTCTAAACAACTAAGTTTTTGAAAAAATGGACAAGTTTAGCTATATTAAACACTCAAAATTCAATGACTTGGTATTTTTTTTTAAAACGCCGATAAGATTATAGTCCGTTTGCCCACAATTTGGATGACTAAAATATGATATATATTTTTTTCCTTTGGTGAGAAGTTATATGACACTATCTATCTTGGGATGGATTTTATTTTGTATTTTTTTGAGTATATTTTATTTTTTATGATTTTTTTCCGTGAAAGTGGTATGAAAACATAAAGAAAACAGAGCACTTTCCGTTTGCCCACCATAACTTCATCAAAAATATTGAAATCAAATAAAAAAATTTGAACATGTATATAATTTCACCACGGTTGGGATGGTATAAGTTTTATCACATTCTAATAAGTGAAATAAATTTTGCAGTCTTAAACGTAGACATAAACATTCACAGGAAAAAGTGTCTTAAAGACCTACTATTAGTAAAAAATTATAAATGATATTTATCCTCTTCTATTCACTTTAAAATCAGTATTTATACAAAGCTAATAGTCTCCCCTATGCAATGGTACCATTTTTATGACATAGTTTTTACTTTTCGGCATGGTTCAAGTCCGCGGAAGACTAAATTTGATGTTTTGCTATTTTTAATGTAAAATTCAGGATTTGATGTCCACTTAATTGTCCCCCAACTTGGTGCACTTACCCGAACTTGTGCCCCCACTGCTACCTCAGTGCGTATAGTATTTTCTTTTCCTAGAAGTGTCTAACTTCCCTTCATCCTCTTCTTCTTCTTCTACTAATACATCCTTATCTGCCTGAACCACTTTTATTGGTGGGATAAGCACTTCTAGTGTCCTTAGGAAGGTGGCATCCCTAACTTCCATTTCAACTCCCCCTTGCGTCTTGGGTGCAGCTGTATAAATATCATGTGGATGTAACCATTGATGGTAACATTGATCTATGGATACAAATCTAGAAATTCATACTCTAGGGTCTCCACATATGTTGGCCTTGAGTTATACTTGTAGGTTGTGCGCAGGGTATAAACATTAACATCCACCTTATCAACATCAAAGGTTAACTGTTGCACATCCTTCAGTCAGTTCATGGCACACTTCATATATTTAGCAATGAATGAAAATAGAAGTTTTCACCACGGCCCCAACTCTCCTTTGGTCATCCTGATATGTGCTAAACAGAAGTGTTGCGTAACTGCAAACTACATCTAGTCCCCAAAAACATGAGGTAGTTTGTGTAGGATGCATCATTCATTTTCAAAATCTCTGCATAGCCTCGCATACCACTTGTTCATTTTTGCCTTATATGTATTGGAAATTCTCCCATCACAAGTGAATTTCTTGAATTATACAGGCAGGAGACAGGTGCACCGGTGGGTAAAACCACATGTTCTCTTCTAGTCCATCTGGGACATCAACTTCCTAGAATACAATTAATAGCAGTATGGACCCCCAAGTTATTTTTTCTCCTAGGTGATTCTGCACTCGCACCTCCTCGATGATACTATCTACAATAAATTGTGCAAAGTTGTAATGTGTCCTCTTGGACACTTTATGGGCCACATACAAGAATCTCCTATTAATGTCCACCAACCTCTCAAATGCACCCAACTTGCAACTAATGAGTCAGGAAGAAAACTCTTAAACGCTAGGTTAGGTAGGTCCATAATAACTTGTGCCCTTCCCCCTATCTCATAGTTTAATTGTTTGGCTAATTCTTCCACTTTCGCAGTGGCACCCCAAATCAAGGGCCATGTCTTCACCTTTGTTTTGGCCGGCCCATTACCCTATGGAGTTAAATGCTCATGATTCTCATCCTTCTCCCCGCAAAATAGAAAAAGTCTTCATGCACTCATGACATCAACCATCTAAATAGCGGTGTGGGTTTAGCAAAAAAGGGCAACCCCCAAGCTTCAAACCCCAATTTTCTACAAGTACTTCTTCACTAAATCATCTACCCTAGGTTTCCTTGTTCATCTAACCTTGGGATCTCTTTGTATAGATATGGCCCAATCAATTCATTGTAGTCAATGGTTTTGTGGTAGAACTCACTAATTTTGGAGTCTATATACCTTCGAGCTCCACTTTTATACCTTACTAACCCCTGGGGGATACTTTGCATTTACGAATAAACTTCCACGGGTTCTTCCTTTTCCACTATTGGTTTCTATTCTTACCTTCTTTAGTGACATCTCCTTCTCTTCCGAGTGTCCGAGGGGGTCTTGATTTTACCGTCAAATGAAATTGAAAAGTTAAATACTGCTCTCTCATGTAAACCATTGTGATATGTTGTTGCTTTCTCATGCTAGACCTCAAGACATGCCACAATTTGCACAATCTCAAGAGTTCGTGAAAGTATCTCCTTCCTTCTCAAACCCATCATTGCATCCAAGTGGTGCACATTGAATTTTTTAAGGTAAGTAGTAAAATGAGTTAGCCTCCCTCATTTATAATTTCATAACACTTAAGTCCCTCCGACCCACGTGTTGTATGACCACTCCCTAGTTTTTTGCCTCTTGGCCACTGCAATACTGTATCGACTCTTGAGCAATAATATATGTGTTGTGATTGACTCTCGACCCTCTCATGTATTCATTGCTGTCATTTTGATCTCTTATTGCAGTTTGGTTACCTGTGCATGGTGTTTGTATTGCATCTATGTGGTCTGTGTTAAATTTGCAAAACGAGTGTCTAACATTCCTCGGTGCATCACCTTTGTAGTTTAGGTTTTATTCTATGCATTTTCTTACCCTGTCTCCTGGGCAAGTTAGATTAGGTTTTAGCAAACCCTCTGCATTTTTTTTGTGTGCATCTGAACAGAGGAATAGGAACCAGCCTTCTCTGGAGAATCTTTTCTCATCTTTACAAGTCCCACGCTTGGAGAAAGGATTCCATGTTGTGCAATCACACTGGATGCCTGAACATCAACCTAGAAGCCTGATTTGCATCCAGGGGTGCTGTGAGTCTGCAACAACAGTTTTGGCACGCCCGGTGGGGACTAGAGGTCTCATTTTTATTGCAGCAAAGTTGATATGCATCTGCTGCTGCAGTTTTCTTGCTTATAAGAGCTATTATTTGCATATCTGGCGACTCCAAGGGGAAGAATCAACTGGTTTCAGCAGTGCAGGCCTGAAAACTCATGAGAAGAATCACCACAAGGTCAAGAGTGGAGAGAAGAAGAAGTGTTGTTTGAATACCTGCAGTTATCTCCAAGAAGAAGGCAAAGAGGAAGAAGGATTCAAAGGTCTCCATCTCTCCACCAAACAGAACTCTCTCAACTCCTCCACCTGACAGGCCTTTCATTCAGTATACAAGAGTTTTAAGACCGATTAGAATGGCTCAGAACAATCCCTACGTCAACTTCACAGGCAGCAGCCCACTTGCTCTCAATGCACAGCATCCAGTTCCTATTGCAACCTTGAAGAACATTCCCTACTTCACCGGAAAATCAGACTACTCCAGGTGATCATGTTAAAGATATTGCTAACCTTTGTGCAATCCATGAAATCAATGAAATGCAAGTGGCTGTCAAGTTACTGGCATCTTCCTTCAAGGGTAAAGCATTACAATGGTTTAGGAGCCTTGGAGCTGGTTCTATCACAAACTGGAATCAGCTGTGTATTGCACTTCACGAGCAATTTGGAGAGAAGGGAGACAACTTGTCTCTTTTGGAGCAGCTGACAACTATCAAGAGAGCCCCCAACGAGCAGCTGACTGACTTCAACTTCAACTTCAGATTTCAAAGGTCTTGGGATAGGGATTCCAGTGGCAGTCAGGCCAACACAGCAGAAGGTGCTTTTCTATATTACCTTAAAGCTTTGAATTCTGATATTTCTATGTTAATTCAGTCCATGGGAGGCACAACAATCCCTATGGCTTATAGCATAGCATTGCCATTAGAGCCGAAAACTGTCTTATTCAAGCTGGTAAACTGGCTCCTAGGCCTCCCATGCCCTTGTATCCAAACTTAGAAAATCCAAGCACTAGTCAAGCACCCACTTTGGCTCCTGTTCCCACTCCTAGAAATCAGAGTTCAAATGAAGCTTCCACTTCATCTCCAAGTGCTTCAAATGAACTCCAAGAGGTCATGAAACAGTTGCAAAATTTGGGAAATGAGCTGGTTACTATTAAGAGGCAACAAGCCCAAGGTTTCAGACCTTCCTATCAACCTCAAGCTCAGCCTAATAGGCAGCCATACCAACCACAAAAAGACCACCTCCAGTTGCAAATGTGAATCAAACAAGGCCCCTCTAATAGACCATTCCACCCCTATAATCCAAATGCTATATCTGCCTCTAAGGCATTAGTGCCAACACAGAACAACATTGCTCAGGAATATGACTGGTGCTTTCCATGCAACGAGCCTCATAACCAATCCATGTGTTTCAATGGTGCTCTCAATCAAGCACTGATGGTGACAACTACTGGTGTGGAGGGGAGGGCAGTCAAGGAAACAGTCAACAACAAACAAGAAACATTCCAACAGCAATCAGCCCCAAATGACACCACGTTGGTGAACTGGCAAGCAGAAGATTTTTCTGTGGCATGAATCAAGCAGTTTCTCAAGGTGTCGCAGCCAACACAAGGTCAAAGAGGAGAAATTTGGGTGAAGAACAGCCATTAGCCCCCCAGCCAATCCACAACCTTCCACGGCTCCACAAATGATTGGCAAGCAGAGTCCAGTTTCAAATACACAAGGGCAGCCAAGAACAGCCCCTAGGCCAACTCAAATGCCAGCTGTTGCTGCCCACGTACAAGGAGTAAGTGTACAAACCAAGGGACAACAAAAGGATACTTCATCCCCGTTCAGTATCATTGAACAGATGAAGAAGACTAACGTCAATATATCAATGTGGGAATCCCTATCCATCCCAGGACAAAGAGATCTGCTGCAAGCTGCCATGAAGGATTGGACAACTTCGAATCAGCAGGTTCAGATGCAAGACAAAGTGCTTACAAATGCTGCCCAGCCTGAAGGAAGCCATGGAGGGCAACAAGGTAAAATGTTGAAGCCCCCTCCTTTCTATGTTTCATTAATCATTGGGGATAAACTAGTACACAATTGCATGATTGATTCCGGGGCAAAGTAGCTCAGTGATGCCCAAGCAAATAGCTGATCAGCTGGGTCTCCAATATGAAGTAATATCTAAAGGGGTAGTAGTGCAATTGGCTGGGACAGCAATAGCAACAGTTGGAGTGATTAAAAACTTGAGTCTTAACTTGCATGCATGTCCAAATGTTGTTGTCTTACAAAATATATCAATCATAGACCTTCCACCACTCTTTGCCCTTTGCTTGTCAAGGGGACTTCTTCACAGCCAGATTTGGGGGTATTTGTCTGCTGATTGGTCTCACATGCTGTTTAGAACAAGGTATGGAACTAAGGCTACAATTAGGTCTGAACCTATTGCAAACTTCCATATTGAGCCTTACACTCCTAGTCAGATTAATGCCAATTGCTCAGCATTTGATCAAGAAGATCACCCTAGTACTGATGAGGCTGACACCAAGGTTGGAAGTATCCCGGACCTAACTCTTGATGAATGGGCAAACAAGATACATGCTTTTGATCCCTATCAAGAAGTAGAAGAATATGAGCTGGGAGTCTATTGTATACGCGAAGAAAATCAACCTGTTCCTAACATCACCAAGCCAAGCCATAATGATGACAATGAGGTATGGCGGCTTTTTTTTTACGGATCAAGGAGTAGGCAAGGTGTAGGGGGTGGAGCCATGCTTGTTTCACCTCAAGGCATCAAATATTATTCAGCTTTTTTTCGTTTCCAGTTTTCTTGTTCAAACACACAGCTGAATATGAGGCCTTGATTCATGGACTTCATTGGGCTAGGAAAAAAGGGGATAAATAACTTGCAGGTCGGGGATAGCGAGCTAATCGTCAACCAAGTTAGAGGACAACATGCTACGAAGAACGACTTGCTGAGGAGCTACAAGAATAGGGTATGGGACCTCATTGAGGATTTCGAAGCTTTCAACATTGTGTCCATACCCAGGAAGAAAAAATGAAGCCGCGGATAGGCTCGCAGCAGTTGGAGCAACGTTTGATGTGGTTGACAACATCAAAAGGAAAAAAAAAACACAGCCACATATCCATGTGATTGTGAGGCCAGCAGTTCCAGATAATAACACAAGCTGGCAGGTGTTTTTGAAAACGATCAACAGATCGTCAATTTTCTACAGAAGAGGCTGAATTCTCAGCTAGAAATCAGGACATATTAGAGCAGCAGTATGGGGATCAAGTAGTGCAGCTGCGGACAAACAAGCTTCCTAAGGGTTTAGTAACATTGGAGTCTATCTTCAACCCTAACGACCAGTTCCGTAGAGAAAAGGCTAACATACAGGTCAAGAGAGAAGATTCAGAGCCAATTCTGGTTGGGGAAGGCAAAACACTTCAAATTGGTAAAGTGGCCACTGAGCAAGAAAAATCAGATTTCATACAGCTTTGCCAAGAATTTCCAGATGTCTTCGCTTGGAGCTATGAAGACTTGAGAGGATTCAATCCGAATTTGGCACAACATACCATAGAATTGGATCCAGATGCTAAACCCATCAGGCAGAAGCAGAGACCTGTCAACCCTCACATTGAGCCTCTAATGAAGAAAGAGCTAAACAAGCTAATAGAGGCAAGCATTATATTCCCGATCAAGCACTCAAGCTGGGTTGCAAACTTGGTTCCGGTCAGGAAGAAGAGCGGAGAAATCAGGTTGTGTTGTGTGTGGATTTCCGGGACCTCAATAGGGCATCTCTCAAAGACCATTACCCACTTCCTTCAATGGAACAAATATTTGCAAGTAGTATCCGGTTCAGAGAGATTCTCTCTCCTAGATGGCTACTCAGGGTATAATCAGGTGATGGTGAAAGAAGAATGACCAATTCAAGACAGCTTTCACCACCAAATGGGGGACCTATGCCTACAAGAAGATGCCATTTGGACTATCAAATGCTGGAGCCACCTTCCAAAGGGCAATAGATATGGCATTTAAAGGGTTGATCAACAAAATAATTTTGATATATCTCGATGACATCACTGTATTCTCAAAAAATGCAGCGGATCACCTCTATCATTTGAGGCAAGTATTTCAGAGATGTAGAAGATTTAGGGTATCATTGAATCCCAAAAAGTGCATATTCTTGGCTCACGAGGGAAAACTTCTAGGCCATATTGTTTCAAAGAAGGGTTGACGATTGACCCAGAAGGGTTGAAGCAATTAAAGCATTGCCATTGCCAAGTCACAAGAAGGCTCTTCAAAGCTTCTTGGGAAGGATCAATCAATTTTGTCCGCAGGTTTGTTCCAAACTTTGCAGCTCTCGTAAAGCCAATAACGCTGATGTTAAAGAAGAGCATGGCTTTTAAGTGGACATCTGAAGGCAAGGAAGTTTTGAGGCAATAAAAGAAGCTATATATCTCAAGCCCCAACTCTCGTCAATCCAGACTTCTCCAAGGACTTCGTGCTATATGCCTTTGGTGGTGGAGACACAATTTCTGCAATCCTGGCACACACAAAAAAAAAGAAGGATTAGAACCCATTGCCTTTCTTCAGTCAAGGCTTGGAGGAATACGAAACTAGATACTCTTTCATTGAAAAGCATGTACTTGCAGTGATCAGAAGTTTAAAGAAATTCAAGCACCTAGTCTCAAACAACAAGATCCAATTATTGGTCTCTCATGCGGGAGTCAAGGACTTCCTTCTAAACAAGGATCTGAATGAGAAAAGCGTGCAGGGTGGATAACTCGTGTCATGGAATATGACATCGAGATCAAGGTCACCAAACTAGACGAGGGGAAAGGGACTATGTGAACAGCTAGCCTTGAGGAACAGAAGTTTGAAGCATGATGAAAAGAGACTGTCTTGGTACTACAGACAGATGGCCAAGAGTGGAAAATGATGATGAATTCCCCTACTCCTTGTTGGACTCAAGGTATATGATACACTTCCTACAGACAGGCTATGCCCCCCAGAAATGAGCAAAGACCAAAGAGGAGATACTTCAGATTACAAGCCATTCCATATGTGCTTGTTGATGGTGTTTTGTTCAAGAAAGACATCAATGGGGTTCTATTGAGGTGCATTGGGACTGGTCAAATTGAAGGGTGTTACGAGATTTTCATGATGGAGATTCTGGAGGACATTTTTGCCCCAAGAGTAACAGCTCTAAAAATAATAAGGCAGGTTATTATTGGCCCAAATGTTCAATGATTGCTATACATGGATAAGAAGTGTAAGAAATGTGCATTCTTCACAGGAAAAGAAAGACTAGCAGCGCCCTTCCATTGCACATCTCTTTGACCACCATTTCATGCAATGGGGTTTGGACTTCATCGGGGTCATCAACCCAAATTCAAGCCAAGGCACAATGGATTTTGACACGGCAGACTACTTCACCAAGTGGACTGAAGCAGTAGCACTCAAAGAGGCAAATGAGTCTAGCATATACTAGACTTTTATGAGGAATAGTGACCAGGTTGGTGTGCCGGCCACAATCATATCAGACAATGCATTGGCATTCATTAGGTTCCAAGACTGAATGGGCTGTCAAGAATGGAATCTACTTGAGCACCTCTTCCAATTATTACCCTCAGGGTAATGGCCAGGCAGAGTCTACAAACAAAAACTTTTTAAGATCATTAGGAGAACTCTTGATGAGAATCAGAGGTCTTGGCATACCAAGCTAAAATCAGCCTTATGGGCTGATAGGATCACTCCCAAAAGATCCACAGGTAACTCTCCATTCAGGCTTGTCTATGGAAGAGAGGCAATCTTGCCCATGTCACTTGAGTTGCCACATTGGAACTCATGAAGCAGTTGGAGAGTGGCTTGAATTTGAACCCATGGAGGTGAGGTATGCAGAGTTGATGGAATTGGAAGAAAGAGATAGAAATCAGGCATCCCAAACAATTGAAAAGATCAGGCTTTGATCAAGAAAAGACCTTTGATAAGAAGGCAAGAGAAGATCTTTTCAAGTTGGAGGGGATCTAGTGTTGAAATGGGATGTGGACAGGGAAAAACGGGAAGGCATTCAAAATTTGATGCCATTTGGAGTGGCCCATACATGGTCACGAAGTGTAAAGAGCAGCAATGCTTTCCAATTGGCCTCATTGGACGGTGAAGAACTGCAGATTCCAGTAAATGGAATCTATCTCAAACATTGCTACTAAAAAATAAAAGGTTCACCCTTGTAAATATTAGCCTAGATTTCAATTCCTCTAAGTGCGTATGCACATTGTCTTGTTGTAGTTAGGTTTCAGTTTCCCTAAGTGCTTTGGCACAGGTTTTGTTGCTCCTAGATTGGTTGAGTTTTTTACAGTTACAGTTCAGCGTGCTCTCGTAGAGGGAGTTGCATCAGGCTCGGGATCATTTCAGGTTATTGGTTATGCTTATGACTCCATGCCCAATGGATCGCTAAAAGGCCACTGATCTTCTACCTAGCAGGCAGGTGACCCCGAAAAGTCACCAAATTGTTATCCAAATTTCACCCCCCAGAGTTAATTTGATAACATGCATCAGAGTTTTTAGTTCCAAGCAAGTAGATTGATTCAGGAGAAAAATCGTAAAATTGGCTAAGTCCTGCTCAAGGCCACCTTTGGGACAGTTGGAACAATTATACGCGGAAGGCGCGGATCGGCCGAAAAGCCTCCAGGTGGCCCAAACAGAAAAGGGACATCTGGGACAAATGGACGCGAAATGCCCGAATCGGCCGAAAGAAAGAAAATTTGTCCAAGTCCTTTTTACCGGGAGCAAGCGGGACAAGAGTGCGCGGAGGACGGACGGCCGAATCGGGTGAACCCAGAAGAAAATTTTCCCAGACAGCACTGGGACATTTGGGACAAATGAACGCGAAGGATGCGAACCGGCCGGATCGGCCGAAACAGGAAACTTCAGCACAAGGACAAGTGGGACAAAGGGGGGACGCGGGACGCGGATAGCCGAAGGAGCCGAAAGCCAATCAGATCACGCCACGTGTCACGTGTCACGGCAGAAAAGGGACGAGGAAGCCCATTTCGGGTGGGATCAGAGGATTCTGTCCCGCGAAGCACTAGGACATCTGGGACAAAAGGACGCGGTGGACGTGAAAATCCGGCAGGCCCGTAGATAAATCACAGCATGACACGTGTCGCCAAGAAAAAAGGTCCAAAAAGTCAAAGGGGCGAGTTTTCGAGCACTGATCCGAACCAAAATAGTGCCACGTGTCCAAGTTTAAGGGCCCACAAGAAAAGCCCCGCGAAAAGGTGGAGAGAGAAATTCAGCGAATCAGAGCCTGCCACGTGTCGTCCAGATGGCAGAGCGCGGGAAAAGAATTAAAAAAACCTGTTTTGCCTGTTTTGTGCCCTAAATCTTCAGACCTTCGTATCTTTCGATCCAGAGCTCGGATTTGCGTTCTTTATATCAACGGAAAGCTGTTGAAATTCTCTACATGATTCTGGGATCAATCTCACATTTTTGTGTAGTTTGGAGGGAGAAAATTAAGAAAACGTCTCTGACGCGTGGTGATAGACAGAAGTAATGCTTCAACAACCAACTTTAATGCAGCAGACAGCTCGCCGCTCCTGTTAGACAGCCCGCCGTTTTGCTAGGATCCACCGCTTCTGTCATAATGAGATGATTTTAAATGCTAAATGCTACCAAGAAGTGAAACATTTCTTCTAGGAAGGGCTCAAAGGGGATGTCCAAAAATTTGTGGCAGAATGCATGGTTTGTCAGTAAAATAAGGGTGAAACAGTTCAATCCCCAGGTCTTCTATAGCCTCTATCTATTCTTAGCCAGCGGTGGAAGAGGTTTCCATGGACTTTATCACAGGATTTCCTAAATCTGAAGGAAAAAATGTCATCATGGTTGTGGGGGATAGACTCACCAAATATGCTCATTTTTGTGCCTTGGCACACCCATTTGTTACAAGCACGATAGCAACAGCCTTCATGGACACAGTTCAGAAGCTTCATGGGACACCGAAGATTATAGTAAGTGATCGAGACCCTATATTTACTAGTAATTTTTGGACTGATTTATTCTCATGTTTGGGTACTCAGTTAGCTCATAGCTCTTCTTATCATCCCCAGTCTGATGGGCAAACAAAATTTGTAAATAAGTGTTTGGAGGGATATCTTCGTTGCTTTACGTCAGATAAACAAGCAAGATGGGTCCAATGGTTACCACTTGTAGAATGGTGGTATAACACTTCCTTCCATACTTCATCTAAAATGTCTCCTTTTTTGGCACTCTATGGGTACCATCCACCATCCATCACATCATCATTGAGAGGAAAACCACAGGTTAGAGCAATATAAGAAAACATTCAGTATCAACAAGAGGTCCTCTCTAGTCTCAAGGAGAACTTTGTCATGGCACAAAACCGCATGAAGCAACAGGTTGATCAACATCTCATGGAAAGGAATTTTGAAGTCAGTGATTGGGTTTTTGTGCGGTTATAGCCATATAAGCAAATGTCTTTGAAACAACAACAAAAGGATAACAAACTTTCACCAAAGTATTATGGCCCCTATCAAGTATTGTAGAAGATTGGTACTGTAGTATACAAATTAGAACTTCCACAATCCACCAGAATACATCCAGTCTTTCATGTTTCTTGCTTGAAGAAAGTAATTGGACAGAGAGTATTAGCCCAAACAGTGTTACCTGAGCTTGATGACGAGGGGAGGGTCATCTTGGAACCTAAATGCATCCTTCAAACATGCACTAAAATATTGAGGACGCGGGTTATTACTAAGTACCTGATCAAGTGGAAGAATATGGACAATGAAGATGCAACATGGGAAGATATGACATTCCTGCAACAGCACCCAAAGCTTCTCAACATTGGGGACAATGTTTTTTTGAAGGGGAAGGGCATGCTACGCCCTTAACCTATTGCTTGTATTAGGATATGAGTAGCCGACTTGTGGCTTACCATATCATTTATTATATCATTTATACTTTCTACTGCTTAGTAGGTCGGCCTTGGTGATGGCCATAACATATGAATAGTATATATAGGGAATTGTAGGTAGTAATTCATCATCATTGGAGCATTTGAGTATTATTTTATGGTTTGGAGGTTGCCCCCTCGAAGTGGCGAAGCTATTATAATTGCATATTGATATCATTATTCTGTAATATTGTGTTATTTGGTGTTATATTGTTGCTCATGATCTGAATTATACAAGTAATTTCATTACATATTGGAATAAAGAAGAGGAAGAGAAAAATGAACCTTGCCATCATGTTGATAGGTCAGAGGTCCCAAGGATATGGTGTTCATGAAAAAAAATAGGTGTAATGGATTCGAGGTCTATAGACTCTGTGGGAGAAGGCGGCGTAATAGGTGAGGAAGGTGAGGAAGGATTTTCATCTTCTATGAGGGTGATTTGGGCCTTATTAGGAGGAGGTTGCTTATAAAATACAAGACCACAATGGTATTTTTGTTTCTAGGTGGTGGATGGTATGACGGTGTGACGACCTTGTTTATAACGACCAAATCCAAATCCTTTCCAGGCGCAACGGTGAAGAAAAGTGAGTGTGAAACTACATTTGGTGAGGTAGGAGAAGTTGGATGAAAAAGGTATGGTTTGGAAGGGTGGTTCAATGGAATAAGAGGAAGTGGTAAGCACCCCATAGGTTAGGTTAGTACAAAGGTGGGGAGGACCATATAGTATGAACTCTCCTATACGATAATCATAATGCGGGTGTTCATGTAGTTTTTTGTACTCTTGAGGAGTAAGGAGTGCATCAATATTGAGGAGGCAATATTCTTTGAGTGTGAGGCATTGAAAAATGCCTACCAAGGGGTTTGTGGTTGGTACTTGGGTGGCAGGTATAGATGTGTTATCTGAAGCCATATATTATTGGGCATCAGTAGAGGGTGGAATATGAGGGTCGATAGGTGGGTTAGATGAGGAAGGTGAAGCAGCTGAAATGGAAGATGTGGTAGATGCCTTAACTAATATTAGAACATCATTTGGAAAGTAAAGCATATTACAGGTTTTGAAGGAGGGATCTTCTTGAATGGTT
The DNA here is from genome assembly GCA_019776745.2 of Taxus chinensis. Classification (NCBI taxonomy): domain Eukaryota; kingdom Viridiplantae; phylum Streptophyta; class Pinopsida; order Cupressales; family Taxaceae; genus Taxus; species Taxus chinensis. Next base: position 56,643,404 of record CM034148.1, read on the forward strand.
TAAGGTTCCCCTTCATATTTAAATTTGAGGCAACAGTGAAGGTTGGAAGGTACACAAGCCATGGTGTGAATCCAAGGATGGACTAGCAACATGTTATACTAGAACTCTCCTTCAAAAACATCGAAGAGTTTGGGAATAGTTCAGGGAACCACGTGAATGTGGAGGACAATGGTGCCAAGTGTAGTGGTTATGGCATCTTTAAAATATCATAGCATGATGGGATTGTTAGACATACAATTAGCCAGTATGCATATTTTTTCATAGGCCTGAGAAGAGATGATGTTTATGCTAGCGCCCCCATCAATCATAACACGCTTAATGTAAATATCATTAAATTAAGATGAAATGAAAAGAGCAGGATCAGGATCATAAGGTTGTGAAGGGGAAATCTTTTATTTAGAGAAATTAATGGAAGAATTTTGATGAGGGGTAATGAGGGCGGCGATATGTGAAGTTTCTTTGGGTGGAACCTTGATAGATTACAGGACCTTAATGAGTGCTTCAATGCCCCCCTTCACATTTTTCCATGCCTCCAGCTCTTTCAATACTTTCCCTAACACTTCCCCTGTGATTTTGGGCACTTGATCTGATGTGATTTCTTCTACCTTATCCTTCAGTTCCTAGATCACCACTGCTAACTCTGCACAAATACCCATGAACTCATCCATGCGTTTAGTAATGGAGTCCCAAAGTTCACCAATTTGGAACTCTAACTTCTCATGCTTGGTATTTATTTTATCCTTCTACATAGTAGTGTCAACAATTAAATGTGCACACTCAGAATTATTAGTTGGGATCTTCTCCTGCAATGCCTTGAGAGCAGTTTCTTCCTCTACTACCCATGCATTGACTATGGGCTCGCATTTTCTATAGTTGTTGAAGCCCCTGTTTGCCAAGATATCTTCCTCCTTGAGTTGGGTGAGCAAACCCTCCAACTTCGAAACGTTTTCCTCAACTCTGACTTTGTTATTTTCCTTCTCCTTAGCGAGGTCTACATTTATTGGCCCCGCGTTATCCTTGACATTAGTCAGTAGCATTCCCACCAAGTCTTCCACATACTCCATCTCATCCCCATAGTATTCCCTTTCCTGGTTTACCAGCATTGGACATTGCTCCAAGATACATTTGACTAGGGTGCCAACTCGATCATAGGCCTCTTTTGTCCACACCTACTTGCCATTAAGTCCACAATGTAGTTTCTCTACCTCCTTTTCTTTTTCTTTCTTCATCATGACTAAGGCTCAAATAGTGGCCCCTACATCCAAGCTATATTGAATCACCTCCGAGGACATCTTCTGTAGAGAATTGGATGCCTTCTCATCTATGAAGTGACTTGGATCTGCCACTTTGTATGTCTCTCTTCCCTTATTCTATAGATGAATTATCTAGATCGCGTGATCATTGACCTTAAATTAAGGCTCCTCTTAATGGCAATGTAGGTTCCAGCTTATCATCTTCTTAGTCCTTGGGACACCCCCTTCTTGATCCAAAATATCCCATGCGTGTAGATTTTTTGAGGGGAGGGTACCTTGAAACCTCGCACGTAATACCTTTGTGGGATCATCCACAAAGTCCATATGTGGGGACATAGGTGTCCACTTTTTCCTTGTTGCCTTGCGCTTCATGTATTGTTTCTTTGACCCTAGAACAAATTCTTTATCCTCTATTATAACAAAGGAGTCCCCCTTACTTTCTTCCTTTAGATTAGTGGGGTGTGTAGGAGAATAATCTTGCGTTGGACTCTCAATTTTTTCCACATAATGAGCCTTCTCCTTGGCATAGGCATCAACTGCCACATTGGTGTCTACCTCAGCCCTTCTCTTCTCTTGTGCCTCGATCTCAGGCTCGAGTTATTCCCTGAAGGTCGCATTATCTTCCTCTGAGCTTATTTCTTTTGCCAAACTTACAACCTCATGCACCTTTTATTTATTTTGTTTTGGCTCCTCTCCTTCAGGTAACTCACCTCTCTCACACCTTGCCTCTGAGCCCTCAACATTACCCAATTGTGATGAACAGTAAGTGCAGGAAGTTGATGGACAAATATAGGGTCATCCGTGGACATCATATTGCAAATAACAACATAATATCAACTTGTAGGGATTATTAGCAATACATACACTCAAAATTAGACAAAATTATATTAATATGAATTGTAGCATCCGAAATCTAGTTTCTAAAATACTAATTTTTGTAAAAAATGGACAAGATTAGCTATATTAAACACTCAAAATTCAATGACTTGGTATTTTTTTTTTAAAACGCCGATAAGATTATAGTCCGTTTGCCCACAATTTGGATGACCAAAAATTGATATATATTTTTTTCCTTTGGTGAGAAGTTATATGACACTATCTATATTGGGATGGATTTTATTTTGTATTTTTTTGAGTAATATTTTATTTTTTATGATTTTTTCCGTGAAAGTGGTATGAAAACATAAAGAAAACAGAGCACTTTCCGTTTGCCCACCATAACTTCATCAAAAATATTGAAATCAAATAAAAAAAATTTGAACATGTATATAATTTCACCACGGTTGGGATGGTATAAGTTTTATCACATTCTAATAAGTGAAATAAATTTTGCAGTCTTAAACGTAGACATAAACATTCACAGGAAAAAGTGTCTTAAAGACCTACTATTAGTAAAAAATTATAAAATGATATTTATCCTCTTCTATTCACTTTAAAATCAGTATTTATACAAAGCTAATAGTCTCCCCTATGCAATGGTACCATTTTTATGACATAGTTTTTACTTTTCGGCATGGTTCAAGTCCGCGGAAGACTAAATTTGATGTTTTGCTATTTTTAATGTAAAATTCAGGATTTGATGTCCACTTAATTGTCCCCCAACTTGGTGCACTTACCCGAACTTGTGCCCCCACTGCTACCTCAGTGCGTATAGTATTTTCTTTTCCTAGAAGTGTCTAACTTCCCTTCATCCTCTTCTTCTTCTACTAATACATCCTTATCTGCCTGAACCACTTTTATTGGTGGGATAAGCACTTCTAGTGTCCTTAGGAAGGTGGCATCCCTAACTTCCATTTCAACTCCCCCTTGCGTCTTTGGGTGCAGCTGTATAAATATCATGTGGATGTAACCATTGATGGTAACATTGATCTATGGATACAAATCTAGAAATTCATACTCTAGGGTCTCCACATATGTTGGCCTTGAGTTATACTTGTAGGTTGTGCGCAGGGTATAAACATTAACATCCACCTTATCAACATCAAAGGTTAACTGTTGCACATCCTTCAGTCAGTTCATGGCACACTTCATATATTTAGCAATGAATGAAAATAGAAGTTTTCACCACGGCCCCAACTCTCCTTTGGTCATCCTGATATGTGCTAAACAGAAGTGTTGCGTAACTGCAAACTACATCTAGTCCCCAAAAACATGAGGTAGTTTGTGTAGGATGCATCATTCATTTTCAAAATCTCTGCATAGCCTCGCATACCACTTGTTCATTTTTGCCTTATATGTATTGGAAATTCTCCCATCACAAGTGAATTTCTTGAATTATACAGCAGGAGACAGGTGCACCGGTGGGTAAAACCACATGTTCTCTTCTAGTCCATCTGGGACATCAACTTCCTAGAATACAATTAATAGCAGTATGGACCCCCAAGTTATTTTTTCTCCTAGGTGATTCTGCACTCGCACCTCCTCGATGATACTATCTACAATAAATTGTGCAAAGTTGTAATGTGTCCTCTTGGACACTTTATGGGCCACATACAAGAATCTCCTATTAATGTCCACCAACCTCTCAAATGCACCCAACTTGCAACTAATGAGTCAGGAAGAAACTCTTAAACGCTAGGTTAGGTAGGTCCATAATAACTTGTGCCCTTCCCCCTATCTCATAGTTTAATTGTTTGGCTAATTCTTCCACTTTCGCAGTGGCACCCAAATCAAGGGCCATGTCTTCACCTTTGTTTTGCCGGCCCATTACCCTATGGATTAAAATGCTCATGATTCTCATCCTTCTCCCCGCAAAATAGAAAAAGTCTTCATGCACTCATGACATCAACCATCTAAATAGCGGTGTGGGTTTAGCAAAAAAGGGCAACCCCCAAAGCTTCAAAACCCCAATTTTCTACAAGTACTTCTTCACTAAATCATCTACCCTAGGGTTTCCTTGTTCATCTAACCTTGGGATCTCTTTGTATAGATATGTCCACATCAATTCATTGTAGTCAATGGTTTTGTGGTAGAACTCACTAATTTTGGATCTATATAACTTCGAGCTCCACTTTTATACCTTACTAACCCCTGGGGGATACTGCATTTACGAATAAACTTCCACGGGTTCTTCCTTTTCCACTATTGGTTTCTTATTCTTACCCTTCTTTAGTGCCATCTCCTTTCTCTTCCTTCTGTGTCTTAGGTGTTCTTGATTTTCCCTTGTACACCTGAACTTGAAAAATTCAACTACTTCTCTCTCATGTAACCCCTTTTTGCTCTGTTGTCTGCTTTCTCTCTTGCTATACCTCAAGATCATGCCACAATTTGCACAACTCCACTAGTTCGTGACAAGTATCTCACTTCCTTCTCAAAACCCTCATTGCACTCCAAGTTTGGAGCACATGAATTTTTTAAGGTAAAGTAGTTAAAATGATTAGCTTTACCCTCTATTTATAATTTTTCATAACACCTTAATGTCCCTCCGACCACGTGTTGTATTACCCACTTCCCTTTGACACTTTTAGATACTGATTTTGATACTATTGATCATATTATGGACACTATTATGTTTTGTTTTAGTACGATGGTTAGATGTTAGATCATGGATTATTATTGATTTGGATTCGGTTATTATGCATGATGGTCACTAGACACATTTTCTGTATGTGGTTGATGATATACTATTTTATAGGGACATATTATGGATATTGATTTAGACTGGTGACACTTAATATTTGGAGGAGACCTAGTATGGTAGATTCTTGATGATGATATAGTTGATTTACGAATTAAAAATGACAATGTTGAATTCTTGATATTGTTGTGATTCATATGATTAGAGGATCTTGAAATGTTGTTTATATCATTTTTGATGTTCTAATATGGCCATCAGGCTGAAGGATGTATTTTCATTTTATAAGTTAAAAATCAAAACAATTTTGAGGGACTGGAGACTAACCATATTAAAATTCCAGGTGAATTCAATAAGGTCACCATGACAACTGTGTTGTGTGTTGCGTGTTGAGTTATGTTAGGAATTTATCATGGGGGGAATTTCCATAATATGTGACCATTGGATATGTGTATTTAATTATGTGTTCCTTTTTGAATTATTGTTGTATGTATTTTATTTGTAATGTGTTCCTTCTTTTAATTAATTTAAATGTGATAGTTTAAATGTGAGAGTCATATAGTTAAATTTTATTTAAATTAAATTGGGATATGGAATGTAATTAATAAAGTTGTTGAGTTTAAATATTAATGTTGGAAGAGTGTGTAAGTTAATGTTGTAAGAAATGTGTAAGAAATTTGTAAGAGGCCTTGTAAGGCAGATTTTGGAAGGTCTAGCACTCCATCCTTTATGAAATTCGAATTTGACCTTGGAGGCCAAATTTGGAGGCTTTTGGGACAAGTTAAACTTGTACCACACCTCTTAAAATGATCCACCAAGAATGCCTATGGTTTGGAGGTTAAATGTAGGCATTTATAATGCATTTTGAAGTGACAATATGTAAGTTTTAATTGCACTTCCCTTACATTTTTTAAATTTGGTCCTTTTGGAGTATGGGCCATTTTTGGAGTATGTAAGTGATTTTGTCATTTTTATTTATTGTGATTTGGTGAAGGATGTTGACTTTCCTCTTGGGGTTGAGGAAGAATGATGTGGCATCCCACATTGATCCACATCATGCTCTTCTCTTACCTCTCCTATAAAATTGAAACTCCTTGCTTGTTTATGGTTTTTGAAACTTTGTTCATTCCTCTTGGGGGTGCATTTTGCTTGCTGTTTTTTGGAGCTTGTTGTGGAAGAGCTTGGAGTCTTTTTGATTGCTTGAACCTTGCTGATTTTGGACTATATTTGGCATCTTGAAAAGCTTGTGAGCTTGGAACAAACTCCAGTATGGTGAGGTAGGATTTTGAGTTGTTTTTTAATTATTTTTCCTTCTCTTTCATGCATGTTTGAATGGTGTTTTTGTTTACATTGTTGGTTGGTTGGGTAGAATGCTTAGGGCATGGTGTAGGAGAAGGTTATGGGGATTTCATCTGGGGGGCATAGGGGATTGTTAATGGCACTGTTTTATTGAGGAGGGAGTTTTGGTTTGGGATCCACCTTGGAAAAGAAACTGCTTGCATTTCTTACTCTTGAAGGGGCATGATAAACTTAGGGGGGCATAAGGAGGGGTTGCGAGATATAAGGTTTATGGGGTTGATATGTTTATTGGCGGTATGCATTTTTGTGGATGCCCAATTCCAAATTGGGAGGCACAAGGAGTTTCCCCATAGTTCTTGCTCTTGTTGGCTTGCTTGATCAAGCCTATGTGTTGTATGAATTGGTTCAAATGTAGTTGGGAACTTCTGTCTTGTTTTGAACTGTGCATTTTATTGATTGTATGTAATGTGAAGTATGCTTGTTTGTTGTGGAAGAAGCCTTGTTGTCATGTGTTGATGTTCATACTTTATTTCAATATGGTTGGGGCTCGGGGGCCAATGAGGAAAGGATGGCTTCTCCTTTCTCATTGGATGTCTTGGTTGGGTGGAGAGCATTATCCTTTCCCCCTTTCCTTGTTGTGATCAAAGATGTAAAGAAGAAGAAACAAGCATGTTGCTGTTTAGAGAAGGATAATTTTACAGTTTGACAGTCCCTTTCCCTTTGAGCAAATTCAATGTAACTTTCCCACTTCGAGTGGATGAATGTATAAATGTTGTAATGTGAAGTGCATTGCATTGTTAATGGAAGTTGTAGTTGCATTGAGGAATGTAAAGAAGAATTACACTTGTTTTATGTTTTTGGAAAGAAATGTAAAGGATATTATGAGCATTGTAATTTACATTTTGTAATCGAATTGGAAGAGCGTTAAGTTGTAAAAGTGTCATTGAATTATGAATAAAATATTTAAGTAGTTTCAAAATTGGATTGTATACTGGAATTGTTTTGTTTTCCAAGAATGATATCTCTGTTTTAAAAAGGAATAAGAAACATTGTTGTTATTGTATGTAATGTAGCTTGAAATCAAATAGAAAGGAAAGTAACAAAATTGTATTAATGATCAATGAAGGATTGCATTCCTTTCTCAAAAGTGTTTTACCTTGTTCATATGCTATCTTCTCCATTGGAAGTCTGAGTTTTACTTGTAATGAGAAACCTCTGTTTGGAATGTTGAAAGAAGAATGCATATGGAATGAAAGTCAATGTTATTTTCCTTGCAAAATGTATATTAAAACTGAAATCAGAGATGTAGTTTCATTTAGAATTGGATGGATGATTTAATAAGAAATGTATTTGACTAAGTTAGGAATCATATGCACATTTAAATGAAAAAATGGAGATTCCAATTTAAAGAAACAGTTCACTGTAATATACTTCATCCTGACAATTCACATTTTAATAAAAATGAACAGTTCATACTTGCACTAAACAATAAGTTATGAAACATTGTAAAATTAGACTTAGTACTACCTAAGGAACTTAAATTCACTATAACTAGTCAAGAATGAATCTCCAAAACTTAATGAATTTCAATTCGGAGCTTACAGAGTCATTTTTTCATTTTTTCCTATTCTATTGCTAGAGCAAGGAAAAATTGCATTGACCTCCCTAAAACCTTGAATATATTGGATATTGTTGTTCAATTGACTTTGCCTAAAATACTCTAATCTATTCTAGACTGAATGCTTCCATGTCTTTTTGACATGTTGAGTGAAGGTTTGGTATGCTCAAAATCTTTTTATCAAATTCATAATGGACGAAACTGCTAAGTTGCACAAATTGAAAAGGCCTACAGATAGACTTTTTACTAAAATTGACCCTTAATTCACTTCATCAAAAAATCTCCAAAATTTGAATTTCTTGTGCAAAGATCTACTTCAAGATAGATTTATTGAAAAGTCCTTCGTTTTCCCAAAACCTAAGACCCTCCCTTCTGATCCTCCAAGTCTATTTGACATGTTAAGCAAAGGAGGAGTTCTTTGTGCCTTATCAAAATTTAAGTTGGAAATTGTCATTTTCCAAATAAAGGCCTGTAATCTTTATTGTAAAAAATTTCCCATTAAAATTCATTCCCTTAGAAAATGTTTTCAAAATTTTGAGAACTTTCAGGAAAATTTTCACTTTTTTACCCAAAACTGAGCTTTCTAGCCAAGTTAGACACTTTGAAGTTTGTGTGCCTTGGCAGGAAAATTTGGGAAAATTTTCCCTGAGGCGGAGGCAACCCAGAAAATTTCCTATCAAAACCCCTTAGAACTTTTTCAAAATTTTTTGCAAAATTTTCACTTTTCCCTCCGCTGGACTACAGCCAATCAGAGGCTGCCATGTGTCCTCCTTGTGGCTGAGGTGGAGGTGACGGATAAATTTTAAAAACCCTTAAAGCTTTTATAAAAAAAAATTGGGGAAAATTTTCACATGTTGACCCCGCCGGCCCATAGCCAATCAAAGGGTGCCACATGTCACCTTGTGGCTGGTGGTAGAGGTGAGGTTACCTTTTAATTTTTTGGGGAGAAATTTCATTTTTGGGCCCTTTGGGGAAAAATTCTAAAATTCCTGTCCCATGTTTTGTGTTTTGGGCCGCAGCCAATGAATCTGCCTTCTCCACTCGTAGATTTCCTTTTTCTTCTTCCCAGGTGGCATGCGGACCCGCGAGTCCTTTCTTTCTTTTTTTCCCCTTTGGGCGCTATTTGGTGCTAAATTCTTCCCACCCCGTCCCTCCCTAGGTCTTCTTCGGATTTGACTTCATGGGTGACCACGTGTCCCCTTATGGCTATGGTGGGTGCATGGACCCACGTGCACTTCCTTCTCCTTTTTTTTTTCCTTCATTGGCAGCAAAGCGCTAAATCGGTCTGCCGGCCTGCCCTTTCCTTTCCCCTTTTTCACCTTGCACCAGGACCTGACACCTGTCACCTAGGGACCCACGAGGGCATGGAGTGTTTTTTGAATTTTGAGCCATGCATTGGGAAAATTTCCCAATGCCACCCTACGACCCACCAACCCGCCCAAGGTGTACTCCTCCTCTTTCCACGTGTCCCTCTAGGAAAATTTGACCCCAAGACTCCACCCGCTTATATCTTGAGTTTTGTAAGGAGTTAGGAGGACTTCTTTATATCACCGGAAAGGTGAGAAAATTTCCTATCCATTGGGAATGGTTTAGGGAAATTTTTGAAGCATTGAATATGAGAAAAATCTAGTTGAAGTTCTGATCCTGTTAGAGAGAAGGTATGGGGTAAGATTACTCCCTGAATCTAACTAGAACATGTAACCCTAAATTTTGGAACCTGTGAACTTGTTATAAGTTAATAAAGGAAACTTGTGTATTAGTAAACATAGGTTTTTTCTAACCTATTAGTGAAAACTGATGTCTTCCAATTTAGTTGTAGACACTTCGACTCAAAAAAAAATTATCCCTTAATTTTCTAGCTAACCCTAGGTTGTTTCTTTGGTCTCAAGTGGTTGTTTAAATGGGCACTACAGTTTGGTATCAGAGCAGTGGTTCAAAGGCTTGGACCATTGGGCACACTAGAAAACTTGAGACATGAAAACTTAAACCTAGCACACTGAAACCTAGAAAACAACTTAGCAAGAAATTGTATGTTTTTAGTAAACATGGAAGTTGTATAACTTAGAAAATGAACTAACTCTCACTTTGGTCTATGCAGGAGGATCAGACGGAGTGAGAGGAACCTTCACAGAGACTCAGATTCACCACCACCACCACCACCACCGGATCAGGGTGTAGCAGCCATTCTACCTCAGATTCTATAGACCCTTTAGGATGTCAATGCCGCCCTATGTGGAGGCTTAGGAGGAGGACATGCAGCTAGATATGATAGAGCTCCTTCTATCAAGGGTCAGGTATCTCCTCAACTTAGCAAGGAGCATAGAGGAGAGAACTCCCATGTGGAGTTAGCCAGAGAAGATTCACCACCTAGGAGACAGGGTGACAGAGTTCCAGAGCATAGAGAGAGGTCTCGGAGCCCTAGGCTTAGGGATGAGCATGCAGAGAGACCTAGAGGCTGACAGACCATAGCAGTGGATCACATCAGGGAGATCCTAAAGCTTAGGCCCTCACATTACTCAGGTGATACAGGTGGATTTCAGGTAGAGGCCTAGCTAGTGAGCTTGAGCGGTTGCTTCAAGCTTTGTCCTTGTTCTAGCAACACGAAAGCTCGTGTTGTGATCCATCTACTGAGGGATGGAGCAGGAGTATGGTGGAGGACAGAGGAGCAGAAGCTCCATGTAGATTTAGAGACAGTGACTTGGGAGCTATTTGAGGAGAGATTCAGGAGTAGGTACCTATCATGGAGGTTCATCTAGCAGAGGATTGACGAGTTCCATGACCTCCGATAGGCTACCCTTTCAGTAGCAGAGTATGAGAGTAGATTTCTAGATCTACTTCAGTATGTAGAGTATATGCAGGATGAGCAGGTGTGGATTCACAGATTCATCCGGGGCCTGAATTTGGATATTGGAGGTGCAGTGTGGATTCACTATCCATAGACTTTAGCAGAGGCCATTGAGAAGGCCTATATTGTAGAGGAGACTTGGGGTAAAACCCAGTAGGCTAGAGACTGAGTCAGGAGCCACATTCAGCAGATGCAGGATGGTAGATCGAGAGGTTCAGTACCTCTTCCTCGTGGTGGTCAGCATTCAACACAGTCATCCTTTAGGCCAATACAGTAATAGTAGTAGCAGTAACCTTCCCACCCACCGTATAGACCTCCACAGAGAGCTGATGCACAGAGAGGTCAGAGTATGGGGCCTCCTCCTAGGGGTCCCATCAGGACACAGGGTGGACCTAGAGCTCAGTCAGCTGGAGCTCACCAGCAGAGGCCATAGCAGACCACAGCCGGATCATCAGGATCCACACCACAGGCTTCTAGGGCACCTACTGGAGGTGTTGTTCCTTGGAGAGGATCAGTGGTTGCTTTGGATGTGGAGTAGATGCATATTTTTTGAGAGATTGTCCTCAGAACCCTAACAAGGGTAAGGCACTAGTTTTTGAGCCGAAAGTTGGTGACATGGGACATAGCCACAGGATTTATGTAGTGGTTGAGAACCGCCAGGTAGAGCACCAAAGCACAGTCATTGAGACCAAAGGTAGCATTGGTGGTATTCCTACCTCTGTATTGTTTGATTCTGGTTCTTCTGATTCTTTCATTGCACCATCTTTAGTAGAGTGATGTAGGCTGGTGGCAGTTAGGCAGGGTCTTAGTTGGGATGTCAAGATGGCTTCTGGAGCCAAGATCTCTGTGGACTCCTTAGTTAAGGAGTGTGTTGTGGATTTGGGACCTTTCACCACCACCTCATATCTCTGTATCCTTCCTTTGGGCTCCTATGGAGTTATCTTAGGTATGGATTGGTTATCTGCACACAGGGCTAGGATGGATTGTTATCATAAGACTATAGCTTGTGTAGATGATTTGGGAGTTGATTCGGTGATCTCGGGGGTTAGGAGACCCATTTCTATTCACACCATTTCTGCTATGCAGCTTAAGCGGTGTGTGTGACGGGGTTGTCAGATGTATGCTGTTACAGTTAGTGACATATCAGAGGATGGGTCTAGTGGACCATCGCTAGATGATCATCCCATCTTGAGAGAGTTTTCTAATGTATTTCTAGGGGAGCTACCAGGGTTACCACCCCCATGTGAGATTGATTTTCATATAGACCTAGTCCCTAGGAGTAGATCCTATCTCATGGGAACCTTATCGGATGACCACCCTGGAGCTCTGTGAGCTCAAGTTATAGCTTGAGGGTATTTTAGAGAAGGGCCTTATCTGTCCTAGTGTATCCCCTTGGGGTGCACCGGTGATTTTCATGAAGAATAAGGTTGGATCATTACGGTTGTGTATTGATTACCGCTAGTTGAACAAAGTGACGATCAAGAATCATTATCCTCTTCCTTGTATTGATGACTTGTTTGATCAGATGAAGGGAGCCATGGTGTTCTCTAAGATTGATCTCAAGTCGGGCTACCATTAGTTGAGGATTTTAGAGGTGGACATTCATAAGACCACCTTCCGTATGAGATATGGGCACTATGAGTTCACAGTGGTGCCTTTTGGTTTGACGAATGCCCCTGCAGTGTTTATGAGTTTGATGAATGGGGTATTCAGAACCTTTTTAGATCACTTCATGCTCATCTTCCTAGATGAAATTTTGATATACTCACGTACACGTGAGGAGCATGAGGGGCACCTTCGACAGGTTCTCCAGTGTCTTCGTGAGCAGCAGCTTTACGAGAACTTGGAGAAGTGTGCTTTCTTCCAGACAAAGGTGCAGTATTTGGGTCATATTATTTCTGGGGAAGGTATCACAGTCAATCCTTCCAAGATTAGAGCCATTATGGATTGGCCAGCACCCACTACAGTGACTGAGGTGCACAGCTTCATGGGTTTAGTAGGTTACTACTAGAGATTTGTTTAGGACTTCTCTCGGATTGCGCACCCTATCACTTCCCTTCAGAGGAAAGGGAAGAAGTTTGTTTGGTCAGACAAATGTGAGTAGGCCTTCAGGACACTGAAGGAGTGCCTCACTACAACACCCATTCTTGCAGTGCTGGATCCACAGGGTGAGTTCTTTGTTTACACAGATGCTTCTTTAGCAGGGCTTGGAGGTGTGTTGATGCAAGATGGTAGGGTTGTAGCTTTTGAGTCTCACAAACTCAAGGATCACAAGCTTAATTATCCTACCCATGATCTTGAGCTTGTGGTAGTTGTACATGCTTTGGTTAGATGGAGACATTTTCTTCTTGGATGGAGATTCACACTCAGGACAGATCATTTGAGTCTTTGCCACCTCTTCACACAGCCCAATCTAAACACTTGTCAATGGCATTGGATGGAGTTGCTTTGTGAGTATGACATGGAGATAGAGCATGTGAAAGGGAAGGAGAATGTGGTAGTAGATGCTCTTAGTAGATGGAGACATGTGGCTATGGCCACCTCAGTGAGCACAGATTTGCGGAGCAGGATTCTTCAGTAGCTTCCTCTTGATAGCTTCTACATGGTAGTACGAGCAGAGATCGAGTCACAGAGACCCCTTGAGGGGAAGTTTGATGGATTTTCCTTAGAGGTAGATGGTCTTCTCAGGCATAGAGGTAGGATATATGTTCCCAGAGATGGAGGCTTGAGGTAGGACATCTTGGTAGAGGCACATTGTGCACCCTATTCAGCCCATCCTGGGGTGAAGAAGATGCACGCTACCTTGAGACAGTTATACCACTAGAGAGGACTTCGTTAGAGATGTGGCTCAATTTGTGTCATGGTGTTTAGAGTGCTAGAGGGTTAAGGCCAAACATCAGCATCCAACAGGTCTTCTTTATCCTCATGCCATACCAGAATGGAAGTGGGACACCATTTCCATGGATTTCATTGTTGGGCTACCTATGTCAAGATATCACCACGATGCCATTATGGTCACGGTTGATAAATTGACAAAAGTGGCTCACTTTTCTCTGGTGAAGACCACTTATACAGCTAGAGAAGTGGCATGAGTATATTTGGATGAGATTTTCAGGTTGCACAGGATTCTGTGGAAGATCATTTGTGACCGCGATCCTTTGTACACTTCACATTTCTGGACTACCATGCAGTATGTCCTCGAGATGAGGATTAACTTCAGCACAACATATCACCCTGAGACAGATGGACAGACCGAGTGAGTAAATCAGATTTTAGAGGATATGCTCAGGATGTATGTGATGGATCAGCAGTCTAAGTGGGAGGAGTACCTGTACTTAGTGGAGTTTGCCTACAATAATAGTTTTCAGAGTTCTATAGGCATGGCTCCTTTTCAGGCATTATATGGTAGAGAGTGCAGGACACCCCTTAGCTGGGATAGGTTAGAGGATAGAGTATCTCTTAGACCAGCTCTTTTGTAGGACATGGAGTAGCAGGTAGTGTTGATCAGGTAGAGATTGCAGGAGGCACAGGACAGGTAGAAGAAGTATGTGGATCAGCATAGGATTGATCGTAGCTTTGATGTGGGCATGAAGGTGTTCCTTCGTGTTAGACCACATAAGAGCCCTATCCATTATGGAAAAGGTTCTAAGTTAGCTCCTAGATTTGTTGGTCCCTTTGAGATCTTGGAGCGTATTGGCCCTTTGGCTTACCATCTAGCATTGCCACCCAACTTGTCTCACGTACATGATGTGTTTCATGTTTCTGTCCTTAGGAGGTACATTGCAGATCCTTCTCATGTGTTGGACTGGACATCATTATAGGTGCAGGATCAGGGGTAGGTGATGGTGGAGCCCATCTGTATCATAGATCGTAGGACCCTAGGCCTTTGAGGTAGAGAGATTGATCAGGTACGGGTGCAGTGGGACAGATATGATGAGACTGCAGCCACTTGGGAGGATGCCACAGTATTACGAGTGTAGTTTCCACATTTGTTCCAGTGACTTCCAGGAGGAAGTCGAGTCTAAGGGGAGGGGGATGTAGTGCCCACTTCCCTTTGACACTTTTAGATACTGATTTTGATACTATTGATCATATTATGGACACTATTATGTTTTGTTTTAGTATGATGGTTAGATGTTAGATCATGGATTATTATTGATCTGGATTCAGTTATTATGCATGATGGTTACTAGAGACATTTTCTATATGTGGTTGATGATATACTATTTGATAGGGACATATTATGGATATTGATTTGGACTTGTGACACTTGATATTTGGAGTAGACCTAGTATGGTAGATTCTTGATGATGATATAGTTGATTTATGAATTAAAAATGATAATGTTGAATTCTTGATATTGTTGTGATTCATGTGTTTAGATGATCTTGAAATGTTGTTTATATCATTTTGGATGTTCTGATATGGCCACGAGGCCGAAGGAGGTATTTGCATTTTGCAGGTTAAAAATCACAACAATGTCGGGGGACTGGAGACTAACCATATTAAAATTCTGGGTGAATTCAACAAGGTCACCATGGCAACTGTGTTGTTGTTTGTGTGTTGTGTTATGTTAGGATTTCCCATGGGGGGGATTTCCATTATATGTGACCATGGGATAAGTGTTTTATTTATGTGTTCCTTTTTGAATTATTGTTGTATGTATTTTATTTGTAATGTGTTCCTTCTTTTAATTAATTTAAATGTGGTAGATTAATGTGAGAGATCATATAGTTAAATTTTATTTAAATTAAATTGGGATGTGGAATGTAATTAATAAAGTTGTTGTCTTTAAATATTAATGTTGGAAGAGTGTGTAAGTTAATGTTGTAAGGATGTATAAGAAATTTGTAAGAGTCTTGTAAGGCAGATTTTGGAAGGTCAAGCACTCCATCTTTTATGAAATTCGAATTTGACCTTGGAGGCCAAATTTGGAGGCTTGTGGGACAAGTTAAACTTGTCCCACACCTCTTAAAATGATCCACCAACCATGCCTATGGTTTGGAGGTTAAATGTAGGCATTTATAATGCATTTTGAAGTGACAATATGTAAGTTTTAATTGCACTTCCCTTACATGTTTTAAATTTGGTCCTTTTGGAGTATGGGCATTTTTGGAGTATGTAAGTGATTTTGTCATTTTTATTTATTGTGATTTGGTGAAGGATGTTGACTTTCCTCTTGGGGTTGAGGAAGAATGATGTGGCATCCCACATGGATCCACATCATCCTCTTCTCTTCCCTCTCCTATAAAAGTGAAACTCCTTGCTTGTTTATGGTTGTTGAAACTTTGTCCATTTCCTCTTGGGGGTGCATTTTTTGGTGTTGTTTCTTTTGGAGCTTGTTTGAGGAAGAGCTTGGAGTCTTTTTGCTTGCTTGAACCTTGCTGATTTTGGACTGTATTTGGCATCTTGGAAAGCTTGTGAGCTTGGAACAAACTTCAGTATGGAGAGGTAGGATCTTGAGCTGTGTTTTAATTGTTTTTCCTTCTCTTGCATGCATGTTTAAATGGTGTTTGTGTTTGTGATTCTTGGCTGGTTGGGTAGAATGCTTAGGGCATGGTGTAGGAGAAGGCTATGGGGATTTCATATGGGGGGCATAAGGGATTTCCAATGGCACTATTTTATTGTGGAGGGATTTATGGTTTGGGATCCACTTTGGAAAAGAAACTGCTTACATTTCTTACTGTTGGAGGGGCATAAGGGATAAACTGGGGGGGGGGGGGGGGGGCATAAGGAGGGGTTGGGAGATATAAGGTTTATGGGGTTGATATGTTTATTGGTGGTATGCATTTTGGTGGATGCCCAATTCCAAATTGGGAGGCATAAGGAGTTCCCCATAGTTCTTGCTCTTGTTGGCTTGCTTGATCAAGCCTATGTGTTGTGTGTATGATTTCAAATGCAGTTGGGAACTGTTGTCTTGTTGGACTGTGTATTTTATTGTTTGTATGCAATGTGAAGAATGCTTGTTTGTTGTGGAAGAAGCCTTGTTGCCATGTGTTGATGTTCATACTTTATTTCAATATGGTTGGGGCTCGGGGGCCAATGAGGAAAGGATGGCTTCTCCTTTCTCATTGGATGTCTTGGTTGGGTGGAGAGCATTGCCTTTCCCCCTTCCTTGTTGTGATCAAGATGAAAGAAGAAGAAACTTGCATGTTGCTGTTTGGAGCAAGGAGAAATTACAGTTTTGACAGTCCTATTTCTTTTGAGAAAATTCAATGTAACCTTTCCCACCTTGAGTGGATGAGTATAAATGTTATAGTGAAATTGTGATGTGAAGTTTGTTGCAATGTAGAATGGAAGATTACAATTAGGATTGGAGAAATGTAAATGATATTACATGCATTGTGTGATGTATTTTGTAAAG
Organism: Taxus chinensis; assembly: GCA_019776745.2. NCBI lineage: Eukaryota > Viridiplantae > Streptophyta > Pinopsida > Cupressales > Taxaceae > Taxus > Taxus chinensis. The sequence goes on from CM034148.1 coordinate 56,660,357, forward strand.
TGTCATTGAATTATTAAAAGATTGAAGGAATTGGATTGTATACAAATTGTTTTGTTGTCCAAGAAATCTCTGTTTTGAATAAGAACAATGTTGTTATTGTATGTACTGTAGCTTGAAATCAAAAGAAAGGAAAGTAAAATTGTATTGATGATCAATGAAGGATTGCATTCCTTTCTCAAAAGTGTTTTACCTTGTTCATATGCTATCTTCTCCATTGGAAATATGAGTTTTACTTGCAATGAGAAACCTCTGTTTGGAATGTTGAAAGAAGAATGCATATGGAATGAAAGTCAATGTTATTTTCCTTGCAAAATGTATATTAAAACTGAAATCAGAAATGTAGTTTCATTTAGAATTGGATGGATGATTTAATAAGCAATGTATTTGACTAAGTTAGGAATCATATGCACATTTAAATGACAAAATGGAGATTCCAATTTAAAGAAATAGTTCACTGTAATATACTTCATCCTGGCAATTCACATTTTAATAAAAATGAACAGTTCATACTTGCACTAAACAATAAGTTATGAAACATTGAAAATTAGACTTAGTACTACCTAAGGAACTCAAATTCACTATAACAGTCAAGAATGAATCTCCAAAACTTAATGAATTTCAATTCGGAGCTTGCACAGTCATTTTTCCGTCTATTGCCGGAAAAATGCAACCTTGAACAGATTGGATAAATTGACTTCCCTAAAACACTCTAAACCCTCCCTAGACTGATCCTCCATGTCTGTTTGACATGTTGAGTGAAGGAGGAGTTCTAATTTTATCAAAATTATAAGTTGGAAATTGTCAGTTTGCCAAATAAAGGCCTGCAGATCGTTTTTACAAAATTGACCCTTAAAAATTCATCAAAAAGTAAATTTTATGTTCCCTTGTGCAAAGAGGGCTTTGAGATCTTTCTGAAAAGTCCTCGTTTTCCCAAAACTGAGCTTTCTAGCTCAAGTTATGACACTTTGAAGTTTTTGTGCCTTGGTGGGAAAATTTGGGAAAATTTTCCCTGGCGGGCCCGCAACCCAAAAATTTCCCATCAAAATTGCCCTTAGAAAATTTTCAAAATTTTGGGCTCGGGAAAATTTTCACTTTTCCCTCCGCTGGCCCGCAGCCAATCAGAGGCTGCCACGTGTCCTCCAGGGGCTGAGGCGGAGGCGCGGATAAATTTTACCCCTTAAACTTTTTGATTTTTTTTGGAAAATTTTCACTTTTCCCTCCACCGGCCTGTAGCCAATCAGAGGGTGCCACGTGTCCCCTTGTGGCTATGGTGGAGGCACGGGTTCTTTTAAAACCCTTAACTTTTATAAATTTTTTTGGGAAAAATTCCCATGTTGACCCTGCCGGCCCGCGGCCAATGAAAGCGTGCCACGTGGCACCTTGGGGGGTGGAGGCGGGAGAAATTTCATTTTTGGGCCTTTGGGAAAAATTCTAAAATTCCTTCTGGTAACTCCACCTTCTCCCTTGGTTCTTCCTTGGGAAAATTTCCTTTCTTTCCTTTTTTCCCCTTCCGCAAAGGCCTAAATTCTCTACCTTCCCCTTTTTCCTCCATGGGTGCCACTCCCCTTGTGGCTACAGTGGGTGTGTGGACCCTGCACTTTTTCTCCCTTTTTCCCCTTCGTTGGCACAAAGTGCCAAATTCCACCCTTGCTGCTTTCCTTTCCCCTTTTTTTCACCTTGCGTCAGGACCTGACACGTGTCCCCTAGGGACCCGCGGGGGCGCAGAGTGATTTTTGACTTTGAGCCATGCATTGGGAAAATTTCCCAATGCCGCCCCGTGACCTGCCAACCCACCCAAGGTGCACTCCTCCTCCTCTTGCCACGTGTCCCTCTGGGAAAATTTGACCCCAAGACTCCGCCCGCTTATATCTTGAGTTCTACAAGGAGTTAGGAGGACTTCTTTATATCACCGGAAAGGTGAGAAAATTTCCTATCCATTGGGAATGGTTTAGGGAAATTTTGAAAGCATTGAATATGAGAAAAATCTAGTTGAAGCTTTGAGCCTGTTAGAGAGAAGGCATGGGGTAAGATTACTCCCTGAACCTAACTAGAACATCTAACCCAAAAATTTGAACCTTGTAAACTTGTTATAAGTTAATAAAGGAAACTTGTGTATTAGTAAATAGGTTTTATTCCGGAACCTATTAGTGAAAACTGATGTCTTGCAATTGAGATGCAGACACTTCAAATCAAAAAAAAATTATCCCATAATTGTCTAGCTAACCCTAGGTTGTTTCTTTGGTCTCAAGTGGTTGTTTAAACGGGCACTACAGTTTTGGTATCAGAGCAGTGGTTCAAAGGCTTGGACCATTGGGCACACTAGAAAACTTGAGACATGAAAACTTAAACCTAGCACACTGAAACCTAGAAAACAACTTAGCAAGAATTTGTATGTTTTTAGTAAACATGGAAGTTGTATAACTTAGAAAAATGAACTAACTCTCACTTTGGTCTATGCAGGAGGCTCAGACTGAGTGAGAGGAACCTTCATAGAGACTCAATTCACCACCACCACCACCACCACTACCACCACCACCAGATCAGGGTGTAGCAGCCATTCTACCTCAGATTCTATAGACCCTTCAGGATGTTAATGCTGCCTTACGTGGAGGATTAGGTGGAGGGCAAACAGCTAGTCATGATAGAGCTCCTTCTATCGAGGGTCAGGTACCTCCTCAACTTAGCGAGGAGCATAGAGGAGAGAACTCCCATGTGGAGTCAGTACGAGAAGATTCACCACCTAGGAGATAGGGTGACAGAGTTCCAGAGCATAGAGAGAGGTCTCGGAGCCCTAGGCTTAGGGATGAGCATGCAGAGAGACCTAGAGGCTGACAGACCATAACAGTGGATCACATCAGGGAGATCCTAAAGCTTAGGCCCTCACATTACTCAGGTGATACAGGTGGATTTCAGGTAGAGGCCTGGCTAGTGAGCTTGAGTGGTTGCTTCAAGCTTTGTCCTTGTTCTAGCAACATGAAAGCTCGTGTTGTGATCCATCTACTGAGGGATGGAGCAGGAGTATGGTGGAGGACAGAGGAGCAGAAGCTCCATGTAGATTTAGAGACAGTGACTTGGGAGCTATTTGAGGAGAGATTCAGGAGTAGGTACCTATCATGGAGGTTCATCCAGCAGAGGATTGACGAGTTCCATGACCTCCGACAGGCTACCCTTTCAGTAGCAGAGTATGAGAGTAGATTTCTAGATCTACTTCAGTATGTAGAGTATATGCAGGATGAGCAGGTGCAGATTCACAGATTTATCTGGGGCCTGAATTTGGATATTGGAGGTGCAGTGTGGATTCACTATCCATAGACTTTAGCAGAGGCCATTGAGAAGGCCTATATTGCAGAGGAGACTCGGGGTAAAACCCAACAAGCTAGAGACCGAGTCAGGAGCCGCATTCAGCAGATGCAAGATGGTAGATCGAGAGGTTCAGTACCTCTTCCTCGTGGTGGTCAGCATTCAGCACAGTCATCCTTTAGGCCATAACATCAGTAGTAGTAGCAGTCCCACCCACTGTATAGACCTCCACAGAGAGCTGATGCACAGAGAGGTCGGAGTATGGGGCCTCCTCCTAGGGGTCCCATCAGGACACAGGGTGGACCTAGAGCTCAGTCAGCTGGAGCTCACCAGCAGAGGCCACAGCAGACCACAACTGGATCATCAAGATCCACACCACAGGCTTCTAGGGCACCTACTGGAGGTGTTGTTCCTTGGAGAGGATCAGGTGGTTGCTTTGGATGTGGAGTAGCTGGACATTTTTGGAGAGATTTTCCTCAGAACCCTAACAAGGGTAAGGCACCGGTTTCTGAGCTGACAGTTGGTGACATGGGACATAGCCACAGGATTTATGCAGCGGTTGAGAACTGCCAGGCAGAGCACCAGAGCACAGTCATTGAGACCACAGGTAGCATTGGTGGTATTCCTACCTCTGTATTGTTTGATTCTGGTTCTTCTGATTCTTTCATTGCACCATCTTTAGTAGAGCGATGCAGGCTGGTGGCAGTTAGGCAGGGTCTCAGTTGGGATGTCGAGATGGCTTCTGGAGCCAAGATCTCTATGGACTCCTTAGTTAAGGAGTGTGTTGTGGATTTGGGACCTTTCACCACCACCTCAGATCTTCGTATTCTTCCTTTGGGCTCGTATGGAGTTATCTTAGGTATGGATTGGCTATCTACACATAGGGCCAGGATGGATTGTTATCATAAGACTATAGCTTGTGTAGATGATTTAGGAGTTGAGTCGGTGATCTTGGGGGTCAGGAGACCCATTTCTATTCGCACCATTTCTGCTATGCAGCTTAAGCGGTGTGTGCGATGGGGTTGTCAGATGTATGTTGTTACAGTTAGTGACAGATCAGAGGATGGGTCTAGTGGACCATCACTAGATGATCATCCCATCTTGAGAGAGTTTTCTGATGTATTTCCAAGGGAGCTTCGGGGTTACCACCCCCACGTGAGATTGATTTTCATATAGACCTAGTTCCAGGAGCAGAGCCTATCTCACGGGCACCTTATCAGATGACCACCCCAGAGCTCTGTGAGCTCAAGTTGTAGCTTGAGGGCCTTTTGGAGAAGGGCCTTATCCATCCTAGTGTATCCCCTTGGGGTGCACCGGTGATTTTCGTGAAGAAGAAGGATGGATCATTGTGGTTGTGTATTGATTACCGCCAGTTGAACAAAGTGACGATCAAGAATCATTATCCTCTTCCTTGCATTGATGACTTGTTTGATCAAATGAAGGGAGCCACGGTGTTCTCTAAGATTGATCTCAAGTCGGGCTACCATCAGTTGAGGATTTTGGAGGTGGACATTCATAAGACCACCTTCCGTACGAGATATGGGCACTATGAGTTCACAGTGGTGCCTTTTGGTTTGACGAATGCCCCTGCAGTGTTTATGAGTTTGATGAATGGGGTATTCAGGACCTTTTTAGATCACTTCATGCTCATCTTCCTAGATGACATTTTGATATACTCATGTACACGTGAGGAGCATGAGGGGCACCTTTGACAGGTTCTTCAGTGTCTTCGTGAGCAAGCAACTTTATGGGAACTTGGAGAAGTGTGCTTTCTTCCAGATAGAGGTGCAGTATTTGGGTCATATTATTTCTGGGGAAGGTATCACAGTCGATCCTTCCAAGATTAGAGCCATTATGGATTGGCCAACACCCACTACAGTGACCGAGGTGTGCAACTTCATGGGTTTAGCAGGTTACTACCAGAGATTTGTTCAGGACTTCTCTCGGATTGCGCACCCTATCACTTCCCTTCAGAGGAAAGGGAAGAAGTTTGTTTGGTCAGATAGATGCGAGCAGGCCTTCAGGACACTGAAGGAGTGCCTCACTACAACACCCATTCTTGTAGTGCTGGATCCACAGGGTGAGTTCTTTGTTTGCACAAATGCTTCTTTAGTAGGGCTTGGAGGTGTGTTGATGCAGGATGGTAGGGTTGTAGCTTTTGAGTCTCGCAAACTCAAGGATCATGAGCTTAATTATCCTACCCATGATCTTGAGCTTGTGGTAGTTGTGCATGCTTTGGTTAGATGGAGGAATTTTCTTCTTGGACAGAGATTCACACTCAGGACAGATCATTTGAGTCTTCGCCACCTCTTCACGCAGCCCAATCTAAATGCTCGTCAACGGCGTTGGATGGAGTTGCTTTGTGAGTATGACATGGAGATAGAGCATGTGAAAGGGAAGGAGAATGTGGTAGTAGATGCTCTCAGTAGACAGAGACATGTGGCTATGGCCACCTCAGTGAGCATAGATTTGTGGAGCAGGATTCTTCAGCAGCTTCCTCTTGACAGCTTCTACATGGCAGTACGAGCAGAGATCGAGTCACAGAGACCCCTTGAGGGGAAGTTTGATGGATTTTCCTTAGAGGTAGATGGTCTTCTCAGGAACAGAGGTAGGATATATGTTCCCAGAGATGGAGGCTTGAGGCAGGACATCTTGGTAGAGGCACATCGTGCACCCTATTCAGCCCATCCCGGGGTGAAGAAGATGCACGCTACCTTGAGATAGTTGTACCACTGGAGAGGACTTCATTGAGACATGGCTCAATTTGTGTCACGGTGTTTAGAGTGCCAGAGGGTTAAGGCCAAACATCAGCATCCAGCAGGTCTTCTTTATCCTCATGCCATACCGGAATGGAAGTGGGACACCATTTCCATGGATTTCATTGTTGGGCTACCTATGTCAAGATATCACCACGACGCCATTATGGTCACGGTTGATAAATTGACAAAAGTGGCTCACTTTTCTCTGGTGAAGACCACTTATACAGCTAGTGCAGTGGCATGAGTATATTTGGATGAGATCATCAGGTTGCACGGGATTCTGTGGAAGATCATTTGTGACCGCGATCCTTTGTACACTTCACATTTCTGGACTACCATGTAGTATGTCCTCGGGACGAGGATCAACTTCAGCACAGCATATCACCCTGAGACAGATGGATAGACCGAGCGAGTAAATCAGATTTTAGAGGATATGCTCAGGATGTATGTGATGGATCAGCAGTCTAAGTGGGAGGAGTACCTGTACTTAGTGGAGTTTGCCTACAATAATAGTTTTCAGAGTTCTATAGGCATGGCTCCTTTTCAGGAATTATATGGTAGAGAGTGTAGGACACCCCTTAGCTGGGACAGGTTAGAGGACAGAGTATCTCTTGGACCAACTCTTTTGCAGGACATGGAGCAGCAGGTAGTGTTGATCAGGCAGAGATTGCAGGAGGCACAGGACAGGAAGAAGAAGTATGCGGATCAGCATAGGATTGATCGTAGCTTTGATGTGGGCATGAAGGTGTTCCTTCGTGTTAGACCACACAAGAGCCCTATCATTATGAAAAAGTTTCTAAGTTATCTCCTAGATTCATTGGTCCCTTTGAGATCTTGGAGCGTATCGGCCCTTTGGCTTACCGTCTAGCATTGCCACCCAGCTTGTCTCACGTACATGATGTGTTTCATGTTTCTGTCCTTAGGAGGTACATTGCAGATCCTTCTCATGTGTTGGACTGGACATCATTGCAGGTGCAGGATCAGGGGCAGGTGATGGTGGAGCCCATCCATATCATAGATCGCAGGACCCTGGGCCTTTGAGGTAGAGAGATTGATCAGGTACGGGTGCAGTGGGACAGATATGATGAGACTGCAGCCACTTGGGAGGATGCCACAGTATTACGAGTGCAGTTTCCACATTTGTTCCAGTGACTTCCAGGAGGAAGTCGAGTCTAAGGGGAGGGGGATGTAGTGCCCACTTCCCTTTGACACTTTTAGATACTGATTTTGATACTATTGATCATATTATGGACACTATTATGTTTTGTTTTAGTATGATGGTTAGATGTTAAATCATGGATTATTATTGATCTGGATTCATTTATTATGCATGATGGTTACTAGAGACATTTTATATATGTGGTTGATGATATACTATTTGATAGGGACATATTATGGATATTGATTTGGACTTGTGACACTTGATATTTGGAGTAGACCTAGTATGGTAGATTCTTGATGATGATATAGTTGATTTATGAATTAAAAATGATAATGTTGAATTCTTGATATTGTTGTGATTCATGTGTTTAGATGATCTTGAAATGTTGTTTATATCATTTTGGATGTTCTGATATGGCCATGAGGCTGAAGGAGGTATTTACATTTTGCAGGTTAAAAATCACAACAATGTCGGGGGACTGGAGACTAACCATATTAAAATTCTGGGTGAAATTCAACAAGGTCACCATGGCAACTGTGTATGTGTGTTGTGTGTTGTGTTTTGCTAGGAATTCCCATGGGGGGGATTTCCATTATATGTGACCATGGGATAAGTGTTTTATTTATGTGTTCCTTTTTGAATTATTGTTGTATGTATTTTATTTGTAATGTGTTCCTTCTTTTAATTAATTTAAATGTGGTAGATTAATGTGAGAGATCATATAGTTAAATTTTATTTAAATTAAATTGGGATGTGGAATGTAATTAATAAAGTTGTTGTCTTTAAATATTAATGTTGGAAGAGTGTGTAAGTTAATGTTGTAAGGATGTATAAGAAATTTGTAAGAGTCTTGTAAGGCAGATTTTGGAAGGTCTAGCACTCCATCTTTTATGAAATTCGAATTTGACCTTGGAGGCCAAATTTGGAGGCTTGTGGGACAAGTTAAACTTGTCCCACACCTCTTAAAATGATCCACCAACCATGCCTATGGTTTGGAGGTTAAATGTAGGCATTTATAATGCATTTTGAAGTGACAATATGTAAGTTTTAATTGCACTTCCCTTACATGTTTTAAATTTGGTCCTTTTGGAGTATGGGCATTTTTGGAGTATGTAAGTGATTTTGTCATTTTTATTTATTGTGATTTGGTGAAGGATGTTGAATTTTCCTTTTGGGGTTGAGGAAGAATGATGTGGCATCCCACATGGATCCACATCATCCTCTTCTCTTCCCTCTCCTATAAAAGTGAAACTCCTTGCTTGTTTATGGTTGTTGAAACTTTGTCCATTTCCTCTTGGGGGCGCATTTTTGGTGTTGTTTCTTTTGGAGCTTGTTTGAGGAAGAGCTTGGAGTCTTTTTGCTTGCTTGAACCTTGCTGATTTTGGACTGTATTTGGCATCTTGGAAAGCTTGTGAGCTTGGAACAAACTTCAGTATGGAGAGGTAGGATCTTGAGCTGTGTTTTAATTGTTTTTCCTTCTCTTGCATGCATGTTTAAATGGTGTTTGTATTTGTGATTCTTGGCTGGTTGGGTAGAATGCTTAGGACAAGGTGTAGGAGAAGGCTATGGGGATTTCATATGGGGGGCATAAGGGATTGCCAATGGCACTAGTTCTATTGAGGAGGGAGTTTTGGTTTGGGATCCACCTTGGAAAAGAAACTGCTTGCATTTCTTACTCTTGGGGGGGCATAAGGGATAAACTTGGGGGGGGCATAAGGAGGGGTTGGGAGATATAAGGTTTATGGGGTTGATATGTTTATTGGTGGTATGCATTTTGGTGGATGCCCAATTCCAAATTGGGAGGCATAAGGAGTTCCCCATAGTTCTTGCTCTTGTTGGCTTGCTTGATCAAGCCTATGTGTTGTGTGTATGATTTCAAATGTAGTTGGGAACTGCTGTCTTGTTGGACTGTGTATTTTATTGTTTGTATGCAATGTGAAGAATGTTTTTTTGTTGTGGAAGAAGCCTTGTTGCCATGTGTTGATGTTCATACTTTATTTCAATATGGTTGGGGCTCGGGGGCCAATGAGGAAAGGATGGCTTCTCCTTTCTCATTGGATGTCTTGGTTGGGTGGAGAGCGTTGCCTTTCCCCCTTCCTTGTTGTGATCAAGATGAAAAGAAGAAGAAACTTGCATGTTGTTGTTTGGAGCAAGGAGAAATTACAGTTTTGACAGTCCTATTTCTTTTGAGCAAATTCAATGTAACCTTTCCCACCTTGAGTGGATGAGATGTATAGTAATTTTGATGTGAATTTGTTGCAATGTAGGAATGTAAAGAAGATTGGATTGAGAAATGTGAAGGAATTATATGTGTTCTTGATTTTGAAAAGAAATGTAAATAATATTACATGCATTGTATGATGTATTTTGTGAACTGTAGTTTGAAACCAAATCAAATGGGAAAAGTGATAAGTTGTAAAATTGTATTGATGATCAATGAAGGATTGCATTCCTTTCTCAAAAGTGTTTTACCTTGTTCATATGCTATCTTCTCCATTGGAAATCTGAGTTTTACTTGCAATGAGAAACCTCTGTTTGGAATGTTGAAAGAAGAATGCATATGGAATGAAAGTCAATGTTATTTTCCTTGCAAAATGTATATTAAAACTGAAATCAGAAATGTAGTTTCATTTAGAATTGGATGGATGATTTAATAAGCAATGTATTTGACTAAGTTAGGTATCATATGCACATTTAAATGACAAAACGGAGATTCCAATTTAAAGAAAGAGTTCACTGTAATATACTTCATCCTGGCAATTCACATTTTAATAAAAATGAACAATTCATACTTGCACTAAACAATAAGTTATGAAACATTGAAAATTAGACTTAGTACTACCTAAGGAACTCAAATTCACTATAACAGTCAAGAATGAATCTCCAAAACTTAATGAATTTCAATTCGGAGCTTGCACAGTCATTTTTCCGTCTATTGCCAGAAAAATGCAACCTTGAACAGATTGGATAAATTGACTTCCCTAAAACACTCTAAACCCTCCCTAGACTGATCCTCCATGTCTGTTTGACATGTTGAGCGAAGGAGGAGTTCTAATTTTATCAAAATTATAAGTTGGAAATTGCCAGTTTGCCAAATAAAGGCCTGCAGATATGTTTTACAAAATTGACCCTTAAAACTTCATCAAAAAGTAAATTTTATGTTCCCTGTGCAAAGAGGGCTTCGAGAGCTTTACGAAAAGTCCTTGTTTTCCCAAAACTGAGCTTTCTAGCTCAAGTTATGACACTTTGAAGTTTTTGTGCCTTGGCGGGAAAATTTGGGAAAATTTTCCCTAGCGGGCCCGCAACCCAAAAATTTCCCATCAAAATTGCCCTTAGAAAATTTTCAAAATTTTGGGCTCGGGAAAATTTTCACTTTTCCCTCCTGACCCACAGCCAATCAAAGGCTGCCACGTGTCCTCCAGGGGCTGAGGCGGAGGCGCAGATAAATTTTACCCCCTTAAACTTTTTGAAAATTTTTGGAAAATTTTCACTTTTCCCTCCGCCGGCCCACAGCCAATCAGAGGGTGCCATGTGTCCCCTTGTGGCTATGGTAGAGGCACGGGTTCTTTTAAAACCCTTAGCTTTTATAAATTTTTTGGGGAAAAATTCCCATGTTGACCCCGCCAGCCCGCGGCCAATGAAAGCGTGCCACGTGGCACCTTGGGGTGGTGGCGGAGGTTCGGGAGAAATTTCATTTTTGGGCCTTTGGGAAAAATTCTAAAATTCCTCCCGCGGCCCGCAACTCCGCCTTCTCCCTCAGATTCCCTTCTTCCGCGGGCAAATGGACCCGCGCGTCCTTTCTTTCCTTTTTTCCCCCTCGGGCGCTAGGCACTAAATTCTTCCGCCACCCCGTCCCTCCCTGGTCTTCTTTGGCTTTGAATCCAATGGTGCCATGTGTCCCCTTGTGGCTATGGTGGGTGCACGGACCCGCGCACTTCTTTCTCCCTTTTTCCCCTTCGTTGGCGCAAAGCGCTAAATCGTTCCGCCGCCCCGCCCTTTTCTTTCCCCTTTTTCACCTTGCGCCAGGACCTGACACGTGTCCCCTAGGGACCCGCGGGGGTGTGGAGTGGTTTTTTACTTTGAGCCATGCATTGGGAAAATTTCCCAATGCCGCCCCGCGACCCGCCAACCCACCCAAGGTGCACTCCTCCTCCTCTTGCCACGTGTCCCTCTGGGAAAATTTGACCCCAAGACTCCGCCCGCTTATATCTTGAGTTCTACAAGGAGTTAGGAGGACTTCTTTATATCACCGGAAAGGTGAGAAAATTTCCTATCCATTGGGAATGGTTTAGGGAAATTTTGGAAGCATTTGGTATGAGAAAATTCTAGTTGAAGTTCTGAGCCTGTTAGAAAGTAGGTATGGGGTAAGGTTACTCCCTGAATCTAACTAGAACATCTAACCCTAAAATTTGAACCTTGTAAACTTGTTATAAGTTAATAAAGGAAACTTGTGTATTAGTAAACAAGTTAGTTCTGGAACCTATTAGTGAAAGTGTATGTCTTGCAATTTAGTTGTAGACACTTCCAAGCAAAAAAAAATTATCCCTTAATTTTCTAGCTAACCCTATGTTGTTCCTTTGGTCTTTCTAGTGCACCAACACTACTTTAATGCCACAGACCTCCTTCGCATGCCTCACCGTGCCAAAGTACATAACCTCTATGTTATCCACTAAGTAGTTCCCCATGGTGCCACCTACCTCATGTTACACTGCGTGATCATTTCTCCTAAGTGGTCTCTACTTAATTAGCTTTTTCTCCAAGACACCTTTATAATGGAACAAATTTTAACACATTTGAACACCTCTTATGCACAAATCATTCTTCTTCCTTTCACTATTCATCCCAGAATGAGTTCTCCAACAGTCCATCTTCCTTAGAAGCACGTCAATGATTTTCTGAATTTAAATGTTAATCCACACCACACTAAAAGCATGTGTGGTCCTCTGCACATGGAATCATGTATAACGCAATTAGCTATTGGCACACCAATGCACAGCACAACACCAAATAGAAAAGACAAAGCAAAATGACGATGAAAGGAAGCACACATAAAATAAAATACATTAAGGGAAATCCTAAGCTAAATTGCAACACTACCTTATTACAAATACCAAGAAGACTTATTTATAGTAGGGCTTAAACATACTCCCATTAAAGAACCTGAGCAACCGTGTGCCATTTAGCCCTTCTAACTGTCAAGCGCCTGAATCAAGTATATATGTGATAATGTATGGTCCCAACCAATGGACTTTAAACTTCTCGGGATGGCGCAGAAACTTTGAATCATACACCCAACCTCAAGATTCTTATTCTTGATATGCCTATCATGTCATGCCTTCTACCTGGATTTTTCTATTTTCTAACTCCATCATGCTATGGCACATCTCTTGTCCAACTACACCAATCTGTCAATACATTCCTCAAGTGTTTGTTCATCAGTTAAACCACTTGTGCCCGCGATACGTAGGGAGGGTAACATGAATTTAACGGATAACACAACTTTCGCGCCAAACACCAACTAAAAAGGTGTTGCTTTATTTAACCTCTTGTAAGTAGTCTGATATGACCATAACATAGTAGAGACTTTGTCATCCCAATCCTGTCTTCCCACATCACAAATCTTGGTCAACATGTGACTCAAAATTTTATTAAAGGCCTCAACAATCCTATTTACTAGTGGGTGATAAGGTGTGGTCTTATGATGCGCCACCATAAATTCAGCAAATAATATCTTAAAAGTTTCATTTAAGAAGTGTATGCCCCTATCACTTGTCAAGCTCAACGGACATCCAACCTAGTTATTATATTCTCCCACAGAAACCTTGTTGTTGTAGCTATGGTACAATCCTTTATAAGTGCCACTTTTTTCCACCTTATAAGATAGTCAGTACAAGTCATAACATAGCGTGAACTTGTCCTGTGCACTGGTGGGGAAATAGGGCCCACGAATTCAATTTCTCATTTCTTAAATGGCTTCACACTAACAATTTGCCTTAACGACATTTTATCACAATGTCGAAGCTTTCCAAGGCACTGACAAAGGTCACAACCCTTTGCATATTGCATGCAATCCTTATATAATGTCCCCCACCATAAACCAGCCATTAAAATCTTGTGTGTGGTGGCTTTCCCAACATAATTTCCACTTCCAATACCATCATGAGCTTCCTCCATAATAGCTTTGCGCTCATGTTCAAGTACATATCGGTGTAAAACTTCATCCTAGCCTAGTTTATACAAGTCTATACTAATCAACATGTAGGGCACGATGCAAACGACAAGTTGTTTCTTCTCTATGCTCTTCATTCCTTTAGGAACCACACTTGTTCACAAAAAGATAGAAATGTCCTCCAAATTAGAGGGTGTGCGTTGTAGCCTAAATAATTGAGCATCTAGCATTGTGTCCTCAATTCTCTATGCGTCCTCGCCTGAATTAATCTTTGACAAATGATCAAGTCCTAAGTTAATTTTCCCTGGTTTCACCACAATTGTAAACTCAAACTCTTGGAACAATAATACCCAACGGCGTATGCACCCTTGTAAAATAGGCTTGTTCACCAAATAATTCAAATCCATATGGTCTGTGTAAAAGATAAAAGGCATAGACAACAAATACTACCTAAATTTATGCAGTGCGTAGATCATTGACAATGCTTCACGCTCTGTGGTAGCATAATTTTGTTCAACCAGAGTTAGCTTCCTACTAGCAAAACATAAGGGGTGATCAACAATCCTCTATCCAAGTTGTGCTAACACCACTCCAATCACCATACCCGAAGCATCCACGTGTACATGAAATGGCTTATCCTAAGAGGGAAAGCGCAGAATGGGCGCAGTAGTAAGTTTTCCTTCAAAGTGTCAAATTCCACCTATTGTGCCTCATCCCAATGAAATGTCCCTTTATGCTTCAATAACTCCTCTAATGGTGTATTAATTTTGGCATATCCCCTAATGAATATCCTGTAGTACCTCGTATGCCCTAGAAATCCACGCACTACGCTTTGATTGATGGGTTCCTCCAAGCCCAAAATTACAACAACCTTGGTAGGATCTAGCAATAGTCCTGTTGTTGCAAATTAGCAGCACCCCTGGATGCAGATCAGGTTTCTAATTTGATGTTTTAGGGCATCCAGTGTGATTGCACAACATTGAAACCTCTCTCCAAGTGTGGGACTTGTAAAGTGAGAGAGGAATCTCCAGATTAGAGGCTGGTTCCTCAACTCCTTTGATCAGGTATATCACTTTCACAATTTCAGAGGTTTAATCTCCTAAATCTACTCTAAATTCCAAGGGGATAAGGATAGAGAATGCAAAAATTAAACTAATGCTAATAAGGTGATGCACCAAAGGAGTTGTAGACACCTGATGCTGCATAAAAATACACAATCCACAAGAAACACAGCACAAAGTATGCACAAATTTCTCAAAATGTAATGAAAGATCAGGAAAACAATGATAGATATATGAAAGGATTGAGGGATTTTAATCACAGAGCATATATCAACATCCCAGGTCCAATACAATGCATTACAATGATCCAGAGGCAAGAAAAGGTGTTGTATTACATGGAAAGGTAAAAAATTTCACAAATTCTACCAAGGAGGAAGAAAAGGAAAGTTGCAGAGCTGAAAAAGGTGTCTCCCCTTGCAAAAATGAATTCATTCTGGCTTTTACAGTGCAAACCACGACCCCAGGAGAGAGAAACACGGGAAAACATGCAAGGGGTCCAACCATTGACCAAAATTCCATCAAAACAGCATGGGCGACCTGACAGACCCATTCCCTAACATTTTTAGCCATGCTGGGAAAGAATGCGAGCCATTCTTCATTAAAATCGGTGGTTGAAACGTCATTTCTGCTCATGCCCACGTGCCAGAAGCGTTTCTTGATTTTCTCTCTCCAAACTCCATCAAAATGCAAAAATGACCCTAGAATCTTGTAGAGAATTTCACCAGCTTTCCATTGATATAAAGAACACGAAAAACCGAGCTCTGGATCAAAAGTTACGGCCATTTGAAAATTTAGGGCAAAACAGGACCAAATCGGGTCGGCGGGAAAAATTTTTGAATTTTTACCCTTTTTGGTCATTTGGAAAATTTTCCAAAATTTCCCCACACCCTACCATTCGGGTGCCACGTGGCACGTTTTAATTAGCTGCGGGCCCATCTTGCTTCATTTTCCTTTGTTTTTACCTTTGGAAATTTTTTCAAAATTTCCCCGCCGGGCCGATGAGGTGAAGACACGTGGCGCGCGCTGATTGGGCACGGGCTTCTCTCCTTAATTTTCCGCGGGTCTCTTTGATATTTTTTTACCTGGACACATGGCACAACCCCATTGGATGTGGGTTTGACCCTCCAAAATTTTCTTGCGGGCTTTTCCAATTTTTTGGCGCCACCTGGACACGTGGCGAGATTCTATTAGCTCGCAATAAGGGGGGCGGGCTTTTCCTTTTGAATTTTCCGTTAAATTTTTCTTTGGGAAAATTTCCCAAAATTCCCCCACCCTCCGCTGGTTTGAGACACGTGGTGGCATTTCATTAGCTGTGGGCCTTCTACGACATTTTCACTTTTGTGCTAATGTTTTGGGAAAAAATCCCATTTTCCTTCCGCGCTCGGCCGGCCCGAACTCCTGTGACACGTGGCATGTTGTGATTCGTTGGCTGGGGCAGTGGGCCAAAACACTCCTTTTGGATTTTTGGCAAAACACTTAGCTAAATTTCCAACTTTTTCTCCGCCCTCTACCTTTCCGGCTCCTATGGACACATGGCAGCTTCTTATTGGCCGCGGGGGCATCTCTCAAAAATTTCCATGCGCCAACACTTAGCCGAATTTTCCAAATTTCACCCCTGGACACGTGGTAGCTTCTGATTCGTCGGCAGGCCTGCGGGGGAAATTTTTCCTTTTGAAAACTTTGCCAAAACACTTAGTAAAAAACCAAGTTCTCCTCTGACCCCTGCCACTTCCTGGACACGTGGCAGAATCCTATTGGCTGCGGGCCTTCCAGGGGAAAATTTCCCACAAAAACTCCATCGAGCCATAACTTGAAAAATACGTGGAGTTAGGAGAAAAACTTTACCTTTCTGGAAATCTAAGAAAGAGATCTATCCATTGGTGTCATTTCCAAAAGGTTTTGAGTGCCTGAAAAGCAACATATTATATCTGAGGCACAAGAGAAGGAAAGATGAAAAGGAGTTAGCCACAAAATGAGCAGGGGGCACATTTTGGATAACAATTTTAGCGACTCAGAGGGGTCATCTGCCTGCTGGATGAAGTTACCAGTTGCCTGAAGCAATCCATTGGGCATGGAGTCACCTGATTCTCTGTTTAATACCCCAACTAACTAGAACACTGCAAGGAGGAAGATGGAATATCATCTGATGGAGCAAGGCATGTAGACACATTTCCAGGAACAGCAAGCTGTGCCAAAGCACTTAGGGAAAGCAAAACTAACCTACAGCAAAATAATGTGCACAAGCACTTGGAGGAATGAAAACCTAAGCTAATATTTACAAGGTGGAGAATTTCGCTTCAGTAGCAATGTTTTAGATGGATTCCATTGACTGGAATCTGCAGTTCTTCGCCATCCAATGAAGACAATTGGAAGGCATTGTTGTCCTTGCACTTTGTGACCATGTATGGGCCACTCCAAATGGCATCAAATTTTGAATGTCTTCCCAGTTTTTCTCTGTCTGCATCCCATTTTAACACTAGATCTCCAACTTGGAAGGATCTATTCTTAGCCTTTCTATCAAAGGTCTTCTTTATCAAGGCTTGATCCTTCTCCATTGCTTGGGATGCTTGATTTCTGATTTCTTGGAGCTCCATCAATTTTGCATATCTAACCTCCATGGGCTCAAACTCCAACAACTCCAACTGTTTCATGAGTTCCAATGTTGGCAACTCAAGTGATAGGGGCAAGATTGCCTCTCTTCCATAAACAAGCTTGAATGGAGAGTTACCGGTAGATCTCTTGGGAGTTATCCTATCAGCCCATAAGGCTGATTTTAATTTGGTATGCCAAGACCTCTAATTCTCATCAAGAGTCCTCCTAATGATCCTCAACAAGTTCTTGTTTTTAGATTCAGCCTGGCCATTACCCTGAGGGTAATAGTTTGATGAAGTGCTTAGGTAGATCCCATTCTTGACAGCCCATTCAGTCACCTTGGATCCAATGAATGCCAATGCATTATCTGACATTATTGTAGCTGGTATGCCAAACTTGGTTGCTATTCCCTCATAGAAGTCTAGGATACTAGATTCATTTGCTTCTTTGAGTGCTACTGCTTCATTCCATTTGGTGAAGTAATCTGTGGCTGTTAAAATCCATTTGTGCCCTTGGCTTGAATTGGGATTAATGACTCCAATGAATTCCAAACCCCATTGCATGAATGGCTGGTCAACTTAAATTGGATGCAATGGAAGGGAAGCTAGCCTCTCTTTACCTGTGAAGAGTGCACAATTCTTACACCTCTTGATCCATGCATAACAATCACTGAAAATCTTGGGCCAATAATAACTAGCCCTCATGATCTTTAGAGCTATCACTCTTGGTGCAAAATGACCACCAGCTAGTCCACCATGGAACTCTCCCAACACCCTATGAATCTGATTTGTGCCAATGCATCTCAGCAGCACTCCATTCACATCCTTTTTGAACAAAACTCCATCAACAAGGGCATATGGGACAGCCTGCAATCTGAAGTGTCTTCTTTGGGTCTTGTTCATCTCTGGAGGGCATAAGCCTGTGCTTAGGAAGTGCACTATACCTTGGGTCCAGCAAGGAGTGGGGGCACCATTATTTTCCCCTTGGGTGCTGCTTTGTTCATGGCTGTCTTACAGCGCCAAAACAACCTCCTTTTCATTGCATGCTTCCTTTTGTTTTCCCAAAATCAGCTGCTCACACAATCCTTTCCCTCTGACCAGCTTGGTGACTTTGATCTCAATGTCATACTCCATGACACGAGTAATCCAACCTGCTCTCGTTTCATTCAAGTCTTTATTGAGGAGGAAGTCCTTAACTCCAGCATGAGAAACCAACAATTGAACCTTGTTGTTTGAGACTAGATGCTTGAATTTCTTCAAGCTCCTGATTACTGCAAGAACATTCTTCTCAATAAAATAATACCTCACCTCATAGTCCTCCAGGCTTTGGCTGAAGAAAGCAATTGGCTGCTCACCATTGTCCTTGTTCTGTTGTACCAAAATTGCAGAACCAATATCATTACCCCCAAATGCATAGAGGATGAAATCCTTGGAGAAATCCGGGTTAATGAGAGTTGGTGCTTGAGAGATGGCTTCTTTGATTGCTTCAAAACTCTCCTTGCCTTCTGCTGTCCATTTGAAATCCATGCTCTTCTTTAACATCTTGGTGATAGGTTTGACTAGGGCTGCAAAATCTGGGACAAACCTCCGAACAAAATTTATTCTTCCCAAGAAACTCTAAAGGGCCTTCTTGTGGCTTGGCAATGGTAGTGCTCTTATGGCTTCAACTCTTTCTGGATCAATTACCAATCCTTCTTTAGAGACAATGTGGCCAAGGAGATTTCCTTCATGGGCTAGAAAAACACATTTTTTAGGATTCAAGGATACTCCAAATCTTCTACACCTTGTGAACACTTGTCTCAAATGAAAGAGGTGGTCTGCTGCATTTTTTGAAAAAATAGTGATATCATCAAGATATATTAGCACTATATTGTTAATCAAACCTTTAAACGCCATGTCCATTGCTCTTTGGAAGGTGGCTCCAGCGTTGGACAACCCAAATGGCATTTTCCTGTATGCATAAGTTCCCCATTTGGTTGTAAAGGTTGTCTTGAACTAATCTTCTTCCTTCACCATAATCTAATTGTACCCTGAATAGCCATCAAGTAGTGAAAACCTCTCGGAGCCAGCAACAACTTGTAAAATCTGCTCCATGGAGGGAAGTGGGTAATGATCCTTGAGAGATGCCCTATTCAAATCTCTGAAATCAACACACAATCTGATTTCTCCACTCTTCTTTCTAACTGGAACCAAGTTGGCAACCCAACTAGAATCCTTGATTGGGAATATAATTCTTGATTCAATTCCTTCCTCATGAGAGGCTCCATATGTGGATTGACCGGCCTTTGTTTTTACCTGATGGGTTTAGTACTTGGATCTAATTCAATGGTATGCTGAGCTAATTCAGGATTGAAACCTTTCAAATCTTCATAGCTCCAAGCAAACACATCAGGGAATTCTTGACAAAGTTGTATGAACTCATACCTTTCTTGTTTAGTTGTCATCTTGCCAACTTGGAGTGATTTTCCTTCTTCCACCAAGATGGATACTGAATCTTCTCTCTTGACCTAAATGTTTGCTTTCTCTTTCCTAAACTGATCATTAGGATTGAAAATGGACTCCAAAGTGATAAGTCCCTTTGGTAATTTGTTGGTTCTCAGCTGTACCACTTGGTCACCATACTGCTGCTCCAACTTTTCCTGATTTTTAACTGAGAACTCAGCCTCTTCTTGTAAGAAATGGATAATTTGTTGATCATTTTCAAACACTTGCCAACTTACATTGTTGTCCGGAACTGAAGGCCTCACAATCACGTGGATGTTTGGCTGCACCTTGTCCTTTTGAATGCTCTCAACAACATCAAAGGCTGCCCCAACTGCTGCAAGCCTGTCAGCAGCTTAGTTCTCTTTCCTAGGAATGGATTTTATGCCAAAGCCCTCAAACTCTTCAATGAGGTCCCACACTCTATTCTTGTAGCATTTCAGTAGATCATTCTTGATAGCATGCTGCCCCCTAACTTGGTTGACAATCAGCTCACTGTCACCGAAGACTTGCAAGTTCTTTATTCCTTTCTTGATTGACCAATACAGTCCTTGGACCAAAGCTTCATATTCAGTAGTGCTATTAGAGCATGCAAACTGGAATCTAAAAGCTGAACAATACTTTACTCCTTGATGTGAAACCAGCATGGCTCCCCCTCCTGCACCTTGTCTACTCCTTGATCCATCAAAAAATAGCTATCATACCTCATTGTCATCCTTGTGGTCTGGCTTGGTGATGCTAGGAATAGGCTGATTTTCTTCATGTATGCAATAGACTCCTAACTCATATTCTTCTATTTCTTGATAAGGATCAAAAGCATGCACCTTGTTTACCCCATTCATCAAGAGTTAGATCTGGGATACTTCCAACCTTGGTGTCAGCTTCATCAGTGCTTGGGTGATCTTCTTGATCAAACGCTGAACAATTGGCATTGATCTGACTTGGAGTGTAGGGCTCAATGTGGAAGTTTGCAATAGGTTCAGACCTGATTGTGGCTTTGGTTCCATATCTTGTCCTGAATAGCATGTGTGACCAATCAACAGACAAGTATCCTCCAATCTTGGCTGTGAAGTCCCTTGACAAACATAGGGCAAAAAGTGGTGGAAGGTCTATCACTGAGACATCTTGCAAAACAACCACGTTGGGACATGCATGCAAGGTAAGACTCAAGTTTTTTATCACTCCAACTATTGTCACTGCTGTCCCATCTAGTTGCACTACCCCTTTGGATATGGTTTCATACTGGATTCCCAACTGATCAGCTATTTGCTTGGGCATTACTGAACTACTTGCTCCAGAATCAATCATGCAATTGTGTACCAATTGATTTCTAATTATCAATGAAACATAGAATGGAGGGGGCTTCAACATCTTACCTTGCTGTCCTCCATGATTTCCCTCAGGCTGGGCAGCATTTGTGAGCACCTTTTCATGCATTTGGGCCTGCTGATTTAAGGCTAACTAGTCCTTCATGGCAGCTTGTAGCAAATCTCTTTGTCCTGGGATAGAGAGTGATTCCCACATTGATATGTTTACATTTGTCTTCTTCATTTGATCAATGATGTTGAATGGTGATGAAGTATCTCTTTGTTGTCCCTTGGTTTGTCATATTCATCCCTTGCATGTGGGCAGCAACAGCTAGCATTTGAGTTGGCTTAGGAGCTGTTCTTGGCTGCCCTTATGCATTTGAAACTGGATTTTATTTGCCAACCATTTGTGGAACCATAGAAGGTTGTGGATTGCTTAGAGCTAATGGCTGTTCTTCACCCAAGTTCCTCCTTTTTGACCTTGTGTTGGCTGCAACACTTTGGGAAACCGTTTGATTCATGCCACAAAAATCCTCTGCCTACCAATTTACAAGTGTGTTGTCATTTGGGGCTGATTGCTGTTGGAATGTTTCTTGTTGTTGGTCATTTGTTTGACTATCTTCACCCTCCACACCGGTTGAAGTCACCATTAATGCTTGATTCAAGGCACCGTTGAAGCACATGGACTGGTTGTGAGGTTCGTTGCATGGAAAACACCAATCATATTCTTGGGCTATGTTGTTTTGTACTGGCACTAATGCTTTAGAGGCAGATATAGCATTGGGATTATAGGGCTGAAATGGTCTATTGGCAGGAGGCCTTACTTGATTTGAATTTGCAGCTAGATTGGGTGGTCTTTGAGGTTGATATGGCTACTTGTTAGGCTAAGCTTGGCGCTAGAAGGAAGGTCTAAAACTTTGGGCTTGCTGCCTATTGAGAGTAACCAGCTCATTGCCTAGATTTTGCAATTACTTCATGACTTCCTGAAGCTCATTTGAGGCACTAAAAGATGAAGTAGAAGCTTCATTTGAATTCTGATTTCTAAGAGTGGGAATAGGAGCTAAGTTAGGCGTTTGATTAGTGGTTGGGCTCTCTAAACTTGGAAACAATGGCATTGGAGGCCTAGGAGCTAACTTTCTAGCTTGAATCAAACAGTTTTCAGCTCTAATGGCAATGCTATAAGCAATGGGAATAGTTGTGCCTCCCATAGATTGAATCAACATAGAAATATCAGAATTTAAGGCTTTGAGGTAATAGAGGAAAGCACCTTCTGCTATTGGCCTGACTGCCATTGGAATTCTCTCCCAACTCCTTTGAAATCTGAAGTTAAAATCAGTCAGCTACTCATTGGGAGCTCTCTTGATGGTTGTCAGCTGCTCCAAAAGAGACAAGTTGTCTCCCTTCTCTCCAAACCACTCATGGAGTGCTATACATAGCTGGTTCCAATTTTGAATAGAACCTGAAGCAAGACTCATGAACCATTGCAAAGCTTTTCCTTTGAATGAAGATGCCAACAATTTGACAGCAACTTGCACCTCATCAATCTCATGAATTGCACAAAGGTTGGCAATGTCCTTAACATGATCACCAGGAGTGGTCTGATTCTCTCCAGTGAAGTATGGAATGTTCTTCAATGCTGTAACTAGAATTGGATTTTGTGCATTTAGAGCCAGTGGGCTGCTGCCAGTGAAATTGACATAAGGGTTGTTTTGTGCCGTTCTGATTGGCCTTAGAACCCTTGTTGATTGGATGAAAGGCCTGCCAGGTGGAGGAGTTGAGAGAGTTTTGTTTGGTGGAGATGGAGACCTTTGAATTCTCCTCCCTCTTTACCTTCTTCTTGGAGATAACTGCAGATATTCAAACAAACACTTCTTCTTCTCCAGCTCTTGACCTTGTAGTGATTCTTCTCATGAGGTTTTCAGGCCTACACCTGCTAAAACTAGCTGATTCTTCTTCCTTGGAGTCACCAGATGTGTAATTTATAGCTCTTTTAAGCAAGAAACTTGCAACAAATGCACATCAACTTTGCTGCAATAAAAATGAAGACCTCTAAGGTCCCACCGGGCGTGCCAAAACTGTTTTGGCAAATCAGCAGCACCCCTGGATGCAGATTAGGTTTCTAATTTGATGTTTTAGGGCATCCAGTGTGATTGCACAACATTAAAACCTCTCTCCAAGTGTGGGACTTGTAAAGTGAGAGAGGAATCTCCAAATTAGAGGCTGGTTCCTCAACTCCTTTGATCAGGTATATCACTTTCACAATTTCAGAGGTTTAATCTCCTAAATCTAATCTAAATTCCAAGGGGATAAGGATAGAGAATGCAAAAATTAAACTAATGCTAATAAGGTGATGCACCAAAGGAGTTGTAGACACCTGATGCTGCATAAAAATACACAATCCACAAGAAACACAGCACAAAGTATGCACAAATTTCTCAAAATGTAATGAAAGATCAGGAAAACAATGATAGATATATGAAAGGATTGAGGGATTTTAATCACAGAGCATATATCAACATCCCAGGTCCAATACAATGCATTACAATGATCCAGAGGCAAGAAAAGGTGTTGTATTACATGGAAAGGTAAAAAATTTCACAAATTCTACCAAGGAGGAGGAAAAGGAAAGTTACAGAGCTGAAAAAGGTGTCTCCCCTTGCAAAAATGAATTCATTCTAGCTTTTACAGTGCAAACCACGACCCCAGGAGAGAGAAATGCGAGAAAACATGCAAGGGGTCCAACCATTGACCAAAATTCCATCAAAACAGCATGGGCGACCTGACATACCCATTCCCCTGACATTTTTAGCCATGCTGGGAAAGAATACGAGCCATTCTTCATTAAAATCGGTGGCTGAAACGTCATTTCTGTTCATGACCACGTGCCAGAAGTGTTTCTTGATTTTATCTCTCTAAACATCCATCAAAATGCAAAAAATGGACCTCGAGAATCTTGCAAAGAATTTCACCAGCTTTCCATTGATATAAAGAACGTGAAAAACCGAGCTCTGGATCGAAAGTTACGGCCATTTGAAAATTTAGGGCAAAACAGGACCAAATCGGGTCGGCGGGAAATTTTTTTGAATTTTTACCCTTTTTGGTCATTTGGAAAATTTTCCAAAATTTCCCCGTGCCCTGCCATTCGGGTGCCACGTGGCACATTTTAATTAGTTGCGGGCCCATCTTGCTTCATTTTCCTTTGTTTTTGCCTTTGGAAATTTTTTCAAAATTTCCCCGTCGGGCCGATGAGGTGAAGACACGTGGCGCGCGCTGATTGGGCGCGGGCTTCTCTCCTTAATTTTCCGCGGGTCTCTTTGATATTTTTTTACCTGGACATGTGGCACAACCCCATTGGATGTGGGTTTGACCCTCCAAAATTTTCTTGCAGGCTTTTCCAATTTTCTGGCGCCACCTGGACACGTGGCGAGATTCTATTGGCTCGCAATAAGGGGGCGGGATTTTCCTTTTGAATTTTCTGTTAAATTTTTCTTTGGGAAAATTTCCCAAAATTCCCCCACCCTCCGCTGGTCCGAGACACGTGGTGGCATTTCATTAGCTACGGGCCTTCTATGACATTTTCACTTTTGTGCCAATGTTTTGGGAAAAAATCCCATTTTCCTTCCGCGCTCTACCGGCCCGAACTCCTGTGACACATGGCATGTTGTGATTTATTGGCCGGGGTAGCGGGCCAAAACACTCCTTTTTGATTTTTGGCGAAACACTTAGCTAAATTTCCAACTTTTTCTCCGCCCTCCACCTTTCCGGCTCCTATGGACACGTGGCAGCTTCTTATTGGCCGCAGGGGCATCTCTCAAAAATTTCCATGCGCCAACACTTAGCCGAATTTTCTAAATTTCACCCCTGGACACGTGGCATCTTCTGATTTGTCGACGGGCCTGCGGGGGAAATTTTTCCTTTTGAAAAATTTGCCAAAACACTTGGTAAAAAACCAAGTTCCCCTCCGACCCTTGCCACTTCCTGGACACGTGGCAGAATCCTATTGGCTGCGGGCCTTCTAAGGGAAAATTTCCCACAAAAACTCCATGGAGCCATAACTTGAAAAATACGTGGAGTTAGGAGAAAAACTTTACCTTTCTGGAAAAGATGAGAAAGAGCTCTATCCATTGGTGTCATTTCCAAAAGGTTTTGAGTGCCTGAAAAGAAAAATATTATATCTGAGGCACAAGAGAAGGAAAGATGAAAAGGAGTTAGCCACAAAATGAGCAGGGGGCACATTTTGGATAACAAGTCCTTTGTAAATGATATGACCAAGTAGTGTGCCAAAAGGAGTGGTGAAAGATACATTTCTTAACATTTAGAGAGATGCTCAACTGCCTGCACTTCTCAAACATTAGCCTCAGGTTGTCACAATGATCCTTTACTAATCCACAAACCATCCAATCATCCAGGTAGACTTGGAGAAATTTATGAATGAAGTCCTAAAACACCTGAACCACAATACCTGAAAACATAGTAGGTGTGTTATTCAGTCCCAAAGGCATGACTGTATAAGAAAAACTTCCCCATTCAATGGTGAGAGTTGTCTTTTCCTGGTCTTCCTTGGCAATTCAAACCTGGTGATATCCCGAAAATCCATATGTAAATGAATAGATCTTGTGCCTGGCTACTCCTTCCAAGATCTCCTTAGTGAACGAGGTTGGGAAAGGATCAATGACACACACAACATTTAAGCCTTTATAGTCAACACAAATCCTTATCCTTTCATCCTTTTTAATACTGATTACCATCAGACTCACCCACACAGATTCTTCAATGGCCTCTATGATACCAGATGTTATCATCTTATCAATCTCCTCCTTAACCTTAATGCGTAGATTCAGGTTCATTCTATAAGGCCTCTTCCTGATTGATCATGCCCTTCCTTTAATTTGATCCACATCTCTCCTAGAGAGTGATGAACCCCATTTAACTCATTGTACCCATGAGGAAACAAGTCCTGAAAATTTCGCAACAGTTCAATTATTTTTTACACTTCTTGATCTTTCTAGTAATCCCCAATAATAACTTACTTGGGTTTCACTTTGGTACCAATGTTGATCTTCTTCGTTTTCAAGGGCTCATGGTAGGCGCATGCCTTCTCATCTGTAATGTCTAAGACTTCGCGCATACCTTCTGTATGCTCAACATCTAAGTTCTCCACTTCCTCATCATTAATCAGGTGTTAAGTTCTCCACTTCTCCAGACTTCGCGCATACCTTCTGTATAATCAACATCTAAGTATACCAATTTTCCTTTTTCCTTCTCTAGGTAGGCGCGCTCAAACTGCACTTCATCTAGTTCCTCTTCTTCAAGGCGCACCCCCATATTAGGTTCTCCCAACAATTCTAACACAATGTCCTCCACCTTGGCACTATCTCCCAATGTAAGGCATTTGATCACCTGCAAGGTCTCATTTACTGATGGTTTAGAAGATAAGTACTTAAATGTTTGAATAATACCCATTGTTGACTCTTGTCAGTTTCTTGTTTATCTCCGCAACTCTGAATAAGCATACCATGCACATGCACAACCCTACAAGGTGGAATAGAACTTGTGCACCCACAAGGAAGGGGGAAAGGCTTCTGGGCCTTCCCTCCAGGTCCTCTCACATTCCTAAACATGACACAAGGTGGACCCCTTCCTATCATAGTCATGTATCCCAGTAAGTGCATTAGTTCTCCGAAATCTAATGGATAATGTGACCCTTACTTCATACCACTCCATAAGATTATCACGATGTGTCATCCACCAACACACAACTTTCCCACGCAAGGTATAAACGAGCATATTCCTCTGCTGTATCTCACAGGTCCAATGTACCTCCATCGCGTGAAAAAATGGTATCAAGGTTACCTTCATCAGTATATCTCGGTAATTTCCTTCCTCCCAGGCACCTGACTGAATGCGCCTTGACTACTTGAGTCACATTACCCTTCAGCTCTCTTCCAATCAACTCATATGTGTCATGCGCCCAACTGTCACAAGAAACACTGGTTGTATCACTCATAGACTATGCATCATCCCATTGAATGACCCCTTCCTTCGATGGCTAAACGCACTCCGGGTCCCTGATGGTGCGCACATATATCTTGTTTAAGTCTTCTTAACCCAATGGTTCCACATAAGGTGTAAACCATCCATCAGTCAGTGGAATGATCACGTGCTCCTCCTTGTTCTCAAAATTGATGTAGCCTTTATTGAAATGCAGGTAAACATTGTTTGCATAACACTAAGGGCACCCAAGTAACGTTGGGAAGCAATCTATCTCGGTAAGTGCCAAGACTTCAAAATCCCTAGTGAACTTGATGCCCTGGATAGTTATGGAAGCGTTCTTCAAAACTCCAAGGGGAGTGGGCTTAGTCTTATTTTCCATGTATAACACATTTGAAGATGATTGCAATGGTGGTCTCCCCATCTGACTCCATGCATCAAGAGTGAGGACATTAACTTTTGCACATGTGTCAATCAAAATATTACTCAAGAGCCACCCATCCACTACCGCATTTAATGTGATCTCCTTGTCATAGTCTAGACTATGAGGGGGTAAGTTAGCATGCAGGATCTACCTCTCGCACCCACCTCTAGCACGTGGTAATTTTTCTCTCAACCACTCTCATAGCAGGGAAATGATGTTCTCCTGACACAACATCTTACACACCTCCTTAATATCATCTACGTCAATCTAAGGAGTTTTAGCGTTCTTCACTTGCTCCAACTTTTACGACTGCTCCTTCAAACATTGAATCTCTCCTTACAGACTCCTAATCACCTCAGTAGTCTTGTTGTATATATCTCCCCCTAGTTGTAGACACCAATATTGGGTCACAACACAAAGTGTTGACATCGTCAAATAATTCGCACCTTGAAGCACAGGCTGGGGGTGCACCTAACACAAAGTGTCGACATGCTAAAATTCAACGCACTCTAAGGTGTAGGCTGGGGGCGCACAGCACAATTAGTGTCGACATGTGAATCCATGTCACGCACAAGGCGTAGGCTGGGGGCGAACAATCACAAAGTGTCGACATGCAAAAATCTCACGCCACAAGGCGTCAGGCTGGGGGCGCACAGCTCCAAACCTATTCTTAACATGTTGCCAAAATTCGCACCCAAGGCGCTAGGCTGGGGGTGCACAACACTAAAGTGTTGACATGCAAAGCCTACATTCACTCCCAAGGCACAGGCTGGGGGCACACATTAGACAGGAAGCTGTCGATTCTAATCTGTAAAAAGAATTCGAACAAGATCCAAGGCATCAGGCTGGGAGCTGCACAGCATTTTAGTGTTGACATGCGAAAATTCGCGCCCTAAGGCTGACACCGGTCACCTTGGGGTGCAAAGCACAAAACAATCCAGACACCATCATCTGTTCAGCACCTATGGCGCACTTAAGAGTAATGTTGATTTTGAGGATGGCACATTCAGCGAGCGAGGGACACATCTTCAGGAGGTGCATGCATTTTGAACCAGCGTTCGTACACACATCTGACAAAAAGAAAACCCTGCATATAGATAGTGATCAAATGAGCCATTTAACTTTTCACAGGGAGCTCGGATTCGATGCAAGGTTGGACTTTTCTAAAATCTTACGAGGTCCTCTATCCAACTGATCGACTGGATATATTGTGATCTAGGTGAGAACAAGTTCATTTAACAATATGTATTTTGTTAACTAGCAATTCATCCATTTGTGGGTTTGCTAGGGTTCTCACCTACCGCCATCATGAGATAAATCTAAATGCACCCCCATTCTCCTACCAGGTACCTTGGGGTAGAGTTTGGATCATTCCTCTCTTTTCCCTCTCTCACTAAATTGCCCATACCTAAATATGTAAGGAGGGGCTTCTGGGTATACCTAAAGGTCTGGACATTCATTGTCCATTGACCCTCTCCCTTCTTCTCTTTGGCAGGTGAGATTCGTGGAGTCCCAACACCTCCCATTCTAATAAGTTTCTGTCACCCGACTGTACCAACACCTGTTTCCTCTTAGCATTTTGTCAGTGTATCCTGTACCGTCAATCATTTGGAGCACTAGACCAATGTCATGTCTGTGGATGATTCTCAACCCTCAAAATAAGAACTGTGCCTCATTTACATCCTCCTGATACTTTCAAAACTAGCCCAAAACTAGACCCTGACCAGTACCAGTACTGTGACAGAGATCTTGCCCTTGCAGATTCAATTATGGTTTAGCCTGTTTATTGGCAACGACAGGTGCTTATTGTATTCGAATGAGATACCTAAATCACCTTTGTAACTACAGTTTAGGATTTCATTTTTATGCATCTAACATTGACCCTATCTCCTTGGCATAGTTAGATTAACAGCCTTCTAGGGAGTATCACACTTCCCAGAACTAGCATACACTATGCAGTGCATCTAAACATAGGAATATTTAACCGGCCTTCATCCGTGAGAGCTTGTTGTTCCAATTCAGCATAGGTCCCACACTTGCCAAAAGGAAGTTCTCATGATTAGCTGTGGATCAAGCAGTCATACGAGAGTCAACAACCTTCACCCAGATTTTTAACAGGAAATCCTCCTAGCCCTTTTACCCTTATGTGTTTCGTCACCATTCAAAGAAACGTCTCTAAGATATCACCTGAAACTTTATGGTAGGGAGGATCTGGGTACTTCCCATGCAATACCTCCTCTCTTGTAATAGCAATCCTATGTTTTGGCTTTTCCCTCGCGTGTGCAGCCTCAATGCGAGTAGTTACCAAAATAGGTTCCAACTTTGTATTAGACATCACCATAGGGATGTACAACAACTCAACGCACTTTACAATCACCATCCCCGCACCCTTATCACGCTTCTTCTGATTCTGAACCATGTGACTATACAGATCTAGGAACTCTTCATACTTATGCTTCTTCCCACACCATGAGCATTGCAAAAAGTATGGGCATTCACACTTACAATGTTCGGTAGATCCATAGTTGAAACAAGTTGCATGGGGGAAGTCTCCTCTTCCTCCATCATGACCATTATGACCTCTAAACCCTTCGCAAAAGCCTCTTCCTCTACCATCTGTACATCCTTCATAGTTATGACCCTCATCCTTGGAACCACTCACAATGTTGGTTTGTCACACACCAGTATCAATGGCATCATGGATATGGTTTATTAATCTACAATCCCTAGTATCATGGGTGGTACATGTACAAATATTACAATAATAAGACATGTTCTAATGGAGCGCACACTGCAGCAATGGGCAACTACTTGGATCATGCTCCCCGTGACAGATCTCACAGTCCAACGTCATGGCACACACCAACTTCCGAGGGCAAATGTCCTTTGTATGTCCTTCTAATTCACATTCCATACAGCAAAGTCCAATGTGAGTCTCATGTACTGAATTTGTAGATAACTTCTCAAGTTTGCTTCACCATGGAAGCAATCTGAGCCTCCAAAAAGGGACTCACTCTAGTGTCAACACTTCTGACAGCCTCATCGTGTAAAGAAGCCTCCAAGGACTTATGTGGGTCAGTGAAATTCTTATGTGAAAGCGCTCGTCTAAAGGGGATGATCAAGCCTCCAACAAACCATTTAGCATGCTAAGATGGATGGATATCATAAGATAACTTGGACAAGAGAGTCTTGAAACGTGCGTCATACTCCTACACACTCTCTATCATACCTTGCTAGATCTCTTTCAATGTGCTGATGCTCTTCTGCTCAAACTCGGGAATGTGAAATTCCACTAGGAAGGCATCACACGGCATAGTATAATCCACCACTGTCTGATGTGGGTCAAATGTTTGAGAATACCATAGATTGGTCAGATGATCATCAACCGTATCGATAAGAGGAAGTTTATTTTTATGTGAGGGGTAATCCAATCTTTGGATGACTACAAATACTTTTGAGTTGTCATTTTATTCTTTAGTTTGTAATGGGATAAGGGATCTTAAGGAAGTCATTGTATAATAAAAATTATATGAAGATCATGGAACTATTTGGATGGTGTAATTATTAAAGGCTCCAAGGTGAAAATAAACATTGGCTTTATAATTTTGTAAGATTTCATTTTTACATTCATATTCTCCTTTAACTTGATTAATGACGAGTTGTGAGTCTCTGTTGATTTCTAAGATATGACACCTAATAAGATAGTGGTTGTGAGACCTAGGATTAAAGCTTCATATTTTGTCATGTTATTAGTGCATTCAAAGTTAAGCTTGAATGATATCAGAATAAGAATCCCCCAGAGTGGTATGATAATGACACCAGCCCCTCCCCTTGCTAGCATTTAGATCCATCAAAGAAGAGGGTCATTTTAATAGGAATGAATTCATGTTCGTCGATAGTGTTGATGGATTCATTGGGAAACTGTTCATGAGGAAGGTGAGTATCAGGAAGGGGTGCTTCCACAAGCTGGTCTGGGATGGCTTGGCTCTTAATGTACTTTTGTGATATGAATTCCATATCAAACTCAGCCATAAGCATGAGCCACTGAGTTATGCGGTCACTATGATAAGGTTTAGAATGCATGGTTTTGAGTGGGTTAAAGCTGGTGAAAACGTATGTTTTGTGGTTGAGAAGGTAATGATCTAGTTTAAAAGTTACAAAATATAGAGTGCAACATAATTTTTCAGCTTCAGTGTAACTAGTTTCATATTCATGGAGTGTGCGGCTGATGTAATAAATAGCTTGTTCATGACCTTGGTCATCATGATGGGCGAGCATGGCTCCTAGGGCATGGTCTATGTAGATACATAGAGATAGAAGGGTTCCCACTTGCAAGGAGGAATAAGCACAAGTGGTGATAGAAGATAGTGTTTGAGCTCATTGAAAGATTTCTGACAATTAAGATCCCATCTGAAATCTACATCCTTGTGGAGAAGGTGATGAAATGGTTGACAACTATCAAATAATTGAGATATAAAACATTGAATGGATTGTAGTTTACCTTGAAGGCTACGTAGCTATTTGAGATTTGATGGAGGAGGCATTTCAATGACTACTTTAATTTTTGTTGGATCTACTTCAATACCTTGGATAGATATGATGAACACTAGGAGTTTACCAGTGAGAACACCGAAAACACACTTGACAGGGTTAACGTGAAGGAAATACTATATGAGATGAATAAATATTGATTCAAGGATGGTAAGATGGTCTATGTGTTGTTTAGACTTTCCTAAGAGATCATCAACATAATCTTCTACA
The DNA here is from genome assembly GCA_019776745.2 of Taxus chinensis. NCBI lineage: Eukaryota > Viridiplantae > Streptophyta > Pinopsida > Cupressales > Taxaceae > Taxus > Taxus chinensis. Next base: position 56,692,363 of record CM034148.1, read on the forward strand.
GTTTAGTGGATAAGATCGTGAAAGATGTATGTCATAGTGTGTTGATAAGTGGCTTCTTCATTTTCAAGTTCGAAAGGCATAACATAGTAGCAAAAGGTCCCCCATGGGGTGACAAAAGATGTCTTCTGTTTATCATTGGTGGTGATAAGGATTTGATTATAACTAGAGAATCCATCCATAAGGGAGAGCATCTCATGGCCAGTTGTTAGGTCGCCTAGCTGATCGATATTTGGAAGGGGTAAGTCATCTTTAGGATAGGAAATATTGAGATCCTAGAAGTCGATACATATACGTAACTTTCCTGAGGCTTTGGCTACAAGAAGATGTTGGAGACCCATTGTGGATAGTCAATAGGTATGATGAAATTAGCAGAAAGCAAGTGTTTTAACTCTTCCTTGATAAGGAGAACCAAGCAGGGATGCATCCTATGAAGTTTTTGTTTGATGGGTTTTACGGTAGGATAAGTGACGATATTATGTACAATTGTATTTGGATCGATACCTCGCATATCACTATACAACCAAGAAAAAGCTTAACTATATTTGGATAAGAAGTTGATGAAATAATTTAACTCTTACGGATTTAGTGATTGGTCGACCTTAACTATGCAGGGTTCCTGAGCGGTTCCTAAGTTAATGTCAACAGTGGATTCATTGAGAAGTGTTGATGTATCAGGTGGTAAGGATTTTTGAAGGAAGTGGTCATCTGCTCCCTTATGGGAGAAGATTTCTTGATCGTCGCAACATTGAAGGATGTCGATGGTGGGTGAATCTTCCTCAATCATTTCTGGCCAAATGAGAGGAAGTTGTTTGGTGACATGGTTTGATTGATAGGTTAATGGACTTGAGGAAATAGTATTGACTAAAAAATAGTTATTTAGGATAGAGATGGTGTCATCAGTGTCCATAGGGTTGTCAAATTTGGTGGATGGTGATGATGGTTCTATTTCTATGATGCGTAAAGATGTGGTATGTGTGGATGGTTTGGTAGTGGGATTTTCATATCCTAAACCGAAATTCTCGTGTGCTTTAAGAGAGTGTTGGATGATGAGGTCGTGTACTCCCTGTTCATAACGCCCAAAACCAAATCCTTTCCAGTCGCAATGATGGAGGTATATTTAAGTGAAGCTTTGATTATATAAAGATTGGAAATCTGATGAAAAAGGAATGGCATGATGTTGTTCATTAGATTGTGGTGAAGGTCAATCGATCCCTCCATAAACAAGGTGTGTTTTTAAATACTCCAGACCTTAAGAGATAACATATCCAATATTGGTCTCGTACATAGGTTATTTGTCCAGTCTACTATATATTTTAGGTGTAGGTAGCGAGTTAAGCACGAAGAGATGGTACTCCCCTAGCAAAACATTCAATAACATCTTCGAGGGAGGAGTCATCTAGAAATTTGAATGATGGGATAAATGTACCGTGGATGCTTTGTCAGATGATTCTGATGTTGATTCAGGTATTAAGACGTAGTTTTGATGATTCTGATGTTATACAAGCATTTGAAACCTCCAATTCCTCTTAGATGCATACGCAACTGGCCTCTCATATAACTCTATAGGGAAGCAAGAAAAGAACATCTTGTATAACTCGTGATACAGGTTTTGTTCAAGCCACGCGCGTGCATTAAAATCAGGGCCAATGTTGAATATGCGGGCATATTCTTCTTCTAGATCTTCTAACCACTCCTCAATATTGGCCAAGGTCAACTGGTACATCTTCATCACACAACATCCTAAAAACAACTGAGAAAGAGGTCCCAACAATGGAACCAATGATGTAGCCTAGAATTCACTGCAAATAACCCAAGGTGAGCTGGCACATCACTCATTTTGAACTGAGTGCTCACCCAAAGCACACAAGGGTACCAGGTCCCTCTTTAGAGTAGTTTGTTTAAGATGTTAGCATGATTACAAGTATAATTCAAATCCATAACAGATAATCAAATAAACCATAATGCATAAACTAGATCTAGTTCTTAACCATATGAAAGATTGATTAAACAATGACTATAATGATATTTTCCGTACAAGAACCATATTCAGTCATATCTAACACCAATACCCAACCAATATGATCCATTATATTAAGTATTGTAAAACATAGAAGCTTCATACATCATAATAATGTCACCATGAATCATGCATGCGAACAAAACCAACATCATAACTCTACAATCAAAATAGTATATCCAAACCATGCAAATCAATACATATATATAGGGGTGGGGACTTGCCCTTCACCGCCCATGCACCTTCCAAAAATAGGCTACATGCTAATAGTAGCCATACGCCTTTACAAGAGAATACAAAAGCATGCAAGTGCTAATAATAGATCTTCTAAAGTTAACTCCTAGTATAGATCCTATTATTAGCTCAAAACTCTGCATGGCGCTTGAAGTTCTGTTATTCCCAAAATAACCTTGTGTGGACTGCAAGTCTTTGTATCATTGCGTGCTTAGCACTCCAAGTCCAAAAATAGCCTCATGTTGAAAATGGTTAAGTCTTGTTTTCACGTGTTCCTAGGCACACTCATGTTCTACTATACTTGCGCGCACTCCTACGTGCCCTACATCTGTGCGCCCAAACCTTATGTGCTTTCATCCTTGAGCTGTGCTTCCTCAGCTCAACATAAGTGTATGAAACCTCTAATTTCTCTTTAAAGTGTAATCAACCAACCACTCGTACAACTCTATAGAAAAATGGCTATGAATGTCTCATACAATTGGTGATATAGATTATGTTCAACCCACGCGTGTGTATTAAAATCAGGTCCAATGTTAAATTTGTGAGCATATTTTTCCTCCAAAGCATCTAACCACTCTTCAATACTGGCCAAGGTCAACCAGTACGTCTTCATCATGCAACATCCCGACAAACAACTGAAAAAGAGGTCCCAAAAATGGAACCAAAATGTAGCCTAGATTTTACCACCAATAGCCCAAGGCGCGTTGGCACGTCGCTCAGCCTGAATTGAGCGCTCACCTGAAGCACGCAAGGGTACCAAGTTTCTCTTTTATGTCAGCTTATTACAAAATTTGGCATGATTGTACATATATTCCAAATCCAAGACAGATAACTAAGTATATTGCAGTGTGTAAACCAGATCTAATTCTCAATCATAAACAAGATTAACTCATACTAGTATTAAGATTAACTTTACCATGCAAGAATCATTAACAGATATGTCAACAATCAATATCCAGCCACAAATATCTCTTATATTAATTGTTGTAAAACACAGAAGCTTCTTACATACAAACATAGTCACCATAGTCATGCACACCCATAAATTAGCAACATAACTCTAACAAAACATGGATCATCTAAACCGTGCAAATCAATACATATTTATAGCGGTGGGGACTTTCCCTTCACCGTCCATGCACCTTTCAAAAATAGACTACATGTTAATAATAGCCATGTGCCTTTACATGATAAATACAACAACATGCAAACTCACTATTAATAGATTATCTAATAATACAACATCAGTCTAATCCTATTAATAGCTCCAAAAATATGCTTAGCGCTTGATCTTCTTCTTGTCCAAAATAGCCTTTGTGTGCTTTCCAAGTCTTTTACAAAACGTGTTCCACACTCCATGTCCAAAATTAGCCCCATATAGAAAAATGACTAAGTCAAGGCTTTTTTCTTTCCTGGGCGTGCCATATATCACTACACTTCCACGCGCCCTATTTCCGCACGCCTAATCCTTGTGCGCCTTCAATACTTAGGCTATATTTTGTCAACCCAATAGGCACCAAAGTTGGCAGTAAACTTTGAAACCCCATTTTTTCAGGCTTGTTTTCCAAAAGGAGTGCCTTGACAAACACAGTGACGAAGCCGGATTTTCCAAGCCTCAGAACCTTCCAAGCTCCGGATAATCCATTTAACACTAAGGGAAATTCCTTGGAGTCGGATATCAATTAGCCCTAGACCCCCAACATATTTAGGAGAGCAAACAAATATCCCACACCACTCTATGAAAACCTTTATGACCATTGGTATTTGCCCACAGAAAATCATGAAGCAACTTTTCCAACTTGGCATAGGAAGCCTTATAGGGAGCCTAGTAGGAGGAGTGGCAGCTAGCACCTTTGAACAAATCTGGAATTTTTCAGCCAGAGAGAGAGGTTTGGTAATCCAGTAGGGAATTTTTTTCTCAACCTGTTGAACAACGTAAGACTAGAGAGTGGCAGGAGTGACTTGAAAAGTAAAAGGGATGCCAAGAAATTTAAATTACACCCCAAGTTGAATCCATTGCCAAGAAAATCCTTCCAACCATGGAGGTTTGGGATCCAAAGACTGTCTGTAATATTGAGATTTCTTTCATTGAATGGAAGAACCTAAAGCTAAACAAAAGATGTCTAGACATCGAAAGATGTTAATGATATTCTCTTCATTTTCTTCCAAAGTTAGAAAAGAATCATCAACAAAATGCCCATTAATGAGTTGTTGTTTAGAATTGGGGAGAGATATACCTTTGACTAATCCCTGAGAAGTAGATTTGGCAAGAAGGTAACTGAAACCCTAAGTTGCAAGCACATAGAGAGTTGGAGCAAGTGAGAGACCCTGTCGGATATACCTATGAAGCTCAAACATATCAGACTACACTCCATTGATGGTAAGCCTAACAATAACACCTTGGAAGAACATGTTAACCGATTGAATGAATATGAAGCCAAACGCAAGAGCTTGAAGCATGGATGTGATAAAAGGTCATTCAATTCTATCATAAGATTTTTTAAAATCAATCTTGATGAAGAGGGCCTTTTGCTTGGAGACTCTCACCCACTGTATGCCTTCCCAAATAACAACGATGTTGTCTAAGATGAATATGCTCTTGATAAAGCCAGTTTTCTCATTTTACACAATAAGAGGCATAATGTTGTGAATATGTACAACAAGAGCTTTGGAAATGATCTTGTAAGACACATTCAAAAGTGTAATCGGCTGCCAACTAGTGATGAGCTCAGGATCACCAGACTTAGGGATAAATTTGATATTTCCTTGATTTATCAGAGCACCAAGAGAATTGGTCTCCATCTCTTCACAATAAACATGATGGAGGTCAAGGCCAACAATATGCTATAAGGTCCGATAAAATTCACACGAGAAATCATCAATGGTAGGCACTTTTTCTTATTTCATTTGCATCACTGCCTCCTTAAGATCATCAACAGAAAGTGCTCGATCGCAGGCAACCCTTTGGGCTTTAGAAAGCTTACAACGGACAACATCAAAACACTGCAATAGGGCGGCATTTCTTTCTGGAGTGTAGGGTTAAGCATCAAAAACACTATGATAGTAATGCACAAAGATCTACAGGACATTCGAAAGGTTGATAATATGACCTGTAATAATTTGGATAGCCCAGATTGAACTGGAAGCATGACGAGGCCGAAGGAGGGAAAAACGCTCTTTGGTCACTCTGTCACCAATTTTAAGCCAATGTAGAAGAGCTCTGATTTGAGCCCCTCGAGCTTGGTAAACCTCCTCCATCCTGAGTTTGTGATGCCATAACACCACCTCAGTTTGAAGCTTGGTTTTAAACAACGAGCGATGAAGAGCCCTCAAGCTTCTGGTATACTCCCAACTGGAAGCTTTGTGAGCTCACAACCAAAATAGAGCAGCCTGCCAATCATTCATGCGAAGGAAGGTTGTAGTTCTAACAATGGCCTCCTGCCATCGATCAATCCACCCATGAGCACTAGAGGGACGTTCTACCCAGTTCCAGATACAGAGAATGTGATTCACCATTCGTGGATGGTGAAGATGGGCCGTATTGAGATAAAACTAGGAGTTTCGGGGCTTAACAGGCACCGAGAGCCATTCAATTTCAAAAAAATGGGAGAGTGATATGAAAGAATAGCTCCTTCCCATACAAAGAGTGGCCAACCATAATTGATGGTGAAAGAAAACCACTATTATTCTGGGAGGAAGGCTCTATCAAGCTGTTTAAAAAACCCATCTTGGCCCTGTCTGAAATTAGTCCAGGTTAACCAGGTTGCATGTGGAAATTATCTGTCTTTTAAAATACAATCAACTAAAAACTAGGAGAAAATCAAAAGGGTTATAGTTCAATTGATGAAGATGATGGTAAAGTGAGTTGTCATGCCACCCACTAAAATACAAATCCCACAATATACTATAAACAGACAGGTCAGGATAATTCTTAAACTTTGACATTAAAGAGATATGTCATAATAGAGTTTGGTAGAATAGAAACCCCTTAAACTCTCAAATTGAGCCAAAGAAATCCATACATAAAGACCAATGGATGAACCATCCACCTCACCCACCGTTTTCCCCAAAACAAAAAAGAAGAATATATATGTGTGTGTGTGTGTCTTTTTAATTACGCTAAAGGCGTTCTACTATTGGAATGAGCCCGGCTAAATTGTATGTTTAGTAGGAAATCAACGAAGCAAAGCATGCCCAGGGACATGCGTTGAAAATCTAAAGGTGGAAACAGGTCCACGTGGAATCCTTCCGGCCTGCTTGTGCCTATATCCTGTAAAAGACAATTGAACCCGCTTCAGCTGTGTCTGTTTCGTGTTAGAGACAATTGAAACCGCTTCAGATACGGTTACAGATCCAGATCGCAATGTTACATTTTTTTAATGCCTTTTCCTCTCTGTCACTTGCTAGGGAAATCATTGATTAAATTAAATCACGTCAATTATATATTTTCCCGCACTCATATTTCTTTGTGTTTCCTCCGTCTCTGTGGGCATGCGTTTGTTTTCTTCTGACCGGCTGCTGTATATCTCATACACAGTTCGAAACTCCTCATCCACGTAAGAAATCATGTTGCCTTTAACATCCTCAGTTCATCCATTATTTCATGTTGTATTCTTTCTCTGACACGTGAATTCGGCCAGGTTCATCTGAGTGGCATTTTTTGGTATGCGTGGCGTTCTGTTTTAGCGTTCAACGTGTGTTGAAGGGTTTTCGTGGCGTCCACGTTGGTTGATGGGTCTCCACCCAAAGCAGTCAAATCTCTGTACAACGTTGCCAATTCTTATCTACAAAATATACTAGCAATTGCAAATGAGTTGCAAGTTACGTCGGAGAGGGCTTGAATTTTATGTGTATAATATGGTTTGGATGTAAAATATATTCTATGATCTATGATAGATGTTTGAGCGAAGAACATAAGTTACATTTTGTTAAACAGTTCACATGTCTTTATGTAAGGTTCCACATTTTGCATACATGTCTATCAAAACATTTGCTAACTATATCTAACAAAATTCCTCTATATTTTGGCACAGGTTGGGAGTACTTTAGCAAATTTAAACTAATTGGGTTGGAGCCCTGTTTGTTGCATATGGTGAAACAAAGTGAGGAGTATGCTGGCAAATGTAAACAGGAGTAGAATCGGATGGATAAGAACACAAAGATGGAAGCCTCGTTTATAAGAAGCGTGGAGATGCTCTTCCGCTACAACATCTTGGGTATCATTGGCAGGTTTCTTAATCTTATCTACCCACCAAACATAAAATTCCCTAGAGATATGTCATCTCATGGAATGAAGTGATTGAAGGATACTGACAAAATAGGATTGTTGTCTACGCTTTGGGAACATTTAAATGCCAAAATATGAACTTTTGTAAATAAACGCCGAGTGTTCAACCAAATGATACAACATGTTATCTTTTAAATGAATATCATAATTGTATCTTACAGAAGACATGGTCATCGTCAAGAGACATTGTGATTGTTTCATCAAATAAAACAACTGTATATTCACCCCGATCAACTCACCTATACCAACATACGTGTGGCCCATAACAAAATACGAGCTTTATAGCAACGTACGGACATCCATCAAGGCATAGTAGGCAATGTTTTTTTTTGTTGGAAGTTACTATATTATCCTCTTCTCATCACACAAACTTAAAATAGGAAAATTACGACTCCAATAAAATAAACATTGTTATCCTCTCCAGCGTAAATTACAACTCATTTAGAACTGTATCGGATTCTTTAATTGACTTCCAGAGAAAATTCTTTGGCTCTTAATTAACCTTGCTTCTTCACATGATCTGACAAAAATTTCTCAGTGTATACATGATCTCCAAAGATTTGGTTCTGTTTTTTTTAGATGGAATCATTGAAACAGTCTCCCGTGGCCTTGAATGTCTAGTGTGTGCCATATGTGAGAGCCCTTTTGAAAGGGGCTAACGGATCAAACTACCGCATATCCTTAAAATATGGTCTTTTTGGGACAAGGCTCTTCAAGATACACAGTGCCTTCCCTTTCAAAGTTTCTCAAGTGGCTCACAAAAACAAAACTTGTATTGTTATGCAAGACAACGCTGAGTGGAGCCATATGCCACATCCCTAACAGAACTGGCCCAGTTTGTGAAGTCCCTAGATGCTATCAGTAGAGACATCGATAAGCTCTCTCAGTACATAACCAATAAGGTTTTTTTTAATTTCCTTGTTAATCCAATCATACCAGACGAGAAGAAAAAGGGTATTCTCGAAGACATTACAAATGATGCCAAGTTTCAGCCTTATAAATTAAATTTTCTCTACATTCTTATTGACAAGAAAAAGATTGACTTTATTGGTGAGATTTTCAAAGAGTTTGAGACTGTCTACAACAAACTGACCAACACAAAGTTGGCAGTTGTGTCTTATGTAGTCAAGCTTGAGAATCATATTTCTCTTGGTCCTTCACAAAATCAATGCAATATTTTTTGTCGATTTAAGTCATATCTTCTGCTAGAGTGTTTCCATAATGGCTTGCTTAAATCTGTTAGGCCACAATTCATCTATTGTTTCCCTACACTCTTCCTCTGACAGAGGAGTTTGGGATTCTTCTACATGAGCGACGCCTCTGTCAATCATAAAAATGTGTTAGTGTCCAAAACAAAACAAAAAACATCTATTCATGTCTTTATTTTTTGATTTATCATCAATTTTCTAATCATAACATACATGATTCAAATTATTCAAATTGATGAAATATCTATGATAATAGTTTAAAATAGGCAGGTTATATTAAGGAAAAATCCTTAAACATTACAAATCTCAATTCAATAAAGGAGAAGTGACCTTCTTTTGGAAAAAAAAAATATTAATTCCATGATAGAATTGTGTCAGAAAAAAAAGAATAAAAACAATACAGCAAAAAGAGGATCCCTTCTAGAAACACCGACGGGCCCGCAAATTGGTCGTAATTAAAACAATTTCATTTTGTAAATCACTGAGACCCATATCTACTTTTCCCCTAAGCGATACCCCATGAATAATTTCAGTGTATACGGACCATAACTACTGTAATGAAATGCCACCATCCTGTTTAACAATAAACCTGAAACGGACTCCATTGTAGTAGCTTATCTTCTAGACTTACAGAGACTGGATAATTAGACAGTCTCGTAAGAAAATCATTTTGTAGAATTATCTTCTGTTTTGAAAATATGTCAAAATATTTGTAGAATTATCTTCATACAGTTACAAAATGCAAGTTGCCGATTCTAGACAACAAATTATTTCTCCATCAAAATAAAATATGAAATGCATTTTACAAGATCTGCAAGAAATAAAAAACCAGTAGGAAGAATTTATACGGCGATGGCACCCCATATAATAAATCAAACCAAAGTATTATATTTAGCATACGCGCAAATGAGTACAAGCCGCAATCTAGTAGCAGCGCCAAATAGGAAAGAAATGGTGAATGATCCACCGTCTAGCCTAATATAAAAACCAACCAGCCACAATGAAGAACAATGTTTAGAAGTTAAAATAAATTATGGAAGGAATACGTCCAAATGGAGCTCCACTCGGAGGCGCTCATCCATGCAGACGGAACCTTGGTTTGGTCTACCAACACTTTCAACAAGGGCGTTGCGGGGATCGAACTCCAAACCAACGGAAACCTGGTGTTGTACGACAAAAACAACAGAAGCGTGTGGCAGAGCTTCGATCATCCCACAGACACTCTTCTAGTGGGGCAGTCGTTAAAGATAGACACTGTGAAGAAGCTGGTCAGTCGGGCCTCCGAGAAGGACGGGTCAGAGGGGCCTTACAGTCTTGTAATGGAAGCGGGAGGATTTGCGATGTACGCCAGTTTCCCGACGCCTCTGCCCTACAACACTCTCAGCTACTATGACAACAAAATAAAGGGCATGTTCTCCATTTGCCATGCGCGTCTGCAAGCTGCCATTAAAATTAACTTATAAATAGACAAAGCATAATACCCATCTTCTTTAGTCACTTTATCTACACTTTACATTTCAAATTTTACAAACTTAGACCAAATTACTTATTCAATAGATCTAAGAAAGAAGTACAAATTCTATCTGCCCATCCGATAAAAACCTACAACTACATTTCAATTTTTACAAACTTAGAAACGAAAAAACCTATTCAATAAATTTAAAAAAACGCATAAATTTTATTTGTCTCCATCACATTTTAGACCACATTTTAGATCACAACATGGAATCCATCTCCAAATTGTAAAATCTATTGTACATTTTACAGATTTCTAAGAAGATTTACATATTTAAATAGCCAAAAACTAAATTAAAAAAATCTCTTTTTTTTAAATGTTACACGTGGGCGGCTATACCCATAAACGTTACATATATTCATTGCCAAGGTGCTGTCTGAAGTGGGTGAGGGAGAAGCCGCTGAAGGAGTTGGAGTGAGGGTTTGAGGAGTAGGTGAGAGCTCGGGAGACGGGAGGATTGTCCACCAGAGTCTTTGTAATGGTACTCTTAGACGCAATTGGCCACAACTGCTCTTTGTCATTTGTGAACATTAATCCAAATATTCTTTTCAATCTGTCATTCAGTGTTTACCACCATTCCGCTTCACTGACTTTTTATGTTGGTACCTGAACTTTATTTTTTCTGTTACGTGCACCCATATATCTCTGCTGAATCGAAGATGCACGACGTCCCACATATTCACATGTGACCTCATGTTTTCAACGTAAAACTCAGCACAATTTCAAAACAGTATCAAACAAAGGAAGCCATTAATATTCAAAGTTTTCCTGCAACTAAAGTATTGATTTTTACAGGGGTAAGATAATGCTAAATCTAAAATTTCCTTCGGGGCACTGTTCTACAAACTTTATTGCGACTGCAAGATTCCGCAGAAACAGTAGATGTACTCCAAGATCCTTAAAAAACACATTTTTAATTGGTTACAGACCATATGAATCTCGCCACCTTAACGTTGACGGAGTACAGTGGAAAAAGTTGTGATTTGTTTATTCTGGAGCGAAGAAGTTTTGGTTTGGATTGTTTGACTGTCTATAAAGGTGCGGGTTGCATTATTGTTTTGGTGTGGCTGCCCGTAGAAAAATCACCGGCAAGACAGCCACTGAATAAAAATGGGTGATGTTACAGTGCAAATCTTAGCTATGACTGCCAGTAAGTTCTCATGCCGGCCACTCCCAAAAGCAAAAAATAGTAAATATCTAGGACTCAAAAAAATATCTAAAATCCGGCAACCTCTAAAGTTAAGCCACCGGAATTTGACACTTTCCAGCAATGCCTTCTTCAAAGTAAACGCCTCCGGCGAATTATCTTGTTAGACATGAAATCATTAATATGCGAATGGAAAGAATTCCCAATTTCCCATATGTATATTTTTTTTTAACGACAAAGACATGGAATTAGAATTTTGCTGAAGAGTTTAGTTAAGTATATTTTAGCATTGATTTGGAGTGCTCTTAAATCAGCTGGAGAGTTTATATGTGATTCTATGTTACTTTACAAAACAGGACTTCCAACTTTTATCTACTGTATATTATATATATAATATACAATTTTAATGAATAATACGTTTTGTGTATTTTTTAAAATCAATTATTTATTTATTTAATAAAATATACAATAAATTATATTTATATATTATAATGCATATAATAGTTTGTATATTATATTTAATTATTTTTGTTAATAATATATGTTTTGTATGTTTTTATTAAGTTCGATTGAAGTACGAAATTTAACTTTCGCTCATATGAACTGTATTGGGAGTGTTCAATTATCAACGTCTCTTGGGTGCATCAAATGTTCCCACAATTACTCGAGCTTATAGCTAAAAAGGGGAACAATAATTCTACAAGAAAAACGTTGTGTGGATGGGTGTTAGACCTTGAACCTTTTGGAAATTTTCCTTTTTTGGCTCTGTGAAGTGTAAATTGCAGTCACATGAATAGTCCGACCAAGATCTATACTATAAAGTGGAACAAAGATAGCAAATATTATTTGGGTGGGAACAATATGAGCTATGGAATAGTTGCATGTATTTAATTTCTATCATTTAATTTTCAACTTTTAATTGATGTCTTCGTCTTACCTACTAAGTTAAATGTCGTCTGATAGATGATCTTGAAACCATAGATATGCAAGTATTTAATTCCCACCTTTTTATTGGTAACTTTTTGTTCATATCTTCATCTTAATAACTAGCAAATTAAATGCTGCCCAAATAAAATTCTTTGACATTGTTGGTCATTGGTAGACTACACCATTAGGACTGTTGACAACGGGAACCCTGATCATTACCTTGGCATCTAGAGAGAAACCCTAACTTCACATGTGCATGTAATAAATATCTTGGGATGCCTGGTCCACTCCACATCTCCCTATCTCTACAATGTCCCATGAAACGTGCATGTGAATTCACCTTGCATTTGTGTGTGTTCTAGCTAAAAAATGCAAGGATTTTCCCTGCCCTTGCACTTCTCCTCCCTTAAACCTCTTACATTTGTATCTGATAAATGTAGACATCAGGTTTCAAACATTAGTGGGAGTCTATATGGATGTTCCTTACATACAATAGGGAAAGTGAAAGGTCGAAGTGCATGAAATCAATGACATAAAAAACCTTACACATACATTTTCTATATCAAACATATGCAGAGTTATCGATTATAACAAATGCAAGTTTCCATTCAAACTTATCATTGTCCAAAGTACATTTCCTCAACAACCTTTACATCACATCCCCATTCTCTTTCAAATAACTGACAAAAAGGCACATGGTTAAGATGCCCCTGGTCGTAAGAAATAACATTTCAACATAATGGTTATGCCAATTACTTTCCCACCAATTTACTTCTCCTCCCTCTAGCCCTTTCTTCATCTCCCCTCTTCCTCCTCCGTTTTTTCACTCACTCAAACTTAATTTTCCTCGATGCATCCCTTCCGTGTTCCACAACACATTTTACGCAATTTCAGTCCCTCCATTTTCACTTCTTCCATGCATACCCTTCGGCGTTTCCACCATACATTTCACATCCATTTTTATAACCTTTCATGCACTAGAGGATCAAAGGACGACCGAAATGATAAAAAGAAAAAGAAAAAGATCAGGGGATGTGGGACTTGTAAGTATTTAGTTCCAACATATTTACTTTTTGATTTCCATTTATGTCTTCACCTTTTCTAAAAAATTTAATATTGTCCAATCAAAATCTGTAATCTATATTTCACTCATATGACTAATCATTAGAAGGGCTCTGTTGTCGATACATATCCCTACATCATTTGTTTCCTACACTTACTCAAGCTTATAGCTAGAAACAAGTGCTACAATGTTATACTAGAATAAGGCATTGCGGCCACATCACAACGTTGGAAACTTTTGGATTCTCCCTTTATTTGGTTTTGCCCATTTAAACATAGATTGCATCATGTCAATAGTTTAATTGCATTCAAAACTATAAAGCAAAGTACATATAGTAGAAATTTGTCAGGTTAGAATTATCTGTCGTGTGCAATACAATAAATTAAAAAAAAGAAAGTATGTTCCAGACAAAATTTCCCTCTTGTGACCATTTATTTGGTATGTTCAATTGTTAATGATTCTTTTTCTATTCCCTACTTCCTTGCAATTGCTTCAAATTAAAACCTTAAAGGGGGCCTACCAAGTTCTACAAGAAGCTATAATTGTAAACTATTTTTCACTTTGACACTAACTTTAGACCTCTCCTTACATTATGATATATCTCAGGAAATAGTTCCCCTGACTTCTTAGAGAACAAGAATTTTCTCCTTCATTCGCTAGTCATTATTGTCATGTGGATATTTAGGGTCTACCTTCACATTTGTCCCTGAACCCAATTTCATTTCCTTTGCACTTCTCCACTATCAAAACCCCTGCTCTTAATCCCTCTTCCTCTCCCATGGTTTCTTTGTCTCTAGTTCGCCTTCCCCAATATATCCCCTTTGGTGTTGCCATCGTACATTTCACGTACGATTGCTGAAGAATACACACACACACACACACACACACACACTTAGAACTGCCTTTATATTAAATAAAATAATACAAAATGTTACATAATAAGGGGCGGCCGACAGAGGACATGACCCAAAAAGAAACAAACAAACATAAAACAAAGCTAAAAAGGCCCAACCCTAGCAGCAACGGAAGAGCCAAAAGTAAACTGAGAAATTGACACCATAGCAGAGCGAGTAAATGGAGGTTCAAGGCACCCTTTCTTTTCCTTAGACCTCGTGACAATTGTCAAATTCTTGCGCTGGGTAGTCAAAGTTGCTAAAAAATCAATGCAAGGATGATCCTGTTCTGGGTTTGAATCAGAAGATTCAAAAACATGAGATCTCTTGACATTACCGCCAACAGGGGGAGTCTCATCACTCATAGCCTCTGAACTTCTGGGAGGAAGATTTTCTACAGTTACAACTCTGCTGCCCTACCTAACTTCTTGCAATTTATGGTTGTTGTTGGAATAGAGAGACAGGGTTCAGGGGATGCTTCTAGAATGCCCTACATTGTGGATAAATTAGAAGATACTCCAGTTAAGATTTAATGGAATCTGGTCTCCACATTGTCCAATGACTTTTTTTGGTTGTCCGTTCTACCATCATTTTTTCCAAAATGCCAACTTGTTTGCTCAGTAAGTCTCAAAGAAAAAAGTGACATCTTCGCAACGTAAAGGCAAGAATATATATACCTATATCGTTTTAATTTTAAACTCATACAAACAATTGGACCCCGTGAAAATGCCATAAATATTTACAAATACGACGGTCGGCGATATCAATTTTGAATGCAAAGTGGTCGATATAAATGTACCTCGAGCATTGCAATAACCAGAGAAAGGTCATATCAGAGCAGAACCGAACAAGGTAAACAATGAATCTTCCTCCTCATCTGTCTTTAGCAACATTCAACACACCATATAATTTGAATTCAAATCAAAACTATTCGCAAGCACCTGTAAATACTCAAAATTTTCAAAACCGTAACCCTAACCCTAATGCGTATTTCACGACATGTATCCCAAATCCTTACTTCCACAACAGCAACAATGGCAGTTCATCCGTTCCACAATTGTCAGCTCCCGCCAACCTTGCAACGCCTCCTTTTTCTGCCGCCTCCAACCATCCATTCACATTCACCCCACAAACTAATCTAGATGCACTAAATCTGGAGGAGACTATTAGGGTTTTAAAACAATTAATATCACAGGCAGAATCAACTGTTAAGCAAATTACTGGCGTGGTGAAGCTCAATTATCCATCTGATGTCAGTCAGCAATTTTCAGTATGCCCATTTGATTATCGTCACCGAATGCCGCCAGAGCACCTCTTTCGGCATTCACTTTCATGCCCTGCATCTCCTGGAATGGTGGACGTGGACATTCTGTCCACGCGCAGGTACCCAAAAACCCTAAAATCTGAAGAAGATTTGAGCGCAGAAAAGTCTCAGTTGTACAAATTTAGTGCAGGCTCCGGATTGGATCTCTACGTTTCTAAAGAAGAAGAGGAGGGGGTCTTGGATAGCGACATTTTTTACAGGGATGCCCCTGGTGTTGTAAATTTATTTCAGAGAGAGATTAGAAAAACTCTTACATTGCCCAGAATTTTGTCCATGGAATGTGTTGAAAATGAAAATGAAAATGGTAATGTTTGGGCGTCAGGAAATCATGGCATGAATCATGTAATACTCCTTCCTTCTGAGTTGTGGGCTTTAAGGAGAGAATTGGCAGGTTGGAATGACTTTCCTTCTAGAAACTCATTAATAGCAGTTCAGACCGCAATGGGATTAGGGAGGTTTAAGGAGTCTGAGATTGTTAAGTGGGTTCTTCTAAATTCTCCTGCTTATGGAATTATAATTGATTTACCAATGGCTCGACATATAGTACTCCTTTTGAAGCTCTGTCTAAGAGCTGTTTCACGAGAAGCATTAAGTTTATATGAGAGAGAGCAAGAGAGGAAACGTTTCTCTGATGAAAATAAGATGGACACAGACACATTGATCGATACCATGAATAAACCTCTGAGCTTGCAAATGGCTCATTTTGACTGTCCGGTTATGCTTGAAAGTGCGAAATGGTTGGCATCTCAGATGTCTATTTTATATGGTCAGGCCAAAGGTTTGGTTATTGGCATGCTGAGGCAATCTTTTATTTATGCTGGTGCTGAACTCCTGTTTCCTACTGTCAATAAAGAGCACACAATTACCAAAATGTTGCATGATTCGTCAGAGGTCTCGAGAGTTGGCGATGATTCTGATGGAGACGTAAATGCAAATGCAAATGCAAATGCAACTGCAGCTGAAGATGGAACAAGCAATTCAAATATTGAAAATGACCAATCTGCATTTAGTTGCAACATGAGCTCTGAAGTTAGAAATAGAGGTAAAGCTGAACATGGGGATGGACTCATATTGGGGAGTAGGGTTTTTGGGTCACAGGTTGATGCAGCAATTTCTGCCTTGCAAGAAGGATTTTATCTAGAGAAAAGAATCAAAGAACTGAGGCAGCCACGAAGGCTTTCAAAATTTCAGCGGTAAGTACTGTTCTCATTTACATATTCATACACATTGCACATCCACGGACTTTCAGATGGAGATAGATGCATTGGCAGTATGTCTGGTCCAATGGTTTGAGAATTTACAGCTCTATCATCTTGCATGATTGTGCTACATGCATCTTAATATTATAAAACATGTTGCATTGCAAGCATATAGCTGTAATAGCTCTGGATTAATAGAGAACTTGGGCATTTTCCATATCAGTGAGAAGCTCTTTAAGTTGGTTATTTCCATATGTTGACTAATATCTGCTGATGTGCACATGACTTAGATTTGCAGTTGTGCTGAAGAATGATTTTCTCATAAGCTCCTTAATGACCTTTGACATGAATGTTCGAAAGAACTATTTGATATCTAAGTTGCAGGAAACTATCGACTTTTATTTGCTTGCTTGAAGTATAAGTATATATTTTAATTTTTTTAATCTTTCTTCTCTTTATTAATATAAAAATAGCTATTTCCTACTGTCTTTTCTATCTTCCCAGAGGATTTGGGGTTAAAACTGTATTTGATTCCAAGCTTTACACAATTTATTATGATATATAAATTCAAATTTGTCAGGTCTAGGACTCTAGGTGTCTCCTATGTTTGCCAATCTTGATGTGTACAGTGTAGCACAGAAGTGTAAACCTTTTTCTAATTGAGAGTTAGTTTGTACAAATTTAATTGCAAATAGTTAGAAGAAATTGTGCATCTAGAAAATTGTGCCTTCTATGCTACTTTCTTTAAATGTCTATGGCGACTTTGACAGATTAGCTGAGCATGACAATGCCATAAAGAAGGCAGCAGAGGAGCGACAAAGGCGCTTGGATTATAAACCCATACTTGAGCACGACGGCCTTGTTTGGCAGCGTTCTTCTAATCAGGTAGATCTGGGTTTGTGTATTTGGAAAGTAATAGTCTGACTAGTTTGTTGGCTGTATTTATTTATGCTGTTCATTCTGCATCGTAGATGTCGTTCTCTAGTAAACACTTTTTCTTGCAAATAGATAGGAGCTGCTATTACTCCCAAGAAATTTCATGGTAATCAATGCTTGAACCTTACTTGAGACTTGAAGTTTGTATTCTGCTATGGTCAAACATCCCCTGGTTAAATTTTTGCAGTTTTTAAAAGAAAAAAAACGTTTAGAGGATGCCTCTTGAAATTTGACTGGAATTTTTTTATTTTCCTATTCAAAATGTCCATTTTGACTGGCTTATTACATTACTTTGTGATTTTATCTTATGTGCAAAACATTTAAAAAAATTTGTTTGACTACTGGATATTTGCATGTCAACCATACTGATAGGCAGTATGTCTTTTTGACCTAATGGCCATTATTTCAAAATTTGTAACAGGAAATGTCTCTGCATTATGTGTTGTTTGAAACATTAGCCCTTCGCTCTGTTTAAGTTACTAGTATTTTTAAATTCTTTCTATTTAAAGGTCCAGAAAAGGGTCTTTGGTTATTTAGTGACACATTTGTCCATTTGATAATTCTGTTATGTATGCCTCTTTTTCTAATTTGAAAAATTATTGCTGGATATATATTGCATGTGTTGCATTTCCAGGAATTTAAAACTATTAACTTCTAAAGTTTGCCAAATGCAAGTGGGTAGAATGTAGGTCTATTTTCTTTGGTGGGTTGCTTTTATTGAATGTCTCCCGAACTCACGTTTTGGATATGTAGAATTCCAACAAGCATAAAAGCAGGGAAGAATTATTAGCTGAAGAACGAGATTACAAGCGTCGGCGGATGTCATATCGTGGAAAAAAGGTCAAACGAACTCCATCACAGGTAAGGAATTTTTTTTTTGTGGTATTTTTTGCAAAACTTTGGCACTTCTATTGAGGAAGTCTGATGCTTGTTTCCAGTCTTGCTATCTTTTGTTGGTTGGCGTACCATGCTGAAGTATTTAAGTTTTTAACATGACTCTATAATTTTACTCTGTAAACCAATCTGTCTTTAATCTGATCAAATGTGCTTGGAGAAAAGTCAGTTTCTGTTTTTTTTTGGAATGATACATTTTCAAACGTTCTTAAGACAAGTGAGTTAGAGATCTTTTTAAATATTTGTTTTTGAAGGTGCTACATGATATAATTGAGGGCCACATGGAGGAAATTGAGTTAGCAGGAGGCATTGGTTGTTTTGTAAAGGGAGTATTTGAGACATCACAAATTGGAACAGAATCCATTCCTTCAGATGGAGTGGCTGGGAGTATGCAGCAATTTAAAGGTACCGATTCATTTCTTTCTAACAAGGGCGATAAATTATCTTTCAGCAGCAATGCTGGTAAGATAGATCTGGAGAGGGTGGTGTTTAGCAAGTCTAAGAGTTCTCATACGTCTTCACAAAGTTATTTTGACAATCATAACAGACTGGATAAGCATGAGGATCCTCTGAGGAATGATTATGCACGGGATGATGACAATGGCAAATGTTATAGTGCTAACTTAATCCATGATGACGATGTTTCCCACTATTCTGGCTCCACTTCAGAAAAAAGGTTCGCACAGGGTTATGAAGCTAGATATGACAGAAGATCACTTGACAAGAAGACTGACATCTGTTTTCACGAAGAAAGGAAATCTAGGAGGTCTCATCATAGAAGCGAAATCAGGCACAGAAGCGAAAGCAGGCACAAAAGTGAAAACAAACACAGAAGCGAAAACAAGCATAGAAGTGAAAGCAGGCACAGAAGCAGGTCACATGAGAGAAAACAAAATGGATTGGATGACAAGTATGACAATAGCAGTTCACCTGATAGGCATCAAATTCCTCATCGTTATGCCTCATATGAGAGTAGTCATAGAAGCAAAGAAGAGAACTGGGGAAGCAAACATGACAGATGAAAGAATCAACAGACATGGTATGCATGCTCATGTAAGCATGATAATTGGAAGAAGTAAAACAACTTCCAACCATAGTGACAGAGGCAGGCTTGAAGAATCTCAAAATAAAATTTAAATGGGCACTGCGTCCAAAGATTTTCTCTCTTTCATGCTTGGTATGTTTTTCTACCTATGGCATTGAGAAAATTATTAGTCACTTGTGTTGTATCTGCCCGTTGCTTATTTTCTGTAACCAAAATGTGCAGTCACAAGCTATCATTTTGAGGATTCAAGGTTTAGCCCATGCCCGTATCCTTATTTGTATCCTTCAAATTCATGTATATTGAACACTTGTCTTGTTGAACCTTTTCAAGGTATTCAAATTCAATGTATTTGTTTTATCTTGATGGATGTGTTTGCTTTGAGTTTTTTTTATGATTACAACTTCTTTAGATTGACTTGGGAAAATGTTAAAGTTTACTGGCTAAGCATTTTCCTGCTTTGCTAATCAGTCTGGACCATGTCATTTGTATTTCTCCTATGCTATTGTGGTTAGGTAATCATCACATGTCATAATGCATGTTAGTTCACAGTGGTAGGAATGCTAACGCTTACAAATTACAATAAATTGTTTTGTATTTTCAGTTATGGATCTGAATATTGCTAACATTTTCCTTGGCTTATGCACTTATTTGACTGTTATAGCCTTATTATAAGTAGTACTAATGTCCATGCATTTATGTTTTCATTACCATATGCAAGCAGAAGATGCTAGTTCTAATCCAGAAATATTTAGGGTAAGATATATTGGAGCAAAATTCAGTTTTTTTTTTTTTTTTTTTTTTTTTTTTAAAGCAGTTTTCCATCAAGTATACACAACGTGGGAGAGTTTAGATTAGCCATTGCTCCACAAGGTGCAAAGGGCATGCTGTTGGTGAAGCTGAAAATGTTTCTGCAAAAGGCGACAGACAAATGCTCTTGTAAGGTAAATGAATCCTAACAAAAGCACTGAGCAGAGGTCTATCAGGACAGCCACCACTCCTTTTATTTGTATTCCATTTAACTAGTACAGATATCTTCATTAATAATCCATTATCTTCTCCGAAAATTTCCAAATGACTGATGACAAATGACATCAATCTAGCTCTACCAATGTGTTGGGCTTGAAAAAATATTTCTGGGGAAAAAGAAATGGACTCCAAACTCCAACTATGGCCAAAATATTGCGGTTGACTGGCAAATGGATGTTAAATTTAGTCTCGTGATTATCTTGTGACAGTCAAATGGACATCAAATTTAATGCTGTCATTAATTGTTTATCCACGGACATTACATCAAAAAAATTCCAAGTGATGGGTAAATGAATGCCAAATTCAATGTCGTAATTACTTCGTGATGGTCAAATGGACATCTAAGTCAGGTAAATGAACACCAAATTTAATGCTGTAATTACCTCGTGACGGTCAAATGGACATCAAATTTAATTCTTTCAATAATTATAATTATTCTGATAGATATCTTAAATACATCTATCTGAAAAACATGGAAAGATATCAATCGCAAGGCTCTTACTAGGATTTTACATATAACCATGTTGATTAATAACTCCATTACCTCCTTTGAAAATTTCCAAATGACTGGTGACAAATGACATCAATCTAGCTGCGCCAATGTGTTGGGCTTGGAAAAATCTTTCCAAGAAAAAGGAAATACTCCAAACTCTGCCACTGTATGGCCAAGATACTGCGTTCGACTTCTCAAAAAAAAAAATCTTCTAAGTGACTGGCAAATGAATGTTAAATTTAACTTGTAATTATCTTGTGGCGGTCAAATGAACATCAAATTCGTTTAACCACGGACATTACATCAAAAAAATTCTAAGTGACGGGTAAATGGGTATCAAATTAATTTTTGTTATTACCCCGTGACAGTGAAATGAACATCAAATTCGTTTATCCACGGACATTACATCAAAAAAATTCTAAGTGACGGGTAAATGGGTATCAAATTAATTTTTGTTATTACCCCGTGACAGTGAAATGGACATTAAATTTAATGTTGTAATTAATTGTAATTAAGCTAATATGTGTCTTACGATGGCAGCTAGAGGGTGGTGCTGGGGAGCTGTAATGTTCATGGATAAACAATTAACGGTGACATTAAATTTGACATCCATTTGACCATTGCATGGTATTTGCAACATTAAATTTGACATCTCTTTGATTGTCACTTAGTTTGTTTTGTTTTTGTTTGAAAAGTTGATTGAAAATTGTAATATGTTGGCTGTATGGTGGAGTTTGGAGCCCCTTTTTTGTCCTAGAAAGAGTTTTTGAAGCCCAACATATTGGTGTATCTAAAGTGATGCCATCTGTCACCAGTCAGTAGGAAATTTTGGGAGAAGGTAATTGAGTTGTTAATAAATATGATAAGATCCCTGAAATTTATATCTATTGGCATTTTTAAGATATATGTATTTAAGGTATTTCAACTAGTTATATAGGTATGGGGTGAAAGAAAAAGGTTAGGTAAAAAAAAGAAAGAAGTTAAAAAACAATTAAAGAATGATTATATGATATATTGATAATATTGGTGAATATAAAATAAAAAGATGCAAACCTGAAAACATGGGTGTGTTTAATGTAATGAAAAGGTACATGAAAGGGTGGGACCCTTTGGAATATTATATATATAATGGAAAGGACCTTCGGTAAGGGGCATGAAATATGTGAATGTATGATATATGATTTTAGTAAAATCCAATGCATGGAAATGAATACATAAATATGAATGTATGTAAAGAAAGTCAGGGGTAGGAAGAAGACATGTGACACTTTAAATAGCAATGAGATGAGGTTCATAGAGTGGATCTAAGGGGAGGCACAAAGTGTACTTGTTAGTGTCATGAACAAGGCTAGTGAATGCTGTTATTACATTGTGATACAAGTTTGCAATTGTTCCCTCATTGTTGGGTGTGGTCTTGGCTCTGATTCACCCCTGGGAAAGACTGCCATTCTGATTAAGTTTCATAGATACGTATTTCAACTTTATTTCAATAAAATGATCTTTTTTGTTTATCCTATAAATGTGCAAAGCTTGATGTTTGGTTGTATCGTAATGTATTTACTGCATTAAAATGTTTGATAATATATATTTACTTAGAGCATAAGATAATCTAAGGTAAAACTAGGGGTCTTACATATAATAGGTTTCTCTTTAATAAATGAATTATTAAACTGGGGATTGGGTTTATCACAAGAGCCTTAGGGCTAAATTCTGAAGAAATATTTGAAGTGTTGAAATGTGTTAAAATACGGCATCTAATTTTCTGGTGTTTCCCAAATGATGAGGTGAGGTGAAATTTTTGGATGAATTTGATGGAAGAGACACCCCTCAGTCCTTAACAATGGCTATAACAATAATCATCTGAAATTGTTTCAATACATTTGCCTATATGATGATGAAAATGACTCTAAAATTTCTTTAAACTATAATTATATTATAGGACAAAATAAAGTGTGTATGGGCAATGCACCTCTCTTATATCCTCTCGGCAAAGCTCCATATATAACTTGCCCATTAACTTGATAAGCACGTGAATGTGATCTATTGTAGTCTTGGTGTTCCATTTCTAATGGAACAAGTTGTATTTAAAATTGATCCACAAAAAACCAATTGTATATATAAAGATCCTACAAATTATACTTCTTTTGGTCACTTAGCCCAGGGACCAAAAAAATACAGTATACATAATTCATTTTACAAGATGTTGAAAGAGTTTATTTTTACTTTTGCATAATATAAAGAATATTAGTGGGTATACAATGCCCACTAGAATTACAAGAAGCTCGCCGATCAATATTCTAGCTTTTACATCCATGATCATTTGTTTACCAGTGTTCCACAGGAATTGGGGACGTTTGTGAAATGTCCCACCACTGCCACTAGGTGTCAGGGGACATCTTCAAGACATCCTCTAAAAGTGGGGACATTTTCGTCTTAGAGGGGACGCGTGTGAAACTTCGGGATGTCCTCAAGACTTCAGGGAATCTCCATTTCCCTTGACTGTTTCAAAGACTTGTAGCCGTCCCTTGCTCCAAAAATGCCAGAAGGCATTTTTGAACAATTAAAAACATATTTTTTTGGGATATTTGTGCCCCTAGCCCTAACTCTAATAGGTTATGAGGCCCCACCCACATTTTAAGCACTAAAATAAACTATTAATGAACCTCACACCCTCACTCCAAATCACTATCATAACTTGAAAACATTGAGCAAGAGTGAAAGTAAGCAAAGGCTGCAAGAGTAAGAGGTTGAGAGCATTAATAAAAGGGAGAGCAATAACAAGAGCTTGAAGAGAAAGAGCCAAGTCTTCTTTGGTCAACCGTTCAAGTTTCAACACATTCATTAAGCGGGAAGCCCTAAAGCTTAGAGGCATTGGGTCATTGGCCAATTGTATTTGAAATTTAGATGTATTCATCATTTTGAAGCTAAATTATGATATAAATATTAAGAAATGTATGTTTGGTATTTTCATTGTTCAATGCAATGTGTTTAATATTTCAAAGTTTCATTTGTTATTACTTAGACACTTTTTTATAACTAATTATATATATATATATATATGCACAGGCGTCCCCCTGCCCTCCCCAAACCCAGGCCCTTGGTCTCCCCGTTTGTGAGACTTGTCCCCCCATTCCGAGACTCTGTGGAACTATGGTTTCTACATAATTTTTCCATCAAAGAAGGCTAAAACAAATTCTTCCCCTACATATTCATAACAAATGATATGGTGTATTTTATTTTTAGTTTTGAAAAAGAGGTCCTTATAAAAGACAGCCCTTCAAAAAAAATTGAGCCCTTCAAATTTGATCACTGCATGACAGTCTCTGTAATGTGAAGAATATAGCAAGAAACCAAGTTGCTTAGAGTTTTTCATATGAGCCATCTTCTTCACCACAAGATCCAAAAGTTCCATTGGAGTTCCCATATATTTTCATTGACGATGGGATTTTACACAGGTACCACCTTTCTCATATATTTCATCGATGATTGGATTGTAAATAGCTTCCACCTCTCTCATATCCTCCAAAATGTCTTCTTTTTCTGCCGATTGATTATCATCAATCCAATCGAGGGCTTCTTTCAGCATGTGTTCTATCTTCTCTTTATTTTCAGAGTCTATTTGTCTGCCAGTTTGTCTTTTTCATTTATAGTGCTTTTCATGCTGTACACATGCTTCAAGATTGTTCTTTGCATCAATTCTTTCTTTGGCATTCTTGTCCTGTCTATTAATAAAACATAAGAGTACACATGGAATGATTTTTAAGATTGCTTCTTTTCTTTTGTTACGCTAAGAGGCATCCTACAATGGCAGCCGGTGTGCTAGTGGTTGACTGTAATGTCTGTGAGTTGTTAACAATTATTGCCACTGACCTTGAGTTTGACGTCCATTTGACCATCATAGGGCAATTTCAACCTTAAATGTGATGTCGATTTGACCATCAAGTCAATCGAAAAACCATAATAACATTGCCATATGCCGGAGTTTGGAGCCCTCATTGTTTCTAGCCCCGCGCGTGCGCGCGCCCCCCGCCCGCCCGCGCGCCCCCCCCCCCCCCCCCCCCCCCCACAAACATTTTTTTGAGCCTGACACAGTGATGCAGCTATATTGAGGCCATTTGTCACTATTCAATGAGAAATTCACAGAGAATATAATGGAGTTATTAATCAACGTGGTATGCGAAAAATCCAAGATAAGTGCCTTGAGAATGATCTCTTGGTGTTTTTTAGATAAATGTATTTTATGCTTTCTTTACTAGTGGTGAACCTTTTCCAACTTTTTGATACTTATATCCTTGGCTTTTACATTGAAAATACAATTAGCACCCACCTCAAAAGCAACATCAATCTGGGGGCAAACAACTGCAAATAGCAATAGAATGTTAACAACCTAAATGTTCATCAACAAGAAGAAACTCTACATTTGCTTCAACATAACAAGAAATGCTTTCATTACAAGGCATACCAAGGAGCTGGTGGGTTATCAGACAAATCAAATCTTCCTAGTTCTCCGCTATCCTTTGCAATAATCTGTTTCCTTTGTAAACCCTGCATTTACACATGAATATAAATTTTATAAGCAATGCCAATTCTTGCCAGAACAGAATATTCATATTGACCATCAAAATTGTTTCGATCTCAACCTAATTCGAATTACCTTGATGGAGACACTATTTTACTGACCTTGATAAATTGTAAAGACTTGCGACTTCTACGTTTGTATGACACAGTTTCTATGAATAAGTTTGGTCATCACACCTGCAACAGACTCAATACCATTGCTGAGTGGAGCAACATCCGTTATAGTTATACCTGACCACAAAGTTTCATTTTTGTTAGAGCAATGCCTGAATTTGTAAACCATGCAATAATATCCCTGCTCTTGTAACACTAACGTTTAAATGTTCTGTAACTTTTGAAAAACAGACCAATATGATCCAACAATTATACAAAAGAAAAACTTAGACTAAAATACCTTCAGTATTGAAATGGCCCTCTTCACTCAAAAGCCTATGCCGAGCATCATCATCAAAGACAACATCTTCATCTGGGTTAACACCCTTGTTGGGATACTTAACATAAAAAAGTACAATTGTTGCACCTTCAGACTGCAAGTACTTCCCACAAGGACAATTTCATGGATGTCAGACTTTTGCAATCTCGAGTTCTTTAAAGCCTTCTTTATTGGTCACATTGAGGTACATATTAAACTCCTCAAATCTTGCTCTTGTGAGTGATTCAGAAAACTCTATGCCATCGAAAAGTGATTCAATTTCGAGACAGACTTGATGTAGAGCTTTATTGTCCTTACTAATGTCCTCATGTTTCTTCTTGATTAATTTGATGAAGTAATTCATAACTCATTGGTTGAAGTCATCCCCAGTTTGCATAAGATTGGATTAGTTCCCAGGACAGATAATTTTGTTAATTCTGATGTAATAACAATTCATAAGGTCAAGTGTCCATGAATCAAGTGGTGAAGATGCTAGGATCTTAAAGAGTCCACCTGAAAAACCATAACTGATTTGGCCGGGTGTGCGACCTGAGCAAGTTTGGCAGGATAGATTACTTCCAGACTTGGTTCTTAACCAGAGGAAGCTAAAAGACAGGCTCTCCCAACACCAAAAGAATAAATGGATAAGAATACCAAATGTTGAAAGCACACACACCTCCTACCCCTAGATGGGTATCTCCACTGGCTGCCAAAAACACCATTGTCAGCAGTGTGAATGCTCACATCAAATGTTCCGCCTACAAGGTCATAAACAAGAAGGTTCTTCTCTCCTCTCTTATCCAATCCATATGCAATCACTACATTTCTTGGTTCATTTATCATACAAAAAATATTTAGCCCAGCAATTGTACCGGCATCTTTGGTTCCCTATTATTGTGCAACATTGAAATATGCTGAGAAGCAAACAATATTGACAATTTGATGGCATTTCTTATTCGTAAGTTGTACTGAAAGTTTCAAGTTCATTGATGTCTAAAGAGAACTTCAAAGTTATAAAAATCTACTCTTGTCGCTGCAAAGGAAATCTATGGAATGTTGGAGAAATATATTGAATGATGTGGTTGTAAAGAAATAAATCCTCTATCAACACATTTAGATGTTGGAAATTACATTTTCATTCTTAAACACATCCCATGGAACAACAGTTAGAGATTTCAAGAACCTTCGGGTATGTGATTACTGGTATACTGTAACCAACTTCATCTTCAACTGGTGCAAAAGAGATTGTTGCGATTGATGGGAACCATTTCCATCATTTCAAATTTGGACTATATTTTTGTGGGGATTATTGGGGATGTGAGTAAAGAAAACTATGGATTCACACTAAGTACAATAAGGTGCATGGTGTGAAACTTGCAGTTGTAAAATGGATTGAAATTTTATTCAATTTCTGAAAATAAAATATTGTTTGTGACCGTTTGGAAAGGAAAACATGCTTTTGATTTGATAAGACCATATAATATGATATCCATCACTGGATAGATATATGGATGCAGCACTAAAAATTATTTGTTAACAAAGGTGTAAAAAGAGCAATTTATATGACAGAAACACTTCAATATTACTAGCAACTGGCCCCAAAATTTAAATATAAAAATAATCTTAAAAATGAGTTACTTGGTCTGTGCCATATTATATGGCGCATTACTGCACACAGTATTGTTTCAATCTAGTCCCAGTCATGAAACTATATTTGTGCCCAATTACCACAAATATTTTCCACGCAATCCTTAATCTTCCTATTGGTGCGCAGATGCTTCTGTTATTTTGCTTCCAATGGCACAACCATTAGTTCTCCTCAATTGTGCTGGTTATCTTTAGCAAGTGCTAAAATTTATCATCAAAATTCCTCTTAAAACCGGTGATGCATCCTACCAACCTGTTCAACCTGCAAGGCACATAAACCTTAGATGATAGTCTAAACAATAATCAACCAAAGAAATCTGTCAAAGAATTGTGGTCTAATGCAAGGTTATATGGTTGTAGGATATGCCCAAAATGAGCTTGTTGAAAAGGTCCAGCATCCTCTTAGCCTATCTCAAAAATGCATGATATTAAAAAGTAAAACAAATGTGGCTATGCACAGATGAAAAGATCAAAAGCAAAGAAGCCGTCTGTTTGAAAGAAAATATTATTGAATACACTAAGAAAACATACACATCAGACACATAGGATGCCCCACCTCATTTATGTGCTTCGTTGATAACCACTTCCATGTCCGTGTTCAAGCATTACCTGTCATGCACATTCACAAGACAACATCAGCCAAATCAGAGCTTCCTTGTCCCCAAACTCGAGATTAAAAATTCAATTTTTCTTCATAAACTATTCAAGTATAACATTAGGCCCTTCCTGGCTTGTTTACTTTGGTGCACGTGAACAGATCTTAAAACGAAAATTTTAATTACATCAGGAAACCGATAGAAATGTGCTTGGCACCAGTAGGATATGCAGAAAAAATAAACTATTAAAACTGTGAACACAAAAAACAATTTGATTTGGTAGTCTGTGTGAAAATAAAAAGAGTATTCAAAACAATTGTTTCCGGATAGATGTGCCCAAGTGTTTGTCTCGTGGGAAGACTCCACAAGTGACATTTTCGAAACAAAAAAAGCAGCCGAAAACAGCACAATTTCTGTAGGATTCGAACCTGCAAATAACCAAACCCTAGTAAGGATTCAAACCTGCAACAATTCAAAAAAAAAGAAAAAATCAAATACCTTCCCCAAAGAGATGAGGTTATAGTATGATTGTGACAGGTAATGGCACGAATTCCATTGTGGACTTTTGCAAATGGATGGTTAGAATTTATTATATAGACAACTAAAACCTAACCAGTTAACCTTGCAAGTAACATAAATATGAGGCAAAGTTCTAAATAAAAACGGTGTGTAATGAGGCTATAAGGCTTTTAAAGAAAATCTATTACAGAAATACAGGACATGCACAAAGTGAGTTTGTTGAATAGCTCAATACCATACTCCCAGTCTTTGCCACCTTTGCACATTTTCTGAAAATAAACTTATTAACATGTATTTCAAGTGTAAGACTTTTGTTGTGAAAGTTTTTGAGGACATGAAAATAGACATCGTCTCATGTAATGCCATCATTGATGCTTGTTTAAGGGCATGGTATCCTCACCGGTTTGAGACATTCTGACCTAAGCAATGAACAGGTGTCCAAACAGATTAGTTTATCTGTTCCAGCATTACTCTGAACTTGTGCCAAAAGAAGAGCTTTGGAATAGGTTATGGGAAACCATCCAAGCATAATAGAAAGGGAATTTTTGTCAAATGCAAGGGCAGATCCATCCAATTCCAGCACAAACTCTTCTTGCATGCCTTTCCAGTGCCCTGCAAACAACATTCCTCTGCCAATGTGGGTGCCCTGCTTCTGCATTTGACTGCTGGTCAACAGGGGCATCATGTTCTACAAGCACAAACGCCCTCTGTCCCCTACCCAAAACATCTCACCAGATGCTCCTCTGCCCCCTTACAAAAAAACTCTATAAACTGAATTGTCATTTGAATGGAAAAATTCAATGGAGAATATGTTATTTTTTTTGAATGCTGGGCTGGTAATGCGATGAATGTTGTCATCTATGCACAGTCTATGATTCATTATGCAACGTGACCGCCGTCTTCATCTTTTATCTTCATGTTTTTCTCTTCCCCTTCTACTGAATCATTAGGGGCAAAGACTCTTTCTAAGGTGACCGATCCTTTTGGCAGCTTATTTGTTTTTAATTGGATGATCTGATCACCATAACTCTCTTGTAACTTGGGTTGCAGCTCTCAAGAAAATTATGCCTCTTGCTGTATAAAGTTTACAATTTGTCTCTCGTTCTCAAATATCTGCCAATGACAGTCATTATTAGGCGGTGTTGGTTTGATTATCATATTCACATGCTGGTTTGCATCTTTTAGAAGATCTCTTGGGGAATCAAACTGTGCTCCAAGGGACGCCATTATGTTAGCTTTTGTATTTTGATTTCTTGGAACAACTTGGAGGATGATAGCGTCAAAGTATTCTAAAAGGTCCCACACTCTATCCTTGTAGGATTTGAGTAGAGTATTCTTAG
The DNA here is from genome assembly GCA_019776745.2 of Taxus chinensis. NCBI lineage: Eukaryota > Viridiplantae > Streptophyta > Pinopsida > Cupressales > Taxaceae > Taxus > Taxus chinensis. The sequence continues at coordinate 56,722,664 of CM034148.1, forward strand.
TAGAACATTGTGACCTCACTTGATGAATCGATGAAGGTCTATATAGTGTCTCCCAATGAAAGGGTGATTCACGAAATCTTATGATACCCTCTTCTTTGCAATTTGCAGTCCTTTAGTTCTTGAATTGAGGGGCCTCATAAGCCTAGGGTCCCAGTTTGTTAGGCCTATGTGAAAATGTCTTGTTCTCTTCCTGGTGAGATCAACACTATATCCTGCACTCAAGGAAGACAAGCTGGGAGTCATTGATCTGTTGGTTCCTTCCTGAACTGCTACATATGTTGGCCTAGGTTCAGTCTCTTCTCGGGAGTGTCATTAAGGATCTAAACTTCCATTGTCTATTTGAGCCCTCTCATCTAACTGTTCATATGGAATCTTCTCTCTAGCTCATGAAGGTTCAACACCAAGCTCTTCTTCGATTTCAGAGTGGATGGCACAATTTGCTTTCAATGAAGCAACTCGGATCATAGGATTGTCCTACTATGGAGCCAGTTGGCAATGGGTTCTGCCTTAATGGTTATCTTGGTGCCATACCTAGTCTTCAAGAGTATATGAGGCCAATTTGAGATAGACACCCTTCCACTTTTGCGGTCTATAATCTGCCTATATAAGCAGATGAGCAAACATGGGGAAGGTTAATGACTGAGCATGTCTTGTGGGACTGTGATACTAGGATCAAGCATGCAAGGTCAAATTCAAGTCGTTGCTAACACCCACTGGTTTAATAGCAATAACATCAAGTTGGAGTGCTCCTTTATTAATAGGGGTAATATCTAAGCCATCATCAATTTGGTTGGGCATGACTGAGCTACTAGCACCATAATCAATGCATGGTCAATTATGGACTAGATGTTTACCAATAGATGAAGAGACGCATAAGGATTCTGTTAGGAGGTTTTGGTGAATTACTTTAGAGACATTTCACCGATATAAATTGGTATTAGCATTGAGGTTACCTCCCGGGTTTTTGGATTTGTGCTTAAACTGTCTCAATGCTTCTTGTAGTAGATTGATTTGGCCAGGCATTGGCTAGGAGCATCCCACATTGTGAGCATTCACACTTGTCTTCTTCATTTGCTCAACAATGCTTCAAAGGTACATGCCAAGTGATTATTGCTGAGGTTGTTAGGCATGCCCAATCTGTTCTGGTGGCTTTCTTAGTCAAAGGGTGGTAGCTTCAAATATGTGGCTGAGGAATTCCTTACAGGGCAGAGTTGTTCAGTCTTGTTCTTCTGCATGTTTTGAGCTTGGGCCTGAGTGCTTCTGGCAGGGCAAGGTCTCTCACACCTTTGTGGATGAAAACAGTGTACCATTGGGTCTCAGTGTTAAGTTCCTGACATTGATACATGCATTGGCTTCAAGAGTATTTTCGTTGCTCACAGTCCTAATTAGACTGCATCATGGGTTCTACTTTGCCAGGCTATCCTTCATTTTGATTGACTGCATACAAAAACATTGCTTATCATTACCAAAAATGATGGGCTTTCACTTAAATCAAATCTGAATTTTATATTTTTGTATCCCCATTGGCTGAGCTAGGCTCTATAACTTGACTCTAGCATGTAACCATTAGATTACCTAAGTCTCGGGGACAGGGGGACCTGGGGGTACGGAGGGACGGGGTTTCCGGGATTGCATAAAAAATTCCTAAATTTTGGGGACAGCAAGGGGACGGCTATTAAAATAATACATAAAAATTAATATTTCAATATTTTTAACTTTTTTCAATGACATTTAGGGATTTAAACTGTATTTAATGTATTTTAGGTACTTTCAAGATTGTAATTGAATGCTCTTGGTAAAAATAACAGCTTTTTAACAGTAAAAACATTAGAAATTTTTTGAAAGATTTTTAAAAAATTGGGGACGTCCCCTCCAAGTCCCCAAGTCCCCGAAACATTCGGGACGTCCGGGACGTCACCAAAATCTAGGGGATGCGTCCCCGCATAACACTGCAATTATTATATAGCTTTCATATATGAGGCATGTGTGCTTGAAGTTGTATCTGCAGTTAGAATGTAGTACAATGCGCTCATGTGAAAGCTTTGACAGTCTCCCTAGTACTTAAACCCTAGAGGTGTTGAACTGAAAAATATTAGCTGCGGATTGGAATATAAGCATCTTCAAAGGTCCATCCTCTCCAAGAAGCATACCTAATCAATTCATATATTTCTCTTTGTAAGTTACTTGCCTCATCTTGATTCAATGCAGTTTCTCCACTGTCCATATAATCATTAACAACTCAGCACGAATTTTTGTGATGCCATGAGCTGGTCCGATGGAAATTTATACAACCAGGAGGATTTCATGGACCATATTGCATGTAATGTCTTGAATTTGTTCAGTCAGGTAGAAATACTTAGCTTTCTAGAAATTGCCATCTAGGTTCATTGCAATATTCTTTAGGTATTCCCTTGGTGAACCCTTTAGTAATGATTTTATGGGACTGTCGAAAAAGAGGACTAAATCCTTGGATGTTTTCTGTTGATAAATTTTTACTTATCATTTATAAAGTTTGTTGCTTTAAAAATATATTGTACGGACGTACCTGAACAGCGTATTGTGCACTCAGGTTGAACCTTTAATTGCCGGAAGAAATGTTGCTTGTTCAGCAGGTACCGTTAACCCGTACCTAGTACCTGTATTGGCAGTCTTCAATGACAATTCTTAACTGTTTATTCTCAAACAGCCTCTGGTAGCAATAGGGGATGGCTAAATGTCGACAGAATACAAACAGAAATTGAGGATCCTAAGTCCATGAAATAAATTTGATGATGAAATAGCTTCACTAACTTGATTCAAGTAGGTTTGTACAAACAGCTGAGCAGTACTGAAAGTCTATGGGATTTGGTACAGGCAACCTTCTAACACATGATCTGTAGTATGGATGAGAAACTTTCTTGTGATTAGTAGGGCAATAGTTAGTGCTTGAAGGCATAACCTCATACATAGCAACTATTATCTCCAAAGAATCATTCCTTTTTGTGAGAAATGTATTTTGATTTAGATCCCCTTATGCTCTACTCATAAAGATCTTGGTTTTTCGCATGGGTTGTATTGCTACCGGTTCATCTTAAAATCTCTCAATGGCTGGTATTGTACAGGATTGGAAATTCAAATAAGCGTATAGAATATCTGTAAATGGTTTTATCATAGTTCCAGTGAAAACATTGTACAGTGATTGAAAATGGAACGTCAAAACTATTTGCCCTACTTTTGCTACATTTAAGCATATTGAGGTACATGCAACATGTCCAGCAGTAGGCTCCAAGATTTGCTGTTTGTCAGGATTCTAATGAATGCAATTATCTTGTTTAAAGTGAACAATGGTCCATTTTACAGCTGTATGCCATTGGTAAATTATTGGATGCCTTGGGTTAGTCCCACGGGACATGAAGCTCATGACCAGTATGTCTGCATTTCTAGAATCCCCACATGTCCTCGATTTTGTAAAGACTTAGTTCAGACATTGCAGGTTGCCCTTGATACTTAAAATGCATGAAGAGATGCTATTGTTTTCAAGTCCGAACAATATCTATTTCTGCATAACATGGGGCAACATTGGCAGATCATATTGGTAAAAGTTTTAGAATCCCCACCTGTTGCCAAACTTAACAAATTATGGTTAAGACTAATGCTGGATCTAAAGACTGACGGTTCTTTTTCAGTTGTCCTTGAAGAGTCCCGGGTACTTAGAAGTACTGATAGAACAAGAATTTGGTGAAGCTACCACGGATCTCGAGAACAAACAGACGAATTATTAGTAGTTAGGGCATGGCGTACTATGCTCATTGCATGAGAAAGTGGATGATGATTAGGAACATTTTCTTCCTGAAGCCTTAATATTCATCTAATAATGCTGGAGACTTTGGAATGGGATATTCCTAAGCATACATAATAGTGCCAACTCCAGCATGTTGTACCTAGTATGGTCATGGTTATATTATTGCCGTCATCGTGCTTATATTACTCAACCTGTGAACCAGATGAAGAATGTGCTAGTTCTTACTTTTTGCAAAATTGTTGGATTCTTTGAACAACTCTTTTGTAGAGTGAACTTATCCTTACAAATTGCATCTGCCACAATATATCAATGCTGGGGGTGATCACCTCATGTCTGTCCACAAATTAATGGATCACATTGTGGAATTAGCTTTATCGACCTTCTTTTAAGCTGCCAGAAAACATTGAGTGGCTCAATTATCTACCTCTTTTAGCATACCTTATTGAGTCACAGTTTTTATCAAAAACATCCTTACCTTTTTACAAACGATTGTGAGATGAGTTGGGATGTCCGTTAAATTTTGATACAACAATTTCATTCCTGAGATGTAGATCCTTTATAGTCTTCTGAAACGATTCCTATTCACTTCATCCCTGCTAAAGCTCCATAGACAAGGCATTAAGTGTGCTATACTCAATGTTTCAGTCCAAATTTCATGCATCACTTGAAGGATTCTGAGTTCTACATTAGTGATGATAAAATTCATCTCTTTTCCAATTCAAAGCATTTGCACACATTATATATGTGTCCAACCCCTAGTGTAGCACTAGGTAAGTGAACTGGTTATGGCTTTGCATGGTATGCCACTATGTTTTAATGTTGCTGTCCCCTTTGTCCAAAAAAAGCAAGTGTCAATGAAAACCCAGACAACATGTTACCTTGCCATCTGCTGATCTCCAAGACAGACTTCTCAAACGACATTGTTGGCAATGAGAGGTGTTTTCGGAAGAAAACTTGGTTTTCTGATGAAAGTAATCCTCCGCCTGCCATGATCACTGGAAATTATCTATGATTCCTCAGTATAATTGTATTACTGAAGAGTCTTTCACGATGATAGATGGCGTCGCTATTAGGATGCAATCAAAAAAACTCTCTGAATGGGCTATTTCGATAAAGTGATATTACAAATGTTTTATGCCGACCCAGGGTTTGAGCATCAAGGTATAGCGCTCACATTGCGAATAATTAACAAGTGATGATCAATGGAATTGTTACTTTCAGAATCCGAGCATTACTTCTGAAATAGAGCAACTTATTTGTAGCCTAAGGTACACCTATTCTCTCTTTCCTGTCCAAGTGTTAGTAGACTCCAACATCCCCTGACCTGTACTTTGGTCATTCGTGGATCCATTATTATAATTCGTTAGCTGTTACTTTAAGAACAGATGCCAATTTATTAAATACAATCACACCGAATCCTTAAAATAGCAGTCGTATGTGGGAGATTCTTTGTTCAGTAGGCAAGATATCTTGAATGAATAATTAAAATAAGAGTCACGAGCGTTATCCTTTGAATGAATACATAGTTCCTGGGTCTGGAAATACACTGCCCCTCAACACTACTCACATGGTGTTACCGTAAACTTGACTGGTATGGCAATGAGTTCAGGACTATTTTTCTAAATTTGTAACCATCCCATTGCATAGTGCAAATCCTTATATTCTAGGTACTATGAAACAACTAACTACGTAGTGCATTCTACAATTGCATCCTTGGGTGTGAGAGGTTGACATTAAATTGTTTTGTAGGTGTGTGGACTTATATAATTCTAACTACTTTAATTTGCTTCCATTTTGTCATTTCAGAATCTTGTTAGGTTAAAAGCAAACTCAATATGTGAATTGTGACTCAGCATCTACATCTTATCAATGATTTTTCATTTGTGCCCTTATTTAGCTTCAAAATATGATAATTTTTCAAGCTTGAACTAGTGTAATACTAGATTAACCCTGTGGATATTTGTCGCCACTGCTAGACACGCAAAGGCAAATTAAACTCTGTTGCAAGAAGTGACCAATTAGTAATGCACTTTTTGATGAGTCAGCACTAATAATCCAAGAAAAGTTTTCAACATCTGGGTTTAAACTGACATGTATTCAAGCTATTTGCATGAGCTATCCTTTTATAGGAGATCTATTAGGATTGCCGAGTCAATGGAGTGTATGTCAGTTCCTGTTTAGAGGACTGATAAAAAAGGTATCCAAATTTGTCCTCTCATATTCCCTCCGGTCAGGGAGTTTGAAGCTCTGTGGGAAAATGGAGCAGTCAAATTTTCTTGATTGCCTTATTCCTTACGGTTAATTCTATGTGGAAAGGTATGAGTGGATTCGACATTCAAGCTAAATTAGTATCTAGTTTGGAAGCCTTCTTTAGATGTTTTGCACCAATAGAGGCTTGAAATTTAAGTGACATTTTCTTTATTTATTGCTATTTTGGAACTTTCACGGTTCCATCAATGGATCAAGCATGGCCCAGGCGATAAGCAACTATTGAACCTCAAAGCAATGACCATTACTTAGGAAAATATCAACAATAGATAGAATGCTACGAGTCCATGGAAGACCTTATTCATAGATTGCTCACAAAATTTATGGCTACCAAGAACATTCAGGCTCAATCATGAGATCTTTCTATCTTTGTCATATCAGAATTAGTAATGACAGAGGCATATTATGATAGTCAAGGACCGGGGGCTATTTATAGCGAGTTTGTAACTTCTTGATTAGTCATACAAATGAGTGGTTTTGAGTCCTAAGGTCTTGCTTCGAGGCCTATGTCCCGTTGAAATCCACTGAAGCCATCATCTGAGTTTGTATAGTGTGAAACTCATGTGTCTCTAACGTTTCAGGTGTATGACTTGGAGTTTATAACGTTGTTGACTATTTTCTCAAAAAACAATACAGAATTTATATCCGAATGTTTTTATTTGGGTCAAAGATTACGGAAATCAAGTGTCAACAATAATTCTTATAATCTTGGACTTGTAGCTAACAATGCCAATTCTTTCTCCAGCAATTTACTTTTAATATAGCTGGTGATGCACTAGTCTAGGTTCTATCCAAAATTTGAAAGCATTTTTTGATGTGTTATTTAAAACCCCGTCCCTATGTCCCCATTTCAGAATTCTGCAGTCCTCATAATACTTTAGCTATAGCTAATTTTTGGATTTTTTCTGTTTCTTACAGATCCGGAAAAGCTTCAGGAAACAATTTTCTTCTAGGACCTTGTACCAAATCTTGATTATTCATACAATGTTTTGTCATTTATGCATAAACATAATGTCTTTGAACTCTAACGGGATAGGAATTATATCAGAATGTAGCGGACAAGAATTAGTATTAAGCTATTGTCCTGAACATGGCATGCATTCATCAAGGGAAATGAATTCACATCTTCTACCTGTCTACTTCCTAACTAATGTCTGCAGATGCTATACCCTTAATCCGCTAGGTCATATATCGAGATATGTATGGTTGAACTTGTTGCTAACATAATCTCTTATCATGTCATATTACATTTATTTATGCTTTCATATGCTTAGTAGGCCGGGTTTGATGCTTTGCATAACGTAGTAAGGTATGTAAAGGAGTTAGTAACTAGTAGATGATCTTCATATTGAGGGCTCAAGTCTTATTGTATGGTTTGGAGGTTGTCCCGTCAAATGATTAAGGTATTCTACTTGAATATTGTGACAATTTCTCTATATTGTGGTGTTCCTTTGTTTTCTATTGTTGTTGGTATTTAGATCTAAGCAAATTCATTACAAGTGGTATCAAAGTTACGATTTGGGCAAGAATTAGGTTGAAACCCTAATTTTGGTGATTTGAGTGAATCTCCCAAACAATGGTGTTATTTTTTATAATTTTGTAATTGAAGTGGCAAAATTAGTTAAGGTTCTCCAAATTTCAATATTTTTTGACTTGTTATTTTACAAGTTATATCCATTTTAGGTTTTTTTTTTTCATAAATTCACTCTATAGGCTACAATTTTTGGAAAATTTTAAGATTTCTTACATATTCAGAAAGCTTGAAAATAATTAGTTAAGGTTTTTTCCTTGCAGTTTTCTCTATTCAGTTGAAAGCCATCTGTTATCCAAAATCCAAAATCCATACCCTCAGCTTGAAACTTAAACCTTGAATTCAAAAAAAGTCCTGACATGTCCACAAACAAGAGGGAAATGTAAGGGCAATATAACTTTTGAAAATAATAATCAAGATATAGATCCAGGAGGACTTATTAAATCCCTAAACATAGGGTGTTCCTCAACATATCATAAAGTCACTCAACTTGAATGTGACTAGTGTAATATACAATCATTAACATTGACAAAAGATGATCTTAATGCCAACTTGAAAATAATGGCATCAAAACTCATGGTTGGCATTCTTGGTCTTCAACCACATGCCACCAACTCCTAACTAGGCCAGTAAGGTCCTACCATCAACCATACCTCTAATGTTGCACAAACACATCACTTGTCTTGTTCTAATGTGAGGAGTAGAAAATGATGCAAAAAGTGGAGATGAGAAAATTTGATTGTACATATCTAGTCACTTGGATTAAGCAAATGGACAAGTTTTTTGATGTGTATCAAAGTCCAAAAGGATAGAAGGTGGTATTGACATCCTTGTATTTGGAGTCAGAACATTTCATTTGGTATAGATGGATGTGCGAATAGAAGAAAAAGAAGGGTCTCCCTGTCACCTGGTCAATGATTGCATATTGAGCTCCAAAAACATTACAATAATAGTGTTACAAAGAACTATTTCAACTAGTTAGCAAAGCTTCGACAAATAGGGACAATCAAAGATTTTATCCACAATTTCAAAATATTTCTTTATGTGTGGATGGCATTTTAGAGGATCATCGAAATGGCTTGTTCATGGGTGGTCTCGAAGATAACATTAAACTTGATGGTTTCCTCCTTAATCCAGGTTCGATATCACAATCCATGGGTGGAGGAAAGAATCTTGTAAAAGGGAGGGGTCTCACTACTCACATGGAGTGTATGATTCAAGCACACTCATTCCCCTAACCTACTCGATTGACTCCCCAAAAAAATGAAGAGAGAAAATAATCTATCTTACAGTTGTGATAGCAAATGAAGCAAGGGCCATAAATGTCTTGAGAAGAAATTGTTCTACAATAAAGGGCCTAATGAGGAAGAGGATGTGAATGAAGCAAACGATGAAGAGGAAGAGGTGCTAGTGATCAAAGGGGAAAGATCTCAGCCTAATATCTCTTGCCATGCAATATTAGAAATTAACATCCCACAAACACTGAAGGTCGTCGGGTTCGTGAAGAAGCAAAGGTTGACAATATTGATTGATTCTAGAAGTATTCACAATTTCATCAATCATAAGTTGGCTTTGCGTTTAAATTGCTTTGTTTATCCAAGCCCAAAGTTTCAAGTCATGGTGGTAGATGGAGGTAAAGTTAGCTGTTCAAGAAAGTGTCATAAGATTAAACTATCCATGGGGGATTATCTACTAATTAATCCCATCTATGATATTTCAATGGGAGGCGCAAACATTGTGTTAGGGGTCTAATAGCTTACTACCTTGGGAACTGTTGAGATGAACTTCCAGGATTTGTTCATGCGGTTCCATTTTGAAGGAAGGACTTTTGAGTTGTGCATAGGATGAAGGCAAAAGCTCCACAGTTTGTGAGTTCCCATCAAATGTAGAAGATGATTAAGAAGGGTGCAAATGGATTTGTGGCACAACTATTTTTACTAGAAGCCCAACCATCAAAAGGTACCATACCATTAGATCTACAAACAATTATTAATGAGCACTCAGTTGTTTTTGGGAATGTGCCGAAAGGGTTACCTCCCAAAAAAGATAGCTAGTACCAGGAAGCCAACCATCCAATATTCGACCTTATTGGTACCTTTATCTATAGAAGAGTGAGATTGAAAAGATGGTACAGGAGATGTTGGAAGTAGGTATTATTCGCCATAGTTAGAGTGCTTACTCTTCTCTAATGGTGATGGTATGAAAGGAGGATGAATGTTGGTGCATGTGTCCAGACTATAAGGAGCTCAACAAATACACAATAAAAGATAAGTTCCCCATTCCATTCATTGAGGATTTGCTAGATGAGTTACATGGTATCGTTTATTTTACAAAATTAGATATGTGATCAATAATATATCATCAAATAAAAATTCGTGATGAAGATTTTATAAAACAACATTCATGACACATGAGGGCCACTTTTGGCCTTACAAATGCTCCCTCTACATTCCAAAGTTTGATGAATTCAATCTTTCGGCCATTTTTACAAAAGTTTGTCATGTTATTCTTTGATGATATCTTAATCTATAGCAAGACATGGGAGGAACACTTACATCACGTCAATAAGGTTCCTCACACTCTTTAACAACAACACCTTTATGCCAAGCTCTCCAAGTGTGCTTTTGGAGTCATTAAGGTAAAATACTTGGGTCACATTGTTCCTCAAGGTGTAAAAGTGGATCCTCACAAGATCCAGGCTGTGCTGGATTGAAAGATACCTAAAACCCTCAAAACCCCCGGGGCTTCTTAGGGCTTACAGGTTATTATCACAGATTTGTGAAGAATAATGGTAGAATTACAACACCACTCACAACTTTATTGAAGAAAGACTCATTGGAGTGAGGAAGCAACCTAGGCATTTGAGATGTTGAAGAGGGCCATGTGTACCACTCTAGTTCTGGCTACCCCAAATTTCTTTAAGACCTTCATTGTTGAATGTGATGCTTCAGGGTGTGGCATAGGTGCAATACTCATGTGCAAGTTAGTTGCCACACCATCTGCATTTGAGAATTGCATCAACTCAAAGGTAAGAACCTATCAAAACCAACTTATGAGAAGGAAATGATGACTATTCTTTATGCAGTTAAATAGTGGAGACCATATCTTATGGGCTGTCACTTCAAGGTGAAGATAGATCATGACAATTTGAAATATTTCTTGGAGACTATCATCTGATCAACTGAAGAGACAATGGGTCAAAAAGATGTTGGATTATGACTTTGATATCATTTATAAAGAAGGAAAATATGGTAGTTGATGCACTATCTAGAAGAGATGAGTCCACATAAGCATTATTATATGCAATGTCCATATTACAGGCAAATTGGGTCAGATCAGGCAAGATCAGAATGGTAGAATGACACAAAGACTCCACACTCTCATTTAGAATCTCCCACAGGATCCGAACATTTCAAAAAAAATGTATGGAAGGGGGATGCATTGTGGTACAATGAATTGGTTGTACTTATGCAAGAACTCTACCCTTAAAAGTCAGGTTCTCTTGGAGCTCCACACTTTTCTAGTGGGTGGTCATTCTAGGTTCTTGAAAATTCATCACATAATTAATCATAATTTCTTCTGGGAAGGGTTGAAAGAGGGATGTCCAGAAAGTTTGTGGTAGAATATTTGGTGTATCAGTGTAACAAGGGATAAACTATTAAGACATTGGGTCTTCTATGCAACCTCTATCTACTTCCTAGTGAGCGACTGGGCATAATGTCTATCATAGATTTCATCATAGGATTGCCAAAAGATCAAGGGGAAAAGTGTAATTATGGTGGTTGTGGATAGACTCACCAAATATGCTCATTTATGTGCCTTGTCACCTACCTTTGTAGCGAGTACAATCGCCATAGCTTTTATGGATACAGTTTAGAAGTTACATGGTACATACACAAGATTATAGTAAGAGATCATGACCCTATATTTACTAGCAATTTTTTGGACTGATTTAGCCTCATGTTTGGGTAATCAATCAAGTCACAATTCATCATATTATCCCCAATTTGATGGACAAGATGGGGTAGTGAAAAAATATTTGGAGGGGTATCTTTGATGCTTTGCTTCAAATAAGTAGGAGAGATGGGTTTAGTGGCTATGACTGGCAGAATAGTGGTATAACACTTCATTTCATGCCTCATCCAAAATGTCTCCATTGTTGGCATTGTATGGTTACCACCCATCATCCCTCGCCTCTAACTAAAGGGTCCAACCTAAAGTGAGAGCAGTTAAAGAGCACATTCAAAACTAACATGAGGTACTCTCTAGCCTTAAAGAGAATTTGGTAATGACACAAAACTGCATGAAGCAATAAGCTGATCAACACCGTAGTCTGTGAAGCTTTGAAGTTGGCGACTTTGTTGTTGTGTGATTGCACCCATATAAGCAACTATCTTTGAAACAATAGAAGTATAACAAGCTTTCCCCTAAATACTATGACCCTTAACAAGTGTTGCAAAAAATTGTAGTGTGGCATATAAACTGGAGCTTCCTCAATCAACTAAAATATATCTAGTTTTCCATGTTTCTTACTTGAAGAAGGTCATTGGACAAAAGGCTTCTTCCCAGTCAGCGTTACTCGAGCTTGACGAGGAGGTACACATCATTTTGGAGCCTGAAGGAATCCTACAGACACACACTAAGGAGTTCAGGACAAGGGTCATTGGCAAATATTTGATAAAGTGGAAGAATTTGAATATTGAAGATGCAACATGGGAAGATGAAACATTTTGACAGACAACATCCAAATATTACCGACATTGGGGACAATGTTACTTTGAAGGGGAGGGGCATGCTATGCCCTTAATCCTTAGGTCATATATCGGGATATGTATGGCCGTACTTATGGATAACATCATCTCTTATCATGTCATATCACATTTATTTATGCTTTCATATGCTTAGTAGGTCGGGTTTGGTGTTTTGCATATGATAGTAGGGTATATATAGGAGTTAGTAACTAGTAGATGATCGTCATATTGAGGACTTGAGTCTCATTGTATGGTTTGGAGGTTGCCCCCTCAAAGTGGCTAAGTCATTCTACATACATATTGTGACCATTTCTCTATATTTTGGTGTTATATGTAATGAATTTACTTAGATAGATTTGACAATCAACAATAATAGAATACCAAGGAACATATGAATATCAACAACAATAGAATACCAATGCAATGAATTTACTTAGATGGATCTGAATATCAAAAGCTATACAATGCCAAGGAACACCAAAATATAGAGAAATGATCACAATATGCAAGTAGAATGACTTAGCAACTTGGAGGGGGAAACCTCCAAACCATATAATAAAACTCAAGTTCTCAATATGATAATCATCTACTATTTACTAACTAATATATACCCTACTATTAAGATTAAGGGTATAACATGCCCCTACCCTTCAAAGAAACATTGTCCTCAATGTTGGTAATCTATGGACGCTTCTACCAAAATGCTCCATCTTACCATGCTGCATCTTCAATGTCCAAATTCTTTCACTTGATCAAATACTTATTATTGACCCTTGTCTTGAACTTCTTAGTGCGTGTTTGCAATATGCCTTCAGGCTCTAAAATGATGCGTCCCTCCTCATAAAACTTAAGTAACACTGACTCAGAAGAAACTTCCTTTCAAATGACCTTCTTTAAGTAAGAAACATGGAAAATTGACTATATTTTAGTTGAGCGAGGAAGCTCCAATTTATATGCCACACTACCAATTTTTTGCAATACTTAATAAGGGTTGTAACATTAAGTGAAAACTTATTATCCTTTTTTTTTTGTTTCTTGTATATTTGCTTTAATGGCTACAATCACACAAAAAATTCACTAACTTCAAAACTTTTCTTATTATGATGTCGATCAACTTATTACTTCATGATGTTTTGTGCCATTTCCAAATTCTCTTTAAGGTTACCAAGTACCTCATGTTGTTATTGAGTGTGATATTCAATTACTCTCAATTTAGGATGGACCCTCAAGTTGGGGGTGAGGGATGACAACCATACACTGCCAATAATGGAAACATTTTGGATGAGGTATGAAAGGAAGTGTTATACCACCATTTTGCAAGTGGTAAGCACTGAACCCATCTCTCTTGTTTATCTAAATTAAAGCATAGAAGATACCCCTCTAAACATAGCAAAATTTGATCAAACACGACCTTCCACACCAGAGAAATGAAGAGGTCGGTTCAGTCATACGAGCCCACATTTCAAATCCAACAATCAGGTTACAGGCAGGCTCGGCAATGTCAATGGAAGGTGGGCAAATGAATGGCCAAGGGAACATCGGAGAAGATTAGAGCTCAAGTGAAAAAATGGAGAAAGGCTCAAAGTTTTCAGACTTCACATTTTCAGGGATCTTGGGAAATGGCCAGTTGAAAAAATGAAGAAAGCTAACTTGGCGAGTCAAAATCGAGCCTGGAGTGAGTCAACTCGAAATAAAGAAATATAGTCGTGGAAGGTGCCACATGTTAGCTCAACACACTTTCAAAAGGTGCAATAAAAGCGGAGACCCTAGGAATGCGCTTGGCCCCCACGTGGAGCTCAACACATATAATGGAGAATTTGTAGACTCAAAAAACCATCATACAAAAGCATAAAGCTTTAACAGAGGAGGAAGAAGATAAGCTTGAGTGCTTATCAAATTTAGAGGGATGCTTCAATGAAGAAAAGCCTATGGAAAAGTCAAATCTTTGCCAAATAGAAGGGAATTAACCAAAACAAAAAGAAAGAAGAGTGGGCTCGTAGACAATGCCAAGTGTCCAACTGCCGCAACTTCAAGAGTGGAAGGATGGGATAAAGTCTTGGAAGCCTGCAAGGTTTCCACATGGAGCTAACTACAAAGGTCCCACCCGAAAAGGGGTTTTGACATTATATATAATAGGGCCCTCTACTCACCCAAAGGAACAAAGCAACATGTTCGCATGGACGGTGCCAAGTGTTAGTGTGTTACATTCCCAGGACCCTGAAAGGTAGCAAAAATCTTAAGGATGCGCAGGGCTTCCACGTGGATCTTGCACGGATAGACTCCAAACCCAAAGCAGTTTGAAAAAGATTGATGGCAAGTCAATTCAATGAAGGATGAATCATGAATCCCACCAAGAATTTTAAGTGCTCGGATCTTTTAAAATATTGTGAGAGCCCACGTGGAACGCCCGACCCCGACCTTCAGTTGGCCATAAATTTTGGCTGGGATATCGGATTTGCACAAGAAAATACTTTTTTGGAAAAATTAGAGTCTCCTCTACGTAACTACGAGTGGATATCTTAAAAATAGTAAGAATAAGTTATTCAAAATGAGATATACAGTCCACCATTTTTGATGGGTGTCAGGTTTCTCACCTACCACAATGATGAAGGTATGGGCTCCTTTCTTGCCCAACAAGGAAGAGTACATGGAGGCATGGGTTTTATAGTAGAATCCATCATTTTTGCAGGCAAATTCAATGCATTCTAGGGTGGTTGAAGCAAGAATTTAAATTTTTCTCTCCCTCCTCTCTCATTCTTCCTATATATTGTAAGGAGAGGAATTTTTCTAGAGGTGGGGACAACTTGGTCTTTGCACCCTCCCTTCTTCTCTTGTCTGTAAGTGGATTTGTGGAGTTAAAACCTCCCATCAAAACTGTAATGCAAATCTTGCCTCTTGGCCATTGTGAGTGCACTGTATAAAATTTTTTGGAGCAATGAAATAAGTATGTGGATGATTTCAATCCCTCTCTTATGTTCATTACATCTTCCTGATCTCTCATTGCAATCTTGGTTATCTGTGCATGGTGGTTGTCTTACATTTTTAATGGTATGTGTTTAATGGAAAAGTAGATGTTCAACACTCCTTTTCTGGTGTATCACCGCTTTAGTGTAGGCTTTATTTTTTTATGCATTCTCTCCCCCTGTTCCCTTGGAAAGTTAGACTAGGAGCATATATTTTTTCTTGCATTAGAGTAGATTATAGCAGGTAGTTTAGGAGTAGGAACCAACCGTCATCCAAAGAGATTTCCCGAGCATAAAGTCCTACACTTTGGGAAAGGCTCCATGTTATACAATCACACTGATAGTTTCAAATCATCGAGTTGTAGACATTCAGGGGTGTTGTGATTACACATCAATAGTTTTGGCATGCTCGGTGGGATAGAGAAGTCTTTATTTTAATTGTAGCAAGATTGATGTTCACTTGTTGTAAGTTTTCAGCTTGTGAGAAGCTTTGAATTGCGCATCTGACGACTCCTAAGAGGCATAATCCACTGGTTTCAGCATTCCAAGCTTGGCATATTTATGAGAAGAATTCAGACAAAATCAAGAACTAGAGAAGAGAGACTATTGGTCTATCTTCACTTATCCCCAGATAGAGTAAGAAGGGGAAGAAGAGATCAAAGGTCTCGATATCCGCCTAATATAACCTCATCAACACCTCCACCCGAAAGACCTTTCATTAAATAAACTAGAATTCTCTGAACAATCAGGATGGCACAACCTAATCCTTATGTCAACTTCACTAACAACAGCCCACTTGCTCTCAATTCAAAAAATTCAGTTCCAGTTGCAGCGTTGAAGAACATTCCATATTTCAGTGGAGAGAACCAAACAACTCTGATTGACCACATAGATGACATTGCAAATATATGTGCAATTCATGAAATTACTAAAATGGGCATTGTTCTCAAGTTGTTAGCATCCTCCTTTAAACTTAAAGTTTTGCAATGGTTTAGAAGCCTAACAGCAGGATCTATTTAGAATTGGGATCATTTATGCACAACCCTCCATAATCAATTTGGAGAAAAGGGAGATAATATGTCTTTTTTGGAAAAATTGACAATCAATCAAGAGGTCCCCTAATTAACAGTTGACCGACTTAAACTTCAGATTTTAGAGAACATGGGATAGAATTCCATTGGCTGTGAGACCAATAGTTGAAGGTTCTTTTCTATACTTCCTTAAAGTTTTAAATTTTGATATTGACATGATGATTCAATCAATGGGAGGTATAACTTTACCCGCATCCTATAACATTGCTATTAGAGCTGAAAATTGCTTAATTCAAGATGGTAAACTTGCACCTAGGCTACCTATGCCTCTTTATCTAGAAATAGGAGCTCCGAGCACTAGTCAAATACCTATATTAGCTTCCATTCCTACTCCAATAAATTATAATTCAGCTGAAGCTTCTACCTCATCTTCTAGCACTTCAAAAGAGTTACAGGAGGTCATGAAGCAACTACAAAACCTAGGAAATGAGCTAGTGACTATCAAGAGAAAAAAATCTCAGAGTTCTAGGCTGTATCAGCCTCAAACTCAGTATCAAGCCAGGCCCCCATATCAACAAAATAGACCACCAACTCAGGTTGCAAATCAAAGTTCGAACCAGGGACAACCTCAAGCTGCCAGGCCATTCTGACCATATGATCCAAATGCAGCTTCAACATCAAGAGCCTTGGTTTTGACTCAAAACAACATGGCTCAGGAATATGACTAGTGCTTCCCATGTAATCAACCTCATAACCAGTCTATGTGTTTCAATGGTGCTTTGAATCAAGCTCTTATGGTGACAACAACTGGTGTAGAACAAGAGATAGGCCAAGAAGGAAATCAGCAACACAAAGTCACTCAAGAGGCACCTTCGAATGAGATCACACTTGTCAATTGACAGGCTAAAGATTTTTGTGGTATGAATCAAGCACCTTCTCAAAGTGTAGCAGCCAATACATGGTCCAAGAAAAGGAATATTGGAGAAGGACAATCATCAAATTCAAATGATCCACAACCCTCTATTCCTCCATAAGGTGTTAGCAATCAAAATGCAACTCTTAATGTATAAGGTCAGCCTAAGTTGCCTTCTAGACCAACCCAAGTGTCAGTTGTAGCATCCCATGTGCAAGAGAATAATGTGCAGGGCAAGGAGCAGCAAAGAGATAGCTCATCTCCATTCAACATCATTGAGCAGATGAAGAAAATGAATGTAAACATCTCAATGTGGGAGTCATTGGCTATCCCAGGACAAAGAGACCTATTGCAAGATGCTATGGAAAATTGGTCAACATCAAATCAGCCACCCAATCATCAAGAAAAAGTGCTTACCAATGCAACTCAACAAGGAGGAAATCAAGGAGATCACCAAGGTAAAAATTTGAATCCCCCACCATTCTACATCTCATTGATCATTGGAGATAAGTTAGTACATAATTGCATGATTGATTCGGGAGCAAGTAGCTTAGTCATGCTAAAACAGATAGCTGATCAGCTGGGCCTTCAATATGAAGTCATCTCTAAGGGTGTGGTGCAATTGGATGGGACAATAGTAAAAACAGTTGGAGTAATAAAATATTTGAGCCTCACATTGCATGCATGTTCAAATGTCACAGTCTTGCAGGATGTGTCTATAATTGACCTTCCACCACTCTTTGTGTTGTGCCTATCAAGGGATTTCACGACCAAAATTGGCGGGTACCTATCTTTAGATTGGTCACACATGCTTTTTAGGACAAGGTATGGAGCCAAGGTGACCATCAGATCAGAACCAACTGCCAATTTCGATATTGAGCCTCATGTGCCAAGTCCTATCAATGCAAATTGCTCAACCTTTGATCAGGAAGGATCTTCAAATGATCTAGAAAGATACCAAGGTTGAGGGAATTCCATATTTGACTCTTGGATGAATGGGCAAACAAAAGGCATGCATTTTATCCATACAAAGAAATGGAATAATTTGAATTATGAATATACTATGTACATGAAGAAAATTCACCCATTCCTAACATCACCGGGCCAGAGCACATAAGGATGATAATGAAGTATTGGCAACTATATTTTGATGGATCAAGGAGTAAACAAGGTGCTAGAGGAGGTGTAATGTTGGTATCACCACATAATTTCAAATATTACTCATCTTTTTGTTTCCAGTTTTCTTGTCTCAAACAACACAACTGAGTATGAAGCCTTAATTCATGGATTACATTGGGCAAGAAAGAGAGGCATTAAGAATTTGCAAGTATTTGGTGATAGTGAGCTGATTGTGAACCAAGTTAGAGGAAAAAATGCTACCAAGAATGATCTGTTGAAGAACTACAAGAATCGGGTATGGGATCTCATTGAAGATTTCAAAGCTTTTAGCATCAATTCCATCCCAAGAAAGAAGAATGAAGTAGCAGACTGACTGACAGCAATTGGGGCTGCATTTGATGTTGTAGAAAGTCTCAAAAGTGAACAATCTCAGCCTCATATCAAAGTGATTGTAAGACCAGTTGTTCCAGATAACAACACAAGTTGGCAAGTCTTCGAGAATGATCAACAAATTGTTAATTTTTTACAAGAAGAAGCTAAGATCTCCGCTAGAAACCAAGACACGTTAAAAAAACAATATGGTGACCAAGTGGTGTAGCTGAGAACTGAAAAATTACCAAAGGGGCTTATAACTTTGGATTCAATCTTTAATCTAAATGATCAGTTCAAGAAGGAGAAGGAAAATATTCAGGTAAGGGGTGAAGATTCAGAGCCCATTTCAATAGATGAAGGCAAGACATTGTAAATTGGCAAAGTAAGTACCCAATAGGAGAAAACCGAATTTGTTCAACTTTGTCAAGAATTCCCAGATGTCTTTTCTTGGACTTATAAATATTTAAGAGGTTTCAACCCAAAGTTGGCACAACATACTATTGAGATGGATCTAGAATCCAAGCCTATCAGATAGAAGCAAAGGTCGGTGAATCCTCACATTGAACCTCTCATGAAGAAAGAGCTAAACAAGCTAATAGAGGAAAGCATTATATTTCCAATCATGCACTCAATTTGGGTTGGAAATTTGGTACCGGCGAGGAAAAAGAATGGAGAAATCAGGTTGTGCGTGGACTTTAAATATTTAAATAGAGCATCTCTCAAAGATCACTATCCACTCCCTTCTATGGAGAAGATCTTGCAGGTAGTACCTGGATCAGAAAGATTCTCTCTCCTAGATGGCTACTTGGGGTATAATCATATAGCTGTGAAAGAAAATGACTTGTTCAAAATGGATTTCACCACTAAGTGGGGCACCTATGCCTATAGGAAAATGCCGTTTGGATTGTATAATGCCAGATCCACCTTCCAAAGGGAAATGGACATGGCATTCAAGGGGTTGATCAACAAAATAGTACTGATATATCTTGATGATATCACTGTGTTCTCCAAAAACACAACATATCACCTCTTTCATCTGAGACAAGTATTTCAAAGATGTAGGAGATTTGGGGTATCATTGAATCCAAAAAAATGCATATTCTTGGCTCACGAAGGGAAGCTCCTAGGCCATATTGTGTGAAAGGAGGGATAGAAAATTGACCTAGAGAGATTTGAAGCAATTCGAGCATTACAATTACCAAGTCATAAGAAGGCTCTTCAAAGCTTTCTAGGAAGAATCAATTTTGTCCACAAATTTGTACCAAATTTTCCGCTCTTGTGAAGCCAATAACGCTGATGTTGAAGAAGAGCATGGCCTTTAAGTGGATAGTTGAAGGAAAAACAAGTTTTAAAGCAATAAAAGAGGATATATCTCAAGCTCCAACTCTCGTCAATCCATACTTCTCTAAAGACTTCATGTTCTATGCCATTGGTGGTCAAACACAATTTCTGCAATCCTAGTACAACAGAAAAAAGAGGGATTTGAACGGACGGTTACCTTCTTCAGCCAAAATTTGGAGGACTATGAAATGGGATACTCCTTCATCGAGAAGCATGTTCTTGCAGTAATCAGGAGCTTGAAGAAATTCAAGCACCTAGTCTCAAACAACAAGATCCAACTATTGGTCTCTCATGCGGGAGTCAAGGAATTCCTTCTAAACAAGGATATGAATGAGAAGCGTGCAGGATGGATCACTCATGTCATGGAATATGACATTGAAATTAAGGTCACCAAGCTGGTCCATGGAAAGGGACTATGTGAACAGCTAGCCTCGAGCCAACAAGTTAAGGCAGGTGATGAAAATGAAGTTGTTTTGGTACTACAAGATGGTCAAGAGTAGACAAATGATGATGTGCCCACTCCTTGTTGGACTCATAATATGGTACACTTCCTACAAACAGGCCTATGCCCTCTAGAAATGAGAAAAGGAAAGAGGAGATACTTCAGATTACAAGCCATCCCATATGTGCTTGTTGATGGTGTTTTGTTCAAAAAAGACATCCATGGTGTTCTATTGAGGTGTATTGGAACGGGTCAAATCGAGAAGGTGTTGCAAGAGTTTCATGATGGAGAGTCTGGAGGACATTTTTCCCCATGGGTAAAATCTCTCAAGATAATGAAGGTAGGTTATTATTGGCCCATAGTGTTTAACAACTGCTATACATGGATCAAAAGTGCAAAAAATGTGCATTCTTCACAGGCAAGGAAAGACTAGCAACACTTCCATTGCACCCAATTTCAGTTGACCATCCATTCATGTAATGGGGATTGGAATTCATTGGGGTCATTAATCCAAACTCAAGCCAAGGCCACAAGTGGATTCTCACAGCAACAGACTATTTCACCAAGTGGACCGAGGCGGTAGCACTCAAAGAAGCAAATGAGTCTAGCATACTAGACTTTTATGAAGGAATAGTGACTAGGTTTGGAGTACCGACTACTATCATATCAGAAAATGCATTGGCGTTCCTAGGTTAAAAGATCACAGAATGGGCTGTTAAGAATGGAATCTACTTGAGCACCACTTCAAATAATTACCTGCAGGGAAATGGACAGGCAAAGTCCACAAACAAGAATTTTCTTAGAATCATCAGAAGGACTCTAGACAAAAACCAAAGGACATGGCATGCCAAGATAAAATCAGCATTATGGGCTGACAAGATCACACTAAATAGGTCAATAGGAAATTCCCCTTACAAGTTAGTCTATGGGAAAGAGGCAGTGTTGCCTATATCATTATAACTACTTGCATTGGAGCTCATGAAGCAGTTGGAGTTGTCTGAGTTCGAACCAATGGAGGCCAGGTATGCAGAGTTGATGGAATTGGAAGAAATCAGAGAATATGTAGTTCAAATGATGGAGAAAGATCAGGCCTTAGTCAAAAAATGGTTTGATAAGAAAGCAAGAGCAAGGACCTTTCAAGAAGGGGACTTAGTTCTGAAGTGGGATGTAGATTGAGCAAAACCAGGAAGGCATTCCAAGTTTGATGCCATTTGGAGTGGCCCCTACATGATCACGGGATGTAAAAGTAGCAATGCCTTCCAATTGTCTACATTGGATGGAGAAGAACTTCCAATTCCGGTTAACAAAATCTACCTTAAACATTGCTACTGAAAAGAGAAAAGGTTTCACCCTTGTAAATATTAGCCTAGGATTCTAATTCCCCTAAGTGTGTATGCACATTGTCTTGTTGTAGTTTAGGTTTCAAATTTCCCTAAGTGCCTTTGGCACAGGTTTTTTTGCTCCTAGGTTGTATCATTGTACAGTTCAGTGTGCCTCCAAAGGTGAATGTTGTAATAGTCCATTCTAGAAGCAAGTGAAAGCTCCAGGTCAAGACAATTTCCTACTCTCACAAATCTTATTTTTAAGATTTTCTTATAGAAATTGAGAGTGCAAGCATCGGAGCAGGTTCAAGATTAGTAGATTGCAAGCAGTGGGGGCAAGATTCAAGGTTCAAGATCAATATCAGGATATCATTCATAACTCCGTACCCAATGGATACTTCAAGGCAACTGATCTTCCACCTAGCAGGCAGGTGATCCCGCGAGTCACCAAATTGTTATCCAATTTTTCCCCTCAAGAAAAATTTGATCAAACATGACCTTCCACACTAGAGAAATGAAGAGGTCGGTTCAGTCATGCGAGCCCACATTTCAAATCTAACAATCAGGTTACAGGCAGGCTCGGTAATGTTAATGGAAGGTGGGTGAATGAATGGCCAAGGAAACATCAGAGAAGATCAGAGCTCAAGTGAAAAAATGGAGAAAGGCTCAAATTTTTTGGACTTCACATTTTCAGGGATCTCAGGAAACGACCGGTTGAAAAAATGAAGAAAGCTAACATTGGCGAGTCAAAATCAAGCCTGGAGCAAGTCAACTCGAAGCAAAGTAACAGAGCCATGGAAGGTGCCACGTGTCAGCTCAGTGCACTTTCAAAAGGTTCAATAAAAGTGGAGACCCTAGGGAGGCCCCCACGTGGATCTCAATACATATAATGGAGAATTTGCAGACTCAAAAAATCATCATACAAAAGCATAAAGATTTGACAGAGGAGGAAGAAGATAAGATTGAGTGCTTATCAGATTTAGAGGGATGCTTCAACGAAGAAAATCATGTGGAAAAGTTGAATCTTCACCAAACAGAAATTATCCAAAACACAAAGAAAGCAGAGCAGGCTCGCGGACGATGCCAAGTGTCCAACCATCACAACTTCAAGAGTCAAAGGAGGGGGTAAAGTCTTGGAATCCCGTAGGGTTTCCATGTGGAGCTAACTACAAAGGTCCCACCCGAAAAGGGGTTTTGACATTATATATAGTGGGGCCCTTTACTCACCCAAAGGAATGAAACAACATGTTCGCAGACGGTGCCAAGTGTCAGCGCGTCGTATTCCCAGGACCCTGAAAGGCAGAAAAAATCTTAAGGATGCGCAGGGCTTCCACGTGGATCTTATACAGATAGACTCCAAACCCAAAGCAGTTTGAAAAAGATTGGTGGCAGGTCAATTCAATGTAGGATGAATCATGAAGCCCACCAAGAATTTTAAATGCTCAGATCTTTTAAAATATTGTGAGAGCCCACGTGGAACGCCCAACCTCGACCTTCAGATGGCCATAAATTTTGGTTGGGAGCTCGGATTTGCACAAGAAAAGACTTTTTGGAAAACTTACAGTCTCCTCTACGTAACTACGATTGGATATCTTAAAAATAGTAAGACTAAGTTATTCAAAACAAGAAATACAGTCCTCCATTTTTGATGGGTGTCAGGTTTCTCACCTACCACAATGATGAAGGTATGGGCTCCTTTCTTTCCCAACAAGGAAGAGTACATGGAGGCATGGGTTTTATAGTAGAATCCATCATTGTTGCAGGCAAATTCAATGCATTCTAGGGTGGTTGAAGCAAGAATTTGAATTCTTCTCTCCCTCCTCTCTCATTCTTCCTATATATTGTTAGGAGGGGAATTTTTCTAGGGGCTGGGGATAGCTTGGCTTTGCACCCTCCCTTCTTCTCTTGTCTTTAAGTGGATTTGTGGAGTTCAAACCTCCCATCAAAAATGTAATCAAATCTTGACTCTTGGCCATTGTAGTGTACTGTATCAAATTTTTGGAGCAATGAAATAAGTATGTGGATGATTTCAACCCTCTCTTATGTTCATTGCATCTTCCTGATCTCTCATTGCAATCTTGGTTATTTGTGCATGGTGGTTGTCTTACATTTTTAATGGTTTGTGTTTAATGGAAAAGTAGGGTTCAACACTCCTTTTGTGTATCACCTCTTTAGTGTAGGCTTTATTTTTTCATGCATTCTCTCTCCATGGTCCCTTGGAAAAGTTAGAAAGATAGTTTTTCCTGCATTAGATAGATTGTGTGCATCTAGTCTAGGAGTAGGAACCGGCCTTCATCCGGAGAGCTTTCCCGAGTGCAAAGTCCCACACTCCAACAAAGAAGCATAGAGCTCTAAGAGAACATGAATTTTTCGGGTAGATTTCTTGCATAAGTACAACTAATCCTGGTACCATAATGTATCCCCCTTCCATATAAATTTTTATGAAATGATCATATCCTGTTGGAGACTCTAAATGAGAGTGTGGGTCTCTGTGTCATTCTGCTATTTTGATCTTTCATGTTCGACCCAATTTGCCTATAATATGGACATGGCATATAACAATTCTTACATGGACTCATCTCTTATGGATAGTGCATTAGCTACCATATTTTTCTTTCTTATAAATGATCTCAAAGTCATAACCCAACATATTTTTGATCCATTTATGTTTCTATTTAGATAATAATCATTATTCCAAGAAGCATTTCAAGTTATCATGAGTTGTCTTCACCTTAAAGTAATGACCCATGAGATATGGTCTCCATTGTTTGATTACATCAAGAATAACCATCATCTCCTTCTCATTAGTTGGTTTTGGTAGGTTATTACCTTTGAGTTGAAAAATCTTAAATGCAATGGTGTGGCCCTCTTGCATAAGTATTGCACCCATGCCGCACCTCGAATTATCACATTCGATAATGAGTGCTTTGGAGAAATATTGGGTATCCAGAATTGGAGTTGTACACATGGACTTCATCAGTGTCTCAAATTCATGGGTTGCTCCTCATTCCAATGAAAGGAGTATTTTTTCAATAAGGTTGTGAGTGGTGCTAGAATTATACCATAATTCTTCACAAATATGCAATAATAATCTGCAATCCCAAAGAAGCCCCAAAGGTTTTTAAGGGTTTTAGATATCTTGTAGTCCACTATGGCCTGAATCTTTTGAGGATCCGCTTTTACTCCTTCGTGAGAAACAATGCGACCCAATTATTCTACCTCAATGACTTCGAAAGGAAACTTGGAGATCTTCACATAAAGGTGTTGTTTAAGATTATCCAAAACCTTATTAATTTGAGGTAAGTGTTACTCCCATTGTAATAATTTAGACAAATTTGTAGAATAAAATCTAAGCAATAATATTCAAAACATGTATGTTTTTATTAATACGAAACCATACATATTTATAGGGAGGATGTTTCCTATAAAGTAGGAAACCTCCTATAACCACTCTCCTTAAATATGTGCGTTTGGTTTAACAACAAAACCTCACATAAACAATATAATAAAAAACTTACGAGGGTTGTTACATTTACATTTATATTTACACCCGTAATTATCCCACTAACATAAGGTTAGCACTAACATGACTCTACCTAACATTCCCCCCTTAGTGTGAACATAGTAGTAAAACATTCACACACTTATTTGCAGTATGATCACCCCCATGAAACATGTCCTACTATGTGACTCATGATCTTGATCAAAAGAAAGGATCTCTCCTTCCATGGTTTTAAATAGGCTTACCACAAACCTTGACGTTAACATGCCTCATCAACTTTCCACCTCATGTGGTTTTATGGTGTTGGGATCATTATTGCCGTTATACCAAAACCCATGGGTGTTAGTCTCCGATACAATCACCATAGTTAATGAATACACGGGAGGCGGTTAGTCCATGTCACGAATCCCACAGAGAGCGTTGAAAACTAGCCAAAAAACCCCCCCTCAACATTACCCAAGGGGATTCAAACCCATGACCCCTCGCTTTGATACCATTTTTTGGGATCACGATTTCCGTTAGGCCAAAACCCATAGGTGTTAGTCTCCGATACAATCGCTAGAGTTAATGAATACATGGGAGGTGGTTAGTCCATGTCACGAATCCCATGGGGAGCACTGAAAACTAGCCAACATATGGATCCTCACACAAAACCTTTCAAGATCCATAAAATAACTTACTTTGGTGATTTTTTTCACCACTATGATTGTACATTAGGGAAGTATATAGGAATTACAACTCACTTATTGTAAAAGTGAATAATAGAACACATACTGGAAAGAGATTTCACATTACATCCTATAAGAATTGCAATGTTCTTAATTATAGCCACTATTGTTGATTGCTGCAACTCGATCTTGAACAACATAGGAAAATTCCACTGCCACTAGAAGTTTGCCTTGATTTTAACCAGTTTTACGCAAAATGGAAATGGAACATTGGTATCATGTTCCCCCCACAATGTGAAATTTTCACTTATTCATCAAACCAAGAACCCTGAAAAGATAATTGTATTGAACTACATACTACTAACCTGATCTTACTGCACATGCTCACTATTTCCAATGAACATATTCACTGACCGATCATCTTCCAATGAAGTACGATAATAAGATGTTCACCACAGTTCAAGGATCTCTGTTGTCATATGCTCTCTAATATAACCATTTTCCACTATCTAATACAAATCACATTGAAAATATGAAATCTAAAATGAAGCACAACTTGAAAACAAAAACTCACCAAAAAATGTTGCCACCGTAGCTGCTTTGCAGCCCTGTCGTTGGTGACTGATGAAAGATCATTGATCGAACTCCAACCTCTCATGCCTCCTTCCTCCAGTATCATGCTGTTAGGTCAACTGCATTTGATTGTGGAGCTTAAGAAACACCCCCCACAAATTGGATGTCGTATTCTAATGATAATGAGTGCTTTATAATTTTTTATTTTTAGCATTGATGACTCAATAAAGCCCAAATGGGATGTAAAAATATCCAAAAGTATACATTTTCCCAAAACAAGGAGATGCCCATAGGATGATAAAAAAGAGGGTATTTTTCAACAAAATTAGACCGATGTGACGAGATGAAAAAAAAAGCACTTTTGGAAAAAATGACACTTAATTTAGAGTTACTGTGCAAAAGTTATTAATGTTTCAATTTTCTTTAAAAATGCCTAGTTTAATTAAAATTGGCTCAACGATTAAATTTTTTCTCAAGATGGAGAGAATTTATCCTGTGACCACTCGTTGGAACCGGGAGGAAATGAATATTCTAAAAAAGGTAATATCGACAGGTTGTGTTCTAGGTGTTTTCATTCATGTAAAATCCCATTAATGAAAAAGAGGATGATGGAGTGGATTCATAGGATGCTCAGAGTGATGATGACATGAGTTGTTTCAATGAGACTTGCTTGGTCTTACAAGCACAATCAGGTGAGCTAGCTAGCTTAGGTGATGGTGCATAATGGTTGGGGATTCTTAGTGGATTGAGAAACATGTTGGAAGTATGGAGATAATTTTTGGGGAGTGTTGAGGCACTCACATGAGTTTCAAGGTGCAGGTACTGGTTGATGAACAAGATTCAGGTGCTCATCTAGATTAGGTCTAAGTGTTTGGAGGCATGAGGTTGAGTTTTGGAGCCAAGTGAGCTCATGGAAGCATGCATGGATGTCATACATGGTTTTTTAGGTATCTTAGGACCTTTTAGCGTTGTTTTATGATGATTTTTTATGTTATTTCAGTTGACCCAAGCCTAGACTATGTAAAACCCTAAGGGATGGTCATGTAAATGAGTTGGGATGGAAATATGGAGGCATATTTGTGACATGGTGATGATTATAACTGATATTAGGGTGTGTAATGATGTTGTGCGAAAAAATTTAGGATGTCATGATGATAATTTTGCAAGATATGTTAGTTTGAGTGAAATAGGGTCTAAGAAAGGGTGTTTTCTAGTTCGAGTTGCACCCTCTGATGCTCACCCTGAATTTTTTGATTTGCATGGAATCTTGTAGATTTTAGGGATGTTTCTAAATTTAGTGTAGAAGGTTTCAAAAAAATAATGAGGTCACTTCATCATCACATTTTTATGAACGAATGTTAAGAAGGTAAGTAAACTACTTTCCGTGTCTAAAACCTTAGCTCAAAAGTGGTAGAATAGATAATTCTCATATGTGCATAGAATTGATTTCTAGTGAATGTATGATGATCAGATGATGTAGATGAACCCTCCAGGTTTCTAGAAAGGCATGGTATATTTTTTGGTGATGAGTGGACCCCATTCAAATAGGCCCGGTTTTGAAGAAGTTCAGTTTGGGACAAGGTTGTCCAAAGGAGTTGCAAAATAAATGGAAATTATTTTTTATACTAGGAGTTGTTATTGATGTACATGAAGGTTTTAGGTCATGGGGATGCTTATAAATGGAAAATTGTGCCCTATTTGTGAAGACTAGTCAAAGGGCAGTTTCAGGATGTTTGCAGAGATTGACTTGGTTGAAGGCCTTCCACTTGGAGTTCGAAAGATTTATAATAAGTTATGGAAAGAGTATGCAAAGATATTTATATTGTTATATGTTTTGTCTCATTATGATGAGATTTTATGGGTCATCCAAGTCAGTTTATGAGAAAGAAGGTTTGGTGTTTTCAAGAAAATAATTTATTTTATTGAAAGTTTGAGTTGGTTGAGGTTTGATATGGATTAGTTGACTAATTATATCACCTATAATGTGAAGAGGGATGAATTTTGTTCCTATCTAAGTCCTTGTTAGGAAATAAGGGATAAAATGTGTGGAACAATCCCTCACATAATCGCAACAATATGAACTAATATGTAGAAAATATTACAGATTTGAAATAAAAGTGCAGAATAAAAAGAACACAACATAAATAGACAATATTTAACGTGGTTCACCCAATTTGGGCTACGTCCACCAAGAATCACTTGCTTAGATTTTATTACAAGCCACCACTCTCTCAATACAATACCTAGATCTGTTTTGAGCTATGCTCAACAAAATCTATAAAATTCACACCCGAATTCGTACACATTTGTAATGTTACATCAACCCTACCATATGCACAAAACCACATAAGTAGACAACTGCTTAAGCAGTTTTACAAAACTATGGGTATCAAAACCATGGGCTAAAACCATACCATAAATCTATGGGTCAAAAATCCCACCCATATGAGAAAAGCATGTTTCCCGATATATCAAACATGTTTTTCGAGGCCAACATTTTTTCTTGGGGGCTGTGCCATCGAACCCCTAATACCAAGGGCTACTGCCCTCAGACCCCTGCTCAGGGCCTGGCCCGACCCCGAACCTTGGTGAGACAACTGTGAAAAGTGTATAATACTCTTAGTGTATAGTCTTCAACACTTTCACATGAAAAAAGGCTCCACAACCTAACAATCTCCCACTTGGAGACTATTTTTCCTCTGAGAAAACTTCTTAACCCTTCACTGTCATCTGTGAAGACCAACCAAAGCTGAACACAACTTCAGTTTCTCCCTTGTGACCACCTTGGTCATCATGTCTACAGGATTTTGACTGGTATGAATCTTCTCCAACTTCAACTTCTCTTCCTCCAAAATTGTTACGATGAAATGGTACCTAAGCTATATATGCTTTTTCATAGGGTGAAAAAAAAAGTTCTTAGCTAGGTGTATAGCACTCTAATTATCACTATGTAACTTCCCTTCCTCTTGCTTATGCCCCAACTCCTCAAGAAATTGTTGTAGCCAAATCATCTCTTTACTTGCCTCTGTGGTAGCAACATACTCAACCTCTGTGGTTGACAAAGTCACCAGCTTCTATAGTCATGAAATTCAACTCATTTCTATCCCACCTATAGTGTAAATATAACCTGTCATGCTCCTTCTACTATCTACATATCCAGCCATATTTGAATCTACATAACCACGCAAAGTGGTGTTCGATCCACTGTAGCACAAATCTATCCCCATGGTCCCTCTCAAATACCAAAGGATCCACTTTACTACCTGCTAATGATCTTTACCTGGATCTATCATAAATCTACTCATAAATCACACTGCATGGACAATATCAGGCCTAGTGCACACCATGACATACATCAAACTGTCAACCGTTAATGAGTAAGGTAACTTAGACATCTGGTTTCTCTCATGCTCTGTCTTGGGACACAACTCCTTTGATAACTTGAAATAGCCTACCAAAGGAATCCCAACCGGTTTAGCATCATGCATATTAAACCTCTCCAAGACCTTCTTAATGTACTCTTCCTGAGATAAAGTTAGTTTCTGTTCCTTGCTATCCTCATACCAAGGATTTGTTTGGCTACCCCCAAATCCTTCATAGAAAAGGAGTCACTTAACTGCTTCTTGAGTACTTTTATTTCTTGCATGTTTTTACCTACAACCAACATGTCATCCACATACAAACACATGATAATATAACTTCCACCCTCAAATTTATTTGTATACATGCAATGGTCAGAATGATATCTAATATAACCTTGCTCCAACATGAAGCTATCAAATTTCTTATACCATTGATGTGGAGCTTGTTTTAAGCAATACAAGCTCTTTTTTAGTTTGCACACCATATCCTCTTTACCTTTGACGTCACAGCCCTCTGGATACTGCGTATATAGATCCTCCTCCAAATAACCATGAAGAAATGTATTCTTTACATCAAGATTCTCTAAGTGCAAGTATTCTGCTACCACTATTCCAAGAATAGTTTTAATAGAAGTCATTTTTTACTACAAGAGAAAAGTTCTCATTAAAATCGATACCTTTTTTCTGTGTAAACCCCTTGACCACCAATCGGGCCTTGTATCTTTTCTTGCACCCTTCTTCCTCTTTGAATCTATTATAATTCTCTTTTTCCTTCGGGTAGCTTCACCAAATCCCATGTTTGGTTCTTCGTGAGATCTTGATGCTCCTCATCCATGGCTTGCTCCCAATTCTTCCTGGCATCTGCCTGCATTGCTTCATCAAATCTCTCTGTCTCTCCACTGTCAGTGAGTAATAAATAATAAAGAGAAGGAGAAAAATGTTTAGGTTCTCTTCTTACCTTAGAAGACCTTCTCAATAAAGGATTTTGGAGTTCATGTTAAGGAGGTTCCTGAAATGATTCATATGTCACTTTCCCATGTGAAATATCCTCTACCACTGTATATTATTTCTTGGATCCTTCCATGTTTTCCTACAACTATTGCTTATACATGACTTTCTCATTAAAGACTACATCCCTAGATCGAATGATTTTCTTTTCCTTAATACTCCAACATTTATAACCAAAGTCATCACCACCATAACCAATGAAAGTACATTTTTCCGATTTATCCTCTAGCTTGGTCTTATCATCCTTGTCTATATGAACAAACACCTCACATCCAAAGACTCTAAGAAATGAGTAATCAAATTTATTACCACACCAAGCCTCCTCAGGTATGCCTCCATTTAAGGCAGTTGAGGGTCCTTTGTTTATCAAGTACATAGTTGTGCTCACCACTTCTACCCAAAAATAAAGTGGCAATCTTGCATGTAACCTCATGCTCCTAGCATGTTCCATTATTGTTCTATTCATCCTTTTTGACACCCCAATCTACTGCGGAATTCCTAGAACCATTTTTTTCCTACCGATTCCATTCTTAGAACAATAGTTATCAAACTCAATGCTGCAATACTCCCCTCCATTATCTGACCTAAGAAATTTTATCTTAAGACATGTTTCATTCTCTACCAAGGCTTTCCATTTAAAAAAAGTGTCAAAAACATCAAATTTATTTATAATACAATATACCCAAACTTTCCTTGTTGCATCTATTGACGATTATCCTTGCGGATGAACCGTCAAAGTTGTAAAAAACCTTAAGATAGTGGGACGTGTGCCCTAAGGTGAGCTCCAAAGTTTAAAGAAGCTATCTCTTCTCTTGAGTATGAGATGAGGGTCAAAGAAAATGAAATAAAACATTAAAATTTAATGGGAGTGATGTGCTGAAAAGTGAAGGATTTTAACTTAGAACACAACTGCTTGAAATAGCGGAAAGGTGAGTAATTGAAAGGGTGGATGAAATACACCAGAGGCCATAGAGAAGATTCACACAGAACACTACTTAGAACTACTTAAGCATAACTTATGAAGATAGTAATAACATTATAAACATGCACGGTATACCCACGTCAAAATAAAGGCTATCAGAGACAACATAAATATGTAAAGGATGGAAAAAATGCACCACATGACATATTATATTACTGCTAAAAAATGTGCATAGTATTACAATAGATAAGAGGTAAGATTGCTATTATAAAACTCAGAAAGAATACCAGAGCTCCAGGCCCTTTCCTTGTTACAAAAGATAAATTGAGACGGAGAATAAAAACTGAATGAACTCCTCAATCTGCCTCTTTAAAACATTTCATTCATAATATATAGGATGAGAAGAAGATAATAAGATCCAGTTAAACTATTTCTCAACTACTTAATAATTATGGTAAATGGTGTGAAGTGATAAAAGTAGATTGTAAGATCTAGTCTCACACTTCCCCATGATTTTTTTTTCAAGGAGTGAGAGCCATACTCATTTAATAAATCTATTAACTATGTTTGCAACTGACTCCCTTAGAATCAGATTTATTCTTTCAAATATTTATTACATATCTAAACTTTATGCATCGGGCTTTGGGATCATGATTTTGGTGGCACCTATTTTTATACAATTATGTTAAAATTGACCCCTCGAGTGTAGGTGAAAAAATTAAGTATTCATACATTCGCACTCTTCACATAGAACTATGCATTAACTTCATCACTAAAAAGACTAGCAGAATGAGCCTTTGTATTTTGATCTTTTGAAAATATCTTGAGCATTCAAAACTTTTAGATAGGCTTCATAATTGCCCATATGTGGTATTTGGCTTCTCATCAATCCTTCGCAACCTACTTTAAACTTGGAGCCCATTTATTTTGAGATCCACATGGAGGCCAAGCACTTCTCTAGGGTCTCTACTTTCCTTGTAGCTTTTGGAAGCGCACTGGGATGACACATGGCATCATCCGCGAGCCTACTAATCTCCTTTAAAAAATTAATGGACCTGTCGTGTATTAATGCGAAGAATTTTTCTTGGGCAGGACACTCATAGTTGACTCCACATGTAAGCCCCACAGGATTTTGAATCATGTTCCCCTTTTTCTTTCTAGAACTTGCACCAGGTTGACATTTGGCATCATCCGCGAGACCGTTGATTTCTTTTGAGTTGGCTGGCCCTGGCTTAGTTCTTCATTGTTGATTCGGATAAGTATTTCTTCTATGTTTCCAAAGGCTTGACCCTTGATGGAATTTGAATCTACAAAATCTCAGAGCTTACTATTCAATTCAGTAGCAATCTACTTGTTATCTAATTTCAGTGGGTGACAAAATTTAGATAACAGTTTGGCAAATCACGGGGACCATTAGCTTGTTAAATGGAAAGAACCCACAATCTCTTGTTATCTATTGGGCATGGCATTTATATCTTTATCATGAGCTGATCCGAACCCTGATTCCAGAGTTTTTGGAGTGTCATTGCTTGCTTCTGGAGCTGCTGGTTGATTTTTGTGCCTTCATACTCTTACAAGGAAACTCTGCAACTTTGATTTGTGAGAGTATAAAATTTAAGAATTAACAAAATCCCTCCCTTGATTGAGTTTAGTTGCTCTACATTTGCTTGGATTTAAGCTCTCAACTGTTATAGATAATTGTGAATTCCCCTATTGTAATCATAAGAGATTCTGGTGCATTTTATTGGAGTAATACAAACACAGGCCTATATAAAGATAAATCATACATGCCTCAAATGAGTCATGCAGAGTGTGCGCAAGCACTTATTCTACTGAAAGAAATCTACTCCTACTCTTAGGATAACCATAATTAAGAGAAGCTAAAAAAATATGAAACAAGTAGGGAGAAATAGCTTCCCTTTCTTATAAAGTGTGGCCATGCAATTAATTTAGCAATAGATATGGCCTGTAATGAGAGTGAAAAATTACCTTTCACTATTTCACCCGCGGTATTAAAAAAAATAAATAATACCTCCTGATGATTCTCATTTAGTTAGAGGTGTTACAGTTGACCCTTGGGGATTTGAAGATTATCCTCATGATCTGAAGTGAGCATGAGAGGTGTTGGATTCTCCATGAGCTTTGGTGTGGCCAAACTCTTGGTGGGGCAGGGCTTGATCCACTATGTTTTCCCGTCACTCTCAAATTCATCTTTTGGGATGAGGCTCTTTTACAGATCTCCCTAAAAGGTGCCATCCTTATCTTCTTTCTCCTCCCCCTTTTTAGCAGCTTCGTCGAAAAATCCAGACACTTTGATTGAAAGCAAAAATCCTTTAATGATATTTATTTTTAGAGCCTCTGAATTTGATTAAGGGGAACTGTCATGAGTAACAGGAAACTTTGGTTGCGGGATTGATGAAGCAACAAAGGTTGTGATTTCCATGGGATCTTCTTCATCAAGACACCCCCTAAATATGATAAGCAATCAAGCCTATCATCATCCTATTGTGCAAGGGTCCCTCCTTCTTATATGATGGTTTTGAGTCTTAGAATTCTCCATCATGTATAGATCCATTTTGAAGTATGAATCTCGTTGGACCAAACTCTTATATGAGCTCTACTTTGTGGGGAGGACTAACAAAGGAAAGATCCACAACTTCTTGAACACTCAGCTTGTGATTCAAACCCCCTGAGTTCACATCACTTCTCACCATATGCTCCTCTTCTTTTGGAGTTGGAGCCATTACTTGTTCATATGGGGGCATAGTTATTTGAAGAAAAGGGGAGGGTGGAATGGATGGCTTGGAGATAGAGAAGAGAACTCACTATTTGAAGCGGTATGATATAGTAAAACTGGAGGCAGGATGGGAGATGAATAAAGAGTCGGTGATTGACCTACCCATAGACAAGGTTGTCTCATGATTTGCCCATATATTTCAATACCTTTGATCCACTACACAAGTGAAGGAAATATTTCTTCTAAAAAGCTAAGCTTCTCCTGCAAGCTATAGTTTTCGGGAACATGGCCAACCCACAAACAAGGTGCCTTGCATCGTATTATGAATGCCTCCATTTTTGCTGTGGCCTGAGATAAAACCATGTCTGTCTCTATTCATGCTATCTTCTCTAGTAGACCAACATCCTCTAACTGACCATAGTCAGCAAATGTGTGCCCGTGTCTTTGATTTCTCTCAAAGCCAAACTAGTCTTGGCTTTTCTCATCTGGGTCGCCATAACAACTTTGAAACTGGTTATGTTGCTGGTTTAGAATAGGTGTGAAGCTCATTAGATGCTGATGATACTACTGAAAGCATGAATTCTATTGTGAGAATTGAGTCATGATTGTACAACTTCATGGAATGGAGGAAACTGAGGGACGTGGAAAGAAAGATGAATGGAAATGGATGAAAGAAGGGTCTACAATTTTCTGTTTGGGCCAAATTGAGTCGCTAAATGTGTTTATACATGCCTCCAAAGGATGAATTTCACCAATAACACACTATATTGATATAATAAAATGATAGGATTATTCAAGCTGTCCCACCGAGCGTGCCATGAAAACTGTTGATGATTATCCTTGTGGATGAAATGTCAGATTTGTAGGAAACCTTAGGTTAGTGGGAGGTGTAATTTAGGGCAACCTCCAAATTTTAAAGAAGATGGCTCTTCTCTTGAGTATGAGATGAGGGTCAGAGAAAATGAAACAAAACATAAAACTTAACGGGAACGATGCGGTGAAAAGTGAAGGAGTTAACCCAAAACGCAACTGCCTGAAATATGGGAAAGGTGAGCAATGGAAAGGGTGGATGAGATGCACAACATGCTAGAGAAGACTCACATAGAACACTACTTTGAATTACTTAAGAAAAACTTATGAAGATAGTAATAACATTATGAACATGCAAAATATACCCCCATCAAAATAAAGGCTATCAGAGACAACACAAATATGTAAAGGATGGAAAAAATGCACCATAGGACATATTATACTACTCAAAAAAATGTGCACAATATTACAATAGATAAGAGGAAAGAGTGCTATTACAAAGCTTAGAAAGAAGGCCAGAGCTCTAGGCCCTTCCCTTTTACAAAATAGGAATTGAGACATAGAAGAAAAAATGACTAACTCTCGATATCCCTTTTTAAAACCTTTCATTTACAATATATAGGATGGGAAGAAGATAAGAAGATCATTTTGAAATATTTCCCAACTGCTTGTTAATTATGGTAAATGGTGTGAAGTGACATAAGTAGATTGTGAGATCTGTCTCACACTTCTCCATGATTTGTTTTTCAAGGAGTGAGATCCATAATCATTTAATACAACCGACTCCCTTGGAGTGGAATTATTATTTCAAATCTTTATTACATATCTAAAATTTATGCATCGGGCTATGGGATCATGATTTTGGTGACACCAATTTTTATACTATTATGTTAAAAGTTACCCCTTGAGTATAGGTGAAAAAATTAAGTATTCATAGGTTCGCACTCTTCACACAGAACTATGCATTAACTTTGTCATTGAAAAGACCAACCGAATGACCCTTTGTTTTTTGATCTTTTGAAAAGATCTTGAGAATTTAAAACTTTTAGATAGGCTTCATAATTGCCCATACATGGTATGTGGCTTCTCATCAATCCCTTGTAACCTGCTTCAAACTTGGAGCCCATTTATCTTGAGATCCACGTGGAGGCCAAGTGCTTCTCTAGGGTCTTTGCTTTCCTTGTAGCTTTTGGAAGTGCACTGGGCTGACACTTGGCATTGTCTACAAGCCTACTGCTCTCCTTTGAGAAAGTAAGGGACATGCCATGTATTAATATGAAGAATTTTTCTTGGGTGGGACACTCATAGTTGAATCCATGTGTAAGCCCCACGGGATTTTGAAGCTTGTTCCCCTTTTGCTTTCTAGAACTTACACCAGGTTGACATTTGACATCATTCGTGATACCGTTGCTTTCTTTTGAGTCAGCCTAGGCCGGCTTAGTTCTTCATCATTGATTCGGCTAAGTATTTCATCCATGTTTCTAGAAGCTTGACCCCTGGTGGAATTCAGATCTGTAGAATCTTAGAGCTTACTGTTCAATTCAACAAGAATATACTTGTTATCTAATTTCAGCGGGTGATGGAATTTAGATAACAACATCATCAATAAAATTAACACAATAATAAAAACCCCCAAGAGATGATACTTGAGTCAGCCCCCACACATCAGAATGCACCACCTCCAACCACCTCTCTTCCTTCCTAGGTCTAACCTCGAGAAACCTTACTCGCTTATGTTTCCCATATACACATTTCTCACAAAACTCCAAACCTATTTCTGTATATCCAGGAAAATATTTATTTATAATCTCCATGCCCTTATGGCTCATATGATCAAGCCTATAGTGCCACGATGTTGTATCTGCTTATGAAGCCACAAGATTACAAACATTAGTGCTATTAGTGGTTAAATACAAGGTTCCAACCTTCTTACCTCTTGCCACCACAAGAGCACCTTTGGTAACCTTCCAAGAGTTTGCTGTAAATATCACTATATAACCATCACTTCCCAACTGCCCTACCGATATCAAATTTCATCTTAATGTAGGAACATATATGACATCCTTCAATAGCCAGGTATTCCCAATCAACATCTTAACCCGAAAAAAAACATTTTCCAACTATGATGCAAGAATCATCATCACCAAGAAAAACATGCCCAAAATCTCCTTGAACATAATCAACAAAATAATGCCTATGTGGAGTAGCATGGAAAGAAGCCCCCGAATCTAAAACCCAAGATTCAGTAATATTGTGAAAAGAAAGAATCAAAGCATCCTGACATACACTACCCGTTGCCACATTTTCCTCCTTGTTTTCTTCATGTCTCAAAGCTCCCAACAATCCTTCTTTACATGCCTAGAATTTCCACAGTGCCAACATACTATCTTGCTTTTAGATTTTGACCTTGCCCGATCCTTCTATTTTCCATGGCTTCCTCTATTCTTCTATCTCCCTCTAGTTTCCACTATCAAAGCATTCCCTGAAGTAGAAGATTCCCTTGATATTTTTATTCACATTTCCTCGCTTAGAATCACCCCTACAACATCCTCAAATTTCAACTTTGAGTTAGCTAGAACTGAGTTGCTTACCGCCATTACCAGGCTATTCCAAATCTCAGGTAAAGAGCACAAAATTAATAAAGCCCTAACTTCTTCATCAAATTCTATTGTAACTGAAGCTAACATATTTACAACTATATTAAAATCATTTAAATGATCTTCTACTGAACCATTCTTAGACATATTCATATTAAATAAAATTTTCATTAAAAATATATTGTTAGAGGTAGAGGGGTTTTCATACAACTTCCCTAATTCATCCATCAATTCTTTTGTAGTCTTTACCTTTGAAACATTAAATAATACTGAAGATACAAGACACAAATGGATTGTCCCAAGTGCCTTCCTATCCAGAAAGTCCCATTCCACATCCGTCATGCTCGAGGGTTTCTTCACCTTCTTAGACAACATAATATAAGATCCTTCTGATAAAGGTAATCTTCCATCTGCATCTTCCAAAGACTGAAATTCTACCCATTTAATTTATCAACCCTTGATCTTCCATCATCTGCCATAGCTCCCACTCAAACTAAAACTTTCCCTGTGATTCAACACTTTAACAAACCAAATCAGGCTCTGATACCAATTGCTAGGAAACAAGGGATAAAATATGCAGAATAATCCCTCATAGAATCGCAACAATAGGAACTAATATGTAGAAAATATTACAAATATGAAATAAAAGTGTAGAATAAAAAGAACACAACATAAAGATACAATATTTAACATGATTCACCCAAATTGGGCTACATCCACCAAGAATCATTTGCTCAGATTTCATTATAAGCCACCGTTATCTCAATACAATACCCAGATCTATTTTGGAGCTATGCTCAACAAAATCTACAAAATTCACACCCGAATTCATACACATCTGTAATGTTACATCAACCCTACCATATGCACAAAACCACATAAGTAGACAACTGCTTAAGTAGTTTTACAAAACCATGGGTATCAAAACCATGGGCTAAAACCATCCCATAAACCTATGGGTCAAAAATCTCACCCATATGAGAAAATCACGTCTCCTGGTGTATCGGGCATGTTTTTCGAGGCCATTTTTTTTTCGGGGGCTGTTCTCCCAAACCCCCGCTATCAGGGGCTACTGCCCCTGGACCCCCACTCGAGGCCCAACCCAATCTCGAACCATGACATGAAAACTTTGGAAAGTGTACAATACTCTTAGTTTATAGTCTTGAACACTTTCACATATGAAAATAGGATCCACAACCTAACAGTCCTTTGGAGGTCTTGAAAGTGACAAGGGTGCAAACTAGTTGAGTTTGCAAAACTAATTTTTAGGCAGCTTGATTTGGAAAAGAGGAAAGTTTCTGTGGTTTGAAAAAATGGATGAATCATGAGCTATAACATGTATGGATGTGTTCTAGTGGTTAAATTCCATAGTTGAGTTTATCTTGAGTGGTCTTGAGGTCCAAAGGTAAAGAAAGGGTGTTGGAATCAACT
This sequence comes from Taxus chinensis, assembly GCA_019776745.2. Classification (NCBI taxonomy): domain Eukaryota; kingdom Viridiplantae; phylum Streptophyta; class Pinopsida; order Cupressales; family Taxaceae; genus Taxus; species Taxus chinensis. The sequence goes on from CM034148.1 coordinate 56,762,108, forward strand.
GTTTTGAGAAGGATACAAGGCTTTTGAGCTGTGTTATGAACTTTTAGATTGGTCCAAGCTAATTAATTACCATGTATGCTATTTTATGATATATTACACATGTTTGGTGAATTTGGGAGCTTGATTAATCATGGTTTTATTGTTTATGGTTTTAGCTCATCCTAGTGATGGGGCTTTGAGCATTTTTGGTGGAAGATGAGTGGTTTTAGGCATGAATGACCTACATGGGTCATATGTGAATGTTTTAATGATTCAATTGGGATGTTTTTAAGTTCTTTTTGTTGAACCAAAGGAGGGAAACTGATTTAGTTTTAATTTGAATCATGAAGAACATATAAAATTGATGTTTGGGGTGTAATTTTGAGCCAATGGTTTGATTGTGAAAAGTTTAACATATGTGAGAGTGTTTTACAAGTACCTATGATTTTTGTTTAGATCTGAGAGAGTACATGATAGGTTGAAGAATGTTTGGAAGAGTGTGTGCTAGGGTTCGAAGCAAATAGAAGTGAAGAAAGTGAAAGATAGAGAAATTTTAAGAAGCCAGGGTTTGAACAAGGGTTTCAAGGTGAGCAAGATGAATAGGTGATCTCCATAATTTTTGAAAATAAAAAAGAAATTAGAGATCTTCATCAAAAGTTTTTTGAGTGGGTGATTGATCATCTTGGGGGGTTGTAGCCTCCTAGTGGAGTTGGTGTTTCACAAAACTAGGGGTTAGTGTTCATTATAGGGTTGGTGCTCTACTAAACTAGGGGTTGGTGCTTGTTGTGAAGTTAGTGGTTCAAAAAATAATTTTTATTTGAGTAATAAAATTAGAATTTTCAGTGGGTTTTCTTCCCCTTGAGGATTTTCCACTTATATATTGTGTTATGGTGTTGCTTCTCTTATTCATGGTTGATTGAATGAATGTTATATGATGTTGTGCACACATTAATTAATGACTAATTGATAAATGGTTTAAGCTAGTAATCTAAAATTGAAATTAATTTTTTAAGGGCTAATCCACCCCCCCTTAGTCCATTGTGCTTCCAACAATTGGTATCAGAGAAGTTCCTTTTGGAGAATTTTAACCACTTGAAAGGAGATCCTTTGAAGCACAAAAATGATAAGTCAATAGAGTAGTTTCTCTACCAAAAAAGCACCTTTGTTTGATGGCGTGAATTATTGTTTTCATATTTTAAGGATGAAGACTCATATCATGTCCCTAGGGTTTGATATTTGGCAAGTTCTGAAGAATGACTATACTACTACTGCCACTCCACCAACTAGTTTTGCAGATAAGAAGACATGTAGTGACAATTTAAAGGATTTTAATGTTGTCATATGTGGTCTAGGAGAATATGAGATGGGAAAGGTAATGCATTTCAATTTAGAAAAAGAAGCATGGGAGAAACTTCAAGTTCGGTATGAAGGAGAATCTAAGGTAAGAATTGTTAAGATTCATACTTTTAGAACTCATTTTGAAAGTCTTAAGATGAGTGATGATGAGTCCATTGCTTCATATTTTCTTAGAGTTGACAAATTTTTTAGTAATATGAAAGGATTAGGAGAAGATGTGAAAGAATATGTTGTAGTCCAAAAGGTTTTAAGATCCCTAACTCCTAGCTTTGATTCCAAACTATTTGCCATTGAAGAAGCCATGGATTTGACTACCTTGAAGATGGATGAATTACATGGGAATTTTACTGCATATTAGATGAGGGTGGTTAATTCCAAACCAACTAAGAAAGAGATAAATTTCAAGGTTGAGAAGATGGAAAAGGATAAGAAGACTAAAGTTGATGATGCTACTCATTAGATAGGAGATGAAGAGCTATTTTCTATGGTTGTTAGAATACTGAATGTTGGAACAAGTAAGTATAAGGGAAAAATTACTTTTAAATGCTTTGATTTTGGTAAGTAGGTCATTTTACTGCTAAGTGTCCTCATAGAAATGAAAAGAAAGATGATGATGATCATGGAAAGAAAAATTAGAGGTATAATAAAGAGAATATGTTCAAGAAGTTTGATCATAAGAAGAAGGGTAAGAACAATTTTTACACTAAGGAGGAGGCCTATTCCTCTGAAGTAAGTAGTGAAAATTATGGTTCAAATTTTAAGTTTGAATTTGATCACAAAGATGTAGGTAATGAGGTCCTATTTATGAAAAAATATGCCATAAGATCCATGATCCAAAACTGAGGGGTTTCAGACTTAAGGAACATATTAACAATTGTGCCAGATGAATTGCAAAACAACTATCTCTGAAAAGAGATGTAAATTACTCAAAGAATTCAAATACATCAGTTATCTCTGCTAGGAGATGTCTATCCCTTTTCGGGTTGCATATGCATTTATAATAATTTTAGAAATACAAAAGGACACCTAGAGGAAAGTGGAAGGTCACCGGTCTCGAGGGATACGAGGTGTTTCATCTTTCAAGACTTACATGTGCACTAATTTTGCGAAACATACTATTTTTAGAATTTACTATTTTTAGACAACACTACAAAAATCACAATTTGGGCCCCTTAAACATGGATATCTGGGGTCAAACGTTGCTAAAAAAAATTCACAAATTCTCATCACATTCTAAGGATTCCAAGATTTCCGTTTCCTTTTGAACGGAGTCAATCGGAGGTACGGTGAAAAAGTTATGGTCTCTGGAAGTTGCGCCACTATAATTGCTGCCTGGATCAATCCACTCATGGAGGTTCTACATTGTTGGGTTAATTTTTATTAGGATCTTCCAAATATTTTGAAGAAGGAGAAGATGATGCTGAAACTGAATTAGCTTATGTTCAATCAAAATTGATGCTTACTAATAAGAATAATAAGAAATTGAGATCACAAGTCAACTAATATGAGGCAAAGATTCAATAACTAGAAGAGAAACATTGGGCTATTAAAAATAATCTTGATAAAACAATGAGAAGATTAGAGATGTAGATGAGTACCATGAATCTAAACTTGCAATCTAAGGAGGAAGAAGTGATTATTCTCAAAAATAGTTATTTGATGCAGCAAACAAAGAGAGATTATTTCAGAAGTTTGAGAAAAGTTCTAAGGCTCTTGATGATATGTTGAGAAATCAGAAATCAACAGGTGATAGAGCTGGGTTGGGCTTCAAAGGTGAAGCCAAGGAAAAAGATATGAAGTAAGAAGAAAGAGTTCAAATAAAGGAAATAGGTGAACGAATTACCAAGGATGGAAAGAAAGATATCTTCATCAAGGACATTGAGAAGACAAATCCTATTAGGTAACCTAATGCCTCAAGGTATGAAAGATCTTTTAATGGTTATTGTTTTACATGTAATGGATTTGGTCACAGGGAAAAATAGTGTAGAAGTTCTGCTGTAAATAACTATCCATGGAGAGATAATATGAGTGAGCATGTTAAGAGTGTGGTATGCTAAAATTGCAATGAAAGAGGTCATGTTACTAGATTTTTCTTGAATGATTCTGTAGACACCAAATTTGGGTCTTACGACGCCCTTTACCCCGTATCTTGTCCCACAACCTAACCCTACCTCACCACCTAAAACCTTACACACCTAATGATTCATTAATTACCTTATAATTAATAAATCCACATCTCCAAACCCGCCACCTCATCTCGCCACCTCACCATGACCTAGCCCTAACCCTAAACCAACCTAATTAAGACCTATGATTGGTCCAGACCCACACCCATGACTCATCACCCCTCACCCGCACCAAAACGAGCCTAATAATGACTTGACCAAGCCCACAACTGATCCCTCGGGAGAAAAGGAGGGAAAGATGGCTGTTTTACTAAAAATAGCCACTTTGACCTAACCGACATCGGTTCCTACTCGATTGCCATCGGTTACGTAACCTCCATCGGTTCCCTGTTAATGACCTCCCCCAACCAAAAAGAGAGGATCCCGAATTCATTTTGGGGGCAGGAGAAAGAGAAGTGAAACAAGCAGAAGAGGTTGCAGAGAAGAGCATCGAGCCAAAGACTGCAACTGAGCAACTGGATCACTGTCACTGTCATTCAAGCATTGGAAAAGACTAAGGATAGCTTCATCAACTCAATTTCCAATACCGGATCATCCCATCTAAGCCTTACTGTGGCCACCACATTCCTTGGACCTGTATCTTCATCAGGAACCAGTAAGTATTATCTTATAGTTCTTTGTTATCATTTTGCTTTAATTCATATCAAATGGGGAACTGACCACCTTCGAAAGGAAGTCTAATATTTCTTGGGCCTAAGGTAGTTCCCTCACCTATTGTCTAACTAAGATCTGGTGGTCTTGTATTCTTACTTATACGTAGTCCTTCCCAGACAAAAAGGAGTTCTTCACAATTGATCTGATCTCTCTACGGTACGTGCACACCTTCCCAACATTCAAAAGGTATTCCTCCTAGCCCTAACCCTTATCTATTTCTCAGAGAATGAAAGGATAGAAGCAACTCTATTCCGGAAAGAAATTATGTGTGAAATTTTTTGGCACGCCCGGTGGGACCCATTTTGGGTTTCTTTCTTTCTTGCTTGCTTTCATATAGGGAGCATACTTGCTGTTTATTTCTTCTAAATATTCACAAAATATTTTGTCATTTTGGTAAAATAATTTGTTTTTCTTTAGCATCTTTGCATTAGTGAAAGTCATCTTCTTTGCTTCATCGAATATCATTTTCGATTTGGGTTTAAAACACGTACATCACATTCTTGCTTGCTGTTTTTAATTCTAGTGAACGTAGATTAAGTAACAGGTCGTACACGTGGGGGTGATATCCACGGTATTGACGAGAAATTAATCTTACTCTCACTGCACAACACATGCCAAATCACATCATAATCAACACAACAGCTCAAACATCCCCCTTTCCCGCGGTATTCCTCCACCCGATTGAGGTAGCCTTATGAGCCAAAACAAACTTGACATCTCCCTTAGGTTTCTTATTTAGGATTGACATCATCTAACGTCTAAGGAATAAGCCCAAAGTGATTAAAACTAATCCTAGGGTTAGTCTATTGATTTGCTTGTGCATCTTGCTTGTTTTTAGTTCTGTTTCTCTATCATACATTGTTTCAGTGATCACTTCAAGACAGTTTGGTAGGTATATTAAGCATTGTTATCCCCAAGCCAACAACTTCTTACATCCTCTCTTTGCTTTGTAAGTGACCGACACTGGTCCCATACTACTGACATTGGTTAAATGACTGACGCCGGTTACATTCTGACCGACATCGGTTATCTGACCGATATCTGTTACTGTGTTTAACAGTTCTTGACACACCAGCAACCTATCAATTCCAACATTTTGTTGCTATTTTAATTCCGGATTGATTAAATCCCTGTTGTGTCCTCTTTTCCATGGTTGTTATCACCTGGAAACAAGCAGAAGCCATGGTTTCACATGCCTGTTCCGTGCCTTTGCCTGAGTCACCCCCTTCACATCCTATGGGGAATCCTACGGATACCAGCAATTTTCCCAAGATCCCTGTAGGAGATAAGGAATTTGCCAAATTTTTGGATGTTAATCCTAGCGCCGTACAATATTATTTGTCTCATACCCCTGACCGTGCACCCGGCGGTCAGCTCCTTGTTGGTATGCCTATTAGTATCACCGCTCACTTAGCCCCTTCCCCACCTAATAACTCCGCCTTACCATCTTCATCCTTAGCCCCGTCTCCCAGCTCAGTAGCTTCGGTGGTTCATACTGCACCGATTAGTTTTCCTCTGATTAATCTGGGACCCCACATATCACTACCGTCCACTGCCCCTACCTCATCTCTCTCGCAGGTTGCCTCTTTCATCACTTGCTCTCTGCCACCTATACACACGAGCTTTCCCTCACAAGTTCCGCCCACCTTTTCATTTCCAAAAATTCATCTGGTGGCCTCAACCTCTTATATAGGACACCCTTATTCGGCTACCCCAACACATTCATCACCATTATCTTATCAACATTCAATCCCACCATTGTCTAGTAGCGGCTCTTGGACCAATCCTCCTCTGTTTACAACGACAACACCATCATCTAACCCAACCAATGATTTAATCAAACAGATGATGGACAAGATGCAAAATCTTGAGGCTTCTGTTTCAGGAAGTCGTAACACCCTCACATATGAGCAAGTTTTTCGGGAGCCTATTCATACTTCTGTCCCCCTTCATACATATCCTCCTCAATGGGAATTTCTGAAATTTACTCACTTTAATAGTAAGGAGGACCCTCAACAACACTTACGATCGTTCAGGCATGCCTGCTATCTGATTGCTCATGAAGATGCCTTACTACTCCGTACCTTTCCCATGTCCTTATCAGGACCTGCCTTGGAGTGGTACGGTGCTTTAACCCAGCATTCAATCTTCTCCTTTAACCAGTTAGCCCAATATTTCTTGGATCACTTCTCCATAAATATTGCCAAGAAAGTATCCATTACCAACCTCTACGCCATCCGACAATTTGAAGACGAGTCTATTGCAGATTTCGTTGGATGATGGCGGGGCCTCATCAACCAACTTACTTACGCCTTACCTCAGGCCGAGCTCATCGAACTCTTTACGCGGGCCTGTGCTAAACACATTTCTCCCACCCTCCAAATTCAAACTTTCTGCACCTTTAATGAGGCCTTTACTATGGCTCGGAAACTAGAGATTCGAGCCTTAGAGGAAGAGAAATTGAGGTTACGCAAAAAAAGCTCAAATTTCTAGACCCAAGACTCTACCACCAAACCCAACACCACCAATTCTCACACATCGGCTGCTTCGAAATCAAAGGGTGCCGTACATGCTGTGACGGTCAAATATCAAGCACTGTCTAATACCCAGCCGAAAGCCACCTATAAGTATAAAGCCGAGCCCATCAACTATACTCCCTTGGGAGAAACTTATGGTGTGATCTTTGAAAAATTACTTAAAGCAGGAGCTATCACCTTGCCTCCTGTTAAACTTCACTCTGGGTTTGATTCCACCCGCGCTATTCCTTCTTGGTATAAAGAAAATGACTTCTGTAACTTCCATCACGTGAAGGGACACAGTCACGAAAACTGCAAGATGTTGAAAAATATAGTGCAGGAAATGGTTGATGCTGTTGGTGTGTGTGACTGTCCAGTCATCGTCCACATCACCTAGGTGAGTCATCTCGCCTTGCGAGAGTCATAGGTCTTAGGAAGTCAAATGACAAGTGTCAGATTTTGTCATAGAATCTGACATTGTCATTTGCGTCAATGCGTCATAGGAGTTACATTCCTTATTTGGAATTGTAACTCCTCTTCTAGTGGTGTCATATGCGTCAGTCAACGTCATATGCGTCAGTGGCGTCATTGAGTTTCTTTCCATGTTTAGGCATGGGGGTTACACAGCACCCCTATTTGTACTTCCTATTTTTCGATCTATGAGTATGAGCAGACCCATTCTTCTTACTTGCAATCTTCTTTCCATTGTTTCGAATCTTGCATATTGCGTTGGCTTGACGTTACCATCGGAGTGTAACTTCATTGTGGTGCATCACTTTTCGACATCGGTTCTCGTGAATCCCTCTTTCATGGTATCAGAGCTGGTTTCGGTAAACGTGCACTCTTCGTTTCTCAGTTGTTTATTACTTCTGGTTTCTTCTCATTTCCTCGTGTGCAAGTTTTTTTTCATTATCATTTTGGAATTATTGCTCACCTCGTATTGAGGTTTCAGCAGTTGCAAGTTAAGGTATTTGGTTGGTTTGTTTATCAGCTGAGTTCATATTTGGATATTTCTAGATCTTTGTGGCTGTTGTTTCTGGGTTGTTGGTTATTTCTTGCTGGTTGTGTTCAGATTCAGCTGCAGGGTAAAAGAAGAGCTCGTTTTTTGGCATGGACCTGTGATTACTGGTTGGGATCGTTGTTTTTTCTTCACCGGTGTATACTCAGACTATTCTGAGCTTCTTCCTCATTGTTGTGGTTCCTTGCTGTCTCAAAACGTGGCATTTTTTTTTGCAAACCTCTCACGTTTTTTGCAAAACCTCTCACATTTTTGCCTTGTCTCTCATTGTTTTTTGCGAAGCTCTACTCATGTTTTTCCTCTGTTATGAGCATTTTCAACTGTTCCAGACGCATTTTTTGGGGCCTTTCTGACATGTTTTCTCCCTTCAGGCATTTTTTTGCCTGTCCTCAGGCGTTTTTCTCCCCTGGCTGCGTTTTCTCCTTCCAGGCATTTGTTTAAACCTATTCCTGGGCGTTTTCTATCAGCACGTGTGCTCAGAACTACACATTCAACTGTTCCAGGCATTCTTTGGACTAATCCTAAGGAGTTTTCTTCTCCTTTCCTGCATTTTGCATGCTAACGTCTCCCGTCTACAGACCTGGCAGGTGTTTTTTTTGGACTGATAAGGCATTTTTTCCTTCAGCTGGGCGTCTTTTTTTGCATTGAATTTCATTCTGAGTTTTCTGTACCTGCTACCCAGCATTTTCCTACAGTGAACAGTCACTACATTATCTATTTTTACATGCCTTTCATCCCCACGTGGCCTTCTGAGTTCGCTGCTAGGTAATATCTCTCTAAAAATATGTTTTTTTATTCACTTTTCTTAAAAACAAGCTGGTTGCATTCTTTTTATCTTATCACTCTTCTAAAAAAATGTGTTGTTTCATTATTTTTAAAAGGTATAAGGTAAAAACATTACATTTTATTGGCATTGTAAGTTTTTTGGCTTGTTTTATTAACCTTCCGTCGAGTGCCGAAGACGAAGGGTGAGGTCCGGGATTGGCAGGTGGCTAATCCCCCCTCGCAATACAAATAAACCCTATCTCAAATTCCATGTCATTTCCAATGAGCATACATATGACACCCTTTGCATGCGTTTAGGGCACTTTTTTAATCCGTTTGCAGGCTTATTGGCTTTTTCCTCATCAGTTGTGGGAATTGGTTTTTGCTATAACTTTTGACTCATTGCTCGGTTTTGAGCACTTCTTTAGTCAAAGTTGCATGTTTTTTTACACTCTAGATGATGGGATCATTAGTTTTGTAAACGCACTAATTTTATAAAGTTCCGCATTCTGGGGGGTGTCTTTGCATTGCTTAATTCAGCTCATTTTTTCTTGAGCTTTGTTCTATTCCTTTTGTGTGGACTTGTGAGCGCGTCTGCCACAATATTACAACAAAGGGATTCTTTTTTGTGACGTGAGACGTCTGTTTCTCACAAAGCTATTTCTTTCCCCTCTTGCTTCTCTCTTTCTGTGCTTGCTTGCAGTGTCGATCTGTTGCGCCCTACGAACCTTGATTGTTGTCTCCACCATTGCGTGTTATTACGCTAATTGCAAGGTGAGTGACAAACTGGTTCTCGGAACACAGTCGCATTTGGTTGTAATCAACGCACTGAATTATAAAGTGCCAAACTCGGGGGGGGTGTAATTTTGTTTTGGGGGGGTTGTTATTGTCCTGGGTGTTGTATTACATGCAGACGCATTATCGGCCGAGTCCGACGTCTTGCATTTGTGCATCTTGCACTTTTTGATTCCGCATCATGGAGGGTGCTCTTTCTAGATTTGAGCGTCGTAGGATCACCTTACAGCCTCTGCCAATTCTTACTGGGAGAGAGAACTATTCAGCTTGGCGTGCTTCTATGGAACATTACTTCACCTACAAGGGTCTTTCTCACTTCTTGGTTGGGCCTGTTCCTGCACCCACTGATCATCGTCATCTTAATGATTTTCTCAACAATTGTGACCGTGTCTTTGGTCACATGATGATGCATGTCTCTACATCTCAATGGGTTCACGTGGTAGACTCAGATCCACCCCACCATGTCTGGAGCATTCTTCAGTCCCTCTATGGAGACCCTTCACATACTGCCACAATTGTTGCACTGCTGATTCAGTTGTCTCCTCTATTTTTTCGTGTGATGACAGTTTCACTGACACAGACTCTCTTGGTTCTACTTTTGATGACGAGGATTGTGCACCCAGTTCTGATGACGAGAGTACTACAGAGGAATCTTCTCCTCCTTCTCTCACTATTCCAGAGAGTGTTGACACATCCCGCATCTCATCATATATTGAGCAGTCTCTTATATAATATCATACAGTCATCACACCCACCTCTTTTTCCACCTTCTAGTGTTTGAGGCTCATTTCACTCCTCAACCTTCTTAGATGACTCATACATATCTGACATCGCTCTTCTATTTGTTGAGCCCCCTCATTGGGATGAGTATCTACCTGACCTTAGTTGTCTTTTCACAGAGCACACTTGTGATGTACTACAGGTTCCTCATCCATCTATAGGTATTTCAGAGGAGTTCATCATCTCTATTGTTGAGAGTTCCCCTTCTGGGACTCTTACCACTTCCACTTTTCCGGAGACCTTCATTGATCCACCCTTGCTTGTGGATCCCTTTTCTGTTGTGGGGGATGTTTTGTTACTTTCACATCAGTTGGACATCCTTTCTACAAGTGTTCACCCTTCATACTCTGACAGTTCTGCACTCGTGACAATACCCTTGGCTCCTTTGCACTCACTTGCTAGACCTATGTCACACTTTCGTGGACCAGACTCAGAGTTCTTCATGTTGCTGCCTTCAGTTTCCTTCGTGGAGTGGGCAGATTTCCAACACATCTTTTATGTCCTTCCTAAGGGTAGACACACAGTACGCGTGACAGATGGCTCTTCTTCAGTCCAGAGGTAGAGGATCTCATCATCGACATACAGTATGTTCAGATAGCTGATCAGGTTGCAGACATTTTCACCAAGCCCTTCACTGAGGTGAAGTTTCTTCACTTGCGGTCTCTTCTTGGGGTGAGGTCTGCTGCAGCCGCCCATCTTCTTCGGGCTATATAGTCCTCCTTCTTATCCTCTTCTTCTTTCCAGAAAGATGTTGTTTGTACATGGGCACCTTATCAGGCCTTTAGTTGCCGGGGCCCATTGACACATCTTTCTTAGTTGTCTAGGGGAGTCTTCTTTTTCTGTTCTGGCTTACCTTGACCTCTTCCTTGGCTTCGATGAAGGGGGGGGGTGTTGGTGTGTGTGACTATCCAGTCATCGTCCACATCACCTAGGTGAGTCATCTCGCCTTGCGAGAGTCATAGGTCTTAGGAAGTCAAATGACAAGTGTCAGATTCTGTCATAGAATCTGACATTGTCATTTGCGTCAATGCGTCATAGGAGTTACATTCCTTATTTGGAATTGTAACTCCTCTTCTAGTGGCATCATATGCGTCAGTCAACGTCATATGCGTCAGTGGCATCATTGAGTTTCTTTCCATGTTTAGGCATGGGGGTTACACAACACCCCTATTTGTACTTCCTATTTTTCGATCTATGAGTATGAGCAGACCCATTCTTCTTACTTGCAATCTTCTTTCCATTGTTTCGAATCTTGCATATTGCGTTGGCTTGAGGTTACCATCGGAGTGCAACTTCGTTGTGGTGCATCGCTTTTCGACATCGGTTCTCGCGAATCCCTCTTTCAGATGCAGGGGATATAACTCTCGATAATCCTAATGCCCCCGCTAATCAAAATTTAAAAATATTTAACAAACCATTTCGAAACCATGCATCTAACAGTAACACAAATCAAGACACCTCACCCGAGGAGAAGAGTGTGCATGAGATCCATGTGATTTTCAACTCCCAACCCAGGGCTTTCATTGAGGAAATTCTGAATCAAGCTTCTTCACCAACGCAGGGATTTTCGCCCCCTTCTCCTTCATCAGGACGAGAGGACAGTCCCGCTATTCCTTTACCTATAAAGGAATTAACTGCCCAGAGTTCTCTTCTCACAAATGAACCTTCTTACACCACATCCCTGCAAGATTGTGAGTGGATGTTATCTAACTTATCTATTTCCCAAACATCTCCTTCCACCACTCTTGCTGCATCAGAAGAAGGCTTGCCACTTTTTCTGTCACCCTTAGAGGGGAAACCCCTTGAGCCTACATCACCAAACTCCTCAATCATAACGGATCCCCTCGAACATGCCCTCCTACCTATTAGTTCTTCATCACCTAAATCTTTCCAGCGACCGGTTGACCTCTTAGTACCCATTGATATGGCACCTCATTTACCCCCTGTATCACACCCACAGTGGACCAGAATCACAACCCATCTCTCTTCCATACCAAAGTTCCTGTTCACACGTGAAGAGTGTCATCCCTCAGAAGATAAACGAGCCTTATGGGAGCGCTTGAGTACACCCTGCTCTACTCAAATGCAGATTACTAATCCAGACACCTCTACCATATACCCGAGGTGTTTACAAAATCTCAAAATGCCTATGTCCTCAATTTCACCCCCCTCATCTCTATCAAATACCTCAACCATCTCTATCAATCTAACCAAGCCTTCCCTTATGCTTGGGACTTCACCAATTCCCAGCCTGACACACCCACGTAAACGTTTAGATTTATCCAAAAATACTGCCATCAATCCTCCTAGGAGACAGACCCAATCTCCTCGAGTCCAATATATACCTCTTCCACAACAAAAAACCTTCCCCAGATCACACCAATACAATAGGCTCAGCTTCAGCCTTCACCATCACACCTACCTTCTATATTAGGGCCTCACCCCTCCACCTTGCCACAATACACCTTGCCTCCCACATCTTCTTTAACACGACCTATACCTTTTTCACCCTTACAGACACTCACGGGTGTATCAACACCGTCGCCCCAAGTATCTCGCCTACCTACCAACCCTAAGCAAACTTGATCATCGAAGGACTTGTATGTTGTTGCTCCTCTTTCCCCATGGTTGTTTCCTGCCACCACGTCAGCTGGGGCCTCATCATCTAACCAGCTAAACATAACTTCTGTGCAGAAGAAACCATGCCTAGTTAAAACCACTCATAAAAATCCCTTGCCTAAATAACCACCTGTATAAAACCACTCACACCTAACCCTTACGAAAACAATCAAAAATATCACCCACTCAATCAACAGCCTCATCCTCATCTGAATTTGACCCACTCAAAAGATCTTACTCCAAGATCCTTGATATGTTGGTAGGGGATGCGACCATTTCCCTACCCCTGCTCAAGACTCTATGATCTCATCTAAACCTCGACCTATAGGTTATGATGAATCTAAAATCTGTGCTTACCATCACACACCAGGACACGATGTAGAAGGATGTAAAGCTTTGAAAGCCATCCTTCACCAGTCACCTATCCCAGATAGACAACCTAAGAAAGAAAATTTATGGAGAGAGAAGCCCTTAGCTTCGATTCCTTCTCCTATACCACCTGTCCCCGCCTCGCCAAAATCTATCCCCATTGCAACCCCACCTTTTGAGAATAATGACTTATCCCCGCCATCCTCCTCCTCTCATATTCATGAGATCAACATGATTAACATTGCTACTCGAGGTCAGAAAAACAATGGAAAAGCTAAAGAAAGCACACCTGCGGCCTCTCTTTCTCCTTCTGCCATCCCGATCGCACCACCACCAAAAGTGGTCATTCGTGGCCCTACCTATCTCGTCTCTGATGGAGTTGCCCACTACACCATGATCAAACAACTTCACCAATCTCCTGTCAAAATGACACTCTATGATCTCATTCAAACATATGAATTGCATCGACAAGCTTTAATTGAGATCCTTCAAGGGATAGAGGTCCTACCTAATGAAACCTTGCCCGTCACTTCCATTTTAACACCCAACCACGTCGCTTCTCTCACCAAACAACCTACCTCCATAACCACTTCTGTCCTTGTACAGTAGGCCGCTGGTGTCATTTTTTCTGAAGAAGAAATTGTCGTCTTTGGTGCAGAAGATCCTGATCCCGCTCTCTTCATCTCGGCTTACATCCAGGACATCCAGGTACGTCGTGTTATGATCGACGGGGGCGCTAGCCTAAACATCTTCTCTTCCAAATCCTTCCAACAAATGAATATCCCTTCTAGCTGTATGTGTGCCAACCCCACCATGTTGCATTCATTCAACGATGCTATTACTTCTACTTTAGGCACCGTGATCCTTAACATTCATGTAGGGCCACGTACCTTACCCGAACTCTTCTATGTCCTTGAGGGAGAATTCCAATACAACATATTGTTAGGCCGCCCTTGGATTCGGGCTATGGGATGTGTTCCCTTCACCTTACATAGATGCATCAAATTCGAGTATGAGGGGAAGTCATACACCGTCAAAGCTGATGCTTCCCCCTTCAAAACCTGCAATATGTTAGATCACCCTAATGATGTGCTTGTACTAGCCAAGGCACCCATTGATCCAGCCCAACCATCTACTTCAACCACGTCTCCACCATCCACCTTAACCAAACTCACACCTTCAACCAATGAACCAACTTCCGTGAATACCACTTCCTTCCCCGCGGACAACATCCCAACTTCAGACCCCTTGGTAGATGTTTTTCAATGCCTTACGCTAGGGTAATACCGCCTATAAAATGTTAGCACCTTTCATACCCCACAGGAGTATGGACAGTTACATGCACATCCTACCTATGACCGTCGTGTGGGGGAGGTGATCTCCTATGGACCACCTAATTACTGCACCAACCTAACATATGGGGGTGTTGACACATCCTCTGTTACCCCTGAACCTCCCCTTGGTGTAGTTCCCTTCCAATCTGATTTTCGATATCTATCCAATCGTCATTTTGCCCTCACCTTCCTGACGTGCTGTGCTTAGAAGGGTTTTGGTTGTGGTCTTTATGAACAAGGCCGACACACGATCATTCTCGTAACTACCTGCAAACACAAAGATTGTCGCGGTCTTGGATTTTTTGAACCACCTACACCGAAGAAACCTCATGTTAATTGTATCCAGGAAAACAATGAAGTCACCCCTTCCGAACCATCATCGCCCATTTTTCCATCTTCACCCACAGAGTCGATAGACCTGAAATCTATCCCTCCTAACTTTTTTTTTTTTTTCGTGAATGCTATCTTCCTGGGTCCTATCACTTATCGACGCGATAGTGAAGACCCATCTTCTCTCCCCCTTTTGTATCCAGATATGATTGAAGAAGATTCACCTTCAATTAATGTTGTGGAGTGCTAGGATGATGACTCCATCCTCACCTACCTTGGTGCGGATGACTCTTATATTCAACGTGCCTTACCATCTGACACCCAAACTATGTTGAATGAATTGACTATAGAAATCAACATCCACACGGAGGACAGTCCTCACATTGTAAAGATCGGACAATCTCTTGACGCATTAGAACAAGTCACCTTCACTACCTTCCTTCGTGCCCGCAATCAAGCTTTTGCTTGGTCCTACGCCGACATGCCAGGAATCGATCCTGACATTGCTGTCCATAACATCACTCTGAAACCAGACTCTAAACTAGTTAAATAGAAACTGAGAAAAATGCATCCACACATTGCCCTCTTGGTGAAAGAAGAGCTTCAATGCCTTCTTTCTATTTCTTTCATCTTACCTATTGACTATCCGCAATGGATTTCTAATGTTGTACCTATCACTAAAGCGACGGGGAGAATTCAGATATGCACGGATTTTTGGGATCTTAACCTCACTTGCCCAAAGGATGACTTCCCCGTACCTAGCATTGATCAACTTATTGATCTCACTGCAGGCCATGAGATGCTTTCTCTCATGGATGACTTCTCGAGAGACAATCAAATTTTGGTAGCCCTAGCCGATCAACATAAAACTTCCTTCATTACCCCCTGGGGGACCTTCTGCTATCATGTCATGCCATTCGGCCTTAAGAATGCTGGTGCGACCTATCAGCGAGCTATGACTTATATTTTCCATGACATTATGCACACTATCCTCGAGGATTATGTTGATGATATTCTTAGAAAATCCAAACATCATAGTGAACATCTTGATGTTTTAACCATTATTTTCGATCACCTGTTACAATACTGTGTTCGTCTTCAACCAAAGAAATGTGTCTTTGGCATCCTTTTGGGAAAAATCCTTGGCTTTATCATCTCTTTGCGTGGCATTGAGGTCGACCCAGCTAAAGTCAAAGCAATCCTAGAAATGCCCCCACCCACTAACCTCAAACAATTACGTAGTTTGCAAGGCAAACTCCAATCTATCTGTCGTTTCATTTCACAACTCTCGGACCGATGTCAACCTTTCCATCATCTCCTTAAAAAAGACATTGTATTTTAATGGAGCAAGGACTGCCACCAAGCCTTTGAGGCTCTTAAAGCTTATCTCTTGCAGCCACCCATGCTTATCCCACCTCAGGATGATCGCCCTTTCTACCTTTACCTTTCTGCCACCAACCATGCTGTAGGAGCCATGCTCACACATCGTGACTCTGAGCATCGAGAACAAGCAATTTATTACATAAGCCGTACTCTTGTGGATTATGAGACTAGGTATACACACGTAGAAAAGTTGTGTCTAGCCCTATCATTTGTGGCCACCAAACTCCGACATTACCTCCTGAATCACAAAACTTTTGTCATCACCAACAATGACCCCATACATTATATGTACGCCAAACCTCATCTAAACCAACGCATTGCCCGATGGCTTATGCTACTCACCGACCTCGACCTTTAGTTTGTACACCAAAAATCAGTCAAAGGACAAACTATCGCAGACCAACTCGTGGAAGCCCCTTTACCTAGGGAACAATTTACCAATTTTACTTTCCCTGATGAACTCATCGCAACTCTTTCGCTCAATGATGCATTTTATCCGATGAATCTCTTCTTCGATGGATCTAAATGCCAACGCGGCGGAGGGGCAGGCATTATTCTCATTCCTCTTGAAGGTGAACATATGCCTCTTTTATTCAGGCTTGATTTCCCCTACACTAACAACACAACGGAATACGAGGCCCTTGTTTTGGGCCTCCATGTTGCGTTACACTTACGTGTGAAGTCTATTAATATTTTTGGTGACTCTCAATTGGTAGTAAATCAAGTTACTGACATCTACCAATGTAAAAATGAGGAACTTCTAAAGTACAAACATTACGTGGATTCACTTTTGACCTTATTTTCTCATTATTCTATCCAAACCATTCCCCGCTCAACTAATAAATTTGTTGATACTATGGCTTGCTTGGCCTCACAAATTCCAGCCTCACCAACTAACTCAGACATATTTGTCTTGGTCCAACAACTCTTTGCCCCATCTTACTTAGTTCTGGATGTTTGTATGGTAAATAATGTATCTACTGATTCGTAGGATACCTGGTATCACCAATTTCACGACTACCTTACAACCTCTGTTCTACCACCTGACCTTACTAGTAATGGTAAATGTGCTTTTCTTAAAAGTGTTTCTCGTTATGTTGTCATGGGGGGAATCCTCTATAAACGTGGCTTCGATGGTATCCTCCTTCGCTGTCTAACCGGTGCTGAAGTCGCTCATACCACCCAACAAATCCATGATGGACTTTATGGCGGGCACTTTAGTGGCCTCGCCATGGCCAAGCGGATCCTTCGCCTAGGATATTATTGGCCTACTCTCAATAAAGACTGCTGCGAATATGTTAAGCATTGTGTTATGTGTCAACAACATGCCAACCTTCAACATACTCCTAGCCACCTGTTACAGGTCGCACGATATCTTTGGCTTTTCTCACAATGGGGTTTAGACCTTATTGGCGAGATTCACCCGCCTTCTTCGCAGCATCACCATTGGATCATCACGGTAACCGAATATTACACTAAATGGGTGGAAGCTGTTGTTATCCAAAATTTACCCCCCCAGGGAAAATTTTGATAACATGCATTAAATTCTCAAGTCCCAGGCAAATAGATTGATTCAAGGCAAAAAATCATGTTTCTAGGGTTCCCTCGGATTTTTTCTAACTCCCTTGTCCAAGAAGAAAAGAGCAAGTTCCAAGAAAGGGTGAAAAAGTTGCAAAAAACAAGCTTGGGCCAGGAAAAATCTTGAAAATTGGCTAAGTCCTAGTCCAGGCGGTCCTTGGGAGAGTTGGGACGTCGGGGCGCGAATTGACCGAAAAGCCGCCAGGTGGTCTGCAGAGCACTGGGACAGCTGGGACATTGGGACGCGCGGGACGCGGGAAGCTAATTCGGCCGAAGGAGCAAAATTGACTAACTGCTGAGCGGCACAGTTGGGACATCTGGGCCACGAGGACGCGAACTGCCTGGATCGGCCGGCACATGGAAATTTCATCTGGAACAATTGGGACAAAGGGACGCGGAGGACGCGGAAGGCCGAAAGATCCGAGAGCCAATCAGATCATGCCACGTGTCATCGGCCAAAAGAGGGACAGGGAAGCCCGAATCGGGTGGATCGGAAGTTTTTGTCCCAGGTAGTTAGGGACAGCCCGGACATAGGGACGTGAAGGGCACGGAAAGCTAGCAGGCCCGCGGATGAATCAGGAAACGCCACGTGTCACAAAGGAAAGCGTCCAAAATTTCAAAGGGAAAAGTTTGAAGCGTTGGCCCGAGCCAATTAAAAGAGGACACGTGTCCTATGGAGAAGGGAAGTGCGGAGCTCGGGGAGGACTTGGAGAATTTGGCAGGAGTTTTGGCAAAAAACTAAAAGGTAAAGGATGACCCCGCACCCCTGTCCTCCAACCAGATCATGCCACGTGTCCCAAGTGGTGGGGACACGGGGAAAAGATGGGAAATTTTCCAAAGTCACAAAAATTCAAAACTTTCAAGGAAAACCTGAGGGTAAAGGAAGGAGAGAGAATTGCTCATCTAATCAGCACCCGACACGTGTCGTCCAGATGGCGGAGTGCGGGAAAAAAATTCAAAACCCATTTTTGCCTGTTTTGTGCCCTAAATCTTCAGATCACCATATCTTTCGATCCAGAGCTTGGATTTGCACGTTCTTTATATCATTGGAAAGCTTATAAAATTCTCTACATGATTCCGGGATCAATCTTGAATTTTGGCTCAGTCTAGAGATAGAAAGTTAAGAAACGGCTCTGACATGTGTTCATGGCCAGAAGTGACATTTCAACGACCAAATTTAACACGGAATGGGTCACATTCTCCTCCAATTTGGTCAAAAATGGTAGGGTATGGGTTTGTAAGGTCCTCCATGCTGATTTAATGCATTTGCAGTCAATGAGGAATGGGATCCCACGTTTTGTATGTTTTCTCTCTCCTGGGCTCGACCCATGCAATGAAAAAGCCAGATTTGGCTCATTTTCAAAGGAGGAACATCTTTTGGCATAGAAATCTTCTTCCTTCACCTCCAGCAAGTGATGGTTGCAATAAATCAAACCTCTTCAAAGACTGTAACAGTTTTTTACCTCTTTGAGGTTGTAATGCAGTGATTTTTGACATTGGAAACGATAATGCAAGCTTTGTGAATGGGTTTCAATCCTTTGTTTGTATTATTTGCTTCATTTCAGATCCTAAATTACATCTTATCAGCCTGTGTATGTTTTATGTTGCAATTTTTGGTTTGTGTCTATTTGCATGAAAAAATTGTTTCACCACTCCTTTTGGTGCATCACCATCTTAGTTAGTTTCAATTTTTGCATTTCTATCCCTGTCTCCTTACAATTTAGGGTAGGATTAGGATCTAAACCTCTGTAGTTGTGAAAATATAGATCTAAATCAGAGGAGTTGAGGAACCAACCTCTAATCTGGAGATTCCTCTCTCAGTTTCACAAGTCCCCACACTTGGAGAGAGGTTTCCATGTTGTGCAATCACATTGGATGCTAGACTGATCAACCTAGAAGCATGATCAGTATCCAGGGGTGCTGTGCATTTGCAACAACAGTTTTGGCACGCCCGGTGGGACACTAGAGGTCTCATTTTTATTGCAGCAAAGTTGATGTGCATCTACTGCAATTTTCTTGCTTAAAAAGGGGCTATTATTTGCATATCTGGTGACTCCAAGGGGAAGAATCAACTGGTTTTAGTAGTGCAGGCCTGAAAACTCATGAGAAGAATCACTACAAGGTCAAGAGTTGGAGAAGAAGAAGTGCTGTTTGAATACCTGCAATTATCTCCAAGAAGAAGGCAAAGAGTAAGAAGGATTCAAAGGTCTCCATCTCCACCAAATAGAACTCTCTCAACTCCTCCACCTGGTAGGCCTTTCATTCAGTCAACAAGGGTTTTAAGACCAATTAGAATGGCACAAAACAACCCCTATGTCAACTTCACAGGCAACAACCCACTTGCCCTCAATGCACAACATCCAATTCCTATTGCAACCTTGAAGAACATTCCGTACTTCACTAGAGAAAATCAGACTACTCCAGGGGATCATGTTAAAGATATTGCTAACCTTTGTGCAATTCATGAAATCAATGAGATGCAAGTGGCTGTCAAGTTACTGGCATCTTCATTCAAGGGTAAAGCATTGCAATGGTTTAGGAGCCTTGGAGCTGGTTCTATCACAAATTGGAATCAGCTGTGTATAGCACTTCACGAGCAATTTGGAGAAAAGGGAGACAACTTGTCTCTTTTGGAGCAGCTGACAACCATCAAAAGAGCTCCCAATGAGTAGCTGACCGACTTCAACTTCAGATTTCAAAAGACTTGGGAGAGAATTCCAGTGGCAGTCAGGCCAACAGCAGAAGGTGCTTTTCTCTACTATCTCAAAGCTCTAAATTCTGATATTTCTATGTTAATTCAGTCCATGGAAGGCATAACTATCCCTATGGCTTATAGCATTGCCATTAGAGCTGAAAACTGTCTTATTCAAGCTGGTAAACTGGCTCCTAGGCCTCCCATGCCCTTGTATCCAAACTTAGAAAATCCAAGCACTAGTCAAGCACCCACTTTGGCTCCTATTCCCACTCCTAGAAACCAGAGTTCAAATGAAGCTTCCACTTCATATCCAAGTGCCCCAAATGAGCTTCAAGAAGTCATGAAGCAATTGCAAAACCTAGGCAATGAGCTAGTTACTCTCAAAAGGCAGCAAGCTCAAAGTGCTAGACCGTATCAACCTCAAGCACAGTACCAGGCTAGGCCTCCATACCAATAAAATAGGTCACCAATTCAGGCTGCAAATCAAAATCAAAGCCAAGTAAGGCCTCCCGCTAATAGACCATTTCAGCCCTATAACCCCAATGTCGTATCTGCTTCTAAAGCCTTGGTGCCAATCCAGAATAACATGGCCCAAGAATATGATTGGTGTTTCCCATGCAGTCAGCCACATAACAAATCAATGTGCTTTAATGGTGCATTAAATCAGGCTCTTATGGTGCAAACCATTGGTGGGTCGCAAGATTCCAGCCACGAAGAGGATCAGTAGCAAGAGGCACCTCAGCAAGGAACATCTCCGAATGAAACTACTCTTGTCAATTGGTAGGCTGAAGATTTCTGTGGTATGAATCAAATACCCTCTCAAAGTGTTGCAGCCAACACAAGGTCAAAGAGGAGAAATTTGGGTGAAGAACAGCCATTGGCCCCAAATAATCCACAACCTTCTAGCAATCCACAAGCCGCTGGCAAACAAAATGTAGTTCCAAACATGCAAGGAGCACCTAAAACGGCCCTTAGGCCAACCCAAATGCCAGTTGCTGCTGCCCATGTGCAAGGAATGAATGTGCAGGCCAAGGGACAACAGAAGGATACTTCATTTCCATTCAGTATCATTGATCAGATGAAGAAGACAAATGTAAACATATCAATGTGGGAATCACTATCTATCCCAGGACAAAGAGATTTGCTACAAGCTGCCATGAAGGACTGGTCAACTTCAAATCAACAGGTCCAAATGCAAGAGAAGGTACTCACAAATGCTACCCAGCCTGAAGGAAATCATGGAGGACAGCAAGGTAAAATGTTGAAGCCCCCTCCATTTTATGTTTCATTGATCATAGGAGACAAGTTGGTACATAATTTCATGATTGATTCTGGGGCAAGTAGTTCAGTAATGCCCAAAAAAATAGCAGATCAGTTGGGACTTCAATATGAAGTCATATCCAAAGGAGTAGTGCAATTAGACGGGACAGCAGTGACAACAGTTGGAGTAATCAAAGGTTTGAGCCTCACACTGCACGCATGTCCCAACGTAATAGTGTTACAAGATGTGTCAGTCATAGACCTGCCACCACTCTTTGCATTGTGCTTGTCAAGAGACTTCACTGCTAAAATCGGAGGCTATCTTTCGGTGGATTGGTCACACATGTTGTTCAGAACAAGATATGGAACCAAATCCACAATCAGGTCTAAACCTATCACAAACTTTCACATTGAGCCTTACACTCCAAGCCAAATCAATACCAACTGTTCATCGTTTGATCAAGAAGATTATCCAAGCACTGATGAAGCTGACACCAAGGTTGGAAGCATCCCAGATTTGACTCTTGATGAATGGGCAAGCAAGGTGCATGCTTTTGATCCTTATCAAGAAATAGAATAATCTAAGCTAGGAGTTTATTGCTTACACGAAGAGAATCAACCTCTCCCCAGCATCACCAAGCCAGATCATAAAGACAAGAATGAAGTATGGCAATTGTTCTTTGAAGGGTCAAGGAGTATACAAGGTGCAGGAGGAAGAGCTATGTTCATTTCACCGCAAGGTATAAGGTATTACTCAGCCTTCTGTTTCCAGTTTTCTTGTTCAAACAACACAGCTGAGTATGAAGCCTTAATTCATGGATTGCACTGGGAAAAGAAGAAATGCATGAAGAATTTGCAATTATTTGGTGATAGTGAGCTGATCGTAAACCAAGTTAAGGGGCAGCATGCTGTCAAGAATAATCTACTCAAGTGCTACAAAAATTGGGTATGGGATCTTATTGAAGATTTTGAAGCTTTTAGCATCAAGTCCATCCCAAGAAAAAGGAATGAAGCAGCAGACAGATTGGCAGAAATTAGGGCTGCATTTGACGTTGTATAAAATATCAAAAGTGAAAAATCTCAGCCTCATATCAAAGAAGTTGTGAGACCAGCTGTTCTGGATAACAACACAAGTTGGCAAGTCTTCGAGAGCGATCAACAGATTGTTAATTTCCTGCAAGAAGAAGCTGAGTTCTCTGCCAGAAATCAAGACAAGCTAGAGCAGAAGTATGGTGACCAGGTGGAGTAGCTGAGAACTAAAAAATTACCAAAAGGCCTCATAACCTTGGAGTAAATCTTCAACCCGAATGATCAGTTCCGGAAGGAGAAAGCGAACTTTCAAGTAAAGGGTGAAGATTCAGAGCCTATTTTAGTAGATGAAGGCAAGACATTGCAAATTGGCAAAGTAAGTACTCCGCAAGAGAAATCTGATTTTGTTCAGATTTTTCAAGAGTTCCCAGATGTGTTTGCTTGGACTTACAAATATTTAAGAGGTTTCGACCCAAAATTGGCACAACATACTATTGAGCTAGATCCAGAATCCAAGCCTGTCAGGCAAAAGTAAAGGCTAGTAAATCCTCATATCGAACCTCTCATGAGAAAGGAGTTAAGTAAGCTCATTGAGGCCAGTATCATCTTCCCCATCAAACACTCAAGTTGGGTTGCAAACTTGGTGCCGGTAAGAAAGAGAAATGGAGAAATAAGATTGTGTGTGGAATTTCATGATCTAAATAGAGCATCACTCAAGGATCATTATCCGCTCCCATCAATGGAACAAATATTGCAGGTTGTAGCTGGTTCAGAAAGGTTTTCATTGCTAGATGGATATTCAGGCTATAATCAGATAATGGTGAAAGAATAAAATCAATTCAAGACGGCCTTCACTACAAAATGGGGCACGTATGCTTACAAGAAGATGCCATTTGGACTGTCAAATGCCGGAGCAACATTCCAGCGAGCTATGTATATGGCGTTCAAAGGCTTGATCAACAAGATAGTGCTGGTATACCTAGATGATATCACTGTCTTCTCAAAGAATGCAGCAGACCATCTCTTTCACCTCAAGTAAGTGTTTCAGAGGTGTAGGAGATTTGGAGTGTCTTTGAATCCTAAGAAGTGCATCTTTCTTGCACATGAAGGAAAGCTCCTGGGTCACATTGTCTCCAAAGAAGGATTAGCAATTGATCCTGAAAGGGTTGAAGCTATCCAAAAACTTCCATTACCACACCACAAGAAATCTCTTCAAAGCTTCTTAGGAAGGATAAAATTTGTTCAGAGGTTTGTCCTAGATTTTGCTTCCCTTGTCAAGCCCATCACCAAAATGTTAAAGAAGAGCATGGCTTTCAAGTGGACAGCAGAAGGCAAGGAGGGTTTTAGAGCAATCAAAGAAGCCATATCTCAAGCACCAACTCTCATCAACCCGGACTTCTCCAAGGATTTCATCCTCTATGCATTTGGAGGTAATGATACTATTTTTGCCATTTTGGTACAACAGAACAAGGATAATGATGAGCAGCCAATTGCCTTCTTCAGCCAGATCCTAGATGACTATGAGGTGAGGTACTCTTTTATTGAGAAGCATGTACTTGCAGTAATCCGAAGCTTGAAGAAATTCAAGCATTTAGTCTCAAACAACAAGGTCCAGTTGCTGGTCTCACATGCTGGGGTTAAGGACTTCCTCCTCAACAAGGATTTGAATGAGAAAAGGGTAGGTTGGATCACACGTGTCATGGAGTATGACATTGAGATCAAGATTACCAAGCTGGTAAGAGGGAAAGGATTGTGTGAGCAGCTGGTTTTGGGGAAGCAAAGAGAAGTATGCAATGAAGGAGAGGCTGTTTTGACAGTCCAGGACAGTCATGAGCCAAGTGGAAACCAAGAAGAAGACAATGCTGCCCCCACTTCTTGCTGGACCCAAGGTATTATACACTTTCTAGGCAAAGGCCTATGCCCTCCTGAGATGAACAAGACCCAAAGGAGACACTTCAGGTTGTAGGCTGTTCCGTATGCCATTGTTGATGGAGTTTTGTACAAGAAAGATGTGAATGGAGTGCTACTGAGATGCATTAGCACAAATTAGATTCAAAGGGTGTTGGAAGAGTTCCATGGTGGACCAGCGGGTGGTCATTTTGCACCAAGAGTGACAGCTCTAAAAATTATGAAGGCTGGTTATTATTGGCCTAAAATCTTCAGTGATTTCTATGCATGGATCAAGAGGTGTAAGAATTAAGCATTCTTCACGGGAAAAGAGCGACTTGCTGCCCTTCCATTGCATCCAATCTTAGTTGACCAGCCATTCATGCAATGGGGTTTGGACTTCATTGGAGTCATTAATCCCAATTCAAGCCAAGGGCACAAATGGATTTTAACAGCCACAGACTATTTCACTAAGTGGACAGAAGCAGTAGCACTCAAAGAGGCAAATGAGTCTAGCATCTTAGACTTTTATGAGGGGATAACAACCAGATTTGGTATACCTGCTACAATAATCTCAGATAATGCATTGGCATTCATTGGATCTAAGGTGACTGAGTGGGATGTCAATAACGATATCTACCTAAGCACCTCATCAAACTATTACCCTCAAGGTAATGGCCAGGCCGAGTC
Source organism: Taxus chinensis (assembly GCA_019776745.2). NCBI lineage: Eukaryota > Viridiplantae > Streptophyta > Pinopsida > Cupressales > Taxaceae > Taxus > Taxus chinensis. Next base: position 56,787,331 of record CM034148.1, read on the forward strand.
TACAAACAAGAACTTGTTGAGGATCATTAGGAGGACTCTTGACGAGAATCAGAGGTCTTGGCATACCAAACTGAAAACAGCCTTATGGGCTGATAGGATAACTCCCAAAAGATCCACAGGTAACTCTCCATTTAAACTTGTCTATGGAAGAGAGGCAATCTTGCCCATGTCACTTGAGTTGCCAACATTGGAACTCATGAAGCAGCTGGAGTTGCTAGAGTTTGAGCCCGTGGAGGTGAGGTATGCAGAGTTGATGGAGTTGCAAGAGATCAGAAATCAGGGATCCCAAGCAATGGAAAAGGATCAAGCTTTGATCAAAAAGACCTTTGATAAGAAGGCTAAAGATAGATCTTTTCAGGCTGGAGATCTAGTGTTGAAATGGGATGTGGATAAAGAAAAATCGGGAAGGCATTCAAAATTTGATGCCATTTGGAGTGGCCCATACATGGTCACGAAGTGAAAGAACAACAATGCTTTCCAATTGGCCTCATTGGATGGTGAAGAACTGCAGATTCCAGTAAATGGAATCTATCTCAAACATTGCTTCTAGAGGGAAATTCACTACCTTGTAAATATTAGATTAGATTTTCATTCCTCCAAGTGCTTGAGCACATTGTTTTGCTGTAGGTTAGTTTTGTTTTCCCTAAGTGCTTTGGCACATCTTGCTGTCCATGGAGATGTTTTACAGTCCTTGCTTCCATTAGGTGATATTCCATCTTCCTCCTTACACATTCTAAGTCAGTTGGGGTTCTAAACAAAATATCTGATGACTCCATGCCCAATGGACTGCTCCAGGAAACTGGTATCTTCTACCTAGTAGGCAGGTAACCCCGTTGAGTCACCAAATTGTTATCCAAAATTCACCCCCAGGGAAATTTTTGATAACATGCATTAAATTCTCAAGTCCCAGGCAAATAGATTGATTCAAGGTAAAAAATCATGTTTCTAGGGTCCCCTCGGATTTTTTCTAACTCCCCTGTCTAAGAAGAAAAGATCAAGTTCCAATAAAGGGTGAAAAAGTTGCAAAAAACAAGCTTGGGCCAGGAAAAATCTTGAAAATTGGCTAAGTCCTAGTCCAGGTGGTCTTTGGGACAGTTGGGACGTCGGGGCGCGAACCGGCCGAAAAGCTGCCAGGCGGTCCACAGAGCATTGGGACAGCTGGGACATTGGGACGCGCGGGACGCGGGAAGCCAATTCGGCCGAAGGAGCAAAATTGACTAACTGCTGAGCGAAACAGTTGGGACATCTGGGCCATGAGGACGCGAAGGACGCGAACCACCCGGATCGGCCGGCCCAGGAAATTTTGTCCAGAATAATTGGGACAAAGGGACGCGGAGGACGCGGAAGGCCGAAAGAGCCGAGAGCCAATCAGATCACGCCACGTGTCATCGACCGAAAGAGGGACAGGGAAGCCCGAATCGGGCGGATCAGAAGTTTTTGTCCCAGGCAGTTAGGGACAGCTGAGACATAGGGACGCGAAGGGCGCAAAAAGCTGGCAGGCCCGCAGACGAATCAGGAAACACCACGTGTCACAAAGGAAAGCGTCCAAAATTTCAAAGGGTAAAGTTTGAAGCGTTGGCCCGAGCCAATTAAAAGAGGACATGTGTCCTATGGAGAAGGGAAGTGCGGAGCTCGGGGAGGACTTGGAGAATTTGGCAGGAGTTTTGGAAAAAAACTAAAAGGTAAAGGATGACCCCGTACCCCTGTCCTCCAACAAAATCATGCCACATGTCCCAAGTGGCGGGGACGCGGGGAAAAGATGGGAAATTTTCCAAAGTCACAAAAAGTCAAAACTTTCAAGGAAAACCTACGGGTAAAGGAAGGAGAGAGAATTGCTCATCCAATCAGCACCTGACACGTGTCGTCCAGATGGCGGAGCGCGGGAAAAAATTTCAAAACCCATTTTTGCCTGTTTTGTGCCCTAAATCTTCAGATCGCCATATCTTTCGATCCAGAGCTCGGATTTGCACGTTCTTTATATCATTGGAAAGCTTATAAAATTCTCTACATGATTCTGGGATCAATCTTGAATTTTGGCTCAGTCTGGAGATATAAAATTAAGAAACAGCCCTAACGCGTGTTCATGGCTAGAAGTGACATTTCAGCGACCAAATTTAACACGGAATGGGTCGCATTCTCCTCCAATTTGGTTAAAAATGGTAGGGTATGGGTTTGTAAGGTCCTCCATGCTGATTTAATGCATTTGCAGTTAATGAGGAATGGGCTCCCACATTTTGTACATTTTCTCTCTCCTGGGCTCGACCCATGCAATGAAAAAGCCAGATTTGGCTCATTTTCAAAGGAGGAACATCTTTTGGCATAGCAATATTCTTCCTTCACCTCCAGCAAGTGATGGTTGCAAGAAATCAGACCTCTTCAAAGACTGTAACAGTTTTTTACCTCTCTGAGGTTGTAATGTAGTGATTTTTGACATTGGAAATGATAATGCAAGCTTTGTGAATGGGTTTCAGTCCTTTGTTTGTATTATTTGCTTCATTTCAGATCCTAAATTACATTTTATCAGCCTGTGTATGTTTTATGTTGCAATCTTTGGTTTGTGTCTATTTGCATGACAAAATTGTTTCACCACTCCCTTTGGTGCATCACCATCTTAGTTAGTTTCAATTTTTGCATTTCTATCCCTGTCTCCTTACAATTTAGGGTAGGATTAGGATCTGAACCTCTGTAGTTGTGAAAATATAGATCTAAATCAGAGGAGTTGAGGAACCAGCCTCTAATCTGGAGATTCCTCTCTCAGTTTCACAAGTCCCCACACTTGGAGAGAGGTTTCCATGTTGTGCAATCACACTGGATGCTAGACTGATCAATCTAGAAGCCTGATCAGTATCCAGGGGTGCTGTGCATTTGCAACAACAGCTGTTCCACTCATTTCAACCAAAAAAGAAAAAATTGTTGAGTTCATCAATCATCACATTATCTGTCGTTTTGGTGTTCCTCATCGCCTGATAACAGATAATGGAAAATATTTCAAAAATAAGTTGTTACAATACCTTTGTGACAACTTCGGTATCAAACTTAGCTTCTCGTCACCCTACTATCTAGAAGCAAATGGACAAGCCGAATCTTCTAACAAAACCTTAATCAAAATTCTCATGAAAGTCGTTAACAATTCTAAAAAAAACTGGCATGATCACATCCCCTTTGCCCTTTGGGCTTATCGTACCAGCATTCGTACTTCTACTAATGCCACACTGTTCTCTCTAGTGTAAGGTACCGAGGCTATCTTGCCTCTCGAAATACAAATCCGTTCTCTCAGAATATCTCTTTAGGATATTATCGCCAATGATGACTTCCGCCAAGAGTGGTTAGCCCAATTAGAGCTTCTTGACGAGCGTCATCTTACAGCTCTTGACCACCTACAAATTTATCAAAAGTGCATTAAGCGTGCTTATGATAAGTGAATTCATGAGTGTACCTTTAAGATTGGAGATCTTGTCCTCAAAGAGAATCAACATGTAACCAAACTAGAAAAGAGCAAATGTGTAAAATTTTCTCATAATTGGATTGGGCCTTACATTATCACTCACACCTACAGATCAGGTACTTATCGTTTAGCTTCGCTTAATTGTAAACTTGAGCCTAAACCCCTTAATGCCTTGCATCTCCAACCATTCTATTGTTGAATTTAGTGTTACATCACTTCTTATCTACCTTGCGCTCGTCCCTTGAGCTCATTTACCACCTCATACACCTTTTTTTTTTGTCGTGCATCTCAAAGTAAAATCAAACCCACGTAGTTTAATCATCACCTCCTCTTAAAGATGCCTTCTCCTTTTTAGTCTGGTCCATGACTTAAAAGTATCAAAAAAACAAGTTCTCAATTATACAATTCTGGGATATTCTTGAGTCAAACTTCCTGCAAAACTCGTTGCTTCATATGGACATCTACACCGCTATGTTCTAATCTAGACTGCTCCCTCGAAGGACAGCTATGTGCAAAGCCACATCTGTTATTATACACTAGACTGCTCCCTTGAAGGATAGCTATGTGTAAAGCCGCATCATGCTACTATAAGTAGAATGCTCCCTTGAAGGATAGCTATACAAAGTCAGCCTCTATCAGAAGCTTCTCACATTGATCAGCTTCGTGAAGACCTCAAGAAACAACAAAATGCATATCCCATATAGACTTCCCGCATCAATCAGTCTATATCCAGAAAAATAAAAGTAGTATTCAACAGCACTTTTGAGTCATGGACTCATCTATTTAGGTTTGGATCTATTTCATTAGAATAATCACCTTATAACAAGTTCTTTTCGCCCTAGTTATACCATCCACCTCACTTCACTATTCTTCACAAATAAAAAAACTCGAGGGATGTGACATATATCTGATATATTGTGATTATACAACTCTTTTCACCTACCAACTTCTCACCTATGCAAGGTACCTAGAGATTCAAGCTCATCCTATGATAATACGTGATTTGTTTAGCTCTTTCCAACTATGGGACATTTTTACCTCTTTTAGCCGAATCTGGGAGTATATGTTGACCTTCATCAGGACACGGTTCCCTAATGCTTGGGTAAGCTAACCCTCACTTCACCTATAACCACATCAACACCAACAACATTACTCTACCAACATCAAACTTTTACCAACCAACAAATTGCCTAACCACAGCCAAATTTCCTAAATTCATCTCTCCCTGGTCCTAAGGGAGAACTACATCGGTCTGAGGCCCCTCCTTGCTTTATGCAATGGGCTATGTAGGCAGCACTTTGGAGACATGGGGTCTCCCAAGGTTAGCTCGACCATCCCCTACCATAACCTATCATGTGTTGTGTTTTGCTTAAAAATATACATGTTTTCGCATATTTACATTCATAACACTCACTTTTTTCCTTTATTAATCCAAACATTCAAAACACAACCATTTCTTATTATTATCATCAACTCAAAATCAACATACATATTCAATTTTATTTAGATGTTAAACAAATACATCTTCTCTATCATCGACGCGCAGGTCAGTTTCCTCATTTATTCTTCTACCCCTATAAAATTCACGTCGGCCCCCCCCGCCTCATCCCAAACTAGGTAGTGATGATGATCATCGACGCCGATCACCTGGCCTCTCCACCCTCAAAGGGACCACTGCTATTGGATCCTCCCACTGATCCGCCAATCTCTCCTGTAACATACAAATACGCCCTCTCGTGTGGATGAATCTTGCCTCTAGTCTCTCCACTCGTGACTGTGAAACCTCTAATAATCCCATGGTCTCACTCACCTATGTTTGAAGCTGGTGAACTAAACCCTACAGGCAGTCTCTCTCCACTGTAATCATAGCTATGTCAGGATGATTGTCCCTCTCATGTGTACCTTGCAGCTCTGCTACCCACCATAATGTATAAGACTCTGTCACTCCTGCATCCATTACCCTACGATTAGCTGCTGTCTCCTCTGGTCCTTCTGGAAGTGTCGATCATGGCGGTGAGAGGGGTGCCTCGGCATTGATCCTCCTGTATGGTCTATGAGCCATGGGTATATCCTGAACAAATCAAAATTGTCGCCGAACGCGATCTAGAGGAATCCTCTTGTACTCACCTAGCTTGTGTCCCACAATCCACCTTAATCGCTATATACCCCTCAAATCCTTGGCTATGTTCGCCGTCACCATGTAGTTCCCGTACGGTCTCCAACGAATATCTGCAATCTTCACCATCTCCCACATCTGCCTATAATACTCGGCGTCATCTATCACGGTCTCAGCTCTTGCCTCTTGCTCTGTCTGGACCCATCGTCTGAATTCCAACCTTTGCATTCCTATCTCTTCTCCCTGGATTGGTCAGCCTATTGGACGCACACACACAATGTGCTCATAGGCCCAACAATGTAATAAGTATGCACAATCTAGTGTAGTCCTATGATTTCACCTGCATGCCCATAAACCCCTGTATAGCTCCGCAAGATATGCAGGTGCCCATGCGAAAGTAACGCTACCTTCTATCATCTCACAAATAATACACATCAATGATTTCGGAAATATTCCCCCATCCACTCTAGGTAATGCATAATACCCCACCGCTAGCATTAATACCACTTCCAACCTTGTTGCCTCAGGGTGTGCCGCAAACATTATACCATAAGTGAATGTCAAACCTCGCTGTGTCAAATCTTGTGCGGCTAGACCAAATACTACCGTTATCGTTGCCTACGCCGCGTTAGGCCCTACCTGATACACCGGTCTTCCTATAATTGGGAGTCTTAGAATTCGGAACACATCTTCTAACGTCACTATCATCTCCCCTATTGGTAGATTAAAGGTATTATTTTCAGGATTCCATCTCTCAATTAGAGCCTACAACATAGCATGATTGCGTGCGATCCATGAATAATAGCGGATTCCGTTTAACCCCACATGGTTTATTAATGCCCACTCAGCTGGTGTTACATCTGCTCGGACCCGTGACAAAAAAGCGGGCACCCTATCATTCATCCTCAACCCTGCCTGTGCCTGCACACATTAAACCAACAAACAACAAATCAACAAATAGCTTCCAATGTGTTTTTTATCACAATCGACAACTTTACACAGTAACTGATATTAGTTATAGACAACCGATACCGGTTACCTAACCGATACCGGTTATTCCTAAACGATATCGGTCACTGTCAATTCCAATCACCCCGCTCAAAAAAATAACACCACCTATGATAACTTTTGTGCTCGTTTTCCCCTCTTTATACCTACGCACATATCTGATTACTTACCCTACAACACTCACCCCATCCCAAACCTTTTGCCTATCACCTTTCTTTTTTTTATCTCTACCCACTTACCTTCCCACATCCTATTCACATGCATGCAAACAATTTTTTTTTTCCAACCAAAAATCATATATACCTCCTAAGATGCAGCAGTTTGAGGTGGAACCTATCTTCCCTCTCCTCTCTGCCCGCTGGATGCTTCTCCTTGTTCAGCCATGTTCACCACCCTCTTCACTAGTACTTGCCTTTACGCCTTCTTACTCCAAGCTCATGATCACTTTACCTGTATTTTTCCTCCTTATCACTTAATTCTCCCATGCAACTACCCTGTATGGACGACAACAGCCTCGCATCTTCCTATTTAACATGTTGCATGACTCTAAAAATAAGAATCTAAAATTACCTCCCCAACTTTTCTATTTTTAGAAAAGCTTGTTTTAACATAACCGATGTCGGTTATATAACCGGTATCGGTCAAACGTAACCGGCATCGGTTATCTAACCGATATCGGTCAGCCTATACCTATTTTGATTATATCCAGGCCTTCTATTTTTTTTTTTTGCAAAACTTTGGCGGCACCCGCCTCTTTTCCCTGCATAATGACATCACTATCAACATCCATCATCATACTAAACATCAATATTTCAAAACATATGCATCATTTATATATTCATCACAAACATTCCAATACCATCAACACAAAACATAAAGCATTATAATACATGCACCAAATCCACAATTACACACACCATATGGATCAACCTCATCATCTATATATATCATCAAAACAATGTTACAATATATAAATTTCCCTGCATGGGGCCTCTATCATACAAACCAAAAATACAAAGTCGACACGCAGGCCACTGTCTCTATCAAAATCTTGACTTGGCTCGTAGGCCGGCCTCTCATGTCAAAAATATACTCGTCTCGTAGGCCGGTATCAGCTATACAACATGTACTTGGCTCGCAGGCTGGTATATATAACAAACATGAATACATCAAATGAGGGCACGCATGCCTCTATATACACACTTGGTTCGCAGACCGATGTCTCTATCAAATTTGAAAAACCTAGCTCTGCTCCTGGGGTGACTCAGCTCTCTCCCCCTCCCTCGGCTCGTCTCTCAGCTGGCCCCTGTGCCGGATCTCACCTCCTACCCGTCACTGACCCACCGGCTATGGCTGCAGCCCCGTGTGACCTGTGACTACGGGATGTCTCAGCTCTGTGAGCTGCATATGGCTGATAGTCAGCCCCGGTACCATCCAGTACGTCCTGGTAATAGCGGGCCTCCACTCTCACCTCCATGTATCGGGCCCATGCCACCATGGCTGGTGGGGCTGGTCCCCCGGCTCCTAATATAACTGGGCCCTGCCCTGCCTGTACACCCTGACCTTGCGCATGTACCTGTGGTGGCGGTGGAGCTGCCATCGGAGCCTGAACAGGGACCTATGCCTGTGCCTAAACAAGGATTTGGCCCTGAGGCTGTGCCTGTGCATGGACATGTGCCTGTACCTATGCCTGTCCCTATACCTATCCCTGTGCCTGGGCCAACTGCCACTGTAGTACTCCGATCTGTGCTTGTGCAGCAGCAAGCTGCCCCTGTAATAACTGCACCTGGCCTAAGAGATGGTCCCTCTTCGCTATGACAGCCACCAAATCTGGCTGTGTGGGCTGTGCTCTCATGGCTGCCCTCTGCCCTACCCACCAAACCAAAAATGCACCTGTAACACCAGCGTCGTCCACCGTATCATCCGCCGGTCTCTCCGCAACCCAGACTGGGTCCAATGGCTGCGGAAGAGGTAGTCATGCCTCTACATCCTCCCTTCGATACTGTGGGAAGGGAGGTGGCTCATCCTGTCGTAGGCCCAACTGTCGGCGTACCCTCTCTAGGGGAATCCACTCATGCTCCCCGGGTCTCCATCCAGCTATCCAAAAGATGTACTGGATCCATCGTGCTCGGGCTCCTCCACGGGGCTGATGGCCTCTGTATGGCCTCCATAGAATATCTAGTGCAGTCAGGCCCTCTAATATATGTCTGTAGTATGCCACATCTCACCCTGCAATCACCGCTCGTGGCTGGCCCACGACCTCCAACCACCTCTGAAACCCATACCTATATACTACCTACGGCCCTGGCTGCTGGGGAAACCCTACTAGTCGTAAACACACAATGTGCTCGTAGGCCCAGTAGTGTAGCAAAAATGTCGAGCATATCCCGAATCGCCTCATACGGCGATAGCCCCAGAGCTCTCTGTATAGCTTCACCAAATACACTGGTGCCCATGCATAGCAAGTGTGCTCCTCCACCATCTCATGCAATACTCCCATCAGTGCCCATGGGAAGTGACCTCCCTCTGAGTCTGGGAGGGTGAAGCAAGTGATACCAATCATCATCAGCATGGCAAGCCGTTCTCCTGTCGGTGTGTGCGATACATATCGCCGTAGCAAATGATCGCGCTATGATATGTAATCAATGGGGCTGCATCCCCGAATACCTATAGGATGCTATCCATTGCTGTCTCAGCATCCACCTGGAACACCACCTCACCTATGATCGGCAGTCTCAGGATGCGATACACATCCTCTAGTGTGACCGTCATCTCTCCAGTAGGGAGATGGAAGACATTGGTTTCCGGATCCCATCTCTCGATGAGGTCAACCATCAGGCTGTGGTCCCTATCCATAGCCCTATATCTCTGGACTCTGCCGAGTCCAACCTCCCACATGACTGACCACTGCGCTGCAGTCACATGTGTCTGAATCTGCCCCAGTAGTGGCGGCATCCGATCCCGCATTGTCAGCTGCTGGCATGCCTGCAAAAACAACCCACTCCATCAGGCCTACCCTTTACAACACAACTACCTTAATCCTCTATACTCACTCCCCCACCCAATAACCCCAATATCACTAGCCCCACCCAACAAACACCTACAATATCCCCTTTACCTATTCCACAACCTATCAACTACCCCACTCATACTCCACCCGCTTTACTCTCGTCCTCTAACTATATCCCATCCCATTTAACCCCTCCTAATTCATCCACAACCCATAACCTATCCTACCTGAACCGGCCCCCAACTAACCGATTACCCCCCACCCCAATAACCTTTCCTAGCCACCCTACCTTCTCCCCCTTCACCCCAAAAATCTATCCTACCCGCCTACAACAAATCAATACACCTATTTTCACAACATTACCTCCTACCCATTGTGACCGGTATTGGTCACCCACGACCACCGTCGGTTGACACATGACCGACGCCGGTCACAGAAACCACTATGCTATATTGGTGACCGATGTCGGTCGCTTAGTGACCGACATTGGTCACTGTTGGATTTCGGGGTCGGATTGAAAACGGCCCCCAAATCCCCTTTTTTCTATTTTTAACCTATTTACCCAACCCAATTGCCTAAAAACTTACCCACCCTGCCATGGTGACTTACGTAACATATCTACCCACTCCATTTTACAATTTACCTTCATTTATTCATTATTTTCTCACACTTTAGATTCCTACCCCAAAACCCACATCCTAACTAAATTCATCAAACTCACACAAATAGGGATTTAGAACCTACTGGTATGACTACACGTCATCGTGGTGGGATAGGTGGTGGTGGTCCAGCTCCTCCAGCACCTCCTACTCCTCCAGGTTGTGCCATAGCTCCAAATCTCCTCAGCAGGGTCCTCAACCAATCAAACTCTGCCTCCTGATCGCTGGGGCACGCTCGGTGGGACCCATTTCGGGTTTCTTTCTTTCTTGTTTGCTTTCATATAGGGAGCATACTTGCTGTTTATTTCTTCTAAATATTCACAAAATATTTTTTTCATTTTGGTAAAATAATTTGTTTTTCTTTAGCATATTTGCATTAGTGAAAGTCATCTTCTTTGCTTCATCGAATATCATTTTCGATTTGGGTTTAAAACACGTACATCACATTCTTGCTTGCTGTTTTTAATTCTAGTGAACGTAGATTAAGTAACAGGTCGTACACGTGGGGGTGATATCCACGGTATTGACAAAAAATTAATCTTACTCTCACTGCACAACACATGCCAAATCACATCATAATCAACACAACAGCTCAAACATCCCCCTTTCCCGCGGTATTCCTCCGCCAGATTGAGGTAGCCTTATGAGCCAAAACAAACTTGACATCTCCCTTAGGTCTCTTGTTTAGGATTGACATCATCTGGCGTCTAAGGCATAAGCCTAAAGTGATTAAAACTAATCCTAGGGTTAGTCTATTGATTTGCTTGTGCATCTTGCTTGTTTTTAGTTCTGTCTCTCTGTCATACACTGTTTTAGTGATCACTTCAAGACAGTTTGGTAGGTATATTAAGCATTGTTATCCCCAAGCCAACAACTTCTTACATCCTCTCTTTGCTTTCACAGTGACTGACACCGTTCCCATACTACCGACGTTGGTTAACTGACCGATGCCGGTTACATTTTGACCGACATCGGTTACTGACCGATATCGGTTACTGTGTTTAACAGTTCTTGACACACCAGCAACCTATCAATTCCAACATTTTGTTGTTGTTTTCATTCCAGATTGATTAAATCCCTGATGTTTCCTCTTTTCCATGGTTGTTATCACATGGAAACAAGCAGAAGCCATGGTATAACATGCCTGTTCTGTGCCTTTGCCTGAGTCACCCCCTTCACATCCTATGGGGAATCCTACAGATACCAGCAATTTTCCCAAGATCCCTGTAGGAGATAAGGAATTTGCCAAATTTTTGGATGCTAATCCTAGTGCCGTACAATATTATTTGTCTCATACCCCTGACCGTGCACCCGACGGTCAGCTCCTCGTTGGTATGCCTATTAGTATCGCCGCTCACTTAGCCCCTTCCCCACCTAATAACTCCGCCTTACCATCTTCATCCTTAGCCCCGTCTCCCAGCTCAGTAGCTTCGGTGGTTCATACTGCACCAATTGGTTTTCCTCTGGTTAATCTGGGACCCCAAATATCACTACTGTCCACTGCCCCTACCTCATCTCTCTCGCAGGTTGCCTCTTTCATCACTTTCTCTCTGCCACCTATACACACGAGCTTTCCCTCACAAGTTCCGCCCACCTTTTCATTTCCACAAATTCATCCGGTGGCCTCAACCTCTTATATAGGACACCCTTATTCGGCTGCCCCAACACATTCATCACCATTATCTTATCAACATTCAATCCCACCATTGTCTAGTAGCGGCTCTTGGACCAATCCTCCTCTGTTGACAACGACAACACCATCATCTAACCCAACCAATGATTTAATCAAACAGATGGCCCGACCCAAGGCCACACCCAATCACTTGGCCCGACCCAAGGCCACAACCAACCAATCGGCCTGACCCACGGCCACACCAATTAAGTACCTCGACCAAAGCCCACAAATTACGATTCTATCCACCCATAATGTACCTGTTTGTTTAATCGAGCTCACTTGTTCGTGATTTAGCATGACTAGGATACTTGAATGGATCAGCCAACCAGCTTTGCTTAGACCGAGACCGTGACGTTTATCTCAACCAAACCAACCATTTGGTACTGCCGAACATGGCTAAACGTTCCGGTACCTTACCCGTTATATCCCCTGGAGCTACTTCCTATGCCTTGGATACCAGGATTATATCAACCTTGTTTGGATAAACTATCTACCTTTGTCTATGAATTTATTTTTTGCTCTTTAATTCGTGTACCTTGGTCACACTACTGTATTTCAACGTGCATCTACCTCCTTGAACTTACCCCACCATCTTACTATCATCTCATCATAATTCACCCTTTATCAACCCTATCCCTGATTTCACATCGCCTCAATCTGTGATAGATTTGAGGGGGATTACCTATACCCTTAACTGGGGCAACCACTTTTTATTTTTGTCAGTGCAGCTTTAAAATACAAGCTACATGATAACAAGGGGAAAATGTAGACACCAAATTTGGGTCTTACGATGCCCTTTACCCCGTATCTTGTCCCACAACCTAACCCTACCTCACCACCTAAAACCTTACACACCTAATGATTCATTAATTACCTTATAATTAATAAATCCACATCTCCAAACCCGCCACCTCATCTCGCCACCTCACCATGACCTAGCCCTAACCCTAAACCAACCTAATTAAGACCTATGATTGGTCCAGACCCACACCCATGACTCATCACCCCTCACCCGCACCAAAACGAGCCTAATAATGACTTGACCAAGCCCACAACTGATCCCTTGGGAGAAAAGGAGGGAAAGATGGCTGTTTTACTAAAAATAGCCACTTTGACCTAACCGACATCGGTTCCTACTCGACTGCCATCGGTTACGTAACCTCCATCGGTTCCCTGTTAATGACCTCCCCCAACCAAAAAGAGAGGATCCAGAATTCATTTTGGGGGCAGGAGAAAGAGAAGTGAAACAAGCAGAAGAGGTTGCAGAGAAGAGCATCGAGCCAAAGACTGCAACTGAGCAACTGGATCACTGTCACTGTCATTCAAGCATTGGAAAAGACTAAGGATAGCTTCATCAACTCAATTTCCAATACCGGATCATCCCATCTAAGCCTTACTGTGGCCACCACATTCCTTGGACCTGTATCTTCATCAGGAACCAGTAAGTATTATCTTATAGTTCTTTGTTATCATTTTGCTTTAATTCATATCAAATGGGGAACTGACCACCTTCGAAAGGAAGTCTAATATTTCCTAGGCCTAAGGTAGTTCCCTCACCTATTGTCTAACTAAGATATGGTGGTCTTGTATTCTTACTTACAGGTAGTCCTTCCCAGACAAAAAGGATTTCTTCACAATCGATCTGATCTCTCTACGGTACGCGCACACCTTCCCAACATTCAAAAGGTATTCCTCCTAGCCCTAACCCTTATCTGTTTCTCAAAGAATGAAAGGATAGAAGCAACTCTATTCCGGAAAGAAATTCTGTGTGAAACAGATTCACCTAGTCAAGATAATTGCTACAAAGCAAAGAGTTCAGTGGTATGCTTTAGTTGCAATGAGGTTAGTTATGTTGATAGAGAGTGTCACTATGGCTATTCAAGGCAAGTTCAAAATTTTTAAGATCCTAAGGTGTAGGAAAGAAGCTTTCAGAGGTGTAGGATGCATGATAATGGTCAAGGAAGGACATGTGAGCATAGAAGAGACAATGGTGTCTCATCAAGAACATGTGTTGATACAAATCAAGGCATGACTCAGAGCTCTGGTCTAAAACAAGGTGATGAAGGATATTTTTTAGGTGTCCAAGAAATTTTGGGACCTTTTTAGGTCTTTCTTCTAGATCATCCATGATGTTATATGCCTTTACTAGGCTTCTTAGAGGCATATTGGTTCATATGAAGCATTGAAGTGAGGGGGAGTTGTCTAGTCCATGCATGTCTCCTCCAAAGTGTCAAAGTATGTTATTATAAGCTTCTAAGTATGTCTAAGGACCTACTTAGTTGTTTAAGATGTGAAAATGATTAGGTAATTTTTGTATAGTCTTTATGTATGTATGGTTATGATTTTAAGTCTGTATTTTCCCTGTCAAAGATGTGATTGTCAGCTTGTAATGATTCATTTTGTGTGAAGGTCATGTCATTGTATTAAAGGAGGTCTATCATGTCTTGGTGACCAAGTTTTGAGTCATTGATTGGTCTGAGTCAATGATTAAATTTGATGATTGATATAAAGGTTTGTGTTACCTCATGAAGTTAGGTCTGAGTCTATGATTGGTCAAGACTAGAAGGTTGAGTCATGTTAGATGTTGCAAAGTATGTGGATAATCCTTGATGAAGTCCAAATGAAATTTGAGTTTGTGTAAGTCAAGAAATGCAATTTTGGGTATAAAGTTTGTTGGGTCATTTCATGGATTCTAGGTCTGTATATGATTCAAAAGGGTTGTTTCATCATCAACAATTAGGATAGGAGTCATGGTGTCATGCATCAAATGGATCAAAGGAAGCTCAAGCTTTAAAAAGGATATTTGAAGATGTAATGAGTCATAAAACATTATGAATTGATCAAACCATCATCTCAAGGTGGTTTGAGAAGATTGTTAGAAGACAAGCTAAGGAGAGTTTATGTGTGTGGTCATTATTCTTGGCTTCATGATACAATATGGTGGCCCAAGACTTTAAAGGATGTTGAAATAGATTTGGTGGAAAAATTTGAATTCTTGATATCAAAATTTGTGCATTTTTTAGTTGTTTCTACCTTGATTTGGTCCTAAGAGACTCTAAGAAGTGATATGAAGAAAAAAGTGTTATCTAGGTGTAAATGATCAAGTTAAAATCCAAAATTTAGAAAAAATTATCTTAACATAGAGTATTTTAAGGTTGAAGTAGTTTTAGTCTTAGAAGAAGTTATAATTCATGGGAGTTTGTGATAGTTCTAAGATTTTATAGAGACCTAATTGGAAAAAAGTAAAATTGCAAACTGGGCAGTGCTTCTTCAAGATAGTGCATCAAGGATCATGAAAGTGACTAAATGGATTAATGGGTACTCATAATATGTGAGGTTTATGAAAGAAAGGGTATGCATCAAAATATAGGTGGGAAAATTTTCATAATGTAGGCCTAATAATCTGTGTGCATAGTATAAAGAAATAAATATGGTATAGATACTATCTTGATGCCTTATTTGGTTTGAAAAGGTATGAATAAGGTTGTAAAACCTTTTCATGGATCATAGGAGTTGTGAAATATCAAAATGAGTGGTTTTGGTTATCTTTTATCACTTTGAGAAACAAGATACAATGTTTGAGTATACATATCTAACTACAGAACTGTAGATGATATTTTGGCTTGAAAATGGTGCTTCTTTGATAGTTTCCTCTCAATTGTGGTGGTTAAAACATGCTTAAAGGTCATATAAGGACTTGAAGTCATGTAATTGGCATGATCATGAATAATAATATTTGCAAATGAAGTCTAGAGAGGGGTTGATGAACTAAGAATGATGATCATTATGACCGAGTCACAAAGAAAGAGAATGCTACAGGTTTGAAGTGGTATACTGAGATAAGGAAAGCCTATTGGGTCATTGATCAAGTGTATGGGGTGTATAAAGGGTTTCTATATACTTTGAATACTTTGAAGGTAATTATGACAATGGTTTGTGCAATAAATCATCCAAAGTTTGAGTTTATTGTTGAAATTGCTTTTGTTATAAGAGTTTAGATGCTCTATTTTAGTAAGTGAATGAAGGACCAATGATTATATATTATCACCTATGATTGAGTGGCCTCCATCTCAAGAAGACAATTCTGTATGAGTGATGAAGCACTTCTAAGAGAGGAAATTTGGACTGTGTTATGACTGTAGTTGATGTTCTTGCTCCAAAATTACATCCTATAGGCTTGTAGGTGACAATTAAGTAAGGAGTCATTCTTAAAGGTTACAAGGTTCTTTGAATGCTAATAAAGGTTGAATAAATGAGTGTGATATTTGAAAAGTGATAGAATAAGTGTATTAGTATTTTTTGGGTCAAAATGATGTATCAAAGAACACTATAGGTCTGATATGATGCTATAGTGTTGTATAAAGAAAAAATATGGTGTCACAAGTCTGTAGATGGTGATCAAGACATGGGAGCATGATTTGTACTTATAAGAGGTGCTCTAGATGACTACATGGTATGTAAGGTATGTTGTGGTTTCCTTCTCCAAGGTCAAGCAAGTTAGGATTCAAACATGTATTATCTCATCTAAATATGATTTCCAAGACTGAGAAAATGCTTTAGGGCTATGTCAAAGTGATTGTGTGTTCTCCATGACATGATAACAAGGTATGAAGTAAAATATTTGTGCTTTCAACTATATTGTGATGATACGAGTCTAGGGGATCCAAACGGAGGTGTGTTATTGGATTCTTCTAGTTCTATACCTTGTCAATATGGTCTAGATTGCATTGTTGGTATTAGAGAACTCAGTCCTCAAGGGTACAAAAAATCAAGGTATGTAATAAGATATTCTACTTTGGACAAGGAAAACCTGATTTATATCAAGAAAGAGGTATGGATGATGATTATTACTTCAGTTGTATCATTTTTGGCATGTTCACTAAGCATATGCTTTAGTTATAGGTCTGCTACATTGGTTTCTTGGTGAAGAAAGAAGGTAAAAACAAGTTTTTTGTAATAAATGACTAGGTTGTGAGCTAGTTTGAAATTTTTGGTTGATGTTTCCAACCAAGAGATGACCCTATGAAGCTGATGAAGGTGAATTTCATGCTATTAGAAGTATGATTTGTCATTATTGTAAAAAGGGGGAGAATTTCAGGAGGATTTCCATCAATGAAAAAGGGGGATATTGTTGGCATGTTGTGTTCTAGGTGTTTTCATTAATGTAAAATCCAATTAATGACAAAGAGGATGATGGAGTGGAATCAGAGAATTCCCAGAGTGATGATGACATGGATATTTAGGCGTGTTATTGGTGGCATGAGTTGTTTCTGTGAGACTTATTTGGTCTTACAAGCTCAATTAGGTGACCTAGCTATCCTTAGTGATGACACATAATGGTTGGGGATTCTTGGTGGTTTGAGAATCATGTTGGAATCATGGAGAGATTTTTTGGGGAAATTTTGGGAACTCAAA
This sequence comes from Taxus chinensis, assembly GCA_019776745.2. NCBI lineage: Eukaryota > Viridiplantae > Streptophyta > Pinopsida > Cupressales > Taxaceae > Taxus > Taxus chinensis. Next base: position 56,804,659 of record CM034148.1, read on the forward strand.
TTAGTTTTAGGGTGTAGGTACTAGTTGAAGATCAAAATTAAAGTGCTCATCTAGACCAGGTCTAGGTGCTTAGAGGCATGAGGTTGAGTTGTGGAGATGAGTGAGATCATGGAATCATTAAGGGATGTCATAAATGGTGTTTTAGGTATGTTAGGACCTTTTGGATACGTTTTATGCTGAGTTATGATGTTATTTCAGTTGACCCTATCCTAGACTATGTAAAACCCTAAGGGCTAGTCATGCAAATGAGATGGGATGGAAATATGGAGACATATTTGTGACATAGTGATGATTGGAACTAATATTAGTGTGTGTAATGATTATGTGGGAAAAATTTTAGGATTCCATGATGAAAATTTTGCAAGATATGTTAGTTTGAGTGAAACAGGGTCCAAGAAAGGGTGTTTTCTAGCTCGAATTACACCTTATGATGCTCACCCTGAATTTTGTACTTTTCATGGGACATTTTGGATTTCAGGGATGTTTATACATTGAGTATAGAATGTTTTAAAAAAATAATTATGTCATTGCAACGCCACATTTTTATAAATGAATGTTAAGAAGGTAAACTACTTTTTGTGTGTTTGTAACCCCAGCCCAAAAGTAGTAGGATAGATAATGCTCATAAGTGACTAGAATGGATTGATAGTACATGGAAGATTATTTTATGATGTATAGGAATCCTATAGGTTTCTAGAAAGGTATGGTAGAGTTTGTGGTGATGAGTGGACCCCACTCAAATAGGCCTATTTATGAATAAGTTCAGTTTGGGACAAGGTTGTCGAAAGGAGCTGCAAAATAAATGGACATTGTTTTTATCCCAAGAGTTTTTATTGATTTACATGAAGTTTTTAGGTCATGGGGAGTATTATAAATGGAAAATCCTGCCCTATTTGTGAAGATTGGTCAAAGGGAAAATTTGGGGTAGTTTCAGGCCATTCTTAGAGATTGGCTTTGTTGAAGGCCTTCCACTTGGATTTGGAAGGAGTTATAATATGTTATGGAAAGAGGATTAAGATATATTTACATTGGTATATGTTGTTTAATGAAAATGATATTTTATGGGTCATCCAAGTTAGTTTGTGAGAAAGAAGGTGTTTAGTTTTCCATGACAAAATTTAATTTTCTGAAAGATTGGGTTGGTTGATGTTTGAGATGGACTAGTTGATACTTGATATCACGTGTAATGTGAATATGGATGAATTTTATTCCTAGTGAATTACTTTGGAGTTCATGAAAGTGACATCAAGGATGCAAACTAGTTGTGTTTGCAAAACTGGTTTTAGGGTAACTTGATTTGGGGAAGAGGACAATTGTTGTGGTTTGAAAAAATGGATGTATCATGAGCTCTAACATGAATGAATGTGTTATAAAGGTCATGAGGATTCCATAGAGTTTTAACATTCCATATTTGAGTTCATCTTGAGTGGTCTTGAGGTGTAAAGGTAAAGACAAGGTTTTGGAATCAAATGTTTTGAGAAGGGTACGAGGATTTTGATTTGTGTTATGAATTGTTTGATCAATACAAGCTAATTAATTACCATGGATGATGTTTTAATGCTATATTACACATGAGTGTTGAATTTGGGAGCTTCAATAATTATGGTTTTTTAGTTTTTAGTTCTAGCTCATCTTAGTGATGGGGGTTTGAACCTTTTTGGTGTATGTATACACAAAATCATGCACTTTAGACACTATTTAGTCCCGGTCTCATACTACTATTTAGAATGTTTTTGAGTGAAGAAAGTACTCACCAACCCCTATCTTTTGGCCATCTTACGTTTTTTTCTTTTTTTATTCTCGACCTCTTGCACCCACATGCCCAGTCAGATTTTTGTCATTTCATGTTATTTTAGATTTGACTGGGGTGCCCATGCTAGTACTGGGGTGCCCATGGGTTCCCTGGTCCCACCACGAGCACCTTGATCCTTTTTGAACTTTCCCACCACTTTTTGGGCACTTTCTATCTGTTTTAGCTTCTTATCTTTTTGGTGGTCAACGATTTCAGAGTTAATTACAAAATTAGATAAAGAAAACCATATAAATATAAAGTTATGATACCATAATGAGGGACCAAGCACTATTCACTACTATCATCCACCTAGGGTTGCATTCATCTAAGGAACTTGGAGATCACTTGCATATATTTAGCTCCATCAAAAAGGAAAATGCTAGTTCATCTGCATCACACAAGCATATGAGGGGGTTTTATTCTATTCCATCCACCATTCTACTACATTTTTACATCTAGTTATTTCTCGCTACTTCAAAAAATCTGACTAACACAAGATCACCTAGGGCACATGATTCAGACACACACCAAAACTACATTTGGGTCTGAAATGTAGTGCAACACTCAGTTAGTAAGCCCACTGTTGTGGCATCTGAGGTCATTCTGACCCATTCATTTGCATTCCTATTTTAAGGTTTTGACACGTCTTGTGGTCTTTTTGTAGGTATTCTATTCATCTGGGATTATTAGTGACACTTGGCGTAATGCAATGAACTTGATGCGATGGACAAAAAAGGTTTTAGACAGCTTACAAGACCTATGAAACTCAATTCTAGACCTTTTGCATAGAACAGGGAACTCATTCTGTAGACCAGAGTGCCCGCACATGTCCCAATCCCTCTCCAGGTGCTCTAGTCCAACTAGATAGCTCAGATCCATCCTTTTTGAGGCCTCTTCACAATCGTTTCTTCTTCCTATTTCTCCAGGAACTTCTGTGACACAATCTTGCAAGTTCATAAAATCAGCTAAGTTACTTCCATACTGCTCTTGCATATTAGGGTTTTTACTTTCACTAAATTAGTTTCTTGGGTCATTTTACATAGTTATTTACTGCATTTATTTACTGTATTTACTTTCTATTCTAGATTAGATTAACTATTATTATTCCACATTTTAGTTAATTTTAGTTAATCATTTTGGTGAATTCGAACTTGTCATTCATGCTTATAGGACCTTTTTTCATCCATTATCCTAGAGTTTGATCATCATGAACATCTCTATTCAAACTTATCTGCAAAATAACCCTAATTTCATCGATAAGCTTAGGAAGTACATGGCTACCAATTACATCCCTCCTCATACTTCGACTAAATATGTATACCACAAAATCACTTCGGATCTATCCCTTAATGATGATCAAATAAATTTCACAACAGATGATCTACCTTCTCAAGCAATCCTACAACATGACCCTCCCTTGTATATTCAAGTTTTTGTTAACAAATCTGAAGTCAAATGTGATTTATTTGAAAATGGACCTATCCTTAACATCTGTAACATAACTTTTCTTCATCATTTAGGTATGTCAGAAGTATCTTTAACTCCTTCATCCATCTCCATTCGTGGCTTTGATAAAATCCCCAAGCGTGTATTAGGTACTGTACACTTACCTATCACTATTGGTCCAAGTACAATTGATATTCCTTTCCATGTCATGCCTAATAACCTTAATTATAATATTATTCTTGGGAGACCATGGATCCATGCTATATATGCTGTCCCCTCTACACTACATGCATGAATTAAATTCCTACATCAAGGAACTGTTTATGATGTGTCAGATGATCCATCACCTTTTGAGTAATGTAACTTTGTTGAGCAAGCTAGTGATACTCCCACTTTCTCTGATATTACTCAAGACATTTCTAGGTATGGGTCAGGGTATGAATATTTCCACCATTTTGGCTTCTCTGATATGAATATAGATCGAAAAGAACATAAAGTCACAGAGCTTTGGGATCTCCCTCTGCGGTCACACAAGTTTGGACTAGGGTATCAACCTCATTCTACCCCTCCTATAGATACTTATACCACTTTTCATGTTACTTCACTTCCCTTAGTGCATAAAAAAATCATTAGTGATAATGCATCTACCATTTGGGATACTGTTGATACTTTCGCTACCGATAATGCACTGCTTGATTATATGGGTTCTTATGATTATCTTCCCTCTTTTCACCATAAGAGGCATCATCCTTTATCTCTCACTAATAGGACTTATCTCAGATAATCTGATGTCACCACTGATAACACCGATTTTCCTTACACTATTCTTACTGATCCATATATTGAAGATTTTTCAACCATTCTTAATTAAGAAACAATACAATATAACCTAGGGACATATGAAAATCCACACATAGTTTTTCTCGCCACTTCCCTCACCCCTGCTAAACAAAAATATATTAAACAAGTCCTTCATGATTTCTTAGATATTTTCACATGGGATTTTAGTGATATTTCAGGAATTGATCCATCCATGGAAATGCATAATATTGTCCTTAACCCAGGTGCCAAGTTTATCCAATAGAAAATTCATAAGATGCACCCCAAGATAGCCCTCTTAGTCAAAGAAGAAATTCAGAAGCTTTTAGATGCAAGTTTTATTCATGCCGTTGAATATCTTGAATGGTTATATAATATCATCTTGGTAATGAAACTGGATAGTAGGGTTCGTTGTTGCATTTATTTTCATGATTTAAACAAATATTTCCCTAAGGATAGTTTTCCTTTTCCACACATCAAAGATATTGTCAATTCTACAGATGGATATGATATTATTTCCTTTATGGATGGCTTTGTGGGTTAGAATCAAATCAAGATCAACCCAATTGACCAAGAAAAAATATCCTTCATGACGCCATGGGGTACATTTTGATATACACTCATGCCCTTCAACCTTAAAAATTTCGGGGCTAATTATCAATGGGAAATAACATATACATTCCATGACTACATTCACAAGTTCATTGAGGATCATGTCGATGACATCTTGGCAAAATCTAGGCAATGGTCTTCCTATGCGCATGATTTATGAATATTATTTGAATGATTACGATAATATCGTGTGCACTTGAATCCTAAAAAATGTGTTTTTGGTGTCACAATAGGTAAAATTATTATATATATTATCTCCCAACATGGCATTGAGATTGATCCTAACAAAATAAAAGCCATTATCGATATGCCTCCACCTAAAAAATTACTTCAATTACAATCATTATAGGGAAAAATTGAAGTTATTTGACGATTCATTGCTCAACTTGCTAATAAGACCCAACCATTCACATGAATTGTGAAGAAAGATACCAAGTTTGTTTAGGATGATAAATTTCAACAAAAAATTGATGATATCAAAACTTGTTAAATCTTCCTGTTCTAGTTCCTCCCTTATCTGATCACCATTTCTTGTTGTATATCTATGCTAAATTTCATGCATTGGGTTCTTTATTGGCACAACATGATGATTATCAATATGCAAGAGACATATATTACATCATTCATACTCTACTGTCTTAGACTATAGCTATATTGAAAAATTGTGCCTCAGCCTTGTCTTCGTTGTAGACAAACTGCGACATTATCTCCTTAAAAATGAGGTATATATCATAAGAAAAGTTGATCCATTACGTTACCTCCTATCTTGCACACATTTGTTAGGATGTTTTACACGTTTGGTCATGCTTCTCATCGAATTTGATTTTAAGATCATACCGCAAAAAGCAATCAAAGGAAAAGTTATAGTTGATCAATTAGCAGTGGCTCCCCTTTTAGACAAACCACCCATTTATGATTCCTTTCATGATGATTTCACTACCTATACTATTGAGTCACATACATGGAAAATGTAATTTGATGGCTCTTGTTGTTGATTTGGTGCTGGAATGGGGATAGTCTTCATTACCCCACATGGTGACCCACTCCCGTTCGCATATCGATTAGGGTTTTCTTGTACGAATATCATTTTAGAATACAAAGATCTCATTTTATGTCTACTTACCACTCAAAAAATCCTCATTCACAACTTATGCATACACGGTGACTATCAAATAGTCATCAATCAGTTCAATGATACATTCAATACGAAGGAGAAGCATCTAATTCCTTATAATATGCTTGTCAAAGATATCCTAGCTACATTCGAATCCTATTCCATTACTACAATTCCTCATAAGGATAATTGTCATGCAGATGCCATGGATAATGCTATGTCACTCATCCCACAAGACATCATAGATGAACAAGCCGCATTCATCATTACACACTTATGAAATCCTTCTATCTCTATATTACCTCGTGCATGTTGTGCCATAATATGCAGTCAAAAATCTGAATGGTTCATGCCTATTTATAACTATTTATATAAGAAAACTATCCCAGATACTCTACAACCTTATGAAGCTCTTTGATTGCATCATGAGGCTACTTGTTATGTTATTGTTGGGACATAATTATTCAAATGTACAATTAAAGGTTATCTCTTACGTTGCCTCGTGCTCACTAACATTCCCACTACCATAGCGCAGATTCATGACAACATATGTGGTGGTCATTTCTCAGGAAAAGCTATGTCACAGAAGCTTTTACGCCGAGGATATTATTGAAATACAATGGAACAAGATTTCCTTGAATATGCTACTTGTGAAAAATTCTAAAAACATGGTAATCTCCATAATGCACCCAAATATGACCTCTAATCCATTGTGCCTACTTAGCCTTTCTCCCTTTGGGGATTTGACCTCATTAGTTTGATCAATCCTGAATCCGACAACAAACATAAATTCATCACTATAGCTACTGAATACTTTACCAAGTGGGTCGAAGTGGATCTCCTACGAATGGCCACTGGTGAAAATATTTTTTGCTTTCTCACCACACATATTATCACACATTTTGGTGTTCCTTCTTCTATAATCGCTGATAATGGATATTCCTTCAAAAATAAGGACGTTAAAAAGTTTTGTGATAAATTCAAAATCAAACAAATGTTCTCCACACCTTATTATCTACAAGGCAATGATCAAGATGAGGCCACCGATAAAAAAATTGTAAAAATATTATGCAAGACTATTAACTCTAGTGGTATTAATTGGCATAACCAAATATTCTATACCCTATGGGCTTATCATACTAGTGTTCGTAAACCTACTAACGCCACCCCTTTTTCTTTGGTCTATGGTGTTGAGGACATTATCCCACTTGAACTCGGATTACCGTCCTTGTGGATCTCTCTTAAAGGAATCCTTAAAGACAATGAATATCATGAAAACTGGTTAAATGAAATAGAAATGTTGGACTCACGTCATGTCCAAACACTCAAACATCTTTGCACATATCAATATCACATCACCTATGCCTACAATCGTAAAACTCACTCTTGAAAGTTCAACATCAGTGATCTCGTCTTGAAATAAAATCAAAAGAATACAAATGTGGAGGCACCTCTCAAAGGTAAATTGAAGCCCAATTGGAATTGTCCATACATGATCACGGATAAACTTGGTGGTGGATTTTATCTCCTCGCCACCCTTTTAAGATAACCACTCAAAAATCCGTTCAATATAATGCATCTAAAAAAGTACTATGCTTATATTAACACAACTTGACCATTACCCAATGACACACTCTTGTTCTTCAGTTCACACTTGACTGTTAACAACATAATATACATGAACCCCACACTGTACAATAGTTACTACACACTGCATCTATTCACATATCGCGCATCTTACATCACACATTATATAGTTAGTTTACATCATTTTGACATTTACACATCTACACATCATACATCGTATTAGTCCTCATCATACATGTGTCACACTTGAATATAACATTACATACTACTCATCATACATAACACATAGCACCCATTTCACATTATTAGTCTATCTATGCATTTTTTACATTTCATATCACACATCCTACACATCATATGGTCATATATTATCATCACACATACTGCATTGTCTTCTATGTGCTGTACTCATCACCCTATGACGCACTTTAGTTCCTCAGTCCATACTCGACTGCCAAGGGTTCACGAATCAAATAGACTTTATCATATTTACAAATTCATCATTCGCCCTTCTATTATGAGACATTACTATATTATTGACATGTGCTATAGGCTAAGTGGTCACCTACTATATCATCTTGTAGTGGTATACACTTGAGGATACATCACCACTCCCTCTACTCATCTTGTAGTGATATATGGTTTAGGCTACATCATCACTCTTTCATTCATCTTGTCATGATATACGCTTCAGATATAATGGTGACTCACACATCATCTCTAGGTCGCATATTGTCACAAAACATATACACACTCATCATAGTGTGTTAGACACAACACACACTTCAACCGTTTCCCGATGACGCACTCTCGTTTATAGTTCAATCTTGACTACTAACGAGGAAAACCAAATGAACCTCACTACATAAAATTCCATTCACTCAAGGTGCATGCAGATCCTATCACTCCATTTTGCATTCCATTCCATCCGTTAACAACATACTGCATATTATGGTTACTTTTACTCTTGCTTACTTATGATTGTTCATGGCCACTTTATTACACATGCTACTTAGATTACTTGTATGTAATTTATCTATATAGTGCACACATGCGTGTTCACATGTTTTTCTAGTTATGATCATAGATATAGGTATCTTACATGCGGTATGGATGCTCATCTTCTACCCTTCCTACACTGGTCACTGGGGGCATCCAATTTCATCTTTCACAAGTTCTATTGTTTCATTTTTTAATTATAAATTTACATTCCTTGGTTATACACTTTTTTGACATACTAGTTATATTTCTAACATGATAAAAGGCACTTCATGTGCAACATTTGTTAGGTAAGGATATTTGTTTACATACTTGTTTGTTACAATATATGTTATTGTTTACTTTTATTTACAGGATTTTCTGCACACTTGTTTGTTGTATGTGGCCATTATGGCCTTATGTGTCTTACGACATTGTGAGTGGTGTCCCATGTTTGCAACCCACTTTGGTAGTTTAATTTTTCTTCTTGCGTGTTTACATTACTAATTTTCTTGGTAGATTATACACTGCTTGTGTAGCTTATACACTATTTTCTATATGCATGCTTGTTCGTATTAATACTTGTATTTGGATAACCTTCTTCTTTGTGTATGCCTTGGTTTCTACCAAGTGCATTCCCTTCTACCTATAGGGAAAAGTTACAAAGTTCATACGGTTGGTCCTATTTTGGGGCCACATTATCCTATCAGTGACATCACATGCACCCCAAAAAGGGGGGGGCATCATTTGGGGTTTTGCATTCTACACAACACTTCTACACCTGTTCAGTTCAGTGCACTTTTTTCCGTTAACATTATGGGTTACATACAACGAGTGAGTTCATACCAATCTAATAACCCCATACAAAATGGCTTTTATAGGACATAGTTGTCCTTAGCATTTCAGGGAACTGTCACAGGTTAGAGGATACAACGGATTTCCTCTCTACACTTCTTTGGCTAGTGGTTTTGGATCACCAAAAAAACTAGGACGTACAGAGATCTCTTCAGACACATTCAAGGAAGCAGTTATAGGTTAGAGGATATAACATAATTCCTCCCTACACTTCTTCGGCATATGACGTCAAATCACCCAAAAAACCCCAATAGTACAAGATATCCTTCTACACCCTCTTTCTCGATCTGGATCAGATGCACATGTTCCATTTACATTTTCCATTTGTGTATTTTACATTTACATGTTTTTACACTTATATACATACATTTTTACACATACATACATAAATATATTTGACTACTTGATCATTTTATCCTTACAGGTTTGGCCATATGAGAAATAAGTAGTCAAATAGGGTCAACAACAACACAAAAAATGGTGTCAACAACAACATCTCGTGGCAAAAAACAACATAATAACCATGTAGGTACATCACATCAGCAGCTACACACACATTTCCGCCCTAGGGTAACACTCATCAGTTTTTTTGTGCTTTTTACATCTTTAGTTTCCACACTCCATCATCTTTTTGTCATTCCACACTTTGTTTAGTCCTTCAACACATTTTTTCATCACTTTACATCGACATCAGGTACACATATCTATCTACTTTATGTTACTAAGCTTTCCGCTCACCAACATAAAGTGGGGGAAAATGTAGACACAAAATCATGAACTTTAGAAACTATTTAGTCTGGGTCTCATGCTGTTATTTAGAAAGTTTTTGAGTGAAGAAAGTACTAATTAACCCTCGTCTTTTGGCCATATTACTTTGTTTTATTTCATCATTCCTGACCTCTTGCACCCACATGCACAGTCAATTTTTTGTCATTTTGTATTATTTTAGCTTTGACTAGGGCACCCATGGGTGCCCTGGTCCCACTAATGGTGCCATGATCCTTTTTTAACTTTATTGCCACTTTTTGGGCACTTTCTAGCCGTTTTAGCTTCTTATCTTTTTGGTGATCGACCATTTCTGGGTTTATTACGAAATTTTTTTATTAAGGGAAAATAGTTTTGAAGGGACTATACCCTCTATACAAAAGGGCTCAAAAGCTAGATAGTGAAGATGAAAGAAACAACCCAGAGAAGGGAAAAACAGTCAACCAAGAAGGGCTCAACAGCCAAATATTACAATATAAGTGAAAGAAGGATCTAATTGTACAAAGATCCAAAAGAAAGAAGGAAAGATAAAAAAGAAACCAAAAGAGAAACAACATATAGAGCTCCGCCAAAAAACAGCTCCAGAACTGCCAGATGACAGCCACATCGCAGCCAAAAAACAGCATCACAACAACCCGTTACTTGATGGCTCTGTCAATCTTGGTCTTGATAGTCTGCAGTGACATGAAGAAGGCAATGGCAGTGTCCTGAGAGGAGTCTTGCATATCTGCTTGGGCAATTGCAATATCCCTTTTCTATTTAGGGCCCCAAATGTCCTCATTAACCCCACTTAAACTGCAGACACTATGGACATGTTGTTCAATGAAATTATAAATGCTTTTGAGGGCAGACAATATGCAGTCATTGCGGCTTTTAGCATTCCCCAATCTGCAATCTAAGGACTGTAGCTTCTTGTAGACTTTAGCAATAACCCCCTCTTCCTCCTCAGTTTGAAGGATAATTTTACCCTTAGCTCTTTCCATGTTTTTTATAGCCCCTTTGAGCTCTTGTATCTCCTTTTCTAATCTTTCCAACCTGTCCAGCAATTCCTCCTCCTTGGGCTCCTCCACCAGCTTGCTAATATGTAGGAGGTTTTCAGCAAGTTCCAAGTCTAAGCAGGGGGGGAGTGGAAGCAGTGTAGGTAGGTGGAGGTATGGAGGAGGGAGGTGATTTATTACGAAATTAGATCAAGAGAACCCTATAAATATAAAGTTATGAGACCATAATGAGGGACCAAGCACTAGTCACTACTATCATCTACCTAGGTTTGCATTCATCTAAGGAATTTGGAGATCATTTACATATATTTAGCTCCATCACAAAGGATAAGGCTGGTTCATCTACATCACACAAGCATAAGAGGGGTTTTTATTCTATTCCATACACCATTCTACTACATTTTTACATCTAGTTATTTCTCACTAATTCACAAAATGGGATTGACACAAGATCACCTAGGGCACATGATTCATACATACACCAAAACAACATTTGGGTCTGAAATGTAGTGCAACACTTAGTTAGTAAGCCCACTGTTGTGGCATCTGAGGTCAGTCTGACCCATTCATTTACATTTTTTTAAAGGTTTTGATACTTCTTGTGGTATTTTTTAGGTTTTCTATTCATTTTTGGATTATTAGTGACACCTAGTGCAGTGCAACGAACCTGATGCGATGAAAAACAAAGGTTTTAGATTGCTTACAAGACCTATGAAACTTAGTTCCAGACCTTTTACATAGACCAGGGAGCTCATTCTATAGATCAAAGTGCCCACATGTGCCCCAATCCCTCTCCAGGTGCTCTAGTCTAGCTAGATGGCTCAAATCTATCCTTTTCGGGGCCTCTGCACAATCGTTCTTGCTTCCTATTTCTCTAGTCACTTCTGCGACACAATCCTGTAAGTTCATCAAATCAGCTAAGTCAATTCCATACTTATATTACATATTAGGGTTTCTAATTACACTAGATTAGTTGCTTGGGTCATTTTACATAGTTATTTACTACCTTTACATGTTGTTCTAGATTAGATTAACTACTATTATTCCATATTTTGTTAATTTTAGTTAATTAGTGCAATATGAGTGGTTTTAGGCATGGATTACCTACATGGGTCATATGCAAATGTTTGAATGATATAATTGGGATTTTTTTAAGTTTTATTAGTCAAAACAAAGGAGGGAAACAATCTTAGTTTGAATTTGAATCATGAAGAACATATAAAAGTGAAGTTTTGGGTGCAATTTTGAGCCAGTGGATTAAGTGTGAAATGTGTGACCTATGTGAGAGTGTTTTATAGGTACCAAGGAATGTTTTTAGATTTGAGAGAGTGTATGATAGGATTAATAAAATTTGGAAGAGTGTGTGCAAGGGTTTGACGAAAATAGAAATGAAGAAAGTGAAAGATAGAGAAAATTTAAGAAGCTAGCGTTTGAATAAGGGTTTCAAGGTGAGCAGGATGAATAGGTGATCTCCATATGTTGTGAAAACACAAAATAAATTATAGATCTTCATCAAAAGGTGGTTGAGTGGGTGCTTGATCATATTGGGGGGTTGTAGCCTCCTTGTGGAGTTGGTGCTTCACAAAACTAGGGGTTGGTGCTCATTGTATGGTTAGTGCTCTTTGTGAAATTGGTGGTTCACTAAATGATTTTTATTTGAGTAATAAAATAAGAAGTTTCAATGGTTTTTATACCCCTCGAGGGTTTCCCACTTATATCTTGTGTTATAGTGTTACATCTCGTTTATGGTTGATTGAATGAATGTTATATGATGTTGTGCACACATTAATGAATGACTAATTGATAAATGGTTTAAGTGAGTAATATAAAATTGTGATTAAGTTTGTAAGGATTGATTGACCCCTCTCTCATTCCATTGTGCTTCCAAAATTTAATTGCTTAAATGAAAATAACGAATAGGGATGGAAGCCTGACAATTTTATTAATGTTCAGGGAATCAACATTACAATGAATGTGTTACAATTCTTATAGAAATTATACAACCAGATACGTACAAATTAAGATGTTGCACAAGTGCAAAAAAATGTGCATATGAGAATAATGAAAACAAATAATTATTACAACTTAAGTAACAAATAAACCTATGTGCAGTTGAAACAAAATCACATCAATATAATAAAACAAATATAATGGTTAAACTAACATAACCATATAAAAACAATATAAAACTATTAAGTTACCATAGTAAATGAAAAATTAACTATGGTAAAATTCCTTTTACCCTAACAATCCCCCCCTAATTTTGTATTGCCTTAAGAGATGAGGAGAGGAATTCTTTGAACAAATTAAATTTGTTACGTGCAAGTGACTTTGTGAAGATATCTACTCATTTTTCAACTATTGGGAAAAACTAAAGCTGCATGTTCTATTTCAAGACATGATAGCGTATGGAATTAAATTGAAATTCAATGTGCTTTGTTATCTCATGAAAAAATAGATTGCAAACAAGTTACAGAAAACTTTCATTGTCTACATACATGGTGGTAGGATTGTCCTGTGGTATTCCAAGTCCTTCCAATATGTGACGTAGCCATATCACTTCGCAGACAACTTCACCTGTAGAATGATACTCGAATTCTGTAGAAGAGTGAGAAATAAAGTGATTTTTCTTGCTTCCCCATGATATTGGTCCAGATCCCAAAAAGAATAGAAATCCAGAAGTATATTTCCTATCATCAATGTTTCTTGCATGATTTGAATCTGAATATCCTGTCAAGAAGAAGTTGTCATTCTTCTTGTACTCTAGACCAAGATCCATTGTACCCTTGAGATATCTCAAGATCCACCTTGCTTCCTTCTAATGAAAAACTCTGGGTTCCTGCATGAATTTGGATAGATATCTTACTACAAAGATGATGTCTGGTCTAGTATAAGTGAGGTAAATGAGATTCCCAATCAAGTACCGATAGAGAGTTACATTTACCACAAGAGATGGATCTGAATGAGATAATTGTATTCTTGTCTCCATAGGTATAAAAATAGGTATGAAATCCATCCTCTTGAATTTATCAAGTGTTGTTTTGGTATAATTCAACTGAGAAACAAAGATGTGATTCTCTTTCTGCCATACTTCTAATCTAAGACAATAGTGCATTAGCTCGAGATCTGTTATGTTGAACGATTGATTAAGATCTTTCTTCATTGCATCAATTATCTTCATTGAACTACCAGTGATGACTAGATCATCAACATAGACAAAAATAATCAAAATATACCCCTCTTTATTTTTTAGGTAGAGATTAGGATAATATGGATTTCTAAAAAATCCATGCTGTATTAGATGCTCATCAATTTTGATGTACTAAGCCCGAGGTGCCTATTTAAGGCCATACAAAGATTTCTTGAGTCTACATACCTTTGTTTCTTGACCACGTAAAACATATCCCTTAGGTTGAGTCATGTAGAATTATTCTTGTATATCTCCATTCAGAAAGGTAATTTTCACGTCCATTTGATGGAATTTCCAACCAAATTGTGAAACTAGAGGAGAGATCATCCTGATCATTTTGATCTTAGCTATGGGAGAAAATGTCTCCTCATAGTCTATGCCTTCCTTCTATGTGTACCCCTTTTCTACCAGTATTGATTTATACTTGTCTATTGTCCCATAGTCTTTGTACTTTGTTTTGAATATCCATCTACAACCAATGGGTTTCTTCTCTGGTGGAAGATCGACAAGCTGCCAAGTGTTGTTTTTCATCACTGACTGATATTCAACATCCATGACATCTTTCCAAGCTTTCAACTGTAGGGCTTCCTGGAATGTAGACTACTCATCGGATTCAATGGCTCTACACATTAAGGAAAATTTTACTTCTTCTCATGCTTTACTATGAGTTCGTGGTCCAATGGTGGATGTATCCAGTGGAGCATTCAATTTTGCATCTCGTATCATGTTAGTATACCACTTGGGAATATATTGTATTTCTCCTATGGGTCATGGTTCTATCTGGTCATCACTATCATCCTCATCATAATTGTCATATTTTGTGGGAACATCAACTTTTGTTTTTACAATAGGTGAAAAATCTACATCAGGTGTGTCCGAAGGAGGAGTCTTTGCTTCCTTCTTCTAAAAAAACTCAACATCTTAGCTGGTGTATAATTTCCTGGTCTTCAGATCCATCAATATGTACCCAAAAATTTCTTCACTATAGCCAATAAAGATGAGTTTTTGTGATTTCATATCCAACTTCTTTCTGTTATTCTTGGGTATGTGCATACTTGCTTTGCATCCAAATACTTTGAGGTTTGCAATAGATGGTTTTGTCTTCAACCATGCTTCATATGGAGTTACTATATTAAGAGAAACTATGGGCACTCTGCTCAATAAATATACAATATTCTTTATTGCTTCTGCCCAAAATATCATCATTAATCCAGAATCATCGATCATACAACACACCATTTCCATGATAGTGTGGTTTCATCTCTCAACAACACAATTCTACTGTGGTGTGTGTGGATGAGGTGTTTGTCGATGAATCTAGTGAGCTTGTAGGTAGGATTTAAACTCATTATTTGTGAATTCCCCCCTTCAATCTGAGTGGAGAGATTTGATGTGATGATTAGTCTCGTTATCTACAACCAATTTGAAATTCTTGAAGTTCTCAAAAGCTCCACTTTTCTGATAAAGAAAATATATCCACATTTTCCTTGAATACTCATAAAAAAAAGCATGAAGTACTAAAATACAGAATGAATCGGTTACATCATACCACAAAGATCAACATGAACCAGATCAAACGTACCATGAGCTTGATAAGTACTCTTCTGGAATAAAACTCTGTGTTGTTTATTTGCTAAGCAGTTAGGACACTTATCTATATCCTTGTGGAGAGATGGAAAAAATCTCACCATGTTGTATTGATGAAGTGTTTCAAGATACTTAAAATTGTGTGACCAAGTCTCTAATGCCACAACCGTATAGAGATAGAATTATTAGCCACAAGTGTTTGATCATCTCTATGGAAAAAGTCAAGATGGAACATTTGTCCCACATTGGAGGCTTTTGCAACAATTTTTGATCCTCGTGATTTCTCTTGAATCAAACACACTTTCTTATTGGAATGACTATAAAATTCAATCATCAGATTGTGATCTAGAAGATGACTAACTGATAACATATTCTTTATTAAGCCAGGGACATATAATACATCTGATAGTCTACAATTACATGAACTAAGAGGTGGAGAAATGTTCCCAATCCCCTGTACTGTGTATGAAGAATCATCACCTAATGAAACATGATTTTTTAAGGTGTGTCCCTCATTATGATAAACTAGTATCTTTGGCTGGTCATGTGTCAAGTGGCTCCAAAATCAACATACCAGACATCACTAGATAACATGGAGGGTTCAATTGATTGAGAAGTGTAAAATAAGTATTCATTATCTGAATGTTCTTCTTACTTAGCTATATTTCCTTTCTAATGGAATTTTATTCACCAGTTCCCCTTCTTCTACCCGTAATTTTAGTTTGAATGTCCCTTATGAGATTTCTGGTGTTGAGGTCCATAATTACTTAAGGAACCTTTCTTATATGTATTGAACCAACAATCTTTTATATCATGTCCTCTCTTACAGATAGGGCATTTATTCTTATTCTTATTCTATCTGTCCCCATGCTGATGTTGTGTTTGGGACTTTTAAGAGGATTGAGATTTTCATTTTCCTTTTCCTTTCCATTTCTAATGAGAAGAAAGTTCTTTCTCTTCTTCGTCATCTTTGTTGTACATCGCTTCTTCTTGTTGTAGTAGATTCACTAGCTTGTCAAAACTAACTGTCTGATTTGATAAGTTGAGTGTCGTCACAAAAATTCGATATGAAGGAGGGAGTGCTCTCACAAAAATGAGAAATAGAGCTTCATTAGTGACCTCCTCTCCTAGGGCTAGAAGTAAAGCCCTCAATTCTGCATCTCTTCTCAAGAAAGCTTCTATTTTCTCATTCTATTTGAACTTTAGTCTGTAACTAACTCTAAAAATTTAGAATTGTATTCTTGTTTTTGGCCTCGTACAATGTGCTCAATTTATCCCACACTTATTTTCTTGATTTGGCATCTTGAATGTGGAGTTGCGCATCGTTGGAAACTGTAAACAAGATTATCAGCTTGGCCTTCTGATTGGATATATCAAAGTGTCGCTATTGGGTTGTATCAGTTGCTGATTTGGTTAGAGAACCATCTGTAACATTCCAAATCTATTCAAACTCAAGTTTTGTTTTGATCTTTGTCTTCCATGCTACATAGTTATATCCTCTTAGAAGTTATGAATTTAAAAGAAATAATTTGGGGGAATTGGTGACCATTTTTCAGAATCAACTGACAAAGGGTAATAATCTTATCACTCTAGGTATATGGTCTCCCAATCTATATACCGTCAGTCCGATATACCAAATCTTTCTATATACGCACCATTATGATATACTTGTCGGTACGTGGAAGAAGTTATCCCTTTTGATATATTTTGAAGTACATGAAAGAGGCATTAACATACGTGAAAGAATTTGATACGTGTTACCAATAATATACTAAAATGGGTCTATGCGATTATTGAGACTGGCTCAAAGAAATATCCTCATATGCACGTGTAACTTCACTATATACTCAGATAATTTCAGTGTCCAAATTTACATCATGTAATCATTCATAAACGGATGGGATGGATCAAAGCATGTGCACTATGTCCTTATCACTCGCCATCAATTAAAAGGGTCGATGCCCAGATGACATTGTTCCAGCTATATTAGGAATTAAGTGCAGTAGTAGTCACGATGGATTTACTTGTAAGAAATTCCCAGAGGCACCGTATATACCGAACGTTGCGAATGAGATACGAAGATCTCATGAGTGTTACAAAACCAAAATTTTCACTATTTTTTTTTACAATACTCTTCCAGTTTATAGCAGTTACAATGTTTGTGGTTGAAAATAACAACTTGAAAATTAGTACAATACACTGAAATATACAATTACATTCAATATGCTGAAAAAATTGAATGGAAGGCAATTTGTTTTTGTTTTCAAGGCCTTGATGGCCTCCGGAGCTCAATAAGGATCTCTGTGTGAAAAAATGAAAAAAACAACTTAAAAAAGTAGTTTTAGGTGTCCCTCCTTTGGCAAATGTTACTCGGAATAACAAAATATGCAATGTGGGAGAAAAATCCTTTTACCCAATATTAGGGTTTTCTCCTCTATTTTTGGGGTAGGATTTAGTTATGACTAGCGGGTTTAGGGACTATTTTTACCACTAAAAAGGTGGCTTCTGCTAAATTTACCACCAAATTCAAATATTGTCAAAAAACAAAGGTTTTGGGTTGGGTGAGGGGGGTCCGAACTCAACACCACCCACTCTTAGTGCGTTCCAACCAACCAACACATCACCAAAGTAGATATTATATGAAATGAAGAAAATTATATTTAAACACTATGAAAAGCACTAACCTTTTTAAATTACAATGTGACAGGGAGGGACAACAAGGCTAATGATCCATGTGGCACTAGAGAGGGAATGAAAGTGGTTTGGAGATTTCTACGCCAAAAATGGATCAACTATTTTTCTTTGAACACCTTTGCATTATATTATTTCGCTGCTATTTTTTTTTGCTAATTTTTGATTATTTTCCTCCTCTTTTTGTTTGTACACAGATCACAGGGCTTGGCCATGAAGCTACAAGCATAGATGGACATTGGTCGATCACCACTCCATTTGTTTTTACCTCTATTTGATTTTTGTTGGCTGCTTGAAAGGAACCGTGATCAAATATAATTATAGCTTTCCAATGGATGTGGGATCAGTGGATCTGTCAATATTTGATACAACCTGATCAATGCCTTGGCTGATTGATGCAATAATAATAAGGATTATTCTGGATGCAAGAGAATTTTTTTTTCTCGATGTTGTATTTTAATGGCTCATTTCAAATGCTAACTCAATCCATTCAACGCAAATGCTGATAAGTTCTTTTGAAAATGTAACTCGGGTAGGGTTGAAACATGACTTGATGCACAATATAGAAAGGAGCTCAATTTGGGCTTGCCTTCAAATGGTGCTCAATTTTTAATGTGTATCCAACTCGTATCAAAACTGACCCAACTTTGTGGATATGCAAGTACACATATGTGGAGCTAGCTTGCATTTTAGACTAAGAAGATTAGGAAGAGCTATATGATCTTGATGAGGACTAATGCAAGAGTCCTTCAAATATAGCAGAGACTAACATGCTTCTGCATTTAGATGTAAAAACCCTAATGGGAAAAAATTATATATATATATATATATTTCTCTGATCTTTTTTCTTAATCAGATGGGCTCCAGAAGTAAATTTTCCTAGTGCAGGGGGCACTAAGGCAAAAACAATTTTCTTTTCTTTTACCTGGAGAATGACAGGAGGTTGCAGGGATGCAAGACAATTTTGGGAAGCTGTTGGAGGTAGCACTGGATCTCATGTGATGCAACATTCTTCTCCAAAATTTTTCTACCTCTGCAACCTGTCTCCTACCTATAGGGTCACTTGCTCTAATACCAAATGAAATAATGAACAGGGATGGAAGCTTGACAATTTATTAATGTTTAGGGAATCAACGTTATAATGAATGTGCTGCAATTATTATAGGAATTGTACAACCAGATACAAAAATTAATATGTTGCATAAGTGCAACAAAATATGCATATGAGAATAATAAAAACAAATAATTGTTACAAATTAAGTAACAAATAAACCTACGTGCAATTGAAACAGACTCAGGTCAGTATAATAAAACAAATTATATGGTTATGCTAACATAACCATATAATAACAATATCAAACTATTAAGTTACCATAGTAAATGAAAAATCAACTACGTTAAAGCTCCTTTTACCCTAACACTGAAGAACTAGCACTAAAAACTATTAATTTGGCCAAAAATGTACTAATTGTTCTCAATTTGCAATTATTTAAGAAAAAACTATAGAAAAATCAAAATTTTAAAACTATAGTTTTACAAAAAATAAAATAATCAACCAATCAAAATGGTCATGGGAAGGGAAGTAACTCACAACTAATTTTGAGTTGAATTGACTAGCAATGATTTATTGATAACTTGAGAACCAGAGCTCACAAACTGTTAAATGTGTTAGAAATCTTGTTTCTAGAGCTTTGTAATGGTACTATTTTATTTTGATTTCATGTCTAAAAGCTATTTTTGACTGAGTTTGACACCTAAATCGAGTAGAAAATAATGATTTATTTCATTTTGACACCTGCAAGAATTTATATATGGCCAAATTCCTTTTGGTGGAGATCTGATTGCACAGTACAATGACTAGACAATAATAAATTGTTTTACAACGATCTGAATGCACTAAATCTAATGTATAATAGAGAATAATAAATTAAAATAGTCACAAAGACTGGTAGAGAGAGAGAATATGCCTTAGAAGGAGACAAAGAGCTTGAACAATAGGTGAGATAGGCACTCTAAGAACTAGATGGAAACGACGGTGAAGGAAATACACATAAATTCCTATGAAAATGGAAATGTGACATATAGAAGGAAAATACACTCCATAAAAAATGCATACACAGGGATATTAAATAACATAACTACCATTGTCTATACTTTTTCAAAAATCCATCATGAAGAGAGGTTTAGGACGCTCTGATACCAAATGTAATAATTGGGACAAAGTTGCAGAATAAAATCTCATCAATAATATTTAAAACATGTATGTTTTTATTCATCCGACACCATAGATATTTATAGGGAGGATATTTTCTATAAAGTAGGAAACCTCCTACAACCACTCTCTCTAAATACGTGAGTTTGGTTTAACAACTAAACCTCACATAAACAATATAATAAAAAATTTAGGAGGGTGGTTACATTTACATTTATATTTACACCTGTAATTATCCCATTAAGGTGTCAATTGATATCAACCTTTGCTGTTATGTGTTTCAACTTGTTTAAGGTAAGTAAAATCACCTTAAAGGGAAATGGAGGACTGAATCAAAAATAAAATATTAGATGGGTGGGAGTCTCAAATTCAAAAAAAATTGAATCAAGAGATTGGGAAGGATCTCATAAATTTGTATGTGGGTTTGTCTGATCCTCTACGCATGGGTCAGGGAAGCAAGGATGTCATGTGGGTTGGAATCCTAGGGGGAAAAATACAAAATAGGGAGGGGCCACATTACAAGGTATACCTCATGAGATTCCCACACATGTGGACAAAAATGGAGACTTACATTTTATAATTCCTGAAAACATTCTCAATTAGATAGTCAAAAAATAGTCCTACGCTCTAATCGGTAAATTTCTTCAAACCAGGCCCAATATGGGCACTTTTCAAAGATGGGCTACTAAAAAATGGGCCCCATAAGGGCATATAGAATTCTCAATAATTTCCAAGGGATTATTTTTGGATAGATTTTATCTACAAGAAGAATACTCTAAGGATTTACTTGGAGGCCCGTGGTTATTAGGTAATATAAGGCTTAATTTAAAAAATGGTCTCTTGGCTTCAATATGAACCAAGAAACAATGAATTTTTTTTTGGTTTGGGTTTGATTGCTATACCTCCCTCTTGAATAATAGGTTCAATAGTTGCTAACAAAGGTGGCTAACTTACTTGGAACTCTCATTGGCTTTGACAATACCACCAAATCTGTTTCTAGACTCATTACAGAAAGATTTTGCATTAGTGTTAGAGGGGATAAAATTTTCCTGACAATATCATAATTCATTCTACATATGATACCTGGACACAAAATTTGAAGTACAAGGACTTCAAAATGATATGCAAACACTGCTCCAAGCTTGGCCATAAAAATTGCAAAGCTGGGTTAAACCAAGGCAACAGGAAAAGCACATTAAAAATTAATAAGCCCATAGATCAAAGAGAATTGATCAACCCAGATACAAATAAAAAGTTGATTTTTCAGCTCGAAACTCTAGTAAAAATAACTAATAACCCACCAAATCCTCAAGTTAATGCTGAGAACAAGGAATCCATCGAATAAATGGAGAAAACAAATCAATCTAAAGTTACAAAATCATTAGAGAAATCACACACAACTTCTAAAAATAAGTTATTAAACTCATCAACATCTAAGGTAGTAAATAATGTAGGATACATTGGGGAACTATTGAATCAGGTCCAAAAACCTCTTATTGAGGTCAAACAAGCTCCACAAAATGAACAAACATGTGTAAAAATAGTTTTAGAGGAAGAGGTTCCCAATGAATTTCAAGATGAGACTTTTTTTCCAAGAGAACAATTGAAGAATAACTATGAAATTTTAAGAAAATATGAATTGGAAGAAGGAAAGCTAAAGGAATCCCTAGAAAAACATGACAAAAAAGAGTCACCAATTCAAGATGGTCAAGTTAATGACTCTACTCTGCCTTAAGATGAGGAAACAATCCTCATTACTCAAAAAAATAAAGAGAAAGAGCTAAGAAGAGGAGAACTAGGAGCTTCATACTCTAGACCATCCAAAAGATCAAGAGGGCAAGCCAACATGGGTGGAAATAAGAATACGGGAAGACCATCAACTATAGACCAAAGGAATAAAGAGAAAAAAATAAATAGCCAATGGAACTTAGCTATAGTTAACTATGGATCAAAAGGGCCAAAAAAGGCCCATCTCAAACCTTCTAAATGAAGGTTATATCTTGGAACATTAGAGGTGTAAACAATATCAAAAAATAGAGAATTATAAAATATTTTAGATTCTGTAATAGACCTCAAGTCTTGGAAATCCTAGAAACAAAGATGCAAGGTACTGATGTAAATAGAATTAAGAAAAATTTGTGGAAATAAGTGGAAATGGGATGTGTTGAATCATCAAGAGCCTCTAAAGGTATCACTAAGATTTGGGATAAGAATTGTGTAAGAGGACATGTAATTATCTCTAGCTCTAATCATATTCACCTCAACTAAGGATGATAGCGAGTCTTGGATTTTTTCCAATATATATGCTCCAAATAATATTATGGCTAGGAAGAAACTCTAGAATGAATTAACTGATTTCAGGAAGCTTTGTAAATATTACAAATAGATCATCATGGGGGATTTTAATACTCCTTTGAATCCCAATGAAAAAAAGGGAGGCATTCAAAAATTCAGCATTAGCATGGAGAACCTTTCTAACACGATGATCAATAATAACTTCATTGACATTGAGTTGGAAGGACTTCAATTTACTCGGAAAAAAAGGAGAATGGGGGCTGATCTTATACAAGTTAGGATCGAAAAATCCATGGTATTTTCTGATTGGACACTCACACAGGAGTTTAAGCTTTCATCCCTTCCTAAAATATGTTTGGATCACAATCTAATTATTCTCAATCTATTGAGTAAAGAAGCTAGAAAACAAACTCAATTCAAATTTGAAAAGATGTGGATGTCCCACTCAGACGTACATGAAAGAATTAAAGAATGGTATAACATAAGGATTCAAGGTTATTCTATGTAATATTTTGTGTAAAAGCTCAAGAATGTTAAGATAAATGTCAAAATATGGAATAAGGAGGTGCTTGGAAATATATTCGAAAGCAAAAATCTGATAAAGGAGAAACTTGGACCTCTTGAAAAAAGAGTTATAGAAAAAGGAATGGATGCAGAAGATTACCACTTGGAAAAATATCTTCTTACGGAGCTGCATACAGTCAACGCTAGGGAGGAATCCTATTGGAGGCAAAAATCTTGGGCTCTTTGGCTAAAATAAGGAGAGAAAAAAATGATGTTCTTCCACATGATGACAATCCAACATAGGAGTAGTAATAGAATTTCTGAAATCATTACCAAAGATGGAAGCAATAACAAAGATATAAAATTTATAAATCAAGAATCCATTACGTTCTATAAAGATCTTCTTAATGGAGATTATAATAAGGATGAGGTGAAAATGGACAACTTTATCTCTGACATTCCTTCTAATGTCTTTCCAACGAATAATTTCAAGAAACTCACTAGGAAAGTCACATTAGAAGAGCTTCAACAAACTTCTATAAAAATTATTGGGAAATTTGTAAGGAGGATCTGCTCAAGGATATCAATGAATTCTTTAGAATAGGATACCTTTTTAATGAAATCAATAGTACCTTCATTGTTCTTATCCTGAAAAAGAAAGGGGTTGAGGAGTTCAAATATTTCAGGCTTATCCATCTTTCCAATGTGCTATACAAGATTTTTACTAAAACTATTGCTTCTAGAATCCAACCACTTCTTCCCCAGCTCATTTCATTCTAGCAGGGTGGTTTTGTTCAAGGAAGATATATACAAGATGGTATTATTATTGTCCATGAAACTATCTATTATATGGATAAAATAAATAAGGAAGGCATGATTGTGAAGTTGGATATGAATAAATCATTTGATTGGATCTCTTAGAAGTTTTTAGACATAGTAATGGGTAAATTTTGCTTCGACCCCACTTATGAAAGTTGTTATGGGCTTGCATCTCTATTCCTAAGTTTTCAATTATCATAAATGGAAATCCTGTTGGTTTCTATTGGTTCCTCAAACTTACACATGTGTCTCATATCTAAAAGAAATGAGTCGTCAACTCAACAATGGGACTATCTCCAAGTTGTGGGACCTTTCACGCTTGAGAAAGACCTCCAGAGAATGCCGATTCCTCTATCTATTTCTACTACTACTACTACTCCCAATGTTGAAAGGGAAAACTAATATAATAATGCCAAGGGACTAGGGATAAAATGAGAACATGAAAATGGAAAATTAAACTAAGGTGATAACACCAGAAAAAGTGGGATGAACACTATTTATTTTGAGTGAAATCAAAAGGGAAGGTGCAAAGGAAGTCTAGGGATGGGTAGAACAACCTAGAATTCATTCACATAATCAGTTCCATGAAACACAACAAGAAACTAGAGCTGTAAGAGATTTAGAGTGATACAACAAACACACAATGCAAAAGGAAGGAAAGAAAGAAGAATACAAACACGTTAAGGTAGAGAATAACCACAAAATTATGCTTCTATTACTTTCAAGGATACATAATATATTACAATGGCAAATGAGACCCATATTTGTATGTAAAAGCCAAATCTAAAGGTCTACAACTCAAAATACAAAGATGAAGAACCCTTAACAAGTACTAGAAGATAAAAAATGTCCAACCCTTTACAATGAGCTAAGCTCTTACATTTATAGATGAATAAATGATAGAGAGATGAGAAAAGGATGGAAAACTCATATTTTTAATCATAACCACCAACAGTAAGCAATGAATGTCTTAAAATCCTCCTGTAATCTATAAAATGCACTTCTCCAGGCCTGTATCGCACGTGGGAGAAGAACAGAGGGAAAATTAGATAAAATCTGGGTGGTTGGAGCAATAAGATATGTTCATGAATTCCTAGAAAGATGTTTTCCTGTTTATCACCTACCAAATCCTATTGAAATCTGAATTTGAATGATTTAGTGAGTAGCCCATATTAGCAGCTTTCAAATGAGACTGGGCACTAATGTGTCAAAACCCTATAACAAAAGATACAACTTTCATAAGTTTTTAGTGTAAGCTAAACATGTAAGACATGTGGTGCACGATGATTGACTAAAGGATTGGCCAACTGGGAAACTGTTTTGAAATTTCTACCACGTGTTACTTACTAATTTGTCTTCAGGATTCAGGGTCCAACTAGCGGGCTTTGATTGTGCATATAGCACACTCAAGGTTTGAAACATAACACGTGGCACATGAAGGGTAGAGATGATGGCACATGATGCACATGGGAGAAAAGGGCACATAAGGAAATAGAGGAAGGAACACACACAAAAATGATGTGCGTGGGAGGAACATGAGAAATACCCGAGGAAGAAACATATGGTGAAGCTAAAACTACTACAAGGTAATGTGTGAGGTTCACACAAGAGTGCCATGGAATTAGCTGATTTTGGGAAGCATGACTAAGGCACGCATGAAAGATGCATGAGATGCTGGAAATAAGGTGAGTGTGCAGAGATTGGGTGCGAGGGAAGATGAATCAAAGAGGAAAAGGAAAAGGAAAGAATAGGAGGGGGAATAATAGAAACATAGCACACATGAGCATGCGAGGAAATATCATCAAGGAAATGTGCCAAAGAAGCAACTGAAGTGTGAACAACCTGCAATGTAGATCCTTAGAGTTAGAATAGAAATATAAGTTATCCAAATAAATAGGGAAGTTGTTTTGGATAATAGTTTGGTGACTTTAGGGGCCATCTTCCTACTAGATGAAGGAGTTCAATAGCTTGGAGAATGCATTGGGCATGGAGTCTGTTAAGTAATCATTAAATTATGATATGGAACCTTGAAGAATTATCCTAAAGTCACTTGAAGCATATTCTAAAATATGTTCTAAATTCTGCAAGACTACTGAAACTGCTGGAAGATGACTAGCATTTTGGAAGCAACAAAAGAGCGTGCGTAAAAGCACATGGGAAAAAAAACTATGTACAAACAAAACAATGGGCGTGCATTGCACTTGGAGGAATTGAAACTACTCTAATATATACAAAATGTTGTAACAAACATAGTGGAAGGGTTCGAGATAAATCCTGTTAACTGGGATTGATAGTGTACCTCCATCAAGGTGAGATAAATCAAAAGAGTTAGCCTTCTTGCAAGAACTGATAATATATGGGCCACTCTAAAGTACATCAAAATTTAAGTGGCACCCTAGTTTGGCTCTGTCAACATCCCATTTTAAGATCAAGTCATCAAATTTGAAAGCTTGAGGCCTAGCGTTTCTGTCAAACCACTTATTTGTTGATTGCATATGTTGTTCTAGCTTGATCATGACAAAATTTCTAAGTTCTTCAAGTTCAACAAGATTTACCATTTTGATTTATCTTTTGTTCACCTCCTCAAAATATAACTGCTAAGCAAGCTATAATGGAGGTAATTCAAGAGATAAGGGGATTCTATCTTCCTTACTGTAGAAAATATTCTAAGTCGAAGCACCTATTTCCTTCTTTATCATGATTCTATCTTCCCAAAGTGCACCCGAGACCTTTGTATGCCACTTCTTTTGGATGATATACATTGTTTGCTTCATGATTATAATCAAGTTATTGTTTGTTGACTCTACCAGACCATTTCCTTGAGGGTAATAGTTGGAATAAGTCTTCAAGTATATGCCCAGATTAAGCACCCAACTAGAAATTTTAATACCAAGGAAGGCCTTTTCATTATTTGAGACAATGGTCTGAGGAACACCAAACCTTGTTACAATATTCTTGAGAAAGTCCACGATGATTGACTCAGTTGATTCCTTGAGCGTGACAACTTCTATCCATATGGTGAAGTGATCTGTAGCCACCAACACCCATTTGTGGCTAGCAATTAAGGGAGGATTGATCATGCCTATGAATTCAAGACCCCACTACGTAAAATGCTGATCCATTTGGATTGGTTGGAGGGGAAGCACTACCAATTTCTTCTTTCCTACAAAAAAAGTGCAATCTCTGTAATTTGTGACCCACTTGTGCGCATTGGTGAACATGGTAGGCCAAAAGTATCTTTCCTTAATGATATTTATTACTGTAGTCTTGGTAAAGAAGTGTCCACCAAATAATCCATCGTGAAATTCTACTAATAAATTTTCAATATGCGTGCCATTGATACATCTCAACAACACACCATCAAGATTATTCATGAAGAAAATTCCATAAATTAGAACATATGGGATAGATTGTAGCCTCATATGTCTTCACTTAACCTTATTTAAATTAGGAGGGTACGATCCCTCATAAAGGAATGTGATCATATCCTTCATCCAGTCATGCACACAAGGATCCACATGTTGCTCTAGTTCTTCGCGCAGGAGATCTTCATCAGGAAATAATGAAATCTTAGGTTCATTATGCATGTCCTTAGCAAGCTATTTGAAGAGCGTGCTACCTCTTACCAACTTAGTGGCTTTGATAGTCACATCATATTCCATGATCTTGGTCACCCACCTTGCTCTCTTCTCACTAATTTCTGCTCCCATGATGAAGTCTCTAATGCTAGAGTGAGAAACTAGTACATTGACCTGATTTGCGGTGAGAATACTGTTTCACCACATTCTTAACAAATTAATGAAATAGATAGAGGTAGTAATAGGCCAAAGAGGAATACCTGTTATGATGTTGGTTAAGATTATGTGCGCATTATGATTTTCTGATCCAAGTTGATTGCTAGAGCTCCTTTTTGGCTAGGAGGAACTACCTGAAATGCAAAGCAAGACCACAAAACATAGTTGATAGAAAAAGGTTAGTGGATTGCCTAATGTGAGATAGATCTAGGAAGTACGATACTTCCTCAATGGTTATCAAGCCACTGATATATATAATTTAATATAAAATAAACAGACATGCAAACAAACAAGTTTAATACTAGTACTTAGATTTGGGTATCTCAAATTAATATCAATGTTAATCTAATTAAATGATTTGATAATTAAATTGGTGAAGGTCCCGAGTCAGGTTACAGGTGGGTAGGTGTTCTAGAGGTCACATGAAAGGTATGGGTAAGACTTGGTGGAGTTTGGGTTGGATTTGGGTGATGGGGAGTTTGCTGGTCTGGGGCAGTTCTCAAGACACAAAGATTAATGTCGGTCAGGGTGTGACTGATGATGGTTTAGATATGACTGATATCGGTTAGGGATAATTGATCTCAGTTTATATGGGAATGGCAAAATATCAGAAACAGGTGTTCAGGTTATCTCTGTGTCTGCACAAAGAGATGGGGAGGTATGTGGAGAGGTTTTAGTTAGGGTATCTAGCTTGGGTGAGGCTTTTTGGAGGTTTTTGGGGTGTTAAGGTCAGTTTATTAAAAGTCTAACATGAGATACAATAACCGACATCGGTATGGTGACTGATACTGATGAAGGGGAAACTAACGACGGTTAAGGTAATCGACTTCGGTAGGGGCAATTTGGTGAAAGTTTATTAACAAGTGGTTTTGGGATTCTTGGTGATTACATAGAGAATGAAGGGGGGCTGGTTGGGTTTGTGATAAGGTGATAAAAACTCAGAAATGTGTAAAAGGTTAGAAATAAATATCCAGAAGATTGTGGTGGCTGGATAGGGATATGGGATGTGAAGTGGAGATGGTGGAATATAGGGAATAACAAGTTCTAATAACAAAGTGATAAAGTGGTAAGGGTATGGGCATGGGAACATGGGGTAAAAGGGTAATTTTCAAATTGGGTAAACAGGTAATGGAAATCAATCCAATCAGGTAATAGGTAATGGGCACGGGTCAAATTGGGTAATAGGTAATGGCAATTGAACACATACACACATATAGACTATGACATGGTACCAGGTTGAAGATCTTGAAAAATCTACATTGTCCAAGGTTGATAGGTTTATCCAAACAAGGTTGAAGTGATTTAGGTATCTAGGGTATAAGATATGGTCTGGAAACACAATGTAGGTTAGTTGTAAGAACGTTTAGATATGATCTGGTACACCAAAGGTTTGGTCAGGATAAACAACATGACAATAGGAAAGGTAAGGTCATTAGGCTAAACAACATAGGTAACAAAATCACTAGGTATAGCAAGTACACAAGTTCAATGGTCACAAAAAGTAGTTCAGGTCAAGGTAAATAGGTCCGTTAGGCATGGTAGAGTTAGCTCAGTTAGGCATGGTTGAGTTAGGTCAGTTAGGCATGATTGAGTCAAGGTCAGTTAGGCATGGTGGAGTTTAGGTTTTTGGTTTTGATTTAATTTCCAAGTTATTGGTAACATGGGAAATAAATGATGATGTATATGTATATTATGGTGTAGATTTCTAAAATATTTGATATCATGGAAATGTGAAATGATGGATGTATAATATGATGCTATAAGAAATAGGTAATTATACATGTTTATATACTTGTATGTTTGTTTAATTTCCAAGTAGTGTATAAGATGGAAACTAAATAAGGTAGAATCTAAATAGAAAAATGGGGGGTGGGGGAAATTGGTTAGGGTAAAGAGTTGCCAAGCTAACCTCCAAGGACCCCATGCCCTCGGAGTGTTGCCTACATAGCCCTGACGAAAAAGGGGCTTCAGGCTGATGTAGTTCTCCTGTAAGCTAAGGAGGAAGATGATGAGGTAGAGGAATGAGGTGGATAGGTTTTAGGCATGTTTGAGTCAAGGTCATTTAGGCATGGTTGAGTCTATGTCATGTAGGTATGGTTGAATTTAGGTCAATTTAAGTATGGTTGAATGTAAATGTCGAAGGCTTGGTCTTGTATAGGAGAATCAACAAGTAATGAAGAAGGTGATTAGGGTAAGAGGTGACAAAAAGAGTCGCTCCTAATTGATAAAAACCATAACAAGTCAATCATACCCAAGATGGGATTATGAGACATAAGACCCTAAAGGCGTTGCATAATGGACTATTCTAAGGTATGAATAAAGTCACATGATCACTGAAATGTCACATTTGCGGCACATCCCTTGAGCGGGTAGGAAATTCAGGGTGAAAAGGAGATGAGGTAAAAATAATTGGTTTTAGTGTAACCTGGTGTGAGACAGCATGCCTACTTGGAAAGAGACCCAAGATCTAACATAGGAAAGTCCATGACAAAAAATTTATCCTTTCTTATTTTTACTTTTTGTTTTGATAGACTAATCAATGACAAGAAGTCTATGTGGGATGAGTATATTATCTCCTTGAGATCTTCATGAATTTGATCGATGCGGGAAGCTTCTGAATATGTTTTTTGGCATAGGAATTAGTCTTCTTTTGATGATAGACTGAGTACAATACGGCTAGCTTTGCATAGTTGTCCTTCGAGGGAGCATTCTATTTATAGCAGTGAGATAGAGAGAATAGATGTCCTATCTAAATGAGTCATCTGTTTTTCTAGAAAGTCTGAATCAAGGAGTTGAATCCCATTTTATTGTTGACATTGTATTGTAATTTTGGACTTTTAAGTCATAGACAAGACTATAGAGAAAAATAGGCTCCTGTTTTGAAGACAAGACTATAGCATCACAGAGGTTAACTATAATAGAGAGGTTTTAGGTGATGAATGACCATGGGATTCCAACTTGAAAAAGACAAAAAGTATCCATGAGAATCATGCCATGAGTAGAGTCGTGGTACTCATATTGAAGATAAGATTGAACAAGTAACGAGTAATCACATGATTCTTATTTAGTCGTTGATCCTTAAAATAGGTAAAATGAATGGTGCTCAAGAGACGAGTGTTTGAACTAGATAGAAGGTGATATAGGACTGTTTGTAACAATAGAATGGTCGAATATGCAAGGCATTAAGGGACTCAGGTTTAGGTTTACCTTCAAAGTGAAGACAAATGATAAGCACATGATCCATAGGTATGAGTAAACAACAGAGGGTCCAAGCCAATTGGGAGCAAATTTTCCCCGTTTACTTTTTTCCTCTTTTGTTACATGTTTATTTTCCTTCAAGACCAAGGTCACCGACCTGGAAGGTTTTGGTAGAAGGAAAAGTAGGTTGTAAAAGTTTTTTTTTGGTGATGATTTAATAAAAGAAGGGGAGGTGACAACTCCCCCAGGGGTATAGGAAGGAATGAGCCGGTGATAGGTTGGCTTGGGTAAGATTGGGCACAGTTGAGTAATGTTGGGTAAGGTAGATGGTGCAAGGTGGGGTAAAGCTAGGCAAGGTAGG
This sequence comes from Taxus chinensis, assembly GCA_019776745.2. NCBI lineage: Eukaryota > Viridiplantae > Streptophyta > Pinopsida > Cupressales > Taxaceae > Taxus > Taxus chinensis. The sequence continues at coordinate 56,836,276 of CM034148.1, forward strand.
ATAAATAAATGAAGAAGGTTTGGTTATGAAGGGAGATGTAATAGAGGGAAAAACAAGGAGTATCGAGTCCCCCAGGGGTATACGGAAGAATGAGATGGTGATAGGTTAGGTTGGGTAAGATTGGGAAAAGGGTAAGTAAGTGATGAGGCAGGTGGTGGGTATATTAGGTAAGGTAGATTGGTGAAGGTCTGTTTTGGATGAAATTGGGTGCAAAATAGATTGGGCAAGAGTTTGGCAATGTTTGAGTCCCCCATAGGGTAAAGTAGGATGAGGTGATGATAGGTAATGTTGAGGTAAAATTGAGGCAAGGTTAAGTGTAGATGAGGTAGGTAGTGGGTAAATTAGGTAAGGTCGATTGGTTGAGATAAATTGGGACAAAATTGCGTAAGGTTTATTGGGGAAAGGTTAGGCAAGGTTTGGGCAAGGTTATGTAAAGGTTTGGGAAAGGTTAAGGAAATGTTGATGAAAGGTTAGGGCAAGGTTGAGGCAGATGGGGCAGTTGTGTAATATTGGATAGCAGGTAAATGTGAACTAGATGGGCTACCGATTTTATCTTTTCCTTTATCTTTCTAGGCTATGAGTAACAACCTGGCATCATGTTAACCATATTGATATAGGGGTAGAGGGAGCAGCTGATGTCATGATATGTGTAGTGACAGGATGGATAATAGAATCTAGTGCAGAAAAAAAAAATTGTGAAATAATTTGGATGCACTAACATTTTGGTTGGGTTTTGGCTAGCTCTCTTATGTGGACCATATTAATTTCAAATTTTGGAGGCAGATAAAAAGGATGTGGAGGTGGAGATATGGGTCGCTAAATAGGTAAGGGTTGAGGGTATGTGGTGATTGGTGTGGGTGAAACTGGGTCCTTGTCTAAAAGATCATCATCATCAAAATTTTCTTCAAGAGGACATAATTAGAGAAGAACGGTTTTCAGAGCCTTATAATTTTCTACATCATGTCTTGGCATACGATGGTAGGTACAAATTTTTGTCTCGTCAAACCTTTTTGGTTTGGGTTTGAGTGGGTCGTAAGGTCTAAGCAGCGGTAATGTGATGGCAGAGGTCTCTAAAAGGTTGGCTAAAATGATGGCGTACGACCCTGCCAATGGATCACAGTGTGAAGTGAGTGTTGGTTTGGATTGAATAGTGGGTGATTGTGGTGGGAGAGGTCCTACAAGAGGTGGAATTAGAGGTGAGATAGGTTTGACCACTAGTTTGGTAGGTGGTACTATTTTAGGCTTGGGTTGTACCTTCCTGAGTAAAGGCATGGTAGATGAACTTGTGATGGAAGGTGTTGTAGGCTTAACTACCTCTTTGGAGGGTAGTGGGTTTTTCAATTTTGGTTGCACCTTCTTGGGTAAAGGTGAGGAAAGAGTGTGTGATGTAGAAGGGAAGGCAGATGATAGAAGAGGATGGGTTAGTCATGGTGATAATGAAGATACGGTAAAGGTTGCTTGCATAGGTGAGGTGGAAGGTACAGGTTGAAGATAAGGAAGTATCATAGGTAGTGATGAGATTATTGTAGCTAGTGGGGGTATAGGTGGTAAGAAAGATGAGGGAAAAAGTGAAGGTTGTGTAGGTAGATTATGTGTAATGAAGGATTGTGATGAAGAATCAGGTTGCTACATTTTTTATTTTCCTTCGGTAGGAGGTTGTTTGACCAAGGTAGACGGGTGAGGTTTGAGGATAGATGGAAGGGACGAAGGTGATAGAGGCATGGTGGTGAAACTAGTGTGTGCGGCCTAGAAGGTTGGGTCTTCCTTTTAGGTGGAGGAATGGTTTTTGTGTAGGATTGGAAAGATGTGGATAAATTCAATTTGACATGTGGATGAACAAGGCTTGATGTCGGCATGACACCCAAGGTATTGATGGGTCTAGATGTGGGAAAAGATGTAGGTGCAGGTAGGTTCTTAGGCATAGGAATGGGTTTGGTTGTTGGTAAAGGTTTAGGTATAGGCGAGGGTGACGAAGAAGAATTCATTTCAACAGGCATGGTCATAGTTGATTTGGTCATCTGAAATACCTTTGGATAAATTATGAAGGTATCAGTAAGCGAACATTTTCATTTGGGTTGAAAAGGGTAACCAAAGGAGTCCCCAAAGCATAGAATTATCAACGTAATCCAAGTGATCAGAGAGGCGTGAAAATAATGCTATTGCAAGAGGACATGACATTGGTTTAATATAAATCCCTATAAAATATGTCTATGAGACAAGGAACTGGTTGGCTTCGAAATCTGTGGGTAAGAGAGCCGAGAACAGATCAATGGAGATCCTGGAATGCTAATGGGGAATTTTCACCAATAGGCAGTGGTGCACGTCTAAAGGATCCCCCATGGGTAGGGGAGATGGTAGGTGGGGTGAGGTAGTATTCTTCTTTCAATGCAGAGAAGAAAGTGAGTATGACTCTCCTGTGGGTAGGAGAGTTAATACCATTGGTTATTCGTTAGGTTATGAGTCAAGTGGTGAAATGGCATCGATAGAAATTATGGACTCCTATGTGGGTGAAGGGGGAGATGAAGGGGACTCCTCTATGGGTCAAGGAGTAGAAGAGGTAGGCTCCTCCATTGGTAGAGGAGCTTGTGCTAGAATCTCCTCAATAGAGGGGATAGGAGGAAATTGAGGAATGTCTTGTATGACTTCAAAAACAGCGTGGACTTCATGAACATTGTTTTCATTGGTTGAAGGTTCACCATTTTGATTAGATGATGGTGTATGATTAGGGAACGGATTTTTTAAGATATGCAAGTTATGATTTGCCGGTGCATTTAGGTTTTCCAAGACGAGATCTCCATTATCTAACATTTCATGGATAATGTTCTTAAAGGTTATGTAATTACCATCGTTATGGCCTTTGACATGATGATAGTTACAATAGTCATGTTCCTTATACCATGCGAACATAGGATGAGCGGGGTCAAAACCAGTATGTGGTTTTATGGGTGGAAGGGTAATGGCTCCAGCCTTAAGAAGTTTTTCTAATACTGAAGAATAAGGATCCCCAATTGGAGTGTACTTTCGTTGTTCCCATCTGAACTGAAAAGTTTGAATGGGAGAAAGATTGGAGGAAGATTTTGCTTGGTTAGATGGGTGAGATGGGCCAGCTTTTAGAACTACCACGTTGGCAGATCCTTTGAATTTTGAATAATTATTTTGGGGATTTTAAGAGGAAGAGGTCTCATTTGATTTAAAGGCAACATTTTTGTTACACAATTGAATTTTCTTCTCTTCGATGGCACAAATTTCCATTTTTTGTGCCATGGTAAATTCTTCATCGAAAGTACAAAAGGTTTGTACTTGGATAGTTGGTAAGATGTGTCTGGCACAAGCTCTAGTGAACAAATCTATAAGCTCAGTTTTAGGTAACTGAAATGTAAGTTGGTTGATGAGGCTTCGCCAACGAGTGACAAAATTTGTGATAGATTCGTCATCGTACTGTTGTGTTGAGTATAGGTTTGTCATGGTGACTTTCTTGACTACATTGATTAAAAAATGGTCCAAGAAGGCTTGATCCACTTGGTTAAATGAGTGAATGAAATGTCTGGGTAAACCACTGTACCGATCTAACATGGGTCTTATCAAGGACACTGGGAATTTTCGTAGGAGTAAAGCATCATCATGGGCGATTAGGTAACACCCATGTTTTAATGACCACAAGTGTTGCTGTGGGTCCTATTTACTGTTGAAACAGCTGAAATTGGGCATTTCCTAATGAATAGTTGATAGATGGATGGATTAGATCATTGGAGATTTCATTGTAATTTATGGAGTTGCGCGAGTCATAAATTGATGCTTCTAATTTTTACATCTTTTCCATCATCATCTTAATGAGGTCATTGGTGGGTTGTCATGAGTAGGTGCCCCCTGCAGTATAAGGGGGTTGATGATGAATGTATGATGTGGAAGACATTCCAGAATATGGTGGTGATGAGTATAATAACTACAAAGGGGGAATAGATGTAGGAAAAAAATATCTTGAATAGGCAATAAATGAGATTGGGGCTTGTTGGTGAGATGTGTAAGTAGGTGGGGTAGTTGTTATGACTCTGGTAGTGATTGGGGGTAAGGACTGCGGGATAGTTTGGACAAGGTTTTGAAATGGGTAATGCATTGCCAACACTAGGGGTGGTTGCGACACAATAGGTATATACAAGGTGGCAAGTGCAGATGGGGATATGCTCAGGGTGGCTGATGAAGGGATAATTTACACCATGAGTGTGAAATATGCCATGGGTGCCACAATTATTAAGGGTGTGGGGTCCAGTTGAGACACCATACGTGGTAAAGTGGATGAAGGTAACACTGAGCTAGTGGTAGCTGATGTGGAAGTGGGGGTGAGGGCAGGAGGGATAGACATGGGCATGCAATATACCAATTTTCATGAGGAGTCCTGGTTAGATGAGTGGGTGAGATAGTATTGTAGGGTAGTGGGATTATAGTCAAGGAGTCTTATGAACTCCTCATCGTTGATACTAATGGTGATGGGCTAGGTGGGAGTGGCTGAAGGATAACATGAAACACAAGTGTGTTGGCTTGGTTGTGTGTCAAAACCATGTGAGTTAGCATAGACCCGGTAAACTTTTCTTTGTAAATGACATGGAAAAACAAAAAAAATGGAGAAAAATAGATTCCAGGGGTGAATTTGGTCACTATTTTAATTACAAATTTAAACACAGGAACGGGCGATGGTTAGGTTAATCAATGACGGTGACAGGGTGACCGATGACAGTTAGGGTAACCAATACCGGTTACTATGGGGAATCAACCGTTTTATAAATGAGGCAAAAAATGATGAAAATGAAGTAAAAGAAGTTGTATTTGACTATGATTTTTAAATTATGGGGGTATGATGATGTTTTGACAACTTCAAAAAGAATATAAGATGTGATGAGTTTTGTTTTTGGTATAATGACAAAAAGAAGATGGAATCCAATGACAGATAGGTAAATTGATGACAGTCATATGTAAACCAATGATGGTTTCTAGATCGATGCCGTTCATTGTGAAATTTGAAAAAGTGAGGAATTTGTTTTTTGTGAATTAAGTTAGATGAAATATAAACCCAGAAACTTGAGTATGATAGTAATGGACCCTGACACACTTAGAAACAATTGGAATATACCAATTATGATGATAGAGTGTGAAAGGAAGAAGAAAATGAAGAACATAACCTCACAACTCAAGAAAAAGCTAAGAAAAACATGAAATCCTATAAGTGAATTTTATGTTTTAGCTTATGCTATTTAAGATTGACTTGTGGATAGAAGAAAGTTTTTTGGTTGGGAAGGTGTCCTATGAAGAGGAAATATCTAAGGGTGGTTTTAGGTTATGTTTTGGCGAGGGCATTCCTTTCTCTGAGATAATGACTGGAAAAAGAAACCAGATGGGCATCCACTGTCAATACTCTGATCATGTGATCGTTGACATCTTCTTCCAGGTAATGTGTTGTTTAAGAAGATGTGTAAATTATATTTGTGTAGCTTGGAAAAGAGAGAGAAGAGAAATTACTCTATGATTTAATTATGTCAACCATCAGCTGGGCATGACTTCTAGGGTATAGGTTGCCCTCAGTTTTAATGTGAGCTAAAAATGCAAGCATAGAAGTATGAAATGGAAGTATTTTAGAAATCAAATTGAAATGTGATATTCAATGTTAAAAATATTGAATAGGAAAGATAATGAATTTCACTAATGTAAATACAAGAAGAAAAAGAATGATTTCTTTTAGTCACAAAATAAAAATGCCACTTAGACAAATAGAAGAGAGAAGATTCCTAGAAAGAGAATTTAATGTTAACTTTCCTTTGAAAAGAAATAAACATACAACAATTTCCTAAGAATGAATAAATGCAAGGAACCCTAGATGGGTCCCACCGGGCATGCCAAAATATTTCAGCGGATTCTTAACAAATTAATGAAATAGATAGAGGTAGTAATAGGCCAAGAAGGAATACCTATTGTGATGTTGGTTGAAGGTTGTGCGTGTGTTCTGATTTTATGATCCAAGTTGATTGTGAGAGCTCCCTTTTGGCTAGGAGGAACTACCTGAAATGTAAAACAAGACCACAAAAAATAATTAATAGCAAAAGGTTAGTGGATTGCATAGAGTTAGCTAGATCCAGGAAGTGCGATACTTCCTCGATGGTTCTTAATCCATTCATATATAATTTAATATAAAATAAAAAAACATACAAACAAACATGTATAATGCTAGTACTCCAACTCGGGTATATAATATTACTATCAATGTTAATCTAATTAAATGCTTTGATAATTAAATTAGTGAAGGTCCCGGGTCAGGTTACAGGCTAGGTAGGTGGTTTGGAGGTCACAAGAAAGGTTTGGGAAAGACTCGGTGGAGTTTGGGCTGGATTTGGGTGATTCGGGAGCTTGCTGGTCTGGGAAAGTTTTCCAAACACACAGACTGACACCGGTTAGGGTGTGATTGATGACGGTTTAGATATGACCGATACTAGTTAGGGATAACCAATCTCAGTTTCTATGGGAATGGAAAAAATATCAGAAACAGGTGTCCAAGTTCTCTTTGTGTTTGCACAGAGATATGGGGAGGTATGTGGAGAGATTTTAGATAGGATATTTGGCTTAGGTGAGGCTTTTTGTGAGATTTTTGGGGTGTTAAGGTCAATTTAGTAAAATTATGATAGGAGATACAATAATTGACGTCGGTATGGTGACTGATGCCGGTGAAGGGGAAACCAATGATGGTTAAGGTAATTGGTGTCGATAGGGGCAATTTGGTGAAAGTTGATTAACACGTGGTTTTATGATTCTTTGTGATTACACAGAGAATGAAAGGGAACTGGTTGGGTTCATGATAAGGTGATAAAAACTCAAAAATGTGTAAAAGTTTAGGAATAAAGATCCAGAAGGTTGTGGTGGCTGGATAGGGATATGTGCAGTGAAGTGGAGATGGAAGAATACAGGGAATAACAAGTTCTAATAACAAAGGGATAAAGAACTTAATGAGTAATTACAAAAATGATACAAAATCAAATGCACTTACTTGTTCATGCAAGATTGGTGGGTTAAGGAAGGTGATGGTCGATATGTGAACCTGGTGGTCAGTTCCACGGTAGTACTTTCTGAAATGTTACCGTGAATGCCCATAACTTTAGATTAGTCTTGGTACTTGTTTGGGTCTTTGGCTGGACATATTCTGTTGTCTTGATGCTTGAGAAAATTCTAGTTCGCGCTTGAATGCAAATATCTCTCTCTCTTCCAAAACTCGAAGTGACCAACCTAGGAAAACGGTTTCCAAATTGTATACATGGTGACCAACGATGGTTAAGGTGACCGGCATCCATTGAGGGTTAACCTACATTGGTCAAGGTGGGATATCCTAGGTTTACCAAAAATAATAGATCTTAGCTATTTTTGGCAAGCTCTGCCTATTAGTCTGGGTCTCAAGCGGTGGTTAATGCTTAGATAAGTGGGCATGTTGTCGGAGAAGGAATATGAATTTAATGTTAGGGTTAGACTAAGTATGAGGTGGTTAGGATAGGTGGAGATTGAGTCTTAGTTAATTAATAGGCTAAGAATAAGTCCATAGTGAGGTGTCTCGGTGATGTTGCTAGGTGATGTGGCTAGGTGAGGTGTAAATTAATTTAATTAAAGTAATTAATTAATAAATTATGTGAGGATGGGTATTAATTCAATTGTAAGTAAATAAATTAATATGAATATGAGGTAAAGGGGTCATGGCTAGGTTAACATGTCAGAATGACTGCTTGAAAGAGGACCCATGGGAGTGTGACCCAAATTTGGTGTCTACAAATAATCTTGAGCTTCTTGAGTGTGCACATGATGGTGTAGAAATTTTTCTCCATGTGGTTGTATTTAAACTCATAATCCTTTAGTGTTTAACTAAATAAATCCACTGGTTGTTCTATTCTTTGTTCATTTTATTTTGTCAGGAAAACAACAATATTTGCATCTGCACCATATCTACACCATAAGCATAAAGGATGAAATCCTTTTATTAATATGGGTTGATGAGTGTTGGTGTGCAAGAAATTCCTTGCTTGATCTTGTTGAAGCTCTCATTTCCTTCTAATTTCCATCTGAAGGCTATGTCCTTCTTAAGCATAAGGGTGATGGGCCTTACGAGTCTTGCAAAGTTAGGAATGAAGCACCTAACAAAATTGATTTTTCCAAGGAAGGACTATAAGAATTTATTTTGCATTGGCAGGGAAAGAGATAGGATGGATGACACATGCTCAGGATCAATTGCAATGCCATAATTTGAAACCACATGACCCAAAATCTTTCCCTGTGCCACTTTGAAATTACACTTCTTTGGGTTAAGAGATACACCAAACTTTCTGCATCTCTTAAAGAATTTCTCTAGATGAGCCATGTGATCCACACCGTGATTTGAGAAGATTGTAATGTCATCTAGGTAAACAAAGATGCACTCATTGATGTAACCTTTGAAGAAAATGTCCATGGCATGCTGGGATGTCATGCATGTATTTGATAGACCAAAGGGAATCTTTTTATATGCATACATTCCCCACTTGGTTGTAAACACTGTTTTGAATTGATCCTCATCCTTGACCAAGATTTGATTGAAGCTAGAATACCCATCGAGCATAGAAAATATCTGTGCGCCAACCACTGTCTACAAAATATGCTCAATATAAGGCAAAGGATAATGATCCTTCAAAGATGCCTTATTCAGATATCTGAAATCAACACATAGTCTAATTTCACCATTCTTATTGCACAATGAAACAAGATTCATGACCCATGTAGAATATTTGATTGGAAAAATAATCTTCACCTTAATAATTTCAGAAAAATATTTCTTCATGATGGGCTCTGTCCTGGGGTTGAATGTCATTTGATTTTGTCTGGTAGGTTTGATGCTAGGATCAAGGTCAATAGAGTGTTAAGAAATAATTAGATCAAATCATTTGAGGTCTTCATAGTCCCATGAAAAAATATAACTGTATTTCTAACATAGAGAGATGAATGCTTGTTTCTCATCATGCACATAAGCTTTACTAAGTAGTAACTCCTTTCCACGTGCAATAGTGACTGGAATGCAGTCTTATGCTACATGCATATTATTTTCTTCACCCTTAAAATCATCATCAGGGATAAATATTTTCTCTAAGGTAACCATCCCTTTAAGAAACATATTTGTCTTCAGCTAGATCACTTGGTCACCATAGCTGTCATGCAAGTAGACTTGAATGCTTGAAGAGAACTCATCTTCATTCTGAATGAATTGGATGATCTGCACATCAATTTCTAACACTTTCTATCTGGTGTTGTTTTTTGGAATAGATGGATGATCACCATCTTGACATGCTACACATTCCCTTTGATGAAGTCTTCAACAGGAGAAATTTGTGAACCCAGCGTGACCATCTGATCAGCTTCTTTGTTTATCTTCCTTGGCACCACCTGTAGGTTCAGAGCATGAAAGCTCTTAAGGAGGTCCGAAACTCTGCATTTATAAGTTCTTAGAATCATATTATTTTTCATGCACTTGTTTGTGACCTGGTAGATAACCAATTCTGTGTCCCCAAAAACCTGCAGTGCCTTAATCCCATTCTTTTCAGCATTGAGAAGGCCATGCACTAATGCTTCATATTTTGCTACATTGTTGGAGCATGCGAACTATAACATGTGGGTGAAGAATAATTTCTCATCCTTGGGAGAAATGAGAATAAATCCTACTACCATGCCATTTCTACTTCTGTAGCCATCAAAATACAACTTCCATAACCCAAAATTTTCTTCATTTTGTTTGAGTGTGCACGTCATCACAACTTCATATTCAAGGATGCAATAAGTGCCAAGTCCAATCTCAAAATATTCTAGCTCTTTAACATATGGATCAAATTTTTGGTGCCTTTCTGCCCAATCATCTAGCACTAAGTTAGAAAAGGGATAAGGAATAGGCTGCTCTTAAGAAATTGAAACTTTCTCTTCTTGAATTAGGAAATTGGCTTGGAGAGGTGATGGATCATATGGATCAACATGATAGGAGCATATTGGCTCAGATTGTATGGTAAAATGGGTACCATACCTTGTCTTGAGTAACATATGGGACCAATAAGAAGAAAAGTAACCACCCACTTTAGCAGTAAACTCTCTTAACAAACATAGGGAAAAAGGAGGTAGATCAATGATTGACATGTCTTGAGTTATGGTGAGGCTTGGACATGTATGAAGGGTTAACTCAATATTTTTTATGACTCTTAAGGTCATAAAAATTGATCCATCAAGTTTTAGGACTCCTTTGGCTAAAGGGTTGTACTTTATACCTAGGACATCAACTCTTTTATTTGGTATGACAAAAGTACTAGCACCTGAGACAATCATATAGTTATGCACAAGGTGTTTTCCTATGATCAAAGACATATAGAAGGTTGGGGTTTTAGAAACGTTACTTACTTTCTTCCCCTCTTCTTGGAAAATATTGGAAGTAACACAATTTTTGGATAGCTGGATCAATGAGTGGAAATTGGGCTAGAGCTTCATGCAATGGGTCATGCTAAGATGGAATGATCAGGGTATCCTAGATTGTGACGTTCATATTTGTATTTTCATCTGGTCCAAAATGTTGAATTGGAGGCCCATTGATTTGTGCATCTGGGGCACAATAACATCTTTTCTTGATTATTCAGGCATAGAGGTAGGGGCCTTAGATGGAAAAAAAGGCTTGAACTACCAAAGGAATGACGTGTGCCACTTAAGAAGGAGTATTGTGTGAAGCCTCAGGCATAGGAGTTTGCATACCTTTACTAATATATTCCTTAGCTGCATCCTTTTTCTTTTCATGATCGGCATGTGTGATGGGAGCTAAAGGTAGTACACTTGAGTCAAAAATTATTTTTTGTATATTGTGTTGTTAACAACATGGGTGTGTGATCTATTTTGATTTTCTACTGCTTGATCAATTCCACAAAATTCCTCGATGCCAAAAAACATCAAATTGGCTTCAAGAGGAACTTATGGATTTTATTAATTTTCTACTTTAGCAACACAGGCGGAAGGCTCACAGTTCGAATCATTATTGATCATATAGGCTTGGGCACGTATGACATTGACACAATGATATTGAATGTGAGGAATGTTGTTCTAAAAAAGAACTAGTGACTGACTTGTGTTGGGCACTGGAAGAGGTTGTGCAAGAGGAACTACTTGCAAGGGTAGATGCACATTAGCATGCCATCTATCATTTTTATTATTATGCCCGTATCTTTGGTTTGCATATTGATTCTACCAAGATTGATTGTTTTGGTTATGTGACTGATTGGAATTGTTTCTGAAGGCTTGAGTCTACTATTTTTCTAAAGATATGACCTTATTGGACACATTCCTAATCAGGGCCTTCATTTTTTCATCTTCTTTCTACCGCACGAGAGAGTAGGATGTAGATACAACTGGTTGTGCACTTTTCTCAGGAACATGTACAACAGAAGGCTAGGGAACCAAAGACATCTCTAGGAACAAGGGTGCAAGATGTCTATGATCCAAATTTCCTGCTTAGATGAGACTATTTTATGACCTTATTGTAATATTGTAAGAAACTGAGGTTCTTCCTCCCATGGATTAAATCATGATTCAAATGTCACTATTTAGATCCCTTAGATAGTACAAGAAAGCATGTTAGGATGTAGGCCTTACCACTTGAGGTACTCTATCCCAAGTCTTCTGGAATATAATATTGAAATCATTCATTTATTCATTGGGAACCCTCTTCTTTGTAGTCAGTTTTTCCACCAGTGGTATGTGATCTGACATGTTTTCAAAATAATTACATAGAGTTGTTCTAACTCATCCTAGGTGGAAATAGATGTAGGTATCAAACCTATGTACCACTAGAGCACTTTTCCTTTAAATGAGGTTACAAGAAGTTTGGCTACTACATCATCATGTGTGATCAAGTAGATAGAGCACACATTTGTAATATCTTAGATGTGCTCAACAAGAGTGACTTGATTCTCACCTGTAAATTATGGAATACTCTTGAGCGCAACTATCAACATATCATGTTGTGCATTTAGAATGAGAGGAAATCCACTAGTGAAATTGAAAAAGTTCCTTGGGGGAGGAGGTGGTTGGAGTGCCATAACAGGGTGTATAGGTTTGTTTTGAGGAGTGGAATGTGTGTGGTGAACTAGAGATAGGGATGTGTTTGTGGGTCTTCTATAACTTACTTTCCTCAAAGATAGCTAGAGGTACTCAAAAGACTCTTTAGCTATTGGAATTTTTCTTGTGTGCAATCCTCTCATGAAAGGCACTTAGGACTGCTGAAAACAATAGATCTTGAAATGTTGGGAGTCGCCAGATGTGTTGAAATGAGCCTCCAATAGTTGGAAATCACTAAGTCACACACCAGAACTTAGCAATATTGAAATATAAGATTTTAATGCAAGTCCCATCGAGTGTGCCAAAAACTGTTGGTTCCTAAAACTTTCACCCATGTCTCAGATCTAGAAGAAATGATTCGTTGAGTCAACAATGAGATTGTCTCCAAGTTATGGGACCTTGTGCACTTGAGATAGACCTCTGGAGAAGGCCGATTCCTCTATCTATTTCTACTACTATTGCTACTCCTAATGCTGAAAGGGAAAAATAAGCTAATAATGCCAAGGGACTAGGGATATAATGAGAACATGAAAATGGAAAACTAAACTAAGGAAGGTGATAGAACTAGAAAAAGTGGGATGAACACTATCTACTCTGATAAAAATTGAAAGAGATAGTGCAAAGGAAGGCTAGGGACACGTAACACAACCAAGAATGCATTCACATGATAGGTTATATGAAACACAACAAGAAACTGGAGTTGCAACAGATTTAAAGTGATACAAAAAGCACACAATATAAAAGGAAGGAAAGAAAGAAGAATACAAACATGTTAAGGCAAAGAATAACTACAAAATGATACTTTTATTAATTTCAAGGATACACAATCTATTACAATGGCGAATGAGGCCGATATCCGCATGTAAAATCTAGATCTAAAGGTCTATAACTTAAAATACAAATATGGAGAGCCCTTAGCAAGTGATAGAAGATCCAAAATGTACAACCCTTTACAATGAGATAAGCTCTTACATTTATAGATGAATCAATGAGAGAGAGAGAGAGGAGAGGAGAGAAAACTCATATTTTTAATCACAACTACCAATAACAAGAATGAATTTATGTAAATCCACTTGTAATCTATCAAATTCTCTTTGCCACATCTATATGGCGTGTGGGCGAAGAAAAGAGGGAAAATCAGATAAAATTTGGGTGGTTGGAGCAATCAGATATTTTCATTAATGCCTAGAAATATGTTTTCCTATTTATCACCTACCAAATCCGACTGAAATTTTAATTTGAATGATTTAGTGTGTAGCCCATGTTAGAAAATTTCATATGAAACTAGACGCTCGTGTGTTAGAACCCTGTAGTAAAATATACGGTTGTTAGAAGTTGTCAGTGTAAGCTAAACACACAAGACACGTGGCGCATGCTGATTGAATGAAGGATTGACCAATTGCGTAACTGTTTTGATGTTTCTGCCACATGTCACTTACTAATTTTTCTTCAAGATTCGGTGCCTAGCTGGTGCACTTTGATTGGTTACGTATAACACACTCAAGTTATGATACATAACATGTGGCATAGGAAGGGTGTAGAAGAGGGTATGAGATGTGTGTGGGAGATAAGTGTGCGAAAGGAAACATTGGAAGGAACATGCACAAAACTAATGCATGTGGGAGGAATAAGGGAAATACCCCTGAGGAAGAAACACATGGTGAAGGCACAACTATTACAAGGTAATGTGTAGAGTGTGCTTGAGAGTGTTAGGGGATTGGATGATTTTGGGAAATATGACCAAGTCATGTATAAAAGAGGCATAACTACTGGGAAGAAGGTGAGTGTATAGAGATTGGGCACGAGGGAGGATGAATCAAAGAGGAAAAGGAAAAGGAAAGAATGGGGGAAAAGAATAGAAGCAGAGTGTATGAGGAAATTCCATCAAGGAAATGTGCCAAGGAAGAAACTAAAGTGCGTACAACCTACAATGTAGAACCTTAGAGATAGAAGAGAAATATAAGTTATCTAAATAACTAGGGAAGTTATTTTTGATAATAGTTTCATTAGCAACAATCGGGGAATATGATAAGGTGACCGCTTATCACCCCTTCTCTTTATTATTATGGTAGAGAGACTTAGTAGGAGAGTTGCTGCTGAAATAAGAGAAAACCATCTTAAAGGATTTAATCCCTCTTCATATGATCTTAAAGTATGCAACCAACACTTTACAGATGATACTATATTACTTTTGATGGCATATATTATGAAAGCTAGAAGAATTAAATCTCTGTTGAAGGAATATGAAGGTGTGTCAGATGAACTTATTAATTTTGAAAAAACCTCTGTTATTTTCATTAATTCAATGAAATTTAGAGTAATCAAGATGGCTAAGACTCTTGGATTTACCATTAAGGAATTTCCTTCTTCTTATCTTGGGATTCCCCTCTTCACTAGTAAAGTCTCTATGGAGGCCTGGAACTTACTCATTGATCACTTTCAGAGAAAGCTTGCTGGTTGGAAAGGTATGATTCTCTCTCAATTTGGGGAATGTCATTTAATTAAGAGAATATTGTAGAATCTTCCCATTTATATCATTTCACTTTTCAAAATTCTGAGCATGGTTGTGGAAAAAATTGAGAGGATTAACAAAAAATTCCTTTTGGCTGGTGTTGAAGAAAGAAATAAAATCCTTCTTGTGGCTTGGGAAAAGGTTTGTTTACCCAAAAACAATGGTGGTATTGGCATTAATAATATATGGTGGAAGAACAAATCCATGATTATACAAATGGATTGGAGATTTATTAAGGAATACCTCCCTTGGGTCTCTTTTATTAAGAAAAAATGCCTTGGGATCTCCATCTCTATGGATTGGCTCTATAAGGATGATAGTCGTACTAGGTCTTCTTTCTGTAATGCCCTTACTAGCTGTAGGAATCTCATCAAGAAAGGAAGTAGATGGAAGCTTGGAAATGGTAGAGAAATTAGTTTTTGGAATGATAAATGACTCTCTAACAACACCCTTCGAGGTTTAGAAGATGTTCAACATGTGGCTGATCATTTCCAAATTCATATTGGTGAGAAGGTTTGTAGCTACATTAATAATTTTAATTGGGTTCAACTCCCTCATATTAGTGACTCTCAACTCATTGCTAAGATTCAATCTATGCTCCTAAACAAACACATCTCAATATTAGATAATAATGATAAATTCATATGGGGAAGTTCTCTTGATGGTAACTACTCTATCAAATCTGGATATGAGATCCTTTCCTCACCCCGACCCCCTCTTTTAACTAGAGTAAAATTTGGATGAAGGAGCTAACTCCTAATATTAACATGTTTTTTGGATTTCCATTCAAAACAATGCCCTGACTTTGGATAATTGAATAAAAAAGGTTAGCATATCCCAAATAAATGTACTCTCTACAAGAATAATGAAGAGTCTATAAATCAATTGTTTATACATTATCCTTTTGTCACACCAATCTGGGGGTTTCTTTTTAGCTTCATGGAGATCTAGTGGGTCATTCCTTCCACCATTATCCAAACCTAGGAAAAATATCATTTCCCCTCAAAACATTTGGTTATTCAAAATATTTGGTCTATTTCCTTCCCTTAAGTTATCTGGTTTATTTAGAAGGCCAGAAATGCAGCCATTTTTGAGGATAAAATACTTTCCATGAATAGAATCTCTAATGGGATTCTAAACATTATAAGAGAAAATGTCACCAATTTTAGGCCTTTTAAAAAAATTCAGAAAATGAAGAATGATATTAGAATTGTATAAAAGTGGGATCTCAACAATTTTTCCATTAACACCTCTATGGCCAAGATGATTTCTCGGGAACATATCAAATGACATCCTCCAAAATCAGGGTGGCTGAAGCTAAATTATGATGAGGCCTCCAAAGGTAACCCGGGAAATTTAGGGGGAGGTGGAGGCATCAGAGATGAGAATGGTAAGGTCATCATATTGTATACTAGTCCTATGGGCATTAACTCCAACCACTACGTGGAATCCCTTGTTGCACTTTGGTGGCTTAAAATTTCCAAATATCTAAATATTGATGCTATTATCATTGAAGGTGATTCTCTCAGTATAACTAATTTCTTGAGGTTTATGTTATCCAAATTCACCCCGTAGGTGAATTTGAACAATAGAGCAGAGGGCCCAATGTAAAAATATGGAAAAAAATTGATGGGGCAATTGAAAAGTTTTTGAGAAATTCCTCGTGGTCCCCCACTGAGCCAATACTTATGCCTGGTGGACTGAGTCATGCCTTGTGGAACTTAGTTGATATACATTAAAGGACGAGATCTACCTTGCAAATAATTATCTCAAATATGAAGAACGAGCTATATTTCATCAAACCATCATGGATTACATTGCAGTGGCCAAAATATGATAGCATGTAGTATTAAGACGAAGGATTCAAACTTGGGGTGGCTCGATTAATGAGTAAGTCGAGATTTGCAAACAAAGGGTACTATGTATGCTTCCCATAATTCATGAATTGGAAAAATGTGTTGAAATCATGTCCAGAATGAAGGAAAAGCTCCATACCAAGTTACAGTTAAGCAAGGGAGATACCGAGTTGAACTCACCAACTGATCTATTTCATGAATCCCACGCAAGTTCTGTAGAGTTAGAGATTTGGTATAACTGAACTAGATATGTCATTTGATGAGTTCATAGGCATAAAGGAATGATCCATGTTGATGAGATTAGGTAAGGAGGCATAGAAATGAATAATGGGTGAATATGACCGTTGTGGGCATGACAAGGTCAAAGTAAAGAATCCAAGCTATCACAGGTAGAAAAAAACATTGAGCTAGTAGAATGAATCAATTTGGAATACAACAAAGAATAAATTCATGCAAGCCAAAAGAACTCACTAAGTTCAGGGTAAAGTTGAGTTTGGAGAAATAATGATGGCTCGATCAAGCTTCATGAAATGATTCAAGTTTGGTATATATCTTGCAAGTGAGCTTAGGCATTCAGTGGTTGAAATTGAGTTTGTTAAAACTATGAAGGGCATAATGGTGAGATCAGACATAGAAGTGGCCAAGACATAAGAAATGGTAGGTGAAAGGTTTAAACTCATCCCGACATAGAGAAATGTGGGTGATGTGGAGATAGATGACCCTAATGGCCCGATAAAGATGGGGACATACGGGCTTGCAAAGGCCGAGATCACCACACATGTAGAGATAGATGGCCCTAATGGCCCGAGAAATATGGGGACATGTGGGCTTGCAAAGGATGAGCTTGGCATACTCTAAGCCTTGCGGGGATGGCAGAAGAAAATGGCCCAAGTGGCCCGAGGACACACAATACAGTGTGAGCCCATGAAACCTGATTTCATCAAGATAAATTCAATATAGAGATGGTTAGGGTCAATGATTGTGTGAAGGTCAATCAGGAACCAAGAACATCATGGATGAGAAGGAACCTTGCAGGAAAGGGGGTTAAGCCCAAAATAAAAGAGAATATCTTACTAAATTAGCAAACAAGTTGGCATTGAGCATGCAGAAAGATGATCGGGGTCGATGCAATACTGAGCTAGAAGGGAGGAAAGTAATTTGATGGTTGATAAGATATTAAATGTTGAGCCCAATGCAAATTCAAAAGTTTGGTCGACATCCAAAACACACAACTCAACACATGGATATAAGTGAGCTTGGCACCCAAGAAAGGTCTATTAACAGTATATAAATGAGGCTCGACACCTAGGTGGAAAGGGCTTGATGGTGCAATGAAATAGCCAGCTTGGCCGAACTGGCTGAGTTGGCAATACAATGCAAACACCTAACCCCCATTTTAAAATCCAAGTGATGTAAATCAATGGTGAGCCCCAAGCCATATTTTAAAAAATCCTCAGGCATTTAAATCATGAAGAAACATAAGAAAAGAGGGAGAAATATTTAATTCTAACTACCCAATTAATTAACAATCCCGTGAAATAGAAGAAATGCCTAGCAAACCAAAAACAACCACCTGCACACAGAAGCTCATATCTCGAGCATTTCTCAATGTTTTTTCATAAAATTGGTCTCGTTGGAATTGTGGATCTAAGAACTTCACAAAAAATCAGAAATATAGAAATTGATGAATTTTCAGGGTGATTTTTTTTTTCTGAAAATGATCCCAGTTTAAATTGGTTTTTGGATAGTGGTTGAGAGAGTAATTAATGAGCATGGATATCTTTTTTTCCACTGTTACAAGTTATGGGGAAGTATGGGGAGGCTTTGGCAGTCCAAAAATCATGTTTTCCACCCACTTTTGGTACTTTGCAAGGAAGTGGAAAGAAAAATATGAGATTAGAAGCAATTTCTCTCTCTCTCCTTAATTTTCTTTAAATTGGAAAGTTATCTCATGGGCAAAAGGGGGGATAATTCTAGTAGAAAAAATCTATCATTTTTGTTTTGTGAAGCTAATGTGCTGAAGGCCTTCATAATGGACTCCTTGCATGGAAATCCAAGACTTTCTTTTTTAGTAGAACGAATTGTACATATCAATGAAGTAATAGATATAAGTTTGTGGATGTATCTTCCCTTGTTGTGTTTATTTGTATTCATCTTGCCTCTTCAATTCTATTGTAAGTGTATTTTTTCTACCTTATGCTCTTGAAAGGTTCATTAATTTTGTGTTTTTTTGGAAATATTGTTATTATATTGTGGAGAACTGTTATCACCGTTTCTAATATACATTTTTCTCCCATTTTCACACATTGGAGAGTTATTCTCACACCCTTCCTTTGGTGCATCACCTTTTTAGTTTATATTTCTTTTACTTTCATGCTCTTTCTCTTTCTCTCTCTGGTCCCTTGGAAGGGATAGATTATGAGTAGCCAGTAGTTTTCCTTCATTAGAGTTAGCTTGCACTAAATTAGGAAGAGGAACCAAACTTTTATGGAGGTCTATCTCAAGTAACAAGTCCCACAACTTGGAGATAGTACCCATGTTACGTAGTCACACTACTTGCCTTAACACACTAACATGCTAAAAAAACAAAGGGTTTTGTGATTTGGTGATAAAAGTTCTGTCATGCTTGGTGGGATGAGAAGGTGAAATATCTACATTTCACATATGTTCTATTGTGATACCTTAGCCACCGTGCTACTGACACTAACAATTATGACATGCCCAGTGGGACTAGAGAAGTTTGAATTTTATCACAGCAAGATTGGTGTGTTCTTATTGTGAACTCCAGTGTGTAAGAGGCTTTGAAATTACACATTTGACGACTCAAAAAGGAAATAATTCACTTATTTTAGTAGTCTAAGCTTGTCAAATTTATGAGGAGGATTCAAACAAGGTCAAGAACTAGAGAAGAAGGTTTTTTTGAATACTTGAAGCTATCTCTAGGTAGAGGAAGAAGGGGAAGAAGAGCTCAAAGGTATCCATCTCTACCAAATAGAACACTATCAAAACCTCCACTTGGTAGGCCCTTCACTCAATCAATTAGATTTCTTAGACCAATCATAATGGCTCATCAAAAACCACCACCACAATAGAATCTCTATGTCGATTTCATGGGAAACAAACAACTTTCTCTGAATGCAAAAAACCCAATCCCAGTTGCAGCATTAAAGAACATTGCATATTTCACTAGGGAGAACCATAAAACTTCGATTGATCACATTAAAGACATTGTAAATGTATGTGTTAAACATGAGGTTAATGAAATGAACTTTACTGTCAAATTATTGGTTTCTCATTTCAAAGGTAAAACTTTACAATGTTTCAGAAGACTTAGAGTAAGATCAATCACAATTGGGATCAGTTTTGCACATCTTTTTGTGGTTAATTTGGGGAAAAGGCAGACAATTTAGCTCTGTTGGAGCAGCTAACCACAATAAAGAGAGCACCAAATGAGTAGATGGTTGATTTGAACTTCAAATTTCAAAGGACATGGGATATGTTCCCGCTTCATGTAAGATCATCAACTGAAAGTGCCTTTCTATACTTCCTAAAATCATTAAATTCTGATATCACCATTACGATACAATCCATGTGAGGTACAAATTTACCTGCAGCCTATAACATTGCGATTAGAGCTGAAAATTGTCTGATTCAAGCTTTTAAACTTGCACCTAGATTGCCCATGCCTCTTTATCCAAAATTAGGGAATCCAAGCACTAGAAAAAAACCTACATTAGCTTCGATCACTATCCCAAAAAATCATAATTCTACCAAAGCTTCTACCTCTTCTTCTAGTACCTCTAATGAGCTCCAAGAAGTCATGAAGATATTGCAAAACTTAGGCAATGAGTTGGTGACAATTAAGAAGAAACAAGATCAAAATTTTAGGTTATATCAGCCTCAAGACAAACCCAATAGACCTCCGTATCAGCCTAATAGGCCACCCGCTCAAGCTAAAAATAATAACCAAGTAAAACCTCCTGCTAATAGGCCATTTCAGCTCTAAATCCTAACACTACATCCACATCTAAAGCCTTATTACTAGTGAAAAATAACATGAATCAAGAATATGACTGTTGCTTCCCATGCAATCAACCTCATAATTAGTCAACATGTTTCAACGATGCTCTAAATCAAGCCTTAATGGTGACAACAATTGGTGTGGAACTAGAGACAAATCAAGAAGAGAGTCAGCAACAGGAAGCCACTTAAGAGGAACCTGTAAATGAAACAATACTTATGAATTGGCAAGTTGAATATTTCTTTGGAATAAATTAGGACCCATATTAAGGTGTGGCAGTAAATACATGGTCTAAAAAGAGGAATATTGAAGAAGGACAACCATCTAATCCAAATGCTTCTCATCCCTCTATCACTCTACAAGGTGTTGGCAATCAAAGTGCAGCTTCAAATGTGAAAAACCAGTCCAAGCCACCTTCTAGACCTGCACATGTTCCGGTTGTAGCAACTCATGTGCAAGAGAAAGTCATGCTAAGAAAAGGAAAGTAGAAATATAGTTCTTATCCATTCAATATCATTGAAAAAATGAAGAAAACACATGTAAGCATCTCAATGTGGGAGTCATTTGTTTCACCATTTTGTTTATGTTATTGAGATGAAACAAATAAGGGTAAGGACCAAGGAGGAATACCTGTTTATGCTAGTTGGTTGATGGTTGTTGTGCACGTTTTGACTTCTCAATCCAATGTTGACTGTGAGATCTTCCTTTTGGCTGGGAGGAACTACCTGAAATAGAAAACAAGACCAAAAAAGAAGAGTTAAATAATATATGACAGTGGAATTCCTAACATGTGCTAGATTCAGGAAGTGTGATACTCTGTAGACGGTTTTCAATCCATTGTTTAACACAACTT
This sequence comes from Taxus chinensis, assembly GCA_019776745.2. Lineage (NCBI taxonomy): Eukaryota > Viridiplantae > Streptophyta > Pinopsida > Cupressales > Taxaceae > Taxus > Taxus chinensis. Next base: position 56,857,650 of record CM034148.1, read on the forward strand.
AATGTGAGAAATAAACAAAGTACTACTGTAGTTGATATGATTTAGGTATTTCATTCAAGCACAATAAGAAAATCTAACATGACAGGCTAGGCTATAGTCAAATCTGAAGGGTAGGTAGTTATCAGGGTGTTGAAACTAGTTAGGGTCAGGTTCTGGGTTGTTTGGGTTTCTTGGTATAAGGTAGGTTAGCTCTATTATTGGAAAAGGTGTAAAACATAGAGATCGACATTTTTTTAGTATAAATAGTGATGGTTTAGGAGAGATTGATGACGGTAATGGGTAACCGATGTTGGTATAGTCAGGTGAAAATAGTTCAATAAAAACCTTATGACAGAGTCTGGGAGATTAGTGTTGGTTGCTCAAATGTGCACCCGCATCTCGTATCTCAGAAGGGATGAGGTATTTGAGACCACAATGGAACCATCCCTAAGTTGTGGGACCTTGAGATCTTGGGACGGATCTTTGGAGATGGCCGGTTCCTCTATCTATTTCTACTGCTACTGCTACTCCTAATGCTAAAAGGGGAAACTAAGCTAATAATACAAAGGGACCAAGGATATAAGGATAACATGGAAGGAAACTACACTAAAATGTGATAACACCAGAAAAGAGGGATGAACACTATCTGTTTTGGGTGAGAATGATAGGGAATGCATGAAAGGAGGCTAGGCACGAGTAGCACAACAAAACATGCATTCACCGAATTTTTCTCATGGAACACAACTAAATATGGAACTGTAGGGGACCTGAAGTAGCAAAATCAACACACAACATAAAATAAATGGAAAGAATAAGGAATGGAAACATGTTAGGATAGAGAATAATCACAAAATGATGCTTCTATTAATTCTAGAAATTCATAGAGCTGTTACAATGATGAAGGAGGCTGATATCCACTTACAAGAGCCAAACATAGAGGTCTGCAACTCAAAATACAGAAAATATGGAATCCTTAGCAAAATGCGTAAGGATCCATAGTGTCTAATATAACAAATGAGCCTTACTCTTACATTTATAGATGAATCCGTGGAGGAAGAAGGGAGATGGAGGGAAAACCCAAATTTGAAACACAACCACCAACAAGAAGCATTCAATGCCTACAAATCCACTTGGACATCTGTGAAATATGCTTCCCCATGCCTGTTTGACATGTTGAAGACAAAGGAGAGAGGATCATACCAAATCAGGTGGTTGGAGCAATCAAATATGCTTATCAATGTTTAGAAAGACATTTTCCCATTTCTTACCTACTAGATCTACTAGAATTTGAAACTTGAATCTCTAGCACTATAGCTGATGTCAACAACTCTCTGACAAGTCTAGGTGTGTGCCGATCTAAGGTCTGTAGCAAAAGATATGGTTGTATGAAGATTTTAGAGTCGTTGGTGTACGCAAAACACGTGGCGTGCATGGATTGGCTGAAATAATGGCCAACGGTATAACTATTTTTTGTTTCTACCACATGTTAATCATTGATTTGTTGCAAGGATTTGATGCCCTATTGGCACGCTTTGAATGGTTTCACGTGACACACAAAAGATGATCTGGCATAAAAGGGCATGAGGGAAGGGCACACAAAGAAAATAGAGGAAGGTGTAGAAGGGGCGCACGCAATCTGCACGGGAAAATGAGGTAAACTGGTGATAAGAGAATATATGGTTAAGGTGCAACTATTACAAGGTAATGGGCACAACACATGAAGGGCCAAGGAATTAACAGTAAGTGTGAGGCGTGCGGGAGGGGAAGAAGCTGACTAGGTAGAAGGTAAATGCATAAAAGATGGGCATAGGGGAGAGGTGGAAGGAGAGAAAGGAAATGTACATGAAGGGAAACTATGACTAAGGGAATGTGCCAAGCGATCTTGAGCACACGCAATATTGCAATGAATAACTTAGAGCCATAATGTGTATACAAGTTACCCAAATCGCTAGGAGAGCTATCTGGATAACAATTAGATAGAGCTAAAGGATGGGATGGCGAGGTCTATGGAAATGTTGAGAACACTTAGAGAGGTGGAAGGGATAGGATAGATGATCTGATAAAAGGGTGGGTGAGGTTTGAGTTTTTCAAAAAGTAGACTATGAAGGAAAGGGAATATTAATGGAAGAATGATAAAAAAAAATTATAACAACCATATGGATAAGATAAGAAGGGAAGTGATCAGTGATAAAAGCACTTATCGATGTTATAGATCCAATGGTTAGTCAGTGAGGATGATTGATTGGTGAGATGGAGCTTGGTGCAATAGTGATGCTTCCTAGAATGTCATCGTGAGTGCGAATGCCTCTAGATCTTTCCTAGTGCTGGCTATGGATTTCTATAGGTGTGAAAAGGATTTGGTTCTTATTGCATGTAGTTCTCTTCGTGTCTCCTTGATCTCAAAATATGGAAACCCAAAATTAAGGTTGCTAAGGTGAATAAATGGTAACTGACGAAGGTTCTGGGTTGATTGGCATCTGTTTAGGGGTGACCAACATCGATTAAGGTGGGATTCCCTAGGTTTACTAAAAATGGTAGATCTTTCCAATTTCTTGGGATAGGTTAGTTTATTCTTACGGATAAGAATGAAAGCTTCCCTTATAATGAGCGGGAATGTGGTTAGAAAAATTTTGGTCACATGCTTTTAGAGTTAGACCAAATCTTAGCTCATTAAGGCAAGTAAGATTAGGTCTTATTTAGGTATGGAAACATGCCAAGAATAGGTCTAGGGTGAGGTGGCTAGATGAGGTGTCTAGATGAGGTGGAAATTAGGTCAATTAAGGTAATTAAATGCTGAATATTGTGAAGATGGGTATTAATTTAATTAAATTAATTAAATTAATATTAATGTGTGGTGGAAGGGGCCATGGTTAGGTGAATATATTTGAGTTGGCTATTTGATAGGGGGCCAAGGGGAGTGTGACCCAAATTTGGTGTCTACATTTTTCCCCTTTTTGTTGTGTAGCTTGTATTGGTAAGTGGTGATGAAAAAAATAGGAAATGGTTGTGTTGAGTGTAAGTGAGGGTGGTGTTACCCCAAACAAGGGTGAAGGTAACCCCCATCAAACTAGGGACTGATGAGGTGGGAGATGAAAGTGGTGAGTGGTTTGATAAACTGAGGAGGTGGGTGGTTTGAGAAAACAAGGTTAGTTGTGAAGAAGGTGATGGTCAAGGGTATGGTGATTGTAAGAGGTAGGGTGGGTGATTAGTTAGAGCATTTAGACATATGCGCATGTTGTGAAATGCCATGAGATACCAGGGTTGCTCAACATAACAAATATATGTTAGCTAGGGTCATAAAGGTCATCCTAACAAGGGTTGTTGAGGTCTGGTATCCAGGGTAAAGGATATGGTCCGGGAACTCAACGAGGTAAGATGTAGGAATGCGTAGGTGTGGTTCCGATAGATCCAAAAGGTCAAAGGTCAAGGTTTCTTTAGATAAGGGTCATGACCATAGGCAAGGTAAGGCTATTAGGCTGAGTGAAACATGTACCATCAAATTAAGATGCAACGGGTGAGGACATGGGAATATACACTTAATAAATGATTAGGTAGGTAGGTGTGGGTAGGGTAGGTGGAGGTAAAAATGGGTAATGTGGTAAAGGTAAAATCGGGAAAATAGGGAAATGGGCCGGGGTCAAAGGTAGTGATAGTTGAATGTACACACACATATAAACTGTGGCACAATACTATAGTGAAAAGCTTACAAAATCTACATCATCCAAGGTCGATAGGTCTATCCAAACAAGGTTGAAGTGAGTCCGGTATCTAAGGTATAGGATATGGTGTGGAAACAAAATAAAGGTCAAGTGCAGGAATGTTTAGGTATGTTCCAGTACACCAAAGGTTAGGTCAAGATAAACAACATGACAATAGGCAAGGTAAGGTTGGTAGGCTAAACAAATATGGATAACCGCATCGCAAGGTATAGTGAGTACAGTGGTTCAAAGGTCATTAACAATGTTCTGGGTCTAGGCATATAGGTCATGGCACAGGAGGTCTTGTGTGTGTAAAAAGAAGGTCTGGCGTAGGTAAGGCCATGGGAGGGGTAGAAATATGCCCCAACTGATGGTGAGGTGGGGTGATAAATGATGAGGTCAGGAGGAGGAGGTGGAGGGTCAGGGTCAACAACATGTTAGGTGAAAAAGTTTGCGGGAAAGTAGATAAGGTGTAATGGGTTGCCATGGGGCCAAAATAGGTAACCGACACTGGTCATGCTTAACTGATGACAGTCTAGGGAAACTAGCCATGGTTTGCTAGGGCAGAAGACCGATGTTGGTCTAGGTACAACTGACGTTGGTCAGGTCAGAGCGTGGTTCAAAAAAGGAAATTTCTACCTTTTACAAAATCATTTATAATTTTCCAAATAGGAGATAATGACAGAGGAGATAGGAAAAGGTGGAAAGTGACAGAGCGAATGGAGAGCTGAGTTGGTGAGCCTCGTAGTAGGTGATCGACATGTGATAGGTGGGTCCACTAGATCTGTTTCATCAATTTGGTTGGTTGGAGGTGAGGAGGTTGGTTGGTGATGAGCAAGGTAGGAGAGGGATTGGGGGAACCACTGGTGTAGCATCCTGACGTGCCACCACAGAGACAGTAGTGGAATGAGGTATGATTCAATTCCATTCCTAGTTTGGTAGGTAGATTTGCGTAGAGAAATCAGGTTAGGGGAAAATAGGTTTTTGGGGGGAAAAGGTACATTTGAATTTGGGATGAAAAATGGGTAAAATAGGAAGGGAGAAGAGAATATTTAGGTGAATGATGGGTGGGGATGAATTCAAGGAGGATTTGGGTAGGCAAGGATAGGTCAGGAGGCTAAAATGGTGTGTTTGTGGGGAAATAGGGCAGGGTGTCACAGATTTTGTTACCGCGAAAATGATCAACATTGGTCAAGGGTTGGACGACGTCGATTGGTGTGAGTAGAAAATGGTCACATATGAGGTGACCGATGTCAGTTGTATTAGACCATGGTTGGTATCACCTAAACCGGTGTCATTCATTATTTGGACAAAACTGGGAAAAAAGGAGGTAGGGTGGGTGGGTGAGATAGGTAATGGTATAAGAAAATGTTGTAGATAGAAAAAATAGTATGGGTGAGAGGTTTAAATAGGTATGATGGAACGATGATTGGTTAGGGTTGGAGTGGGTAGATAGGAAATGTGATAAGAAGGTAAGTTGTGAGGGGAAAAGAGGTAGGGTAATAGGTATATGTGAGGTGTAAAGGGTGATTGCGAGTATGGGCAAGGTGTATTAATGTGATGGTTTGTTGGATATAGGTGAGAGATCAATTATAGATGTGAGATAGGGTACCGCCATTTCTCGTGGAGGTATGAGGAAGTGCGATAGTCAATGATTGGTGCCATGTTGTAAAGGTTGGCCTGATTGGGGTCATACGCTACCGACACGTAGTTCGGGAGCTGAGTTTGATGTTATCCCTCATCGACAGATGGGATTCGGTGACTAATACATTCCATATGGAAACAAGTGAGATCATAGCCACCTTGGAGGATTTGTACATGATCCTGTGGTTATTGATAGTGGGGACACAGGTGTATTCAATCTTCTCAGAGGCATTTGAGGAGTTGATGTTGACCATGTTTGGCGAGGGGCTGGTGGAGTTAAGGTTCCATAGCGATAGTATGAGCTACAGAGATATGTACCGGGCCCATACGGAGGAGATGATGCTAGTGGTGTTGCTAATGGAGGCAGTATGATGTTTTACACTACTAGATGTAGAGGGTGGGAGATTCCCACAATCATTGATGGGGGTTTTACATGATATGGTGGAGGACATAACCCATTTTTCATGGGCACCCGTATTCTTGGTACAGTTATACAGAGAGCTATGGGCTTATGGGTGGCTACAAAGGTTTAGCCTATGTTGTACTTTCCTACTTCATTTCTGGGCATATGAGCACATTGTGTGTGTGTGCATCCCATTGGTATGCCTCGGGCTAATGCATTTGAGTCAGGTTTTGTTCAAGTAGGATTCATACAATGGGTGCCTATGATTGGGGAGCATCGAGATGCTATACCTACACATGATGTAGCTTATTACAGGCATTTGCTAGAGGGGTTGTCCAATGTGGACATAATTTGAAGGCCATATGTGGGTTTACCATTATATGGGTGGATGGTTGAGGAGCTACAGGAGATGTAGCTACTCCAATGGATAAAGGGGTGATGTGTAGGAGAGCATGAGATGATACCCATAGATAGGGTCATACAGTAGTTTGGGCTACTTCAAGAGATACCCCCACCCTTCCCATATTATAGGAGGGATGACGTGGAGAGGCCTCTACGTATACCATAGCCAATGGTGCAAACAGGGAAGGAGGAGCAGGTGATAGACTGGTGGATTGATGATACCAAGGTTACTGATGGATACAGACAGTGGTGGGCTACACATTTACGAGCATTACCACTGAGGCCAGGGTAGCCAGATTTAACCACCATCACAGTGCAGAGGGATGCCCTATAAGGGTAGGTGGCTACCTTGATTACATAGTTATAGATAGTGTAGGGGAAATTAATAGTTTCAGAAGCACATGTTGCCACTTTGCAGGAACAGGTGGCCACTGTACAGGTCCAAGTAGCGCAGGGACATACACCAACATAGGGCAGAGAAGGGGATGGGGTACAGGTGGCTGCCATACAGGTGTAAGTTATAGGTTTGTAGGGCTAGTTTGCCACTGCACAGGTGCAATTTTTGGCCCTTCAAGCCCAGATATAGGCAGGGGCGGGATAGGGTCCCTCAGAACAGGTACAGGAATAGGGACAAGTCCCTCTTTATAGGTACCATTAGGACAGGGTCCCGAGGGAAAGGTATGGGGGACGAGACCAATGGAACCTCTACAAATAGTACCTATGGCCAGGTTCAGGTATGCCCTAGGAGAGGCATGGTATTATCAAGATCACTTTATCATTGCTAGGATAAATGTCCCATCCTATGCAAAGTATAGAGCACAATAGGCCTCGAGTGAGAGGACCAGGTCTCGTACCCACAATTTGGAGAGCATAGGGGGTGACGAACCCCAATACAGGGTTAGGGCGAGGCCACTAGTGTAAAGATGCCAACTCTAAGTGTGGTACCATCCGAGGGTAGACTAAGGCCCATGGTGGGTGGTGAGATGTTAGCTAGATGTCATACGGGGGCAGAGGAAGAGGAGGAGACAATTGAGATAGATATGGATGATATCCAGTTAGGGGATACCTGATAACCATACATCCCTGCATTCTATATAGTTGTTTATTTTTGATATCTACTGGCCTGTATACTGAAGAGAGTGAGGATGTATACGAGATTTTTTTATTATTTTCTATCATATACCGACATGCATGCCAAAGACTGTAAGGTTGTCTATGAGAGGTTGTTTAAGATACTTGTAATTATTTATATCCATGGACACATGTATGCATACACAAACTTTCTGATTTATATTTGATGGTATTTATAGCATGGATGGGGTTATTGATTTTAATTTCTGTTATTATGTGTGTATGTGATAGAAACTAGGTGGATTAGGCATGATGGAGTCAGGTCAGTTTAGGCATGATTGATTCAGGTTGGTTTAGGCATGATTGAGTCAGGTTGGTTTAGGTATGATTGAGTCAGGTTGATTTAGGCATGGTGGAGTTAGGTCGGTATAGGCATGATGGACTTAAGTTAATTTAGGCATGATTGAGTCAGGTTGGTGTAGGCATGATTGAGTCAAGTCATAGGCATGAGTGAGTTAGGTTGGTTAGGCATGATCGAGTTAGGTTGGTTAGGCATGGTTGAGTCAGGTTTTATGGTTGATTGAATTTCTAATTCATTAATTTGTGTAATTAATGATGGTATGGATCATGTTAAGATGATTTGTAAGAAAATGTATGATTATGGTAAAGAAATGGTAGACGTGATGAAATGAATGTATGTGTTATGATGGTAAAAATGTTTAACAATTATTTCTTGTTTGGTTTAATTTCCAGTTATTGATATATAATGGAAACTAACTAGGGTAGAATGTAAATAAGAAATTGAAAGGGGTTTTTGGTTAGGGTAAAGACTGGCCAAGCTAACCTCTAAGGGCCCCATGCCCTCAAAATACTGCCTACATAGTCTTTTTGAAAAGGGACCTCAGGACGATGTAGTTCTCCCATAAGCTAGGGAAGATTATGATAAAATAGAGGAATGGGTTGGTAGGTGTTAGGCTTGGGTAAATTTAGGTCATAAGCATGATTGAGTTTAGGTCATAGGCATGGTGGAGTGGTTTGTAAATATAGGTGTCGATGATCTGGTCATGTATAGGATAATCAATAAGTAATGAGGAAGATGAATGGTAAGAGGGGGTAAAAGAGCCACTTAATTGATAAGAACCATGATGAGTTGACCATACCTAAGAGGGGCTCATGAACCTAAGACCCTAAAGGTGTTGCATAACTAACCATTCTAAGGGTGAAGAAAATCACATAATCACGAAAATTTTGTGGTTGTAGCAAGTCCCTTGAGTAAAGAGGAAATTAGGCTAAAAAGGAAGGGAGGTGAGAATGGGTGGTTTAGCGTAACTTAGTGTATGACAACGTGTTTTCAGAACAAGAAACCTAGGATCAAAAATAGGCAAGTCCATGATGAAATTTTCATGTTTTTCTTGATTTGTTTGTTTTTAATAGACTGATCGATGCAGGAAGCTTTCGGATATATATATATATATATATATATATATATTGAAATGAATTTATATAGTTGTTCTTCAAGGGAATAGTCTATTTATAGCGGTGGAAATAGAGTGAAGAGATGTCCCTTTTGAGGGACTCATCTTTTGCTAGAATTTTTACTCAAAGAGTTGCATCCCTTTTTGTTTTTGGACGTTTAAGTCATGGACAAGACTATAGAGGAAGATTATGTTCTTGTTTAGAAGCCAAGACCGTAACATATAGAGATTAACTATGAAAGAGGCAGTTTTGAGTGATGATCGACCATGGGATTCCATCTTTGAAGAAGACAAAAAAGTATCCATGAGAATAATGCTATACGTAGAGCCATGGTAATCATATTGTAGATAAGGCTGAAAGGTGACAGGTAATCACATGATTCTTGTTGAGTCATGGATCCTCAAAAAGGGTAATATGGAATTTGAACAATGCTTAAGGGACGAGCAATCAACTAACAGAAAGTGGTATAGAATAGGACGTCAGTAATAAAATGGTTGAATATGTAAGGAATTAAGGGGCTCGGGTTCAGGTTTACCTTTGAGTGAAAAAAAATGATAAACACCTGATCCATAGGCATGGGTAACGATATAGAGTCCGAGCCAATTAGGAGCAAATTTACCTCATTTATTTTTATCCTATTTGGTTACATGTTGATTTTCCTTTAGGAAGAGGTCACCAACCTAAAAGGTTCATTCATGAACATGTTTGTCATTGGCACATTTGATACGTTTTTGGTAGATTTGGAGATGGTCAAGAGCATTGAGATGAAATTCATCTAATAACTCAAGTTACAGAAAATAATCTTTGCAAAAGTCATCATCGTTGAGCATGTATTGTAGTGAGATGTAGAGATATGGAATCTAGACTTCGAGAGGTAAGACAACCTCGGTACCATAGACCAGTGAAAAATGTGTGGCAACAATCGAAGTAAGAATACTACTACGATAAGCCCACAAGACAAAATGAATGTGTGTATGCCAATCCTTTCTAGTATCGTTGACTACTTTCATAAGAATTTTGTTCAAGGTTTTATTAGTTGATTTGGCTTGACCATTGGTTTGTGGGTAATAAGGTGATGAGAAATTAAGTTGGATGCCAAAAGCATCGCATATTTTGCGTAGGGTTGGCTAATAATAGCATAGGCGAAGAATGCATTTTTTGATAGCTAAACCACTAAAGTGACCTCCACAAATTCCATTGTGGACTTATTTAATGGTGTAGGGAATTTCATAACTTGTAAGGCATCATAAGAGAATGTCATCGAAGCTGCATTTGTAAAGAGGACCACCTATGATTACATAATGGGAGACACTTTTAAGAAAGACACATTGTCCATTATGAGTGAGATCAGTGGGTAAAATAGAAAGGGAAAGATAGTCTGCCTATTGTTTATACCAAAGGTCACGTGGGTCAGGGGAAATGGTTCTGATGGAGTAGAACTCATGAGGTAATTAAGAGGGTGATTGTATCCTTTCTATTGTGACAAAGATTGTAGAGTTAGCGGGTGAAGTGGGTATTTGAGAAGCCAAGAAGACCATGGTATCCAGAAATTTATTGGTAGATCGTGGGGTGGTTTGAAGTGTGTAACGGTCAACGGTGGTCAAAATTATGTTGACATGATGCTTATACTTTTGAAGTATCTCATTACGAAACTAGTATATACCATTGACTTGGTTTATGACCAGCTGTGAATCACCAAAGATGTTGATTGACTTAACATCTAAGGCATAAGCAGCCTAGAGACCCAATACGAGTGCTTCATATTCAAAAATATTGTTTGTACAATCAAACTTGAGTTTGAAAGACAAAGGCATAGGTTCACCCTCAAAAGGAATGAGGATAACACCAGTCCTTCCCCCACGTTGACACTTGGAGCCATCAAAGAAGAGTGTCATTTGGTAAACAGGTTCGTCTAGGGAGAGGGTAGCTATAGACTTGTCTGGGAAATCAAAGTTAGATGGTTGATTCCTAGAAAAGGTGCGTTGGCCAATTAGTCAGCGAGAGCCTAGCCTTTGATTGAATTTTGATGAATGAATTTAAGGTCGAGGTCGGAGAGAAACATAAGCCATTGTGCGACACGTTGATGGTGATAGGGTTTGGCGTACATATAGTGTAGTGGGTCATTATTAGTAATGACAAAGGTTTTGTGGTTGAGTACGTAATGGAGGAGTTTGGTGGTGATGAATAATAAGGATAAGCAGATTTTTTTGGCATGGGTATATCTAGTTTCATATTCCATAAGGGTATGACTTATGTAATAAATTGCTTACTCTCAGTGTTGGTCATCACAATGAGCAAGCATGACACCTATAGAATGGTCAGTGGCAGAAATATATAGGTAAAAGGGCTGGTCATCCTGAGGAGGAATAAGCACTGGTGGTTGAAGGAGGTATTGTTTTAAGGCCTTAAAATTCATCATCCCATTTGAATGAAACATCTTTCTTGAGAAGATGATGAAATGGTTGGCAATGGTTGAAAAGCTGTGAGATAAAATATCAAATAGATTGCAACTTTCCTTGTAGGCTTCGAAGTTGACAGAGATTATTGGGTGGAGGAATTTCTAGAATAGCCTTGAATTTAGTAGGATCGACTTCTATGCCATGCAAAGAAATGATGAAACCTAGGATTTTTCCAAAAATTACTACAAAGACGCACTTCTTTGGTTGAAGATGCACACAATACTTGATGAGACTGTCAAAGATGAATTTAATGATAGGCATGTGTTTAGTTTGATGTTTGGATTTGGTAAGTAGATCATCTATGTAATATTCCAATATGCAATGCATGATGTCATGGAAGATGTAAGTCATGGCTTGCTGATATGTAGCACAAGCATTTTTGAGGCAAAAATGCATGACTCGATAGCAGAAAGTCCCCCAAGGGGTGGTGAAGGAAGTCTTGTGTTGATCCTCTGGAGATAGTAATATTTTATTGTAGCCCAAGAAATTGTCCATGAGCGAGAACATTTAATGGCCAATGGTGAGATCAACTAGTTGGTTAATGCCTGGTTTGAGGAAATCATCTTTGGGATAAGCTAGGTTGAGGTCATAGAAGTTTGTGCAAATGTAGAGTCCCCCTATCACCTTTGTGACAGGAACGATGTTAGAAATCCACCGGGGATAGGCAATGGGTAAGATAAAGGAAACTAAGACAAGGTGCTGAAGCTCCTCTTTGACCAGAAGAGCAATGTGAGGATGCATTTTCCACAGCTTTTTTTTGATGGGTTTGGCATTAAGAATGGTGACGATATTGTGGACCATGATTTTTGGGTCAATACCGGGTATATCGGCAATAGGACCAGGAAAACACATCACTATGGTCCCTGTGTGCATGTATACTTTGCTTAATGCTAAATCAAATGAAGCAAGAACTACCACCTAAAATAGTTCTACAATTTAGCTAAAACAAAGCATAAACACCATCATGATAAGAATTAAACAAGGGTTAGATGCTAGCATTCATCAATACAAACTTTGAAACTAACAATGCTAAATATCTAAACTCCTCTATTCTCTAACAACAAATAAATGAATGGACCTAAGTAAGCTCCATGGCTATCAAAATAGTTGTCCTTAATGCTCCAAGAACCTAGGAATGGGGGCTAATCAAAGTTGGGCTACAAGACCCTTTTGACACCTCCCATATGACCCAAGCACTTTAAGAAAGAGGCTTAACTCTTCAAGATGATGAACTCTCAAAAGGGCAAGGTGCAAGCTCTTAGTCTCTTTGCTATATGCTTTGCATTTGCTCTCTTAGAAAGTTTAGGTGTAAGTAAAAAGGTAGGTGGAGGGCTCTTTATATAGCCCAAAGGATAAAGGATTCAACACATTCTCATGAATGTGGGATAACGGTAAAACATGATTAGGAATGGATAAGGTTGCCTTATTAAAGGTAACCTTACTTTAGAAGGGTTTAATACATGTTTAGCAAGTCATGGAGTTGGGGGTATTTTAATTAATCAAAGGTGATTAATTAATAGGTAGGTGTAAGCTTATAGAAGCCAATTAGAAGAATATTAGTGCGATTTAGGCTATTAAAAGGGGATTAAATCAATTAAATATTGATTTATTGGTTAAATGGAAGGGAAAGCTAATTAATTAATAATAATTAATTAGTCTAGGTAGAAGGGGTGATTTATTAATGGAAGGTCGTTAATTAGGGTATTTGTTGGATAGGCAACTTAATTAATTAGCTTAGTGTAATTAATTAATGATGATATGAGGGAAAATGAGTGCCTTTGACGATATGTCGTTGATTTGCGAGAAAGGGGATAATTAGCACAATTTAAGTATTTAAATTGCTTGGGCGTAATTATAGGTGTCTACATTTGCCCCTCTTTGGGGTGGCATAACTGATGCCACTTCAAAGATAGTAGACAAAAGAGATTTTGAAGAGATGGAAGAAAAATTAGTAGGAGGGAGAGATGCCCCCTCGAGTGTCGATGGGGTGATAGAAGAACTCGATCGACGATCGAAAAAGGTGAGAAGTAGGCAGAAGAATGGGGACGAGGCAGGGATGCCCCAAGGAGAGGGAGAATTAGGGGTGAAAGGGAAGTGGTGCAGAAGAAATATGGATGAGGGGAGAGAAGAGCTTAACCTCTAGCCGCTTATTTGTTTGGAACAAATTTGATGTCATCATATTGCCATAGGAACTACATCATCGGTCCTTATGAAAAATATAAGCATACGACAAAGGTAGAATGACATGAAAAGCCATACTACGAACAATTATCCATTGCTAAAAGTACCAACTCCACGCAACATACAATAATGCAATGCAATACGAGAAGGAAACAAGCTCATATAACAGGGAAAACAAGTACGAACACACATATCTAACCCAACAACAGTCAAGACATTTGTACAAATGTTTTGTTATCAGTGCTGAAGAGACCCACAAGTTCGTGATTGACGACAAGGGTTAAAAATGATGCCCCAAGCAAGGATACATGCAAGGGGAAATGAAAATGGACACGGGGTCCATGAAAAGCATTTGTGCGCAACGAAACAACACCAGGAAACCAAAAGTGCCCCAGAGTACAGACGAAGCAAGCAGCTAGCTTTTGTGAATGGTTGTGAATCCAGTGATCCGCGAGTCGTATTAATCGGGGAAGATGTGAGACAAACCAACAGGATATGGAGAAAATACCATGCGCAAGACACAAGTTTTATCCATAAGAAGCAAGTTACCATTTTGTAGGGTGTTTTTACTTTTTAGGAATTTTTTGAAAAATTTTGCCTTGTTTTTGGATTGTTTTGATATATATATATATATATATATATATATTGTTTTTTTTGTTTTTCTCGAAATAATGTTCTATTGTTTTTGTGTTGTCTGAAACAATTTTCTATTGTTTTTGTGTTTTGTGAAACAATTTTCTATTGTTTTTTGTGTTTTGTGAAACAATTTTCTATTGTTTTTTGTGTTTTTGGAAACAATTTTCTATTGTTTTTGTGTTTTTCTGAAACAATTTTCTATTGTTTTTTGTGTTTGGTGAAACAATTTTCTATTGTTTTTATGTTTTCTCAAAACAATGTTCTATTGTTTTTGTGCTTTGTGAAACAATTTTCTATTGTTTTTTGTGTTTTGTGAAACAATTTTCTATTGTTTTTGTGTTTTTAACAGTTTTCCAAAGCTATGTGCAGGTAACCAAGAAAGCATGGATGCCCCCAGCGTTAGGTGGGGAATATACAAGGGCAGAAGCCACGCGCTTATGAACAAGAAGGTGAAGTCGTTGAGTTGCCCCCAGCGTAAGATGGGAAATAACGAAAGACAACGTCCCTTACAGACGAATAGAAGAAGGCAAAGCCGGATCAAGGCTGGACTAGATGGTGTGCACAAGGAAACTCGAAGGTAAAACCAGGTCCAGGACAAAGACAACTACCCTTCTAATATAGAATTCTTGTGAACAACGAATCCTCTCGAGGCGCCGGAAACTGGTTTTCACCCAAGGACTTGTCCAAAGTGCCACAATTGCATGGTTTTCACTAGTGGACGACCTGTTTTCTCTTTTTCTTTTTCTTTTTTGTTTTTTTTTTTTTGATGTTTTTTTTTTTTGTGATTTTTATGATTTTCTTGTGCCATGTTTAGGCATAAAACCTCTTAAGATGCATGGCATTCATGGGCTCCCGGAGCTCATCACCATTGGGGTGAGCTAACTTGTATGCCCCTGTGCCATACTTGGCAACTATGACATAGGGTCCTAACCAGTGTGGTTCGAACTTCCCTTTCTTTTCTTGCTCTGCTCTGGTGTTGAACTGGTTCTCCTTCATAACTAAATCACCCACCTCAAACTGGTGAGGGATGATTCTCTTGTTGTAGTTGTGGGAGATTCTGTGTTGATATACTTTCAGGTGATTAAGAGCGCAAATGCGCCTCTCATCCAGGAGCTCTAACTCAGCCAATCTTGCCACTCGGTAATCTTCATCCTTATCCAAATAGTCCCGAAGAGAAATTCGCAGGGATGGGAGTTCAATCTCTAAAGGGATGATAGATTCTGTCCTGAACACGAGGGGAATATGGCATCGCACCCGTAGGAGTGCGAATTGATGTTCGGTAGGCCCCAGAGGGCTGGGTGGATTTGTAGGTGCCAGTTTTGACCAGTTTTGCTAACCATCTTCTCCATTATCCTTACCAAAGTCTTGTTTGTTGCCTCAGCTTGTCCATTACCCTGAGGGTAATATGGCGTGGACCATTTCAATCTGATTTGGAACAGTTGGCAAAGACCTTTCACAGTTTTATTTTTAAATGACTTCCCATTATCTGTGACAATGGCTGCAGGGATACCATATCGGCAAATAATGTGATTCATGATGAATTTAGAAATTTTTGCTCCTATGACATAGGTTAAAGGGACAACCTCCACCCATTTTATAAAGTATTCTGTAGCTGTGATGATATGTGTATGACCATCAGATGAGGTAGGAGTAAGCTTCCCTATTAGATCAAGTCCCCACTTGGAGAATGGCCACGGGGTAGTGATTGGTTGCAATGGTTGCGATGGAGCATGGATGAAATTTCCATACTTTTGGCATAGCACACATTTTATAACATAATTACAACAATCAGTTTCCATGGTGGGCCAATAGTAACCTACTCTTAACAGTTTCTTAGCCAAGACCATTCTGTTTGTATGTGCTCCGCATACTCCTTCGTGTACTTCTTTAATTGCCTAGATTGACTCCGACACATCCAGACAACATAACGGATTCCCATCGTAGCCACGACGATAAAGTGTACCTCATAACAGGGTGTAACAGGCTATCTGGCAAATTAGGCTCTGCTTTTCAGAGCGGGAGATTTCGGGAGGGAATGTACTATCCTTAAGATAGGTGAAAATGGGTTCATACCATGGTGAATGGGGACCAACAACCTCACAAGCCAAGCAAGATTCTGGCATGTCATACGCGGACTGGCGTAGATTTTCTACGAAGAATAGCATATCATTGTTCCTTGGTGGAATACGAAGCATAGATCCCACCGTTTCCATAGTATCTGCCGATCTATTCTGCGCTCTTGGGATTTGCTCAAAGGTAATGCACACAAAATACTCCTTCAGAGTTTCCACCAACTTCTTATAAGGTATGAGATTGTCATCCTTAACTTTATACTCATCACTAACCTGTTTGATGATTAGCTGTGAATCACCTACAACCTTCACATGTTGAATATTCCACTTGATGGCTAGCTTCATCCCTGTAATGAGTGCTTCATATTCCGTAATGTTGTTCGTGCAAGGGAAGGCTAGGCGGAAAGCCTATGGTATAGGTTCACCTGAAGGAGTAATAAGGACCACTCCTGCACCTGAACCATGAAACGTAAAAGATCCATCAAAATGTATCTGCCATACGACAGATTCTTCAATGTAGAGTAAAGATGGATCTGGAAGATCTAGACTCAAAGGTTCTGTGCTTTGCAAAGGTGCTTCTGCTAGCTGGTCAGCAAGTACTTGTCCTTTAATTTATTTTTGATGGACAAATTCTATATCAAACTCACTGAGTAGAATGATCCAATTAGCCATTCTACCTGTGAGGGCGGGTATGGACAACAAATACTTGAGGTGGGTCGACCTTGGATATGAGCTTGGTCTTAGTATTTAGCAAGTAATGGCAAAGTTTCTGAAAGGTAAAAAACAACAACCAAGCAAGCCTTCTCAATCTGAGGATAATTACGTTCATAGGCAATGAGGGTGCGACTCAGATAGTACACTACTTTCTCTTTATGGCTAAGGTCATATTGGGCGAGCAGTGCACCAATAGCATATTGTGTAGTGGAAATATAGAGAAAAAGTGGTTCTCCCGGAGTGGGAGGCATGAGGACAGGTGGATTAGCCAGGTACTGTTTAAGCAAAACAAAGGCTTGTTGTTGCTCAGGTCCCCAGATGAAAGTGATGTCCTTCTTAAGAAAATGAGTGAATGAGTGACATTTATCTGCAAGCTGGGAGATAAAGTGGCGAATGGCTTGAATTTTCCCTTGCAAGCTACGCAGTTGCTTGATATTCTCAAGTGGAGGCATTTCTGTGATGGCAGATACTTTAGCAAGGTCTACCTCAATACCTCGTCTTGACACGATGAAGCCTAATAGTTTCCCAGATAGCACACCAAAGACACACTTCTTTGGATTTAGCCTGACTTTGTATTCACGTAGGCGTTCAAAGATACACCGCAAAATGATAGGATGTTCCTCTCTTGTTTTGGACTTTCCCAGGATGTCGTCTACATAGTCTTCCATGATGTCATGAATCATATCGTGAAATATTACTATCATGGCGTGCTGATAAGTTGCTCCCGCATTCTTAAGGCCGAATGGCATCACCTGATAACAGAAGGTGCCCCAAGGAGTTGTGAAAGCTATTTTGTGTTGGTCATCCTCAGCGATCTTAATTTGATTATAACCCGAAAAGCCATCCATAAGTGATAGCATTTCATACCCTGCGGTTGAGTAAACAATCATGTCAATGTTGGGCAATGGAAAGTCATCTTTAGGGAAAGCTTTATTGATGTCCCTAAAATCTGTGCAAATTCGGATACCAATAGGTTTCTTCTGGACAGGAACAATGTTCGATATCCATTCAGAATAATCAATTGGCCTGATGAATCCTGCTGCAAGCAACCTTTCCAACTCTTCTTTAACTAACAAGGCCACTCTTGGGTGCATCTTTCGAAGATTCTGTTTGATAGGCTTAGCGTCTGCATGCACAACCAAGTTATGCATGACCAAAGTTGGATCCAAGCTGGGCATGTCTTTGTAAGACCATGCGAACACATCAATAAACTCTCGTAGTAGCATAGTGAACGTCTTTTGTTCTCTGGCTGAGAGTGATGCTCCCAATTTTACTATCTTGGGATCTTCTTCAGTACCAATATTGACATCAATGGTTTCTTCAACTAACAATTTTGATAAATCCTCCATACGCGTGGGATCGGGAGGTAGGTTGAGATCTTCATCCAAGGATGTCTCTACGAGATTTTCATCCCTGGCATGGTCACTTTGTTTGTCCTTTGATTTTCTTATTTATTTGTCAGCCAATGCCTCAAAGAGGTTTTCACTGTGTGACTTGGACTTTGATTTTTGCCGAGGCTTTTCTTTAGAACTCTTTCCCTCGCTTTTCTTTAAATTTTGCTGACCACGAAGTTCAGCCTCCTCGCCGAAGTAGGCACAGGTGTCTAAGTCGATAAAGAAACCCTTCTTGTGATCTCTAATGAGAATTGTATCCCTTATGCCCATGAACTCTGCAATAGCCTTGTCATTCTCGAATAAATCTAGTGGCACGTGACGTTGTTGGTCCCATTCAACAAGGGAGGGGTATACAAGGTCAAGGGTTGGTTCATTGGGGGTGATGGTTAGGACAACATTATTCATGAAAAGGTTCGTGGAGGCCAGATCCTCATATTGGCTACAACAGGAATCTGTATCGCTGTCTAGATAATCATAGCCATCCTCATGCTCAGAACAAGTCGCATCTTGATCATTGGGGTGTGCTCCATAAGGGCAAATCCCAATGCCATATCTTTCTATTTTGAAATGTGGAAGAGGGACTGGTTCTCTTTGTCCTTGTTCATTCCTCCCACATCCTAGGCCTTTGTAGCCCATGGAGTACATCATTCTGCTAGATTTTTCATATACTGGGGTTTGATAACAAGATGGCTGAGTGTCCTCAGGGACCCAAGTAGTAGGTGGTTCAAGTAATTTTTCCTCAGCTAACAAGCCTCTAGGTAGGAACGACCCAATAGTATGTTCCTCTCTAGGTCTCCTGAAGCGGTAGTTGGGTCGACCTCTAGTCTTGGGCGACAAGGAGAGGTCAGAAACCAAGAGCACTTGTTGTACATTATACTCCCCACAGCCATATTCCAGAATTTTCATCTCCCATGAATTAAATGGAGATGTTGAAGTAGATGCCCCATGAGTGCAAGAACTAAGAGAATTTGAATCTACTCGAGATTCCATGGCCTCAGAATGAAGAGGGACAGCTATATTTGTGGAGGGACATGCGTATGTACCCTTTTGTGCAAAGCTATTAAGAGATCTACAATGAGAAAAGGGCTCTGAGTCTCCTGGTATTGTTACTGTATGTCCCTCATGCTTCAGCTTGATGCATTGACGAAATGTTGATGGCACTGCTTGCATGGCATGGATCCATGGTCGGCCTAGAAGCATATTATATGGAAGTTCCAAGTCTAAGACGTGAAACGTTGTCTGATGGCAAGTGGGGCCCACCTCTATTGGTAGCATAATGGTGCCTGCTGACTCTCTTTTCGCGTTGTCGTATGTGGTGATAGTGATGATATGGGACTCAAGATCTTCTTCCGTATGTCCCAATTGTTTGACTAATTTAAGCGTGCAGATGTTCAATCCAGATCCGTTATCCACAAGCACCCGTTTGATTTTCCTGCGGGTAACAACTACCTCAATGTATAAGGGAAGATGATGTGTAGGATTCTCGGTAGGGACCTCCCTATGGTTGAAAGTGAGATGCTCACTGGGTGCAATATTTGCCACCTCGGCTTGAAGGTATGCAGAATCGACTTCTAAAGGCACTCCCCAACCCCTGAAGAGTTTGATACAAAATGTCCTTATGCACATTGGATATCTGAGAAGATCTAAGATTGAGATCTTAGCAGGTGTCTTCTCAAGTTGTTCTAAAAGGTTATATTTACCAGTTTGCGGGGTCAACAGAGAGGGTTCTGGAATCACGAGGTGGGCCACGCCTTGTTACCCGCAGCGCAGTCCTTTCCCTTGATTCCGGATGTATTGACACGGTCAGTAGGGGAGCAAATATATCTGATAAGTGAATCGTAATATTGTTAATCTCTCTTAAGTTATACAAGTAATTCGTGGCTTTATAGGTTTGGATGACTCCCCCCGATCCGTTTTGCCTTTTACCGACTTATCATGCTTGGGAATGGTTCCTTTATAAATCCCCATTTTCTCGTGGAGGTGTTTTCATGTGCTAGGGTTATCCACCTCTATCTTCCCTGTCAATTGAGGTCTTGAATATAGTGGCGAAGTGGCAAACATTTGTCTGTTTTATGACTTTAACGCGATGATTTCACAGTATTCATGCCTCCTATACCATGAAGTTTAGGATGTTGTCATCAAATGGTTTTGCATTGTAGGATAGGTCATCATGTGGCCGCATACCAAACTTTTTAGTTATGACATACAATGGTTCATTTGAGGGAGTGAATTTCGTCACTTTGGTGGTGGTGAATTGGGCCCTTTGCGTCAGTTTAAAGGTTGACTGGTTTGGGACCGTTTGAACACGTTTTGGAATCAGTGATTCCGTCTTCCACCATGTTTTTGTTTTTGTTAAAGATCTTCAGCTTTTCAACGGGTTTGACACTTGGTTGTCTTTTAGATTGGGTTTTGAGGGTTGCCTTTGGCAATGAGAGCCTTTTCTATTTGAAGTCCCTTTCTCGATAAACCTCCTCAAAGGTGCGGACCACAATGCATTTGAGGTGGAAAGCCTATATTCTGGCTAGTTGAGATTAGGGACAAAAAAATACTGAACTAGCTGATTCTCAGGGAAAGTGCCTAAGGAAGCGACTAGCTTTATCCCTCTCCATCATTGAGGAAGCGCAGCGAAGGTCTCATTTGGGCGTTGTTTTGTGCCGCACAAGTCTGGCCATGGTTGAATCACTCTACTTATTGGTATATGAGGAAACATGACAACACGAATTTTTTCGCCAATTCTGGCAGGTGAAAATTGATCCTGCGTGGCAAAGCACGGGGGGGTAGGGGCGGGGGGGTAAAAGAACCATTTCTAATGCTTGACACTCCGAGACTCTTTAGCGAAAAAGTCTTAATGAGGTAATTATCACTATTAAGACACCTCTTGACATTGCCATGTAGAAATCTTTAACATGATCCCTTGGGTCTCCTTTCCTTGTTATTTGGTCAAACTTTGACATATCAAAAATTTCTTGGAATGGGTTGAAGTGCATTGTCTTGTCAAAGGATAGGGGCATAGTTCTTCTATTGGTATTTCCTAATTACTCCCCTATATTGCTTTCTTGTATTGCTCGACAAGCATTGCTATCATAGATTGTACTTCTTGTGTGAGAAATTGTCTCTAGTGGGAGAAGTGGGTACATGTAGCACGATGGTACCCCATGTCTTCTTCTCCTTGGTTTTCCGATGGATTCATGGATCCTAAGCTTTAGTCCCCCCCTTTGACTTTTGAATTTTTCTTGTTTGTGTCTTTGTACTTGGAAGTACAAAGCTAGTTGTCGCCCCTTTAAGTTACTGAGTTATTGTTGGATTGTGACTTGGTTTGTGTCTTCTTCTTCTAAAGTTTCTCCCTTTGTATTGTGGAGGTTCTTCCCCTGTCTCATGTTCTCTCTTGTTTCTTCGTGGCACGTTGATGAGGGTATTCTATGCCCTACCACTTTATCATTTTCTCGTAGAAGTGGGAAGCATGCCCCCTGTTAAAATCTCTTCCATCTTGATAAGGGGGTGTTCTCTTAGTAGTGTCATTTGTTTTAGTATTGGTTCCTTCTCAATGGGAAATTGGGCCCAATTCCATGACCGTGCAAAACTCTATCTTTGTTTCTAGGATAAACTCACTATTAGAGTGGGGTCAAAATCAAAGTCTGCGTGTGGTGATTCAATTCATTCCACTATGATCAACCATCTCTTTTGTTTCCTTTTCACGAAAATAGTGGTCCGAGATCGTGTCCGATAAATGGTTTGACCCTTGTCCTGTTTATAGGTTTCCAAGCTTGTGCCTTTTGTCCCTCATATGTTTGTTTCTTACCCTAGATGCATCTGGGAGCCATGTTTTCGTGATAAATTTCACTTAGGTAATTGATAGATTTGGATTCAAAATTCAATGTCTAACCCCTAAGTGAAACAACAAGATGTACGTGTTAAGAGTAAATTAACAGTGTGAGAATAAACCAATGTGATAGAGTGATAAAGTCACCAATGAAACAATTATTTTCTGGTACCAAAACCTAATCAAATGAAAATACTTCCTAGACTACGTTTTTCAAGATAATTTGTTGATACCAGATGCATTACAAGATTGTCTCCACTTATGCAAGTTCAAAGAATGAAAACAAGACGTAAGTAAATACATGAAGTTAAATGCTCTTCCAATCAAATATATATGAGAAAGCTCCAAGTCTTGATTAAGACCATATCTCAAAAAGTTGCCAATTACACATTTGTGAATGACACAAACAATATCACTTAAAAAGATATGTAAAACCCTACTTTGCAAGAAAGTGAAGTATGTGATATCAGTGTTATGATATAAACATGCACAAATGGTAGATGCCTAGCACCTTTTGAAATCGAGGTAATAATTAAAAAACTGAAACAAAAAAAGCTCAAAGTATAGCCTAGGAATAGTAATAATGTGTGCAGTGTAACCGAACAATATAGGATTTATGTTCAAGTTTACAAGAAACAAGACGTAAATATTCAAAATGTAATGATACGAGACAAACAAGCTAACTCCTCCTATGGAAGTCCGCAAATGATGAACCCACGCCATAACTACAATGACCGATCTTGACGTGAAGGTATCAAGATCACAATGGCTACCAAATGACGTGAAAAACACCTTCACTCACTTTAGACGTTTAACTTAACCTAGCCGCAAAACATGGATGGCGTAAAACAGACATAAAAGTGAGATAAATAGTCGAATGCAACACAAAAGTTAATCACACATCTTTTGATCAACAAAGTGTTCAAAAGAATATGAAGGAAATAAAATCAAGAAAAAAAAAACGAAAGATGTTAGTCTCACTTCGGCAGAGTTTCACCTCGGCCCTAAGGCAAGTAAAAAAACTAGGAAAAGTAATACGTCACACGTTTCTCAAAAAGAAGTTCAACAACTCAACACTGTTTTAAAATTGGTCAAAGTGGGCTCCTAGCCAAAGTATAATTCTTCCTTACGGGTGGTCCATCTCAGCCCTAGGTGTTACAAATTGGCAACGATGCGAGCGCATTTACCCAAAAAGTCACACTGACTAGTTTTGGAGTATCTCGGTTTACTTTTACCCCCTTCAAGAACAGTAGGCAACTAAGTGCTGTCTTACGTTACAATCACTGGGGTCGCCACAACGGACAACCTGTAACTCTATCTCACAAAAGAATCACTAGTCAAGTAGGTATCCGGAGCACTTCCCGTTTCGTCCACAAAGCGTTCCCTCTTGCGTGACTACTTTGGGCGTTCCTGGAATGACCCCCATTTGTTGTAGCTTTAAGGCGGTTATAGCCAAAGGGGTATGTTTCCAGTTGAGCGGAGAGGGACGTAACCCGTTTTCCGCACAAACCTGCAATACAGTGTTTTGAAATATGTTGTTCTTTTATCTTGTTTAATTAGTTGTGGTTTGCTTGAAACACCTTTTGGCAACCTGTATAACAAACTGTATAGTAGTTTTGCATTTTGTTTTGATTCCTCCTTCTTTGACAAGCGTTTTTTAGGTCCTGCCACTCAAGCGTTAGTAGTTCTCCAAGAAAATCACATTATTTTAAAAGAGGATTAAAGTTTCTTTTGATTCTCAAGCATAATCCAAGGATACAAGAAGAAGATCCATACACAACAAATAATCCAACTAAAAAGTAAAGCAAACCTTTTCCATCAATTGAACCATACAAAATTCTTGATAAATGTTCATTCCTTTAAACCAAAAGTGAAAGATGAAGTTTCCAATTTACCCAAATGTTTTATAAAATGAATTAAATTCTTTGATTCTCAAAGATCACCCTAAGGTGCAAGAGAAGAGCATACACAACTTTATCTCACTATATAGAAATGAAAAACTTCAAATCATAAGGACCATTTGACAAAAAATGTTTTGTAAAAGGTTCATTCCCTTAAGCAAAAAATGAATAATCAAGTTTGGAAGTTTAATGCGATCTCCAATCAAGATATATGATGAGAAAGCTCAAGTCTGATTAAGAACCATATATCAAAAGTGCCAATTACCATTGTGAATGAAAACAAATCACTAAGATATGTTAACCTACTTTGCAGAAAGTGAAGTATTGAATCGAGGTGGTATATATACCTTGCACAAATGGTAGTTGGCTAGCAATTTGAAACGAGGGTAATAATAAACTGAACAAAAAAAAGCTAAAGTATAGCTAGGAAAGTTAAAGAATGTGTGCAAGTGTACCCGTACAATATAGGAGTTATGTCAATTACAAAAAACAAGAGGAATATCATTTGTAATGATATACAAAACAAGCTAACTCCTTAGGAAGTCCGCAATTGATGAACCACGGCCCAACATACCAATGACGATTCTTGACGTGGGTATCAAGATCAACAAGGGCACCAAATTGAAGTGAAAACACCTCCACTCACTTTAGACGTTTAACTAACCTAGCCGCAAAATGGAGGGCTAAACAGAATTAAAAAGTGAGGATAAATAGTCGAATGGCACACCAAGTTAATCACACATCTGGATCACAAAGTGTCAAAAGAATATGAAGGAATAAATCAAGGAAAAAAAAAGAAAGATGTGTTGGTGAGTGTAATTCTTCGGACAGGAGTTCACCTCGCCCTAAGGGCAAGTAAAAACTAGGAGAAAGTAATACGTAACCACGTTCTCAAAAAGAAGGTTCACAACTCAACACTGTTTTAAAATGGTCAAAGTGGGCTCCTAGCCAAGATATCTCCTAGGTGGTCCTCTCACCCTAGGTGTTACAAAAAAGTTGGAAGACGGAGCGCGAGAGATTACCAAAAAGTCACATGACCTTAGTTGGGAGTTATCTCGGCTTACTTTACCCCCTTCAAGAACAGTAGGCAAAAGTGCGTCTACGTTGTAATATCAATGGGGTCGCCACAACGAAAACCTGTAACTCTATCTCACAAAGGAATCATAGTCAAGTAGGTAGGCGGAGCACTTCCCGTTTCGTCAACAGGTTCCCTCTTGCGTGGACTATTTTGGTGGTTCCTTGGAAGACCCCCCATTGTTGTAGCTTAAAGGCGTTATGCCAAAGGGGTTATTTCCAGTTGAGGGAGAGGAGAGGGACGTAACCTTTTCCGAAACCTGCAATAACAGTGTTTTGAATCTGGGTTGTTCTTTTTATCTTGTTTTAATTAGGTGTGTTTGGCTTGAACACCTTTTGGCAACCTGTATAACAACTGTATTAGTAGTTTGATTTTGTTTTGATTCCTCCTTTCTTTTGACAAGCGTTTTTTTTTAGGGTCCGGCCACTCAGCTGTTAAGTAGTCTCCAAGAAAATCACATTATTTAAAAGAGGATTTTTTTAAAAGTTTCTTTTGATTCTCAGATCATCAAGGTTACAAGGAAGATCATAAAAACAAATTTAATCACATAAAAAGTAAAGCAAACCTTTTCCATCAATGAACCATAAAAAAGTCTGATAAGGTTCAGTCCTTTAAACCAAAAGTGAAAGATGAGTTTCCAATTTTACCAATGTTAAACAAGGAAGATTAAGTTGCTTTTGATTCCCAAGTCAACCTAGGTGCAAAGAGAAGAGCATACACAAAACTTATTCTCAACTATATAGAAAGAAAAAAACTTCCAAATCAACCAGGACCATTGAAAAATCGTGTTTTGCTAAAAGGTTCATTCCCTTAAGCAAAATGAATAATCAAGTTTCAAGTTAATCCCAATGTGAATAACGATATAGACTAAAAGTTGTTTTGATTCCAAGATTCACCAAAAGGTGCAAAGGAGAAGAGCAGACACTGCTTGGTCTGAATCGAGAAGCATGGAAACAACATTCATCAAAGATTAGACATGTTGAGAAAATGACCATTTTAAAAAATAGAAAACTGCAAAATTTGGTAAGGCTAATCCTGCATTATTGTTTGTCATTACCAGAGTAACTTAATACCTTTCCAACGCAAAAAATATGGAGTCATTTCGAGGTCGGGAGCAAAAGTTATGGCCTTGGAAGATGGGTTTACGCATATGCTCTTTATGCTCATGGGTTATGCACTTGACATGACTTAAAAAATGTATAAAAAAAAAACGGTCTTAATATGCAAAATGGGCAATTTTTCCAACCAAGATTACAATTTGACAACAACCCATACATTAATATATGACAGAAGAACCTCCAACGCTATCAAACATACACCGACATGCTCAGAATTTAAGATTTCAAGAAATTGACAAAACTAGCAGTAGAATGATGAAAAAAGTAAGCTATAAAATGAAAAGATTAATCTTGAAATTTTCACCAACATTAAAATTTTGACATAAACCCACAACATTCATTGTAAATATAAGGCTCACACTATTCAAACACTAACCTACCTGCTCAAGAATTGAAAATTTTCAAGAAATGACAACACTAGCATGTAAACATGTTGAAAAAGTAAGCTCATAAAAAATGAACAACATGATGAAATCTTGAAATTTTCTCACAAGATTAAAATTTGAAAGAACCCACCACATTAATTTATGTAAAAAGAGAAGATTTCTCAGCCACTATCAAACACTAACCTCCCGCTCCAAGAAGTTAAAAATCTTCAAGAAATTGACAAAAACTAGCATGTTAGATGTTGAAAAAGTAAGCTCTTAAAATGAAAACATGAGAAAATCATGAAAATTTTCCCCTCACATTCCATTTTGATAGCAATTCACCTCCTTCATACCTACAAGAAAGACCCAACACATGCAACTCAACAAAACATGGAAAAAAAACAAGTTAGATCCACATGTGTATAAAAGAGGGTTAGTAACCAAAAATAAAACTAAATCAAAAACTTAAAATAAGGTGCAAAGGACAATGAGTAAGTCCTACGGGAGTGCCAAATGTGGCATGTATAATTTTTCTTAATGCTAATCAATGAAGCAAAAGAACTACCACCTAAAATAGTTACAATTTCGCAAAACAAAGCATAAAAAACCATCTGATAAGAATTAAAAACAAGGGTTAGATGCTTAGCATTCATCAAACAAACTTTGAAACTAAGAAGTTTAATATCGAAATTCCTCTAGTCTCTAACAACAAATAAATGAATGGACCTAAGTAAGCTCCATGGCTATCAAAATAGTTGTCCTTAAGCTCCAAAGAACCTAGGAATGGGGGCTAACCAAGTTGGGCTACAAGAACCCTTTTGACACCTCCCATATGACCAAGCACTTTAGAGAAAGAGGCTAACTCTTCAAAGAGATGAACTCTCAAAGGGCAAGGTTGCAAGCTCTAGTCTCTTGCTATATTGTTTGCATTTGCTCTCTTAGAAAGTTTAGGTGTAAGTAAAAAGGTAGGTGGAGGGCTCTTTATATGCCCAAAGGATAAAGGATTCAAACCCAGTCCTCATGAATGTGGGATAAAGGTAAAACATGATTAGGAATGGAATAAGGGTGCTTTCTTAAAGGTAACCTTACTTTAGAAGGGTTTAATTAAATGTTTAGCAAGTATGGAGTTGGGGTATTTTAATTAATCAAAGGTGATTAATTAAAGGTAGGTGTAAGCTATATAAAGCAATTAGAAGACTATAGTGCTGATTTAGGATATTAAAAGGGGTTAAATCAATTAAATATTGATTTATGGTAAAGGGAAGGAGTAATTAATTAATAATAATTAATAGTCTAGGTGGTAGAAGGGTGATTTATTAATGGAGGTTCGTTAAATTAGGGTATTGTTGGATAGGCAACTTAATTAATTAGTTAGTGTTAATTAATTAATGAGTGATATGAGGAAAATGAGTTCTTTGACGAGTCTCTCGTTGATTTGACGGAAAGGGGATAATAGCACAATTTAAGTATGTTAAATTGCTTGAAGCATAATTATAGGTGGCTACAGTCCAAAAGGAAAGAGTGAAGGCTTATGTTTAGTAGTGTCTAAGGACTGTCTATCTTTAGAATGTGTGGGTCATCCTAAGTGTTAATGTTGATTCGATGGTCGATTCATCAACATGGTTTGTTTCTTAGAAGGTAATAACCAATAGAAGATAAGAATTTCCCCACACCAAGGTAGTGGAGGCTGTATTCATCAATACAGACAAGGATTGACATTGATAGAGGGTTTGTATCATCATTGATCATGTCAAGATACAGGAATGGGCGAGAAGAGGAGCTTTTCACCACAACATTGATTAGGTAAGAGGTTAAGGAAAATGGTGTTTATGATTTTTTTTTAGGAGGGATAGATGCAGGATTATGGACTCCGTGGGTGAAATGGTATGTAGAGAAGGAGGGTGAAGGAAGTTTTTCCATTCTAAGAGGTTTTGGACATGAACCTTCTTGGAAGGTGTGGTGTCAAAAAATAATGCTACTACGGTGATTGGGTTTACAAGAGGTTACAAGAATGCATTATAGGAGGCGGCCTTTGTTCATAAAATCCGCAATCCAAATCATTTCACGCACACAAGTGGAGGAACAGGTGAGTGAGATGGAGATTAGTGCGGGAGTGTAGGTCAGATGAAAATGGTGGGTTGGGGATGGAGGTACGGTTAAGGTGGCCATTTCAATCCCCCATATGTTAAATTTGGTGTATGTGTAAGGTGGGAGGGCCATAAGGAAAAATGTTTTCAATGCAGAGGTCATAACTAGGGTGATTGAGGAAGGTCCCCATACTCTTGCGGGGTGAGGAAGGTACGGGGATGCGATATTTTATAGGTAGTCTCCCTAGAGTGAGGCATGGGAAAACACATTTAAGGGAATTCAATAGTTGTATGTGGGGTTAGCAGGGATAATGATCACTAGAGATGGGGAAAACATGTGAGGGTTAATGGTAGAGGTACAAAAACAATGGGGATAAAAGGTTAATGCAAAGAGGGGTTAGGGGAAATTTAGTGATGGCTTGTAGGTGATGGTGAAGTAGGGATAGTGGTAGATTGCCTTCTTGACGTATAAGCAAATCCATGGGCTAGTATCACATGAGGTCCAATTTTGATAGCAATTCACCTCCTTCATACCTACAAGAAAGACCCAACACATGCAAACTCAACAAAACATGTTAAAAAAAACAAGTTAGATCAACATGTGTAAAAGAGGGTTAGTAACCAAAAATAAAACTTAACTACAAAAACTTAAAATTAAGTGCAAAGGACAATGGAGTAAGTCCTACCGGGCGTGCCAAATGTGTGCATGTATAATTTTCTTAATGCTAAATCAAATGAAGTAAGAACTACCACCTAAAATAGTTCTACAATTTAGCTAAAACAAAGCATAAAAACCATCATGATAAGAATTAAACAAGGGTTAGATGCTAGCATTCATCAATACAAACTTTGAAACTAACAATGTTAAATATCTAAACTCCTCTATTCTCTAACAACAAATAAATGAATGGACCTAAGTAAGCTCCATGGCTATCAAAATAGTTGTCCTTAATGCTCCAAGAACCTAGGAATGGGGGCTAATCAAAGTTGGGCTACAAGACCCTTTTGACACCTCCCATATGACCCAAGCACTTTAAGAAAGAGGCTTAACTCTTCAAGATGATGAACTCTCAAAAGGGCAAGGTGCAAGCTCTTAGTCTCTTTGCTATATGCTTTGCATTTGCTCTCTTAGAAAGTTTAGGTGTAAGTAAAAAGGTAGGTGGAGGGCTCTTTATATAGCCCAAAGGATAAAGGATTCAACACATTCTCATGAATGTGGGATAAAGGTAAAACATGATTAGGAATGGATAAGGTTGCTTTATTAAAGGTAACCTTACTTTAGAAGGGTTTAATACATGTTTAGCAAGTCATGGGAGTTGGGGGTATTTTAATTAATCAAAGGTGATTAATTAATAGGTAGGTGTAAGCTTATAGAAGCCAATTAGAAGAATATTAGTGCGATTTAGGCTATTAAAAGGGGATTAAATCAATTAAATATTGATTTATTGGTTAAATGGAAGGGAAAGCTAATTAATTAATAATAATTAATTAGTCTAGGTAGAAGGGGTGATTTATTAATGGAAGGTTGTTAATTAGGGTATTTGCTGGATAGGAAACTTAATTAATTAGCTTAGTGTAATTAATTAATGATGATATGAGGGAAAATGAGTTCCTTTGACGATATGTCGTTGATTTACGAGAAAGGGGATAATTAGCACAATTTAAGTATTTAAATTGCTTGAGCATAATTATAGGTGTCTACAGTCCCAAAGGAAAGAGGTGAAGGCTTCTTGTTTAGTAGTGTCTAAGGACTGTCCTATCTTTAGAATGTGTGGGTCATCCTAAGTGTTAATGTTGATTTCGATGGTCGATTCATCCAACATGGTTTGTTTCTTAGAAGGTAATAACCAATGAATATAAGAATCTTCCACACCAAGGTAAGTGAGGATGTATTCATCATCCTAACAATGATTGACATTGATAGAGGGTGTATCATCATTGATCATGTCAAGATACAGGAATGGGAGAGAAGAGGGAGCTTCACCACAACATTGATAGGTAAGAGGTTATAGGGAAATGGTGTTTATGATTTTTTTTTAGGAGGAATAGATTCAGGATCTATGGACTCCGTGGGTGAAGATGGTAATGTAGATGAAGGAGGTGAAGAAGGTTTTCCATTCTTAATGAGGTTGACATGAACCTTCTTGGAAGGTGTGGTGTCAAAAATAATGCTACTACGGTGATTGGGTTTACAAGAGGTACAAGAAATGATAGTATGGCGGCCTTGTTCATAAAATCCGAATCCAAATCCTTTCCACGCACACCAGTGGAGGAAAGTGTGAGTGAAGTGGAGATTAGTGAGGGAGTGTAGGTCAGATGAAAATGGTTGGGTTTGGGATGGAGGTACAGGTTTATAGGTGGCCATTTCAATTCCCCCATATGTTAAATTTGTGTGAAGGTGGGGAGGGCCATAAGGAAAAATGTTTTCAATGCAGATGTCATAACTAGGGTGTTGATGCAGGTTCCCATACTCTTGCGGGGTGAGGAAGGTGTCGATATTGTATAGGTAGTATTCCCCTAGAGTGAGGCATTGGAAAACACATTCTAAGGGATCAATAGTTGATATGTGGGTAGCAGGGATAGATGACTCACTAGATGATGGGGAAACATGTGAGTTAATGGTAGAGGCTACAAAAACAATGGGGATAACAAGGTTAGATGCAAAAGAGGTAGTGGGAAATTTAGTGGATTGGCTTGTAGGTGATGGTGAAGTAGGGATAGTGGTAGATGCCTTGACTGGTATAAGCACATCATTGGGCTAGTATAACATGTTACATGTCTTGAAAGGCGACGGGTTGGAAGGGATAGTGTAATTATGTCCCTTGTCTTAAAATTTGAGGCAACGGTGTAAATTCAAAGGGACACAACCCATGGCGTGGATCCAAGGTTGGCCAAGCAACAAGTTATACTAGAACTCCCCTTCTAGGACATAGAAAAGTTTCGGGACAGTCCGGGGACCCACGTGGACATGGAGAACGATGGTACCCAGAGTAGAGGTCATGGTGTCATTGAAAGAGTGCAACATAACTGGGTTACCATGCATGCAATTAGCAGGTATTCACATTTGGTCATACACATGAGAGGAGATGATGTTAATATTATCACCACCATTGATTATAACGTGTCGTATGCATATATTATCGATAAACATGGAGATGAAAAGAGTGGGGTCTAGGTCATCAGACTGGAAGGAAGTGATCTCTTCATATGAAAAGTTGAGGGAGACTACTTGGTGAGTAGGTGGAAGCGTAGAGGAAGGTGATGATCTATTGAGAGAGGAAACATGGTGAGGGGTAATGATGGAGGCTACGGGTGTGAGGTCATTTGGTAAAAACTTGATAGATTGAAGGACCTCCATGAGGGCTTAAGAATGTGACTCATACGTTTGGATGAGGTCATATAAATACATTTTGAGAGGGGATTGATGTAGTTGTTTTAGCATTGTGCAATGTGTGAGCCCATTAGAAATAGTATATGCAGGACCTCGAATAATGACTTTGGGTATGGGTGCAGATGGTATGTTGGGTACAAGGTTGGTTGATGGGCCAGTTGCCTTGTCTTTTCCCTTGTCTTTCTGAGCACATGTGGTAATGTGAACCATGTTAATTTGAGGGGAGGTGGATTAAGAGGGTGTGTCATGGAACGTATAACGGCATGAGGGGAAAAAACCTAGTGGGGGATATGATCCTTGTGATATGAGTAGGGTGTATTGGCATTTTGGTGGTGGTTTGGCTAACTCTCTTATACAGACCATGTTGATCTTGATTCTTAGGGGTGGATCAAAGATTTGTGGGGGTGGAGATTTTGGTCGCTGAGTAGGTAATAGAAGAAGATCTATGGAAATTGGTGAAGGTGAAATGGAGGCCTCATCAAGAAGATCGTCGTCATCAAAATTTTCTTTGGGAGGACACAATTGGACAAGAGTGGTTTTTAAAGCCTTATAGTTCTCTACATCATGTCATGGCACATGATGGTAGGTGCAAATTTTAGTTTTTTCAAACCCTTTTGGTTTGGGTTTGAGTGAGTCGTAAGGTATAAGAGGTTGTAATGTGATGATAGAAGTTTCGAGGAGATTGGTTAAGATTTTAGCGTAGGACCCTGCTAGTGGATCACAATGGGAGGTGAATGTGGGTTTGGGTATAGGTGTGACTGATTTTGGAGGAAAAGGATTTACAAGAGGGGAAATGGGTTGGTCGACTAGTCTGTTGTGGGGAGAGGTCTTAGGTATTGCGGGCATCTGTTCAGGTATGGGCATGCTAGAAGAGATAGCGACGAAAGGTTTGGTTGGTTTAACTACCTTATTGGAGGGTAACAAATTCTTAGCTTTAGGCTGTACCTTTTTGGGAAAAGATGACACAAGTGTACATGATGTAGAGGGAAAAGTGGATGGTGGAAGAGGACGGGTCACCCACGGGGGTAAACGAGTTGATGTGGAGGTGGTCGGTAGAGGTTGGGTAGAAGGTGTGAGTGGAAGGGAAGAAAGTGTCATGGGTAGTGAAGAAGTTATGGATGGTAGTGGTGACATGGGTGATAAGAAGGTTACGGGTGACGGGGGAGGATGTGTGGGTAGCTTGGGTATATTAGTGGTTCATGATGAGGAGGTGGGCTGATGTTCTCTTGGTTTACTGATGGAAGGAGGTTTCTTGGCCAGGGTCGAGGGGTGAAGTCCTAGGATGGACGGAAGGGGTGAAGGTGACAATAGTGTGGTAGGTGAGGTTGGTGTATGAGGCCTAGGAGGTTGGGTCTTCTTTTTAGGGGCTGGAAAAAGTTTAGTGTTGGTTTGTGAAGATGTGGCTGAATCTAATTTGATGGGTAGGTGAGTAAGGTTTGATGTTGGCATGACCCCTAAGGTGGTGATGGCTTTAAATAAGGGAGATGATATAGGTTTGGGTAGGTGTTTGGCTGTAGATGTATGTTGGGTTGTGGGTAGAGGTGTGTGTTGGGCCATGGGTGGTGACATGGAAGGTGTTGCGATAGTTGTGGTTGTGTTTGGTTTGGTCACTTGAAACACTTTTGGATAAACAGAGGAGGTGTCAGTGAGTGACAACTACATTTGGGTTAAACAAGAAGTAGGAGGCATCCCCAAAGTAAGGCTCTATCAACATATCCCAGGAAATCAACCAAGTGTGAAAATGATACTGTTGTGGGTAAGAGAGCTGAAAGTAGATCAGCGGGATCTTAAAGGTCCAATGGCGAATGGTCATCTAAAGGTAATGGTATTTCTATAGGATCCTTCATGGGTAGGGGAGAGGATGGGCTAGACAAGGTGGACTCTCCTTGTGATGGTGTAGGTTGTGGACATGTATCTGTTATGAGTAGGAGAGATGCCACTGACAAATGCTCAGTAATTTGAGGGACCAAAAGCAACGTGCTAATTATAGGATCTTCCATAGGTGAAGGAGAAAATGAAGGAGGTTCCTCTATGGGTGGAGGAGTAGATGAAATAGTTTCTTGTGCAGGTAGGGGGGCTCAAGCTAATATTTCTTCTATGGAAGGAACATGAGGCAATTGGGAAACAATGGGTATGTCATCGAAAATAGTGCAGAGCTCACAGGCTTTGCTATCGTTAGTTGAAGTATCACCAACTTGGTTGGAAGATGGGGCATGATTAGGGAATGGCTTCTTGAAGATATGTAGGTTTTGGTTAGCAGGTGCATTTGGGCTATCTAAGACTAAATATCCGTTGTCTAACATTTCTTAGATGATATTCTTGAAGGTGATGTAGTTATTGTCGCTATGACCTTTGACATGATGATAATTACAAAAATCATGTTCTTTAGACCATACTGGCATGGGGAACTTAGGGTCAAAACATGTGTGTGGTTTTATAGGTGGAAGGGTAAAGAAACCGGCCTTAATAAGCTTTTCCAAAATAGAAGAATAAGGTTCTCCTATCAAAGTGTACTTCCACTGTTCTCGTCTGAACTAGAAAGCTTGGAGTGGAGAGAGATTAGAAGGATATTTGGCTAGGTTTGATGGGCGAGGGGGGGGAAATTTGAGAACTAAAGTGTTGGCAGATCCTTTGGGTTTTGAATAGTTGTTTTTGGGTTTTGAAGATGAATAAGAATCATTTGATTTTAACGTGATGTTTTTGTTACACAACTAAATTTTCTTCTCTTCGATAACACGAATTTCCAATTTCCGTGTCATGGTCAATGCCTAATCAAAGGTGTAAAACATTTTCACCTATAAGGTTGGTGAGATGTGTCTAGCACAAGCCCAAGTAAAAAAATCTATGAGTTCAGTTTGAGGTAATTGAAATGTGAGCTGGTTAATTAGGCTGTGCCAGTGAGCGAAAAATTCAGCGATAGACTCATTGTCGTACTGTCGTATGGAATAAAGATAATTCATGGTGAATATCTTAATAATGTTGATTGAGAAGTGATATAAGAAGGCTTAGGCTACTTGATTAAGTGAGTATATGGAGTGTCTTGGTAGCCCACTATACTAGTCCAATGCAGGTCCTATCAGGGACATTGGGAAGGTCTGTAAGAGTAAAGTGTCATCATGGGCGATCAGGTAACACCCATGTTTGAAAGACTCAAAATGCTGCTTCGGGTCTTCTTTACTATTGAAATGGTTAAATTTTGGCATTTCCCAATGTACAAGGTATGGGTGAATAGGGATGGATGGATGAATGGGCTCATTAGAGATTTCATCGTAGGTGAGAGAATTGCGTGAGTTGGAAACTGATGCTTCTAGCATCTGCATTCTTTCCATCATTAATTTGATGAGGTCATTGGTAGGTTGTGATGGAAGGGCTCCTCCTATGGCGTGTAAGGGCTGATATTGAACATGTGATGTGGTTGGCATTCCAGTGTATGGAAATGCTGAATAGGAAGGTTGAGAATAGGGGACTGACATAGAGGGAAAATATCCAAAATGGGTGAAAGAAGAGATAGGGAGTTGTTGATATCATGTATATGTAGGTGGGATGGTCGCAGTGACTCTAGTAGTAATTAGGGGTAGATACTGTGGGATAGAGAGGAAAATATTTTGGAATGGAGTAGGGGTCACCGACACCATTGGCGGTTGTGTTGCAAGTGGTATCTATGAGATAATGGGTGCGAATGAGGTTATGGTCTGGGTGGCTGATGAGGGGACAACATATACTATGGGTGTAACTGATACTACAGATGCAACGGTCATAGTGGGTATGGGGCCTAGCTGTGAAACTACTTGGGGTAAAACAGGTGAAGGTAACACCGTAGTAGTAGGGGATGATGTAGAAGTGGGAATAAGGGTAAGAGAGATGGATATAAGTATGCCATATATCGACTGACCTGAGGTGTCCCGGGTGGAAGAGTGGGAAAGGTAGAACTGTAAGGCCGTGGGATTATGATCAAGGAGTCATGTCAATTCATCGTCATTTGTTGCAATGGTGGTAGGTAGGGTTAGATCCATGGGTGACATGATAGAGGGTGGTGAAGGACTAGGCGGGAGTGGTTGACAACTTGTGTGGAATATAAGAGTGTTAGCTTGATTGCGAGTCAACACCATGTGAATGAATGTATATCAGGTGATGATGTATCCTACATATGACATATAGAGCAGTGGGAATGATGAAAATAGGTGTTTATAGGTGGATTTGGGAAATGTATCAGCTGAGATTTAGCAAAGGGTAACTAACAATGGTTAAGGATGACCGATACCAGTTCAGGGGTAACTGACATCGGTTACTATAAGATAAGAACAATTTTACCAAATGAGGCAAAGACTGGTGATGGTAAGATGAACAAGTTGTATGATGACTATTTATCAAAGCATAGAGAGTAGAAAGACTCACAGGAACTTTGACAACAAAGAAAATGAAATAAGTTTTCTTGTTAATCTAAAAGAACATAAAACTGATGCCGATTAAGAAAAATTGATGCTGGGTAGGGGGACTGATGCCAGTGGATAAACTGATGCCAGTTACTGTGAAAATTAGAAAATGTAGAAAAATGGATTGTTGTGAATATGAGTCAGATAAATAGTCAACCTAGATGTCTTAGAGATCATGCAGTGAAGTCTTGACAAACTCAGAAGAAGTCAAAATACTCCAACTGTGATTGCGGAGTGTGCAAGGAAAAAGAATGGAAAAATGGAGAAACATATCCTCACACCTCAAAATGCACATTAATAAAACGCTAAAAAAATGTACCTAACAATTGATTTTTAATGTGTTGAGCTTATGGTATTTAGAAGACTGATTCATGAATTTAGAGTACAATTTTTGGTGAGGAAGGCTTCCTACGAAGAAGGATATATAAAAGGAGAGGTTTTAGGTTATGTTATGGCAGGGGTGGGCCATCTTCTGAGGCAATGACTCGATAGAAGTAACAAACTAGAGAGTACATACCAATCCTATTGTTTCACTCGGAATGTTTCGTTCCTTTTAGAAACAGATAAGGGTTGGGGCTAGGAGGAATACCTGTAGAATGTTGAGATGATGTGCGCGTACCATAGAGAAAGATCAGGCTGATTGCGAAGAACTCCCTTTTTGTCTTGGAAGGACTACTGATTATTCGCGGAGATGCAGGTCCTAGAGCTCTGATGGCAAAGGCAGAACTGAGGTAGGATGGTCTGGCACACAGCAGATCAAATCAGCTGAGTATCACAGGGCTCTGGTATCCAGTTGCAGTCTTGGGCTTGCTCTCCTTTGCTGCTAACTCTCCTTGTCTCTTCACTTGTCTCTGCTTAGTCAAGTAAAGATCCGGGTTCTCTTGATCGCTCCTGATGCTCTTTCTTGATTCAAAAAAATCCTTTTTCTCTGACCCCAAAATGAAACTCCGATGCTTTGTTTTTGGTTTGGGGAGCCCATTTACAGGGAACCGATGGCGGTTACGTAACCGACGGTGGTCGAGTAGGAACCGACATCGGTAAGGAAAAAGTAGGCTATTTTTAGTAAAATCGCCCACCTTCCCTGCTTTTCTCCCGAGAGATCAGTTGCGGGTTTGGTCAAATGACTAGAAGGTCGGTTTTGGGTGCGAGAAAGGGGTTATTAGTTATGGGTGTAGGTGTAGACCAAGTTTTAGGTTTTAATTAGGTTAGTTTAGGATTAGGGCTAGGTCATGACGAGGTGGCAAAATGAGGTGGCAGGTGAGGTGATGGGGATTTATCAATTACAAGGTAATTAATAAATAATTGTGTAAGGTTTATGTAATGAGGTTAGGTTGCGAAATGGGATGCGGGTCACAAGGGGTCGTAAGACACGAATTTGGTGTCTACATTAGCCCCTTAGTGTCGTGTAGCTTGTGTTGTAAAGCTGCGCGGACAATAATATGAAGTGGTTTCTCCTGTTAAGGATATAGGTAATCCCCCTCAAATCTATCACGGATTGAGTGAACGGGAAATCAGGGATAGGGTTGATAAAGGGTACATGTTGTAGAGAGGATGGTAAGGTGGTGGGGGAGGTCCAAGGCAGCAGACGCATGTTGAAATGCAATAGTGCGACTAGGGTACATGATTTGGCGAGCAAACCAGCAATGTATAGGCAAAGGTCGATAGTTTATCCAAACAAGGGTGATATAATCCTGGTATCCAAGGCATAGGAAGTAGCTCCAGGGTATATAACAGGTAAGGTACAGGAATGTTTAGGCATGTTCGGCAGTACCAAATGGTTGGTTTGGTTGAGATAAACGTCACGGTCTAGGTCTAGGCAAAGTTGGTCGACAGATCAAGTCAAGGACCCTAATCATGTTAAAACATGAACAGGTGAGCGCGATTGAACAAAAGGTACAGGATGGATGGATAAAATAAAACGTTGATTGTGGGTATGGTATTGAAGTGATACGGCCGTGGGTCGGGCCAAGTTGTTAGGTTACAGCCTTGGGTCGGGCCGGATGGTTAGGGTGAGGCCTTGGGTCAGGCCAAATGGGTAGGTTGAGGCCTTGGGTCGGGCCAAATGGGTAGGGCGAGGCCTTGGGTCGGGCCAAATAGGTAGGGTGAGGCCTTGGGTCGGGAAAAATGGGTAAGGCGAGGCCTTGGGTCGGGCCAAATAGGTAGGGTGAGGCCTTGGGTCGGGCCAAATAGGTAGGTTGAGGCCTTGGGTCGGGCCGAATAGGTAGGTTGAGGCCTTAGGTAGGGCGAGGCCTTGGGTTGGGCCAAATAGGTAGGAGGAGGCCTTGGGTCGGGCCAAATAGGTAGGTTGAGGCCTTGGGTCGGGCCGAATAGGTAGGTTGAGGCCTTGGGTCAGGCCGAATAGGTAGGGCGAGGCCTTGGGTCGAGCCAAATAGGTAGGGCGAGGCCTTGGGTCGGGCCAAATGGGTAGGTTAAGGCCTTGGGTCGGGCCGAATAGGTAAACAAATTGTGTTCAACAAAGGTGGATATAGGTGATATGTGGTTAAAAAGGGGCAAATGGTAAATAGGGGCAAAAAATATTGGGGGAAAGTTGGCATAAAAACCGATGTCGATTCTACATGACCGATATCGGTTAAGGAACCGATACCGGTTCATTAGGGCAAAATAAAACCGATATCGGTTATGGGCGAAAAACCTATAAAAAGAAAAATACGGCTTGTCATTGTCACTTTTGTTATTTGAAAAACAAATTGATTTGTCTGACGTGGAGATTTGAGATTGGAGGTTTTATTGAGTGAGGTGGAGCTATTTTGCTGGAGGAGTGAGTTGTTTGCGGGCTCGAGTGAGGAGGAGGCAGCAGTTGATTGGCCGGGGACCCAGCAGATCAGAATTGGAGCTATGGCACAGGCAGGAGGAGCAGGAGGGGCTGGACCAGCTGGACCACCACCACCCATCCCACCACGACGACGTGTCGTCGTTCGGGTAGGTTCGGAACTCTTTATTTCACTCATTTGAATGGTATTAAGCTAAATTGGGGGTTTGGGTAGGAATTTACATGTTTTAGGAAATAATGAGTAAATGGACGTAATTTGAAAAACGAAGAGGATAGATGGGTAAAATAGGGCAAGGCGGCTGAGTGGGTAGGTTTTTAGGGTGTTTGGGTGGGTAGATAAGTAGAAAAATGCAAAAATGTGGGTGGGGGGGGGGGCCGCGCGGGGGTTCGGCTCCGGTAAAACACAGCGACCGATGTCAGTTGCTAAGCGACCGGCATCGGTCGCAAAATTTTAGGGGCTGGGTTCTGTGTGGTTGACTGGCGTCGGTCGTTAGTTGACCGGCGTCGGTGGGAAGAGGGCCGCGGTCGGTTGTCTGGGACCGGTACTGGTCCGTAGTGTTTGTTTTGTGTTGTTTTGGTTTGTTTTGTTTGTTGTGTTTGTTTGTTTTGTTTGTTGTGTTTGTTTGTTTTTGTTGGGTTTTGTTTTGGGTTTGTTGGGGGTTTGTGTGGGTTTGGGTTTGGGGTTGGGTTGTATGGGTTTGGAGGTGAGTTGTATGGGTTTGGGGTTGGGTTGGAATGGGTTTGGGATTGGGTTGGGGGGATAAAAGGGGGTATAAAGGGTAAAGTAGATGATGTGATAAAGAGTAGGTCTAAGGTTGTGGGTTGGTTTTTGCAGGCACGTCAGCAGTTGACGATGCGGGATAGGATGCCCCCGCTGTTGGTGCGGATGCAGCCACACGTATCTGCGGCTCATTGGGCGATCATGCGCGAGGTGGGACTCGGCGGAGTCCAGCGATACAGAGCTATTGATAGAGATCACAGCCTGATGGTCACCCTCATCGAGAGATGGGATCCGACGACCAATGTGTTCCATCTCCCGACTGGGGAGATGACTATCACATTGGAGGATGTGTATCGCATCCTTCGACTATCGATCGAGGGAGAGGCAGTGTTCCAGGTAGATTTGGAGACGGCGATGGACAGCATCCTGCAGGTTTTTGGAGATGCAGCCGCGTGACTTACCTATCAAAGCGCGAGTATCAGGTATGGTGACATGTACCGTGCGCACCGACACGAGACACGGCTGGTTGTGCTGATGATGATTGGGATCACCTGCTTCGCCCTCCCGGACTCAGAGGGAGGTCGTTTTCCACGGGCATTGATGGGGGTGCTGCTTGAGATGGTGGAGGAGCATACTTGCTATGTGTGGGCACCAGTGTATCTGGTGCAGCTATACAGAGAGCTCTAGGGTTATCGCCGGATGCGGCGATTTGGTATTTGTTCGACTTTTTTACTTCACTATTGGGCATATGAGCACATCATATGCATCAGACCAGTAGGGCTGCCCCAGCAGCCAGGGCCACAGGTTATATACAGATACGGCTTTCAGAGGTGGTTGGGAGTCGTGGGGCAGCCACGAGTAGTGCTTGTGGGGAGAGATGTTGTCTACTACAGGCATTTATTAGAGGGCCTGACAGCGGTAGATATTGTATGGAGACCTTACAGAGGTCATCACCCTCACGGAGGAGCCTGCTTACAGTTGCGTCTGATCCACTACACATTCTGGATAGCAGGATGGAGGCCAGGAGAGTACGAAAGGATACCCCTAGAGAGGGTACGCAGGCAAGATGGGGCTGCGACAGGACGAGCCACCTCCCTTCCCTCAGTACAGGAGGGATGATGTAGAGGCCCCACTATCTGCAACATAGCCCTTTGATCCAGATTGGGTTGCTGAGAGGCCAGCAGATGACACAGTAGATGATGCTGGTTGTACAGGAGCATACATGGTGTGGTGGGCTGGTCAGAGAGCGGTGAGGGTAGCACCGCCCGCACAGCCAGACTTGGCAGTTGTGACGGCAGAGAGAGATCAGCTTCGGGGACAGGTGCAGCTATTACAGGGATAGTTGGCTGCTGCACAGGCACAGATAGGTGTCCTACAGGGGCAGCTAGCCCAGGCGCAGGTACAGGCACAGGCAGCACCACCACCAGCAGCACAACCACAGGTGTGGGTACAGGTACAGGCAGCAGTACCAGCAGCAGCACAGGTACCAGCACCACCATTAGCAGCGGCGCAGCCACAGCCCCAGGCATAGGTACAGAGACCACCGCCAGCAGCGGCACAGCCACAGGCACCACCAGCACAGGCACAGGGGGTACTAGTATTAGGTGCCAGGGGACCAGCCCCAGCTCCTTCAGTGGCTCGAGAGCGCTATATGGAGGTTAGAGCGGAGGCCCGATACTATCAGGATATTCTTGATGGTACCGGAGTTGAGTATCAGCCTTATGCAGCTCATAGAGTAGAGACCTCTCACAGCCAGAGATCTCAGGGAGGTGCAGCCATAGCCGGCGTGTCTGTGACAGGTAGGAGGTGAGAGGCACCACAGGGACCAGTGGGGAGAGGTGCTGAGGGCGGTGGGGAGAGTTGAGGGAGCCCGACATGGTTTTTGTATTTGTATATTGGATATGGGCACCGGTCTGTGAACCGATTATGTTTATAGAGGCCTGCGTGCCTACATATTACTCATTTATTCATTCATTCATTTATTGTATACCGGCCTGCGAGCTGAGTATGAGTTGTACAGTTGGTACCGGCATGTGAGCCAAGTATATTTTTGATATGAGGGACCGGCCTGCGAGCCGAGTCGAGATTATTGATAGTTATTGCGGCCTGCGTGCCGGCTTTGTTGGATTATGAGATCATAGAGGCCCTGATGCAGGGCACAGTTTATATTTGAAAACTTGTATATATATATATATATATATATATAATATATATATATATATATAGATGATGTTTTGATCCATATGCAGTGTTGAAAATGTTTTTAAGTATTTCGTCAATGGTTTGTGGTATAGAATATATGATGAGTTTAATTGACATGTTGATATATGGATGATGTGTTATATGATGAAATGTTGCATGTTTTGGGTTGATTTTGTGACATTGTTATATATGTATCTGATGAGTTGGATTCAAATGAGGTATAGATAGATAGTTTTTTGTTTTGTTTTGTTTTGTTTTGTTTTGGTTTGGTATCCTTAGCTGATGGCTGGTTTGTTTTTGTAAAATAGATGATGTTAATGAAATTGTAATGATATGTGTGGTGGATGGACAAATATGGATAAGGGTGTTGTGATGCAGGGAAAGAGGTGGGCGCGACAAAAATTAGGTAAAAGAATGAAGAAAAGACCATGTTTCAAAAGGCCAGGTGTGTAACCGATATTGGTTAGATAACCGACGTCGGTAGTTAGAAGACCAATATCGGTTACATGACCGATACCGGTTATTTAGGTATGAGATTTTCTAAAAATAAAAAAGCTAGGGTGGCAACTTAAGTTCTAATTTTGAGAGCCATGCAAGATATTAAATACGCGAACGCGACGCTTTTTGACGACTGAGACAGGTAATTGCATGAGATATTTGAGTGATTAGAAGTGAAGAGATAGGGAAAGCGATTGTGATCTAAGATTCAGAAGACAGAAAGGTAGGTTTGAAAAAGGTGGTAATAATGGCAGGACGAGGAGAAACATCCAGCAGGCAGGGACAAGAGGGAAGACAAGGGCCACCTCAAGCTACTGCAACC
Organism: Taxus chinensis; assembly: GCA_019776745.2. Classification (NCBI taxonomy): domain Eukaryota; kingdom Viridiplantae; phylum Streptophyta; class Pinopsida; order Cupressales; family Taxaceae; genus Taxus; species Taxus chinensis. Next base: position 56,900,506 of record CM034148.1, read on the forward strand.
CAAGAGGTAACATTTTGTTTGTGATTTGACTACTGCATGTTTTGTGAATAAGATGGGGGAGAGTATGTGGGTAGATATGAGAAAGAAAAGATGATAACAAGGGTTATAAATGGGGTGAGTGTTACGTGGTAGGTAATCAAGGGTTTCGGGTATGTCTGTGTATACAGAGAGGAATAAACGAGTAATTTATTGTCGTAGGTGGTTGTTTTAGGCAAGGTGTATGAAAGTAACAGTGACCGATATCGGTTAGGGATAACCGGTATCGGTTACTCAACCGGTACCGGTTAGCTGTAAACGATACCGGTTGCTGTAGGAATTTCCAGAATTTGAGAAAAAACCTGGGGGGATTTGAGGAATTGAATGGTTGTTTGTTATTTGGATATATGCAGGCAGAGGCAGGGCTAAGGATGAATGATAGTGTACCAGCGCTGTTATCACGAATCCGAGTGGATGTAACACCAGCTGAATGGATGTTGATAAATCGTTTGGGGTTAAGTGGGATCCGATATTATTCACGAATTGCACGGAACCATGCTATGTTGCAGGTGTTGATTGAAAGATGGAATCCTGAGAAAAATACCTTCTATCTGCCAACAGGGGAAATGACAGTAACATTGGAAGATGTGTTCCGTATTTTGAGACTCCCAATTACAGGAAAACCAGTATATCAGGCATTACCTAGCGCGGCACGGGGAGCGATAACAGCAATATTTGGTCCATACGCACGAGATTTAACACAACGAGGTTTGTCATTCACATATGGGATAATGTATGCAGCACACCCTGAGGAGACAAGGTTAGCAAATATTTTAATGATAGCGGTAGGGTATTACGCGTTACCAAGGGCGGATGGGGGAAGATTTCCAAAGGCATTGATGTGTGTTATTTGGGAGATGATAGAAAGGAACGTGACTTTTGCATGGGCACCTGCATATTTGGCGGAGCTATACAGGGGTCTATGGGCTTGTAGGTGAAATCACAAGACGACGCTGGATTGTTCATACTTATTACACTGTTGGGCCTATGAGCACATTGTTTGTGTGTGACCAATAGGCCGATTCATCCAGTCAGGAGAGACCGGAGTACAAAGGTTGGGATTCAGACGATGGGTCCAAACAGAACAAGAGTCAAGATCTCAGGCCGTGACGGGTGACATTGAGTATTACAGGCAGGTATGGGAGAGGGTGACGATTGCTGATATATGTTGGCGGCCTTACGGGAACTATATGGTAACAGAGAATATAGCTGAGGAATTGAAGGGTGTAGAGCGATTGAGGTGGATCGCAGGGCACAGGCCAGGTGAATATGAGAGGATTCCTATAGATCGCGTGCGGCGACAATTTGGATTTGTGCAGGATATACCTCAGGCTTATAGACCCTATATGAGGATCGATGCAGAGGCAGTATTCTCACCTCCCCAGCCAACACCTCCAGAAGGGCCTGAAGAGGTAACAGCCGATCGCAGGGTAATGGATGCAGGAACGACAGAGGCCTATAGATTATGGTGGGTAGCAGAACTGTGAGGTGTACGTGATCGTCCTGACATAGCAGTGATTACAGCAGAGAGGGATCGTCTGCAGCGTTTGGTTCAGCAGCTCCAAACGCAGGTGAATGAGACAAGAGGATTGTTAGTGGTTGCGGAGTCACGGGCAGAGAGACTAGAGGCTGGAGTCCTCCATGTGAGAGGGCGTATTCATATGTTACAGGAGAGATTGGAAGATCAGTGGGCGGTACCAATAGCCGTGGTACCTTTGAGGACAGAGAGGCCTGGCGAGAGGGGTCGACGATCATGATCATCACCTAGTTCGGGATGAGGCGTGAGGGTCTAAATAAATGTTAGCAAGGTATAAGAATAAATAAGAGTACCGACCTGCGTGTCGATGATAGAGAAGATGTATTTGTTTAACATCTAAATAAAACGAGATATGTATGTTGATTTGAGTTATAATAATAAGAATGTTTTCGTTTTGACTTTTAGTTTTTTGAAAAGGGATAAAGAGGAATGTGATTAAATAGAAATACACAAAATATTTATATTTACCACACATGATAGGTTATGGTAGGGGATGGTCGAGCTAACCTTGGGAGACCCCATGTCTCCGAAGTGCTGCCTACATAGCCCATTGCACAAAGCAAAGAAGGGCCTCAGACCGATGTAGTTCTCCCTTAGGACCACGGAGAGGTGAATTCAGGCAATTTAGGTATGGTTAGGCGATTGGTTGGTTGGTAAAGGTATTGATAGTAATATTGGTAAGGCAAGGTTGATGGTGTTGGTAACGAATTGGTGAGGTTTGTAAAAGGTATAAGAGAAGCGAAAGTTATCCTACCCAAGTGGTAGGGAACCATGTCCTGATTAAGATCAACACATAATCTTAGATGCAAGACAAAGCAGAAAGAGTGCTCCGTAGGTGAAAAGAGCTAAACAAACCACACAACGTAGAACGATCTTGAAGCCCTGGGTACCGTGCATAGACGAGAAGTCAATAGGTGAAAAGAGTGGTATGATTACAACCTATCAGGTGTACGACACGTCCCTTGAGTTGAATAAATAGTGAGGTGAGGTGAATGGTATAGTTGAGGTACGGAGAACTCATTACAAAGTGAGTGTTCTGACGAAAGAGAACCTACCCTAAATAGACAAGTCCATGACTCAAAAGTTCTTTTGAATGAGGCTTTTATTTTATTGAATGTAGACTGATCGATGCGGGAAGTCTATAAGGGATATTGATTGTATTATTCTTGAGGTCTTCACGAAGCTGATCAATGCGAGAAGCTTCTAATAAAGGCTGACTGTGTATAGCTGTCCTTCGAGGGAGCAGTCTATTTATAGTAGCAGATATGATTTTAGTGCATAGCTGTCCTTCGGGGGAGCAGTCTATATAGAATAGCAGCAATAATTTGGCATATAGCTGTCCTTCGAGGGAACAGTCTATATATAATTTAGATAGCTAGATGTTCTTTTGGCATGAAGCATCTAGTTTGGTAGGAAGTTTGACTCAAGAAAATCCCATAAGAAGGTGGTATTTTAATACTTTGAAGTCATGGACTAGACTAGAAAGGGGAAGGCATCGTTTAGGTGAGGTGAGAATCAAACTATGTGAGCTTGATTTTGATTATGAGGTGTAGGAAACGAAGTGTATGTGGCGGTAAATGAGCTCAAGGGATGAGCAGTAGGTAGATAAGAAGTGATATAACACTAATTTCAACAGTAGAATGGTCGAAGATGCAAGGCGTTAAGGGGCTCAGGCTCAGGTTTACCATTAAGTGAAGCTAAACAATAAGTGCCTGATCCATAAGTGTGAGTGATTATATAAGGCCCAATCCAATTGGGAGCAAATTTTCCACGTTTTCTCTTTTCTAGTTTGGTTACATGTTGATTCTCTTTGAGGACAAGATCACCAACCTTAAAGGTACGCTCATGAAGTCGCTTATCATAAGCACGCTTGATGCATTTTTGATAGATTTGAAGGTGATCAAGAGCTGTAAGACAACGTTCGTCAAGAAGCTCCAATTGGGCTAACCGCTCTTGGCGGAAATCATCGTTGGTGAGAATATCCTGAAGAGATATTCTGAGGGAGGGTATTTGTATTTCGAGAGGCAAGACGGCCTCGGTACCATATACCAAAGAAAAAGGTGTAGCATTAGTAGAGGTACGAATGCTAGTACGATAAGCCCAAAGGGCAAAGGGAATGTGATCGTGCCAATTTCTTCCGGATTCATTGACAACTTTCATGAGGATTTTGGTTAGGGTTTTATTAGAAGATTCAGCCTGACCATTGGCTTGCGGATAGTAAGGCGATGAGAAACTAAGTTTGATACCAAAGTTGTCACAAAGGTCTTGTAACAACTTGTTTTTAAAAGATTTACCATTATCTGTTATTAGGCGATGAGGAATACCAAAACGACAGATAATGTGATGGTTAATGAATTCGACAATTTTTTCCTTTTTAGTTGAAATGAGTGGAATAGCCTCCACCCATTTTGTGTAATATTCGGTGGCTGTGATTATCCATCAGTGACGTTGTGAAGAGGACGGGTGAATCTCACCAATAAGGTCTAAACCCCATTGTGAGAAGGGCCAAAGATCTTGAGCGACCTGGAGCGGGTGGCTAGGAGTATGTTGAAGGTTGGCATGTTGCTGACACATAACACAACGCTTAACATATTCGTAGCAGTCGTTATTGAGAGTAGGCCAATAATAACCAAGGTGAAGGATTCGTTTAGCCACGGCAAGGCCACTAAAATGTCCACCACAAATCCCATCATGGACTTGTTGGATGGTATAGGTGACTTCCGCGCCGGTTAGACAACGAAGGAGGATGCCATCAAAGCCACGTTTATAGAGGAGTCCCCCCATGACAACATAGCACGAAACACTTTTAAGAAAAGCACGTTTCCCGTTACTAGTAAGGTCAGGTGGGAGAACAGAGATTGTAAGATAGTCGTGAAATTGGTGGTACCAAGTATCCTGCGAATTAGTAGACACAATATTTATCATACAAACTACCGGGGTTGAGTAGGATGGGGCAAAAAGTTGTTGGACCACGACGAATAATTCAGAGTCAGTTGATGAAGCTGGAATTTGCGAGGCTAAGCAAGCCATAGTATCCGCAAATTTGTTAGTGGAGCGGGGAATGGTTTGAATAGAATAGTGAGTAAATAAGGCTAGAAGTGAATCCACGTAGTGTTTGTACTTTTGAAGTTCCTCATTTTTGCATTGGTAGATGCCCATAACTTGATTGACTACCAATTGAGAGTCGCCAAAAATATTGATAGATTTTATACCTAAGTGTAATGCAACTTGGAGACCCAGGACAAGTTCCTGGTATTCCGCTGTTTTATTAGTGTAGGGGAAATCAAGACAGAATGAAAGAGGCATAGGTTCAGCGTCAAGAGGGATGAGAACAATGCCGGCTCCTCCGCCGTGTTGGCATTTAGATCCATCAAAGAAGAGGGTCATTTGATACGACTCTTCCCCGAGTGAAAGAGTGGCGATGAGTTCGTCGGGGAATGTAAAATTGGTAAATTGTTCCCCAGGTAAAGGGGCTTCCGCAAGTTGGTCTGCGATGGTTTGTCCTTTGATTGATTTCTAGTGGATGAACTCAAGGTCGAGGTCGGCGAGGAGCATGAGCCATCGGGCGATGCGTTGGTTTAGATGAGGTTTGGCATACATGTAATGGATGGGGTCCGTATTGGTGATGACAAAAGTTTTGTGATTCAGAAGGTAGTGTCGGAGCTTGGTAGCCACGAATGATAGGGCTAGGCACAACTTTTCTACATGTGTATACCTAGTCTCATAATCCACCAAAGTACGACTTATATAATAAATGGCTTGTTCTCTATTTGCCGAGTCCCGATGTGTGAGCATAGCTCCTATAGCATGGTTAGTGGCGGAAAGATAAAGATAGAAAGGGCAGTCGTCCTGGGGTGGGATAAGTACGGGTGGCTGCAAGAGATAGGATTTGAGAGCTTCAAAGGCTTGGTGACACTCTTCACTCCATTGAAAGGCAATGTCTTTTTTAAGAAGGTGATGAAAAGGTTGACATCGATCTGAGAGTTGGGAGATGAAACGTCGGATAGATTGGAGCTTACCTTGTAAACTACGCAATTGTTTGAGATTGGTAGGTGGGGGCATTTCTAGGATAGCTTTGACTTTAGATGGGTCGACCTCAATGCCACGCAAAGAGACGATAAAGCCAAGAAGTTTTCCCAAAAGGACACCAAAGACACATTTTTTTGGTTGAAGACGGACAGAATATTGCAACAGGCGATCGAAAATAATGGTTAAAACATCGAGATGTTCACTGCGATGTTTAGATTTGCCCAGAAGATCATCGACATAATCCTCAAGGATAGTGTGCATAATGTCATGAAAAATGTAAGTCATAGCCCGCTGATAGGTAGCACCAGCATTCTTAAGGCCAAACGGCATGACACGATAACAGAAGGTTCCCCAAGGAGTTATGAAGGTAGTTTTGTGTTGATCGGCAGGGGCAACCAAAATTTGGTTGTATCCTGAAAAGCCATCCATGAGAGAAAGCATCTCATGGCCTGCAGTGAGATCAACAAGTTGGTCAATACTAGGTAGGGGGAAGTCATCCTTAGGGCAAGCGAGGTTAAGATCCCAGAAATCCGTGCATATCCGAAGTCCCCCCGTCGCTTTAGTGACAGGTACGATGTTAGAAATCCATTGAGGATAGTCAATAGGTAGAATGAAGGAAACAGAAAGGAGTCGTTGGAGCTCCTCTTTGACCAAGAGGGCAATGCGCGGATGCATTTTTCTCAATTTCTGTTTAATTGGCTTGGAATCGGGTTTCAGGGTAATGTTATGGACAACAATGTCAGGATCAATTCCTGGCATGTCAGCGTAAGACCACGCGAAAGCTTGGTTGCGAGCACGGAGGAAAGCAGTAAAGGTGACTTGTTCTGATGCGTTAAGGGATTGTCCGATCTTCACAATGTGAGGATCCTCCTCCGTGTGGATGTTGATTTCTATAGTAGATTCGTTCAGCATGGTTTGGGTTTCAGATGGAAAGGCTCGTTGAATATAAGAATCATCCGCGCCAAGGTAAGTGAGGATGGAGTCATCATCCTGGCACTCAATAACGTTAATTGAAGGGGAGTCCTCTTCAATCATGTCTGGATATAGAAGGGGAATAGAAGAGGGGTCCTCATTATCGCGTTGATAAGTGAGGGGACCTAGGAAGATAGCATTTATGAAAAAAAAAAGTTAGGAGGGATAGATTCAGGATCTATCGACTCTGTGGGAGACGAAGGCAAAATGGGTGATGATGGTTTGGTAGGGGTAACGTCATCGTCTTCTAGAAGACAACTGACGCGATTTTCCGTCGATGTAAGTGTTTCCGGAAATCCGAGACCACTACGATCATTATGTTTGCGTGTGGTGATGGGGATGAGCGTATGTCAGCCTTGTTCGTAAAGACCAAAACCAAAGCCTTTCCAAGCACAGCGAGTCAAGAAGGTGAGGGCGAAACGATGATTTGTCAAGTATTGAAAATCAGATTGGAAGGGAACCACACCAAGAGGGGGTTCAGGGGTAATGGAGGATGCGTCAACACCCCCATACGTTAGGTTGGTGCGGCAATGCGGTGGTCCATAGGAGATTACTTCTCCCACATGACGGTCATAAGTAGGATGTGCATGTACCTGTCCGTACTCCTGTGGGGTATGGAAAGAACTAACGTTATATAAGCGATACTCCCCCAGCGTAAGGCGTTGAAAAAACATCTACTAAGGGGTCGGAGGTTGGGATGTTATCTACGGGAAAGGAAGTGGTTTTTGCGATGGTAGTTTCATCAGTTGAAGGCGTAGGTGCGTTTGAGGTGGGTGGTTGAGGCACAGTAGAAGAGGATGGTTGGGTTGAGTGAACGGGTGTCTTGATTGGTACAAGCACATCGTTTGGGTGGTATAACATATTGCAGGTTTTAAAGGGGGGAGGATCAGCTTTTACGGTGTAGGACTTCCCCTCGTACTCAAATTTTATGCATCTATGTAATGTTGAGGGAACGCATCCCATGGCCCGGATCCAAGGACGACCCAGCAATATATTATATTGGAACTCTCCCTCAAGGACATAGAAGAGTTCGGGTAAAGTACGTGGTCCTACCCGAATGTTGAGGATCACGGTGCCTAAGGTAGAGGTAATAGCGTCATTAAATGACCGCAACATGATGGGGTTGGCACACATGCAACTGGAAGGGATATTCATTTGTTGGAAGGCTTTTGAAGAGATGATATTTAGGCTGGCATCCCCGTCAATCATAACACGACGTACCCGGATATCCTGAACGTAAGCTGAGATAAAAAGAGTAGGGTCAGGATCTTCGGTACCAAAGTCGATAATTTCATCTTCGGAGAAACTGACAGCAGCGGCTTGCTGTACAGAGCCCGAAGTGGTTGGGGAGATAGGTTGTTTAGTGAGTGAGGCAACGTGATTGGGTGTCAGAATGGAGGCAACGGGAAGGGTTTCATTAGGTAAGACCTCGATCCCCTGAAGAATTTCAACGAGAGCTTGTCGATGAGATTCAGAAGTCTGAATGAGATCATATAGTGTCATTTTTACGGGTGATTGGTGAAGCTGTTTAATCATGGCTCGATGGGCAGCTCCATTAGAGACGGGGGAAGCAGGTCCACGAATAACCACTTTGGGTGGTGGTGCAATCGGGATGTTGGACGGAGAAGGAGAGGACGCAGGTGTGCTTTCTTTCGCTTTCTCATTGTTTTTCTGCCCTCGAGTAGCGACACTAATCATATTAATCTCGTAGACCTGAGATGAGGAAGATGGTTGGGATAAGTCATGGTCTTCAAGAGGTGGGGTTGTAATAATGATAGATCTTGGTGAGGCGGGGATAGATGGTATAGTAGAGGGAATTGAAGCTAAAGGTCTCTCCCTTCGTACGTTGTCTTTCTTAACCTTTCTATCTGGGAGAGGTGACTGACGAAGGATGGTTTTTAAAGCTTTGCATCCCTCCACATCATGTCCTGGTGTGCGGTGATAAGCGCAGATTTTAGACTCATCGTAACCTATAGGGCGAGGTTTAGAAGGGTCATAAGGTCTAAGTGGGGGTAGAGAAATGGTCGCATTCTCCACCAACATAGAAAGGATTTTGGCGTAAGATCCTTTGAGTGGGTCAAAATCGGAGGAGGATGAGGGCATTGGTTGTGCAGGTTTCGGTAATGTTTGGGCATGGTTGGTTCGTACGGGTGGTGGTTTAGCCGAGGGGTGTTGACACGTGGTTTTCACTAAACGTGGTTTCTTTGGCGCAGAAGCTATGTTGGATGATGAGGCCACAGATGATGTGGTATCAGAAAACAACCACGGGGAAAATAGGAGTGACCGAAAACAAATCTTTTGATGATGGAATTTGTTTAGGGTTGATAGGTGGACAGGATACCCGGGGTGACGGTGTTGTTATACCCTGGGCTTTCTGTATGGGTGCGGAAGGCGTAGGTTGCTTTAAAGAAAACGCAGGAGGTATGATATATTGATGTAAGGTAGAGGGATGGGGTCCCAATATGGAAGGTAGGTGTGACGATGATGGTTTTAGTTGTGATAGAGGTATAGGTTGAGGAGAGTGAGTCTGTCTCCTAATGGGGTGGACGGCTTTATTTTTAGATAAATCAAGCCGCTTAGGTGGGTGTGTTAGACTAGGTATGGGTAAGGTCCCAAGCATAGGGGAATATTTGGCTAAGTTAATCAGAAGTGGACGGGGCATGTGGTAGAGGTGAGGGGGGTGAAGGTGAGAACATGGGTATTTTAAGCTTCTGTAAACACTTCGGGTATATGGTGGAGACATCAGGATCGGTCATTTGCATTTGAGTAGAATATGGCATACTCAAACGTTCCCATAGGACCTGTCTATCTTCTGTGGAATGACAGTCCTCACGTGTGAATAGGAACTTTTGTATGGAAGAAAGGTGGGTTGTGATTCCGGTCCACTGTGGGTGTGATACAAGGGGTATATGAGGCACTGTATCAATGGGCGTTAAGAGGTCAACCGGTTGCTGAAAAGATTTAGGTGATGAAGGACTAATAGGTAGGGGGGCGTGTTTGAGAGGATCTATCATGTTTAAAGAATGTGGTGATGTTGGTTCAAGAAGTTGTTCGTCTAAGGATGACAAAAGAAGTGGTGATCCTTCCTCTTGTACAGCAAGAATGGTAGAAGGAGACCTTTGGGAAATAGATAAATTAGATAACATCTGCTCACAGTCTTGCAAGGATGTGGTATAAGAAGGCTCATTTGTGAGAAGGGCACTCTGGGCAGCTAATTCCTTGATGGGTAAAGGAACAACAAGGATTTCAATTTGTCTTGATGGCGAGGAAGGGGATTCGGTTTCCTGCGTTAGTGAAGAGGCTTGATTCAAAATTTTCTCGATAGAGGCTTTTGGCTGGGTATCGAAGACTGCATGGATCTCATGAACACTCTCCTCGGCTAAGATATCCTGGTTTGTGTTACTGTTGGGAGAGTGATTCGGGAATGGTTTGTTGAAGATTTTCAAATTTCGGTTGGCAGGGGCATTAGGATTATCGAGGGTTATATCCCCTGCGTCAACCATTTCCTGCACTATGTTTTTCAACATCTTGCAGTTCTCATGACTGTGTCCCTTCACGCGGTGGAAGTTACAGAAGTCATTTTCTTTGTACCAGGAAGGTATGGCGCGAGTGGAATCAAACCCGGAATGAGGTTTAACAGGAGGTAATGTAATGGCTCCTGCTTTGAGCAATTTTTCCAATATCACACCATATGTTTCTCCCAAGGGAGTGTAGTTGATGGGTTCTGCTTTATACTTATAAGTGGTTTTTGGCGGGGTATTAGACGGTGGTTGGGATTTGACCATCACCGCGTGGACATCTCCTTTTGATTTAGAAGAAGTGGATGCGTGAGGATTGGTGGTATTTGGTTTATTGGTAGAATCAGGAGTTTGGAAATTGGGGGTTTTTGTTACGCAACCGCAATTTCTCTTCCTCTAAGGCTCGAATCTCTAGTTTTCGAGCCATAGTAAAGGCTTCATCGAATGTACGAAAAGTTTGAATTTGGAGGGTAGGGGAGATGTGCTTAGTGCAGGCCCGCTTAAACAGTTTGATAAGTTCGGTTTGCGGTAAGGTATACGTAAGTTGGTTGATAAGGCCCCGCCATCGTCCAACGAAATCTGCGATAGATTCGTCCTCAAATTGTCGGATGGCATAGAGGTTGGTGATAGATACTTTCTTGGCAATGTTAATGGAGAAATGATCCAAGAAAGATTGGGCTAGTTGGTTAAAAGAGAAGATTGAGTGCTGGGTTAAAGCACTGTACCACTCCAAGGCAGGTCCTGATAAGGACATGGGAAAGGTGCGGAGTAACAAGGCATCATCATGAGCAATCAAATAACAAGCATGTCTAAATGATCGCAAGTGTTGTTGAGGGTCCTCTTTACTGTTTAAAACGGGTAAATTTTGGTAACTCCCATTGAGGAGGATATGAATGAAGGGGGACAGAAGGGTGAATGGGCTCCCGACAAACTTGCTCGTATGTCAAGGCGCTACGACTTCCTGAAACAGAAGCCTCCAGGTTTTGCATTTTGTCCATCATTTGTTTAATTAGATTAGTAGTTGGATGAGATGATGGTGTGGTTGTGGTAAACGGAGGCAAATTGGGCCAAGGACCACCGCTAGACCCTGGTGGGGTTAATTGTTGATAAGGTGTGGAGGATGAATATGTTGAGGCAACCGAATAGGGATGTCCCATATAGGATGTTGAGGTCACTGGATACGTGTATGGGAATGAAAAGGTAGGCGGAGCTTGAGAAGGAAAGCTCATGTGGATAGGTGGCAGAGAGCAAGTCATGAACGGAGCAGTCTGCAAGAGAGATGAGGTAGGGGCAGTCGGCGGTAATGATATGTGGGGTCCAAGATTAGCCAAAGGAAAGCCAATCTGAGTCGTATGAATTTCTAAAGCTGTCGGATTTGGGAGATGGGGCTAAAGGTGCAAGAGAGCAAGGCGGTGTTATCAGGCGGAGGTGGGTGCTAAATGAGCAGCTATACTAATAGGCATGCCAACAAGGAGCTGACCATTAGGCGTACGGTTAGGGGCATGAGACGAATAGTATTGTACAGCGCTAGAATTAGCATCCAGAAACTTGGCAAAGTCCTTATCTCCCACAGGAATTTTAGGAACCTCACTGGTATCCGTAGGATTCCCCCACAAAATGTGAAGGGGGTGATTCAGGCAAAGAAACAGAGCAAGCATATGAAACCATGGCGGAAGCTTGCTTTTGAGTGATAACAACCATGGACAGGATTTCAGAGTAAGGTTTCAATCTATCTGGAATAGAAACAACCTTAGAATGGTGAAATTGGCAGGTTACTGGTTTGTCAGGGGTTGTAGAAGACAGTAACTGATATCGGTCTAGTAACCGATGTCGGTTATACTATAGCCGACGTCGGTTTAGATAACCGATGTCGGTGTAAGAAGACTGGGCTAACAAGACATAAAAAGGATGCTAATTTGATTTTTAACAACGTTTAGTATACTTGTCCAATTATTGATCACAGAAGACAGAGTATGAGAAAGAAAACAGAACTAAAAACAAGCAAAATGCACACACAAATCCAGAGATTAACCCTAGGGTTAATTTTAATTATCGTGGGCTTATGCCTTTAGACGTAGAATGATGTCAGAATCCTAAACAAGAGACTTAGGGGAAATGTCAAGTTGTTTTGGCTTATAAGGCTACCTCAATCGGGCGGAGGAATACCGCGGAAAAGGGGGGATGTTTGAGCTGTTGTGTTAATTGTGAAGTGATTTGGTATGTGTTGTGCAGTGAAAGTAAGATTAATTTCCTGTCAATACCATGGATATCACCCCCACGTGTATGACCTGTTACTTAATCTATGTTTACTAGAATTGAAAAACAACAAGCAGGAATGCAATGCACGTGTTTTAAACCCAAATCGAAAATGATATTCGATGAAGCAAAAGAGATGACTTTCACTAATGCGAGATGTAAAAGCAAAGCAAGTTATTTTATCAAAATAATACAAAACCTTTTGAATATCTTTTTATTCTTTATAAAACAGCAAGTATACTTCCTATATGAAAGCAAGCAAAATGAAAGAAACCCAAAATGGGTCCCACCGGGCGGTGCCAAAATGTTTCACTCGGAATGTTTCGTTCCTTTTAGAAACAGATAAGGGTTGGGGCTAGGAGGAATACCTGTAGAATGTCGAGATGATGTGCGCGTACCGCAGAGAAAGATCAGGCTGATTACGAAGAACTCCCTTTTTGTCTTGGAAGGACTACTGATTATTCGCGGAGATGCAGGTCCTAGAGCTCTGATGGCAAAGGCAGAACTGAGGTAGGATGGTCTGGCACACCAGTAGATCAAATCAGCTGAGTATCACAGGGCTCTGGTATCTAGTTGCAGTCTTGGGATTGCTCTCCCTTGCTGCTAACTCTCCTTGTCTCTTCACTTGTCTCTGCTCAGTCAAGTAAACATTCTGGGTTTTCTCGATCACTCCTGATGCTCTTTCTTGATTCAAAAGAATCCTTTTTCTCTAATCCAAAAATGAAATTCCGATGCCTTGTTTTTGGTTTGGGGAGGCCATTTACAGGGAACTGATGGTGGTTACGTAACCGACGGTGGTCGAGTAGGAACCGGCGTCGGTAAGGAAAAAGTAGGCTATTTTTAGTAAAATCAGCCCACCTTCCCTGCTTTTCTCCCGAGAGATTAGTTGCGGGCTTGGTCAAGTGACTAGAAGGTCAGTTTTAGGTGCGAGAAAGGGGTCCTTAGTCATGGGTGTAGGTGTAGACCAAGTTTTAGGTTTTAATTAGGTTAGTTTAGGATTAGGGCTAGGTCATGATGAGGTGGTAAAATGAGGTGGCAGGTGAGGTGATGGGGATTTATCAATTACAAGGTAATTAATAAATAATTGTGTAAGGTTTAGGTAATGAGGTTAGGTTGCGAAATGGGATGCGGGTCACAAGGGGTCGTAAGACACGAATTTGGTGTCTACACCTATGATAGTGAGCTCACTGATCAGGTGCTCCGAGGTCATATGCTTGCCTAGGAGCTCATCGAGTATATTTCAATCTCCTGCAGTTTGATAAGCTACAAACCTAGAGAGAATCACCTTACTACAACTCACATTGAGTTCAACCTTGCCAACTCAGGCTTGAGCTTCCATCATAGTAGATTTCTCACATTATAATGTGAGATAAACCTAACAGATATTAGAAAATAATGCAACAAGTTTTGAGCTCACATGGGAACTCACTAAGTTGGATCACCTAGGAGCTCGACTAGGAGCTCAACAGAGGGTATGATTTTTCACCTAAATGAAGAAAGAAAGATCGAAGTATGCTCAACTTGAGATTTCACCAAGAGGAACGTTCATATTAGAGAAGCTTAGAAAGAAGATAGGCTCACCAGAGTATATTGACTTGAGCTTTCTGTGGGAGCATTGTCAAGGGTAGCTCACCCATAAAACTCACATGGGAGCTCACCCATAATTTCACCTTACTAGCTCACCTTGAGCTTGCTGAGGACCTCACCGGGCTTGCCAACTCATGCTTCACCGTTTCATCTGGTATGCTCACCTTGAGAAAAGTTTGATAAGAGTAAGCTTTCCACGTAGGCACACCTTAATATGCTAGTTCGGTTGATGGTTGCTGCATGCGTTGTGACTTCTCAATCCACATAGGTTGACTATGAGAGCTTCACTTTTGAGCTGGGACTTGTGAGTTCACCTGAAGTAGCTCACTGGGGACCTTACAAATGAAGAGCTCACCACATAAATCACTTGTGGAGCTCACCTAGCATGTGCTATACCTAAGAACTCATGGATACTCCCTAGATGGCTATCAAGTCCACTTTCTTGGGAGATCTTAATGGGAGCTCCCCTAAACAAACTCACTATTGTAGCTGATATGATTTAGGCATTTCACTCAAGCACAATAAGAAGCTATACCTTACCAAGCTAGGCTCTGGTGAGGCTCAGGTTCTGGGTAGTTTGCGTCACTTGGTAGAAGGTTGAATTGGCTCTGTTATTGGCAAAGGTGTAAAACATAGAAACCGACATTGGTTTAGTATAATTGGTGATGCTCATAGGAGTAGACCGATGACGGTCCTAGGTAAGCTTGGTGTCGGAACTCAACTGACAGCTCACCCAGGAGCTGAATAAAATAGCTTAAGACTTGAGCCTGCCTAGATGAGCTCATCATAGCAGCTCACCCAAAAACTCAAATGGTGAGGTATGTGGAAATGTTGAAAACACTCAAAGATGTGGAAGGGCTAGGATAGATGATCTGATAAAAGAATGGCTAGGCTAGGTGAGGTTTGAGTTTGTAAAAAATTAGACTATAAAGGAATGGGAATATTAATGGAAGATTGATAACAAAAATGATAACAACCCTATGGCCAGGATAAGAAGGGAAGTGATCAGTGATACAAGCACTTACCAATGTTGCAGATCTAATGGTTGATTGATGGGGATGATTAATTGGTGAGATGGAGCTTGGTGAAATAGTGATGCTTCCCGAAATGTCACCATGAGTGCGAATGCCTCTCGATCTGTCCTGGTGCTGGATATGGATGTCTGTAGGTGCGAAAAGGCTCTGGTTTTTCTTGCATGTAGTTCTCTTCTCGTCTGCTTAATCTCATAATCTTCCAACCCCAAAAAAGGTTGTTAAGGTGAATAAATGGTAAATGACGATGGTTCGGGGTTGACCGATGTTGGTTTAGGGGTGACTAACATCGGTTAAGGTGGGATTCCCTAGGTTTACTAAAAATGGTAGATATTTCCAATGGGCTAGGTTGGTTTATTCTCATGGATCAGAATAGAAGCTTCCCTTATAATGACTGGGAATGTGGTTAGAGAAATCTTAGGCATTGTAACATTCCCATTTTAAGACTTTAGAAACAAGGGATTTTTTTTTACACAATGTTCTTTGTTCTAAATGAAACATAATTTAGAACACACATTCCATGCCAATCAATCTCATAACAGATAACCATATGTAGCTGTAAATGACTCGGTGAATTACCGATCTCTCATTGCATGACTCGGTCCCCAACTAATCTCTCATGCTTGTCTCTAAGTATTGAATAATTTTATGTATACTACGTATAATTGGTTTTCTAACTCTAATATGGGTACTGAGTGACATGTTTAAAGAACCTATCTGAATATTTGTTAGTAATATTCATCTGAAATCACATTCCTTAAAATAGGAGACGTCAGACAATGCAACCAGCAGTTTGCGATACTTTGGCCAAATATTTCCAACATACTATTCATGTTACTATTCCTAGATGATATACTCATCAAATAGGAATACGTCCTTCACCTCACTCTTCTATTATCTAGAATGGCCTTCACTGAATTCTGTCAGTCCTCTTGCCCAAGGTTTGACCCTAACCTAGGTTAGCGACATAATTTGTTATAGGGAGATGCTCACTATGACTTAGGGTATATTGGCATACTCGTCTGACCTTAGTCAACCAAATGTGCCAAGGTACCCTGAGTCATAGAAAGCTACTTCCTATTCCAACTCATGCTACTAGCTTGGCCTAGAGAGAAACTAAGTTCAAGTTCAAATGTGTGTAGATCTAGATGAAATAATGTAGAAGGGTGTTGCACCATGTCAACTGCAACATTGTATCCTCGGGAATACCTTAGTCTTCATGGATGTAAATTTCTATAGTTGGCGTGTCAAGCAACATCCAACACAACTACTTCATCACGATGTACATACCCCTAGGAGGTCATCAACACTTAATAATTTTGAATTTAGATTCGAAATACGACAACCTTTGTCAACCCTAAATCCAAAATCCCTTGAGATCTTTATCCAAAATTTGATTTAGTTAATACTAAATAAATTCATTAACTCATGATTTCTTTTATGTTTGGTAACTAAGACATGTCAAAAAATTATCCAAAACAGAACACCATACATCGCAAGGTTAAATTAATGTAACTCAACTGTTCAAATAAGGTGCAACAACCACTCAGGTTCCACTAGAAAAGACTTCATAGAAAATGAAGTCTGAGTGATTAACAATCATAAACACCATTATTTCACTTCACATTATTTTGAGAGAGGAAGAGTCTTCCTCTCTACATGGTTATGTGTTAGGGTTTATCATACCTTTTGTATCTTTCTATAGTTTAATTGTATATTTGATACACATCCCATTATCATTATATATTATTTAGATAAAGAGTGTAATCTTATGCAACTTAACAAGTTGCTTTCAACTAAGAGAGAGATTGAACTATTTCTCTTTGTCCAACTTATCAAATGACAATAGAAATAAGAATACAAATAGATATGCAAAATATCAACAAGATAGTATTCTAACTACCTTCATAAATGTACACGAGAAATTGCACAACCTTTTGAAGTGAACCTCCAATATTTTTATTTCATCATGATAAAATACACAATTTACAAGACTATGCATCTCAGACAAACTGCATGTGAAATAGTACTAAGATCATTATAGAATACAAATTTTCCTTTTCAATACTGTTTCGCACATAATTTAGTTCCAGAATAGAGTTACTTCTATCCCTTCATTCTCTTGAGAAACAGATAGGGGTTAGGGTTAGGAGGAATACCTGTTGAGTGTTGGGAAGGTGTGCGCATACTGTAGAGAGATCAGACCGATTGTGAAGAGCTCCTTTTTGTCTAGGAAGGACTACCTATAAATAAGAATGCAAGACCACCAGATTTTAGTTAGACAATAAGTGAGGGAACTGCCTTGGACCCAGGAAATATTAGAATTCCTTTTGAAGGTGGTCAGTTGCCTTTTAATAAAAATTGATGCAAATGATAATAAAGAAGCTATTGCGAACTCATGATTTAGGCATCTCGTTACTAAAAGCAATAGAGACTAAACTACCAATAATAGAATGTCATGTTGTTTGTCTGGTCACTGGTTATTGATATGTTCAGATCAAGTTACAGGGATAGACCAGGCTGGACATGAGATTTCTTTGAGGTGAATAGGTGAAAGGTTGGTTTTGGTATAAGTCACAGTGACCGATGCCAGTCACTGGATAACCGATCGCGGTTATGAAACCGGTACCGATAGGGAATAACCAATATCGGTAGGGGCAGTGATTTAGGGATTTTTAAATGGAGGTTGGTGTAAGGTGGTTATGGGGTTTAGAAGGTTGGTAGATGGTTGAGGGGAGTAGTAGGGTGATAGAGAAGACTCAGAGAATGAGAGAGCTATCTTTGGGGTAATATAGAGATCGATGACCGAAGGTTAGGTGTAGGTTGTTGCAAGGTAGTAGATCCAGGAGTGAGCTTATAATCCCTATGAATTAAAAGTTCACAAAGTAGTGTCTAGAAGCATACAAGGTGATAAAAGAGACTACTTACTAGTTTCTGATGTGGATGCAGGTCCAAAGAATGCAGTGGCGAAGGCAAGGCCCAGTTGGGATGATCCAGCAATCGGAAGTGATCTGATGAAGCTATCCTCCGAATCTCCCAAGGTTTGGATGAGTGTGACAATGCTCTAGTTGCTCAGTTCCAGTTTTGGGCTCGATGCTCCTCTTTGCAAACTCTTCTCTCCTTCTCACTTGTCTCTCCCTTGCAAATGGATTCGGATCCTTTCATTTTGGTTGGGGGAGGTCATTTACAGGGAACTGATGGCGGTTACCTAACCGACGCCGGCCGTGTAGGGACCGATGTTGGTTAGGTCAAAGTTAGCTATTTTTAGTAAAATAGCCAACTTTCCCTCCTTTTCTCCCGAGGGGTCAGTTGTGGGCTTGGTCAAGTCATTATTAGGTTCATTTTGATGTGGGGTGAGGGGTGATGAGTCTTGGGTGTGGGTCTGGACCAAGTCATAGGTCTTAATTAGGTTAGTTTAGGGTTAGGGATAGGTCATGGTGAGGTGGCGAGGTGAGGTGGCAGGGTTGGAGATGTGGATTTATTAATTATAAGGTAATTAATAAATAATTAAGTGTGTAAGGTTTAGGTGGTGAGGTAGGGTTAGGTTGCAAGATGAGAACCCAAATTTGGTGTCTACATTTGCCCCTTGTTGTCATGTAGCTTGTCTTATAAAGATACACTGACAATAATAAGAAGTGGTTGCCCTAGTTAAGGGTATAGGTAATCCCCCTCAAATATATCACAGATTGAGGTGATGTGAAATCAGGGATAGGGTTGATAAAGGGTGAATGATGACGAGACGATGGTAAGATGGTGGGGTAAGTTCAAGGAAGCCAACACACGTTAAAATGTAGTAGTACGACCAAGGTACATGAGTTGAAGAGCAAACAAGAAATTCATAGGCAAAGGTCAATTATTTATCCAAACAAGGTTGATATAATCCTGGTATCCAAGGCATAGGAAGTAGCTCTAGGGGATATAACGGGTAAGGTACCAGAATGTTTAGGCATGTTCGGCAGTACCAAATGGTTGGTTTGGTTGAGATAAATGTCACGGTCTTGGTCTAGGAAAAGCTGGTCGGCTGATCAATTCAAGTATCCTAGTCATGCTAAAACACGAACATGGGAGCTCGATTGAATAAACAACTACATGATGGGTGGATAGAATCGTAATTTACGGGCCTAGGTCGAGGTACTTAATTGATGCAGCCTTGGGTCAGACCGATTGGTTGGTTGCAGCCTTGGGTCGGCCCGATTGATTGATTTCGGCCTTGGGTCGGGCCGATTGATTGGTTGCGGCCTTGGGTTGGGCCGGTTGATTGGTTGTGGCCTTGGGTCGGGCCGTTTGATTGATTGTGGCCTTGGGTCGGGCCGATTGGGTGGTTGCGGCCTTGGGTCAGGTTGATTGGGTAGTTATGGCCTTGGGTCGGGCCGATTGGTAAGTTGCGGCCTTGGGTCAAGTTGATTGGTTGGTTGCGGCCTTGGGTCGGGCCGATTGATTGATTGCGGCCTTGGGTCAGGCCGATTGGTTGGTGGCGGCCTCGGGTTGGGTCAATTGGTTGGTTGCGGCCTTGGGTCGGGCCAATTGGTAAGTTACGGCCTTGGGTCGGGCCAATTGATTGTTGGTAGAGTAATGTTGTTGGTGTTGGTGTGGGTATAGGTGAAGTGAGGGTTAACCTACCCAAGCATAGGAAACCATGTCCTAATTAAGGTCAATACATAATCCTAGATTTGGGTAAAAGAGGAAAAAGTGTTCCATAGTTGGAAAGAGCTAAACAAACCACGTATCATCATAGGATGAGCTTGAATCCCTAGGTACCTTACATAGGTGAGAAGTCGATAGGTGAAAAGAGTTGTATAATAACAATATATCAGATATACGCACGTCTCTTGAGTTTTGTTATTGTGAAGAATGGTGAGGAGAGGTGGATGGTATAGCTGGGGTGTAGAGAACTTGTTATAAGGTGATTATTCTGATGGAAGAGAACCAAACCAAAATAGACAAGTCCATGACTCAAAAGTACTTTTGAATACTTCTTTGATTTTTCTGGATATAGATTGATCGATGTGGGAAGTCTATATGGGATATGCATTTTGTTGTTCTTGAGGTCTTCATGAAGCTGATCAATGCGAGAAGCTTCTGATAGAGGCTGACTTTGTATAGCTGTCCTTCGAGGGAGCATTCTACTTATAGTAGCAGACATGGCGTTGCACATAGCTGTCATTCGAGGGAGCAATCTAGTTATAGTAGCAGACGCGGCATTGCACAAAGCTGTCCTTCGAGGGAGTATTCTAGTTTATATCTTGGAGGTCTAGATGTCTGTTTGGCATGAAGCATCTAGTTTTCAGGAAGTTTGACTCAAGAATATCCCAAAATTGTATAATTGAGAACTTGTTATTTTGATACTTTTAAGTCATGGACCAGACTAAAAAGGAGAAGGCCTCTTTAAGATGAGGTGATGATCAAACCACGTGGGTTTGATTTTACTTTGAGATGCATAAAAAAAAGGTGTATGAGGTGGTAAATGAGCTCAAGGGACAAGCACAAGGTGGATAAGAAGTGATGTAACACTAAATTCAATAGTAGAATGGTCAGAGATGCAAGGCATTAAGGGGTTCAGGCTCAAGTTTACCATTAAGTGAAGCTAAACGATAAGTACCTGATCCGTAAGTGTGAGTGATAATGTAAGGCCCAATCCAATTAGGAGCAAATTTTCCACATTTGCTCTTTTCTAGTTTGGTTACATGTTGATTCTCTTTGAGGACAAGATCACCAATTTTAAAGGTATGCTCATGAATTCTCTTATCATAAGCATGCTTGATGTGCTTTTGATAAATTTGAAGGTGGTCAAGAGCGGTAAGACGACGCTCGTCAAGAAGCTCCAATTGGGCTAACCGCTCTTGGCGGAAGTCATCATTGGTGAGAATATCCTGGAGATATATTTTGAGGGAAGGGATTTGTATTTCAAGAGGTAAGATGGCCTCGGTACCATACACCAGAAAGAATGGTGTGGCATTATTGGAAGTACGAATGCTGGTACGATAAGCCCAAAGGGTAAAGGGGATGTGATCATGCCAATTTTGACCAGAATCGTTAACGGACTTTCATGAGAATTTTGGTTAAGGTTTTGTTAGAAGATTCAGATTGACCATTTTCTTGTGGATAGTAGGGTGACGAGAAGCTAAGTTTGATACCAAAGTTGTCACAAAGGGCTCGTAACAGCTTATTTTTGAAAGATTTGCCATTATCGGTTATCAAGCGATGAGGAACACTGAAACGGAAAATAATGTGATGATTGATGAATTCAACAATTTTCTCCTTTTTGGTTGAAATGAGTGGAATGGCCTCCACCCATTTAGTGTAATATTCGGTTAACGTGATGATCCAACGGTGACGTTGCGAAGAAGGCGGATGAATCTCACCAATAAGGTCCAAACCCCATTGTGAGAAAGGCCAAAGATCTCGTGTGACCTGTAGCGGGTGGCTGGGAGTATGTTGAAGGTTGGCTTGACACATAACACAATGCTTAACATATTTGTAGTAGTCTTTATTAAGAGTAGGCCAATAATATCCTAGGAAAAGGATCCACTTGGCCATGGCAAAGCCACTAAAGTGCCCACCACAAATTCTGTCATGGACTTGTTGGATGGTATGAGTGACTTCAGCGCTGGTTAGACATCGAAGGAGGATACCATCGAAGCCACGTTTATAGAGGAGTCCCCCCATGATGACATAATGAGAAACACCTTTAAGAAAAGCGTGTTTGCCATTACTACTAAGGTCAGGTGGGAGAACAGAGGTTGTAAGGTAGTCGCAAAATTGGTGATACCAGGTATCCTGCGAGTCAGCAGATGCATTATTTACCATACAAACATCCGGGACTAAGTAAGATGGGGCAAAGAGTTGTTGGACCAAGACAAATATGTCAGAGTTAGTTGGTGATGCAGGAGTTTGCAAGGCCAAGCAAGCCATAGTATCCGTAAATTTATTAGTTGAGTGTGGAATGGTTTGGATAGTATAATGGGTAAATAAGGTCAAAAGTGAATCTACGTAACATTTGTACTTTTGAAGTTCCTCATTTTTACATTGGTAGATGCCAGTAACTTGATTTACTACCAATTGAGAGTCACCAAAAATGTTAATAGACTTCACACCTAAGTGTAATGCAACGTGGAGACCCAGAACAAGGGCCTCGTATTCCGCTGTATTGTTAGTGCAGGGGAAATCGAGCCTGAATGAAAGAGGCATAGGTTCACCTTCAAGAGGAATGAGAACAACTACCTCCCCTCCACCGCGCTGGCATTTAGATCCATTGAAGAAGAGAGTCATCAGATAAGACGCATCATTGAGTGAAAGAGTTGTGATGAGTTCATCAGGGAAAGTAAAATTGGTAAATTGTTCCCCAGGTAAAGGGGCTTCCGCGAGTTGGTCTATGATAGTTTGTCCTTTGACTGATTTTTGGTGTACGAACTCAAGGTCGAGGTCAGCGAGGAGCATAAGCCATCAGGTGATGCGTTGGTTTAGATGAGGTTTGGCATACATATAATGTATGGGGTCAGCGTTGGTGATGAAAAAAGTTTTGTGATTCAGGAGGTAATGTCAGAGTTTGGTGGCCACGAATGATAGGGCTAGGCACAACTTTTTGACGTGTGTATACCTAGTTTCGTAATCCACAAGAGTACGAATTATGTAATAAACTACTTGTTCTCGATGCTCAGAGTCACGATGTGCGAGCATGGCTCCTACAGCATGGTTGGTGGCAGAAAGGTAAAGGTAGAAAGGGCGATCGTCCTGAGGTGGGATAAGCACGGGTGGCTATAAGAGATAAGTTTTAAGAGCCTCAAAGGCTTGGTGGCACTCCTTGCTCCATTGAAAGACAATGTCATTTTTAAGGAGATGATGGAAAGGTTGACATTGATCCGAGAGTTGTGAGATGAAACACCAGATAGATTGGAGTTTTCCCTGCAAACTACGCAATTGCTTTAGGTTAGTGGGTGGGGGCATTTCTAAGATAGCCTTGACTTTAGCTGGGTCGACCTCAATGCCACGCAAAGAGACGATAAAGCCAAGGAGTTTTCCCAAAAGGATGTTAAAGACACATTTCTTTGGTTGAAGATGAACACAGTATTGTAACAGGCGATCGAAAATAATGGTTAAAACATCGAGATGTTCACTGCGATGTTTGGATTTTCCAAGAAGATCATCGACATAATCCTCAAGGATAGTGTGCATAATGTCATGAAAAATGTAAGTCATAGCCCGCTGATAGGTCACACCAGCATTCTTAAGGCCAAATGGCATGACACGATAGCAGAAGGTTCCCTAGGGGGTAATGAAGGTGGTTTTATGTTGATCGGCCGGGGCTACTAAAATTTGATTGTATCCTGAGAAACCATCCATGAGAGAAAGCATCTCATGGACCGCAGTGAGATTGACAAGTTGATCAATACTAGGTAGGGGGAAGTCATCCTTTGGGAAAGCGAGGTTAAGATCTTGGAAATCCGTACATATCCGAAGTCCCCCCGTCACTTTAGTGACAGGTACAACATTAGAAATCCATTGTGGATAGTCAATAGGTAAGATGAAAGAAACAGAAAGGAGTCGTTGAAGCTCTTCTTTAACCAAGAGGGCAATGCGTGGATGCATTTTTCTCAGCTTCTGTTTAACTGGTTTGGAGTCTGGTTTCAGAGTGATGTTATGGACAGCAATGTCAGGATCGATTCCTAGCATGTCGGCGTAGGACCAAGCGAAAGCTTGATTGCGGGCATAGAGAAAGGTAGTGAAGGCGGCTTGTTCTGATGCATCGAGAGATTTTCCGATCTTTAGAATGTGAGGATCATCTTCTGTGTGGATATTGATTTCTATAGTCGACTCATTCAACATGGTTTGGGTTTCAGATGGTAAGGCGCGTTGAATATAAGAGTCATCCTCACCAAGGTAGGTGAGGATGGAGTCATCATCCTGGCACTCCACAACATTAATCAAACTCAAGTCTTCTTCGATCATGTCTAGATACAAAAGGGGGAGAGAAGATGGGTCTTCACCAATGTGTTGATAAGTGAGAGGACCTAGGAAGATAGCATTCACGAAAAAAAAAAGTTAGGAGGGATAGATTCTGGGTTTATCGACTCTGTGGGTGAAGATGGTAAAATGGGTGATGATGGTTCGGAAGGGGTGACTTCATCGTCACATGGATACAATCGACATGAGGTTTCTTTAGTGTAGGTGGTTCAGAAAATCCAAGAACACTACGATCTTTGTGTTTGTGTGTAGTCATGGGAATAACCGTATGTCGTCCTTGCTCATAAAGACTGAAACCAAAACCCTTCCAAGCACAGCGTGTTAGGAAGGTGAGGGTGAAACGATGGTTGGTTAGATATTAAAAATATTATTGGAAGGGAATCACACCAAGGGGAGGTTCGAGGGTGACAGAGGATGCATCGACACCCCCATACGTTAGGTTGGTGCGGTAATGTTATCCCGTAAAATTGACAAGGGAAATTTTACTGATAACCATACCAAAAATTTTGTTCCGATCCCTCATTAGGGATCCCTTGCATTCGGAATGTTGCAAAATCCCTTTTCCGGGAAATCTGGTTTTCTGAACTTAGTCATTTTTGGTCTTTTGGCTGGGCACATGGAATGACTATGTAACATCAACTTTTGGTGCACCCCCTTTAAATCCTTTGGCGCATGGTTCTTCATGTCAACAGACCTTTTGGTGTGCCTTGATATGTTGAGTCTTTCCTGTGTGCACCGAGGCGCATGCGCCTTCATGTCAACAACACTTTTGTTATGCCACTTTTCAGTGTGCCAAAGGTGCACATATTCTTGTGTTGACACCCCTTTCGGTGCGCCAAAGGCACACATAACTTTGTGTTGTCAGGTGCTTTGGTGCGCCAAAGGCACATGCTTTCATATGTCGCCACTAATTTTCATGCGCCGCTTAAAAGGTTGGTGGCGCATTTATTGCCTTCCCGCCTATATAAAGGCGCATCTGCATTGTCATTGTCACCAGAGAAAACACGTGATTTTTTTTCTCTGAGCTTGTCAGTACACCAGCCCCGTCGCTTTCAAATCGATTTGTGGCCCCCTTTCGTGCGTTTCATCATTTATATCCGGGTATGTGGCCTTCTATCTTTCGTGCATTTTGTCTTTGTGGTTTTTGGTTGTTGGCTGGTTTCAGTCTTGAATTGGAAAAGAATCATGTTCATAAACTTGCTTTTCCCCAACCCTGTTGTTCTTTCCTTTCACCATGCTTTTTCCCCCCTCTTTCCAGATCTGCTGGGAAGGGGACTCTTGTCCTAAAATAAAGTAGTTGGAACTCAAAAAATCTTGGTTTAGACCTCTTCATCACCACATGAACCCTGCAGAAAGAGAACTCAACCATATGCATATCCCTCAGTGAAGAAATCATAGCTGGAAGAGGCTGTAATGTTATTTTCTCCTTGGCGCATGAGCTCCCATGCAACATGATCAAAACAGTTGCGCCAATGGCGCACCCATCATCGCCCTGTTGGTGCATCCCAAGCATGCATGAAAATGCGCCCTCAAGGCGCCTCCTTCGCATGCTGCAAAAAACTTGGCGCACAACCTCATTCGTTGCAACATAAACATGTGCCTTTGGCGCACCCTGCATCCGTGCAACAGTCAGCTTTCCCACTGCACCAAGTGCAAAACTATAAAGGTGCAGGTGCATCCATCCTTATCGCAGCAACATCATGTTGTGCAGACCCTCCATGCGCCACGCCAAGTTCCCTTCAGCGCACAAAAAACACACGTCACACAAACCATATATGCGCCTTTGGCGCACCAAATTTCTATGCAACATGAAAGATACATGCGCCTTTGGCGCGTCCTGTCCCTATGTAACATAAAGATTCCGTGCGCCCTTTACAAAATGCACCCTGCACTAGTGTACATTATGCAGTGTCCATGCGCCATGCGCCCTTTGGCACTGATTTAACCCTTGCAACACCCTTTTCCTGTGCGCCTTACCTATTTAGCTCTGCAATTTGCTATATCTGTGCGCCATGCGCCCTGAAGCCTTCAAAATCACTAAATCTTTCTTCTGTTAACACTTCAATGAAAGATTAAATGACTAATACAACCTTTTTGCATTGGGTCTCACTTCTTCTTCGTGCAGATCAGCAATTAAGCTTAGAAGAACATATGTCAACATCAAGCAGGAGGCCTACCAAATCCAAAGGCAAGGCCAAACTTATAGAAGAAGAAATGAAATATAAGTACCAGAGGGTCAGAATGCCTGACTCCCAGGCCGAATGCGACCTGGACATCAGAGACTCAGAGTTGGGTCATATTGATATGGAGGAATTCTGGGTCAGGACTCAGAAGGTGACAAGAAGTCCGTGGATGGACAAACTGATAGGCAGTGCCCTGCACTTCGCTGGAGGAATCCCAGTCAGCGCCGTTAACAATGAATTCATGATGGTGGTTTCCCGGTGCTACAACAAAGACACAAGGTGTGTCGTAAATGACAAGGGCGAGGTCATCATTAACCTCACTGCCCGCCACTTTGAGATAATACTCGGCATTCCTCATCACCGGCACTTTGTGGCCGTCAGCCGAGAGGATTGTATTAAAGCCTGGGACGACAATGAAGATCAGTGCATGCAGCTGATGAATGAAGTCTATTTGAAAAACAAAAAGGTAGTGACCCGTTGGCCACAAATCATTCACCGCAGTGATTTTTCGGAGGAGCTCAGTGACACCATCACTTTCCTGAGCAGGGTCTTTGGGCTTCCTGACGCCCACTATTTCCATAAATGGATGCTGCGGTACTTGGAAACCATGAACAAAAATGTGCCCGATCAATGCTTTCGAATGGGCAGAAATTATAAGCAGCACAATCTCTGAGTAGCTTCAACAATTTAATACAACAGGGAGATTCTACATGAATTCCTATGTTGTTTACGCTGCGGCATCAGAGAGAGACTACCCAGGCCTGATGCGGAGTGGGGTTTGGCCCCAGGTCAAAATATATGAGTACTACCCAGAGTTGAAGCTGGAAAATAGCATCCCTCAATTCACAAAGATCAACGATGTGTTTTTCTACCACATCATCTGCCTGTTGAGGCCAAATATGACTTACGGTCGCACGACCAAGAGCATAGTGGCAGCCACTGAGAAATGGGGGGCCCTGTTCACCCAATTTCCCACGTTCACTTATCTGAGGGCAGCTAACTTCTTGGGAGAGCCAACTAGACTACCAAGGTATGCTGGACCCAAGTTGATTCTGCTAGAGCTGTCAAGACAGCTGATCACCTATCATGAGAAGTGCCTCAAAAGAAAGAAGGGTGGAACTCCTTTCCCCCTCACAGTGGGTAGATATACATGTCTTACCCATCACAAGGCAAAAGACATGTTCGCAGAGCTAGAGCTGCTTAATTTGAAACATGATTTCCTGGCCAGGCCTACCTTTGACCCAAGAAGTTGTCTGCCAAGGGCTAAGCTCGATCCAATCCACATCCCTCAGATCGAGGACATCTACATCGACGTCATTCATGAGGTTGAGCTCAGGAGAAAGGACCATTCTCATTTGGCCTTGGCAGAAATCATCCAATACGGGGGTAGCAATTGTCGCCAAAGGCTTCCAAACTACTGAGGATGAAATAGATCAAGTATATCATAACACAGATGGGGATAATTGGCCTTTTGCTGCCATTGATAGGACTAAGGCACCTCAGACAATTGAGGAGAGGGTCAAGGAAACTCTGCGCAGAACAGAGCATTGGTGCCGAATGAACGGATTGATCTACCTCGGGGTTGATTTCACAACCTCCCCATTGGGTAATGCACCTTCTCGATCTAAACAGTAGTGTAAAGGCAAAGGAAAAGGCATAGAGGGTGAATCCAGCACCACTCAAGAAGAAGCTCCTGAGAGTCCTCCTTCCGCAGCACCCGAACAGGTCATAACTCTGGCTTCTCCAGAGAAAGAAGCAGAAGAGGATGTTCCAATAGGCCCATCCACTCAGGATGTCGGCACTGCTACAACAACCGAGGTCCCTTCTGTCCCTTCTTCTTCTCCTCCTTCCCCTCCTCGAGTGACTCAAGCGACCATCCCTTTGGTCGTGTCCTCTCCCCCTTCTTCTACTGTTCCCCCCGCTTCTTCGTCTATCTTCTCTTCCCTCGCTGGATCTGTCCCCCTCCATTTCTTCCCTCATCTCTGAGCTCCCTTCCCTTCCTATGTCTTCCTCTACTGTAGTATCCCTTCCTCCCGTGGGCACTTCTTCGGCTGTTCTATCTATGCCGCTGCCACGTGTCTCCATGTTTTTCCCTTCTACTACTGCAACTGCCCCCTTCTCTGTTTTCTGGCCCTTCTCCCATAAGTCCAGCCTGGATCTCCCAGCATTTAAGTCAGCAGAAAAGGAAAGTTCCCATCGCTCCGATGGACTTTTCCGTAATCCCATCCAAAGGGGCAAAGAAGCAGAAGCCCGTCACATGCTTCTCTCAGAGTGCTTCGGGAGAGAGGGTAATGGAGATCGCATACCCCAATCCCCTCAAGGATAAAAATGATATGTCTCGAACAGATTATACAGTGACCCAAGTCACAATGGGGACGTCTTCTGAAAGCCTTCAGGGAGAGGCCCTTTCTGCAGTTGACGCCCTCTGCAAGAAGCTTCAGGAAACAAAAGAAGAGAAAAGGCAATTGAAAGAGCAAAATAAATATCTGCTCCAAGCCTTACAGAAGATGGGCAGTGCACCTCCCACAACTGCCGCCGAGACTCCTGAGCCTTTGAGCCAGGAGAAAATTAATGAATATGAAAAGATCGGCGAGTAGGGTATGGCCGTTTCCGCTTGGAGGAGCCAGATCCTCAAAGATAGTGAAAAAGTAATCGCCAAGTTCTCTGACTTGTATCTGAACATCAACAAGGTGAATAAAGAGCTCCAAGCGTTAGCGGGACCCATATCGGAAGAGCTGGAACATGCTAGACTGCAGCACGAGACCTTTCAACAAATGTTCGACTGTTCAGTCAAAGATCTGGTCAAGTTCGGCGTCTTCGGCCATCCCAGGGCCCTCAACAAAGTCACGTCCACTCTGGATTACCGGGTGGATCAGCTGGAATTTGTCCTTGAAAAGATCGACAAGGTGAAGGAAGAAGCCCTGGACGCGATGCACCAAATGGAACGAATCGTTCTCAACATGTCGCCAGGGTTGCTTACTCCTTCCTTCACTTTAAGAAAAGCTGATGAAACCATCCAGATCTTCAAGGAGATCGTTTCTCAAGGGTTGGGGCCAGAGGTCACTTTTGACGCAGAGTCTATCAACAACCTGCTGGCCTGTCGGGACTTCATTGGGTCCCTCATTGAAGCGGAGAAAGACTATTCCAAACTCCCCGAGAAGCTCATAGACGAGCGGGAGACTTGCGAGGCGATCAGTGAGTGGCACAAGGATCCTTCCCAGGATCAACTTGGGCCCATGATCAGCAAGTTCATGGAATACCGCTCTCAATTCCACATCTCGTCACCTGAGCAGCAGCAAAAGCAGGCTACCCCCTTTCGGCCGCAGGATGACAATGATGAAATAGCTTCTCTCTTCTTCTTCTTCTCTCTCTCTTCTTCGACTTTCTTTTTGAGAATATCTGGAGTATGTTGGCACAAATGATGACATCATCCATGTTGCACCATGGGATGATGTCATCCATCAAGTTGTCAAAAGTCAACATGACTTTTAGATATTTTGTAAATATCTTTGTAAATAAGTGGTTGGCTCCTTTTTGCCTTCTTTTCTCTCCTTCTTCTATAAATACTCCAATACTTGTTGTATTGGGGATGAGTGAATATCTTTCACATGAAAAATAGAAGTGAGGAGAAAAGACTTTGAGCTTTTTGTAACAGAAAGGATTATTAATACAATATTTAGACTTTGTGCTGAATACATGTGTTATTTGCATTAGATCTTTCTTATGTTTGATCTGTGTGTTTATTCTGTTGGATTTACTTCTGTTTTATTGTCATTTATTCATCAGTATTGCTTTGCTCGTTTATGCAAGTAGGTTTGGCTCTGTTTACTACCAATCCCAAAACATAAACCTTCTGACCTTTCTGCTTTGGAATTCATTTCTTTTCTTCCTTCGGACCTGCTCTTTCTTCATCCTCTCTTTCATTCCTTTCTTTTCGCAGTCGGAAACACCCTACTGGGATGAGATCCCAAACCCCCGAAGGCAGAATATTGTGAGACTTGCACAGATTCCTGCTGGTAGAATAGCAATAAACCAGTTTCGCTTTGCTGACTCAAAGAGGGGCTATGCCCTGCACACTGTTGGCTCGTTTATCCATAGATCTGCCCAAGCGACAGATTTTCGGACCAACAGTTTTTGGCGACTCCACTGGGGATCGAACAGATCTATCAGATCTATGATGGTGGTAGGATAGAAAATCAGTTTGGAAAAAATCAGAAAAATCACCACCTGTTTGCAAACTTGAACTTTTTGTTAAAAATCCAAAATTTTGCAAAGGTGCTCCAAATTGAAAATTTTCTTCTGAGATCCATAGATCTGGCCTAGTTGGAGACCTTTAGTTCACTGAGTTTTTATAAAAATCAGTATTTTGCCATAGATCTGAGTTTTTGACTGTTTACCAAAAGTTTGAAACTCTTTGAAAAAGTCAAAATTAGATCCGAAAATCAGCTTGCTAATCTTCTCTGCCATTTTATCCTCGCTGTTATTTGTCATTAACCGCAATCGGTTTTCTGAAGAGGATAGTTTTTAAATATTTAGAAAAGTACATGCTGCTGGTTTTTGCCAGAAAAGCCAGAAAATCAGCAAGTACAGCCAAAAAGAAATTTTGAATCTGCGCTATAAAATTGCAGATCGGGAAGACACGCTGGCAGGTGAACCCTTTACGCGTAGCAGGAGAGCTCGTGGAGAAACTGATCCTACTTTCGATCTGCTTCAAAGGCACAATTTCAGTGTAACACCGGCATGTTTTTCAACGCTAAGCTCGGCTGACCGGTCATCCAGGAGTGTCTCACCTCCACGAAGGAAGAATCTTTCGCAAGGGGCATCCACATCCCTTTGTAGTGCCTTGCTACTCAGTGGAACCACACTTCCAGCTCGTGTTCTTTTTCCAGCTTTTCAAATGGCGGGTACCATGGGGAAATGCTATGGGTCCTCTCGCATTACCACATCCTGTTCACGCGCTCCCTCACGGAAACCGAAAGAATTTTCCCAAATTCGACGGGAGCGGAAATCAAAGCACGGATTCCCACATATCTACATTCATCATGTCATGCAGTATCCTAGATGTAACTCATGAGGATGTGTCGGTTCACCTTTTTCTGGAAACTCTACAAGGACCTGCAGCTGAATGGTTTCAGCATTTACCAGCCGGATCTATTACTAGTTGGGCCACCTTGCGGGATGCTTTTGAAGACAGGTACAAGCCTTCAGAAGATGCATTTGCATTATTATCATGGATCACTCACCTGAAGAAGGAGGCCAGTGAGACCATGTGTGATTTTATCACCAGGTTCAATGCATTAATCAACCGTGTCCCTATTGCCATGCTTCCAACACTGGAAAATTAGTAGTGTTTCTTCGTAAACGCTATGAGCTCGAAAGTTAGTTTCTTGCTCCTTCAAGAGCGAGTGGCTACCTTGATTCTCACCCAGGCCGCTGCCATTCGAATAGAAGATAATTTGATAATATCTGGTGAATTGAAAAAGGAATCATCCAAGCCTAAATCTTCGGGCCCTTCGCCCACTACTTCGTCTGATCCGGCCTTTCAAAAGATGGCGAACGACTTGCTTGCATTGAAGAAGCAGTTGGCCCAGGCTTCCCCCAGTTCCTCATACCGGGATATTCCACGAAGGAATTTCGTTCCCAACAATATTTCACAAAGGCCGCGCTTACCCGCAACTGCTTCACGGCTGGCGCTTGAGGCTCCTCCGATCAATGCTCTGGCTGAAATTGAAGAAGAAGAGCAGTATTATGAAGAACCTTCGTCTCAAGGTGAAGATGATCAAGATGTCGGTGAACCGACTGGCGACTCTACTATCGGATATATGGAATTTGATGAGGAAGAATCTGATGAAGAGGAAGGTACACAGGGCTATGCGAGCGGACAATCATATGCTGTTTTTACCCGCTCGCAAGGAAAAGAAGCAGAGGTCGCTGCCCATGTGCAGAAGGAGAAGGCCGTGTCAAACGCGCCTCCAACCATTGCTAAAAGAGGTAATCCTCTTCCTACTCAGCTCCCTGTTAAGTCTTTTACAAGGAAATCTTTTCCCCCCATCTCTCCTCCAAATCAGCCCTCTCATATTCCTATCAAGACCAGTAATCCTATTCCACCATCGCGAAGTGAGGGACTCATTCCTTCACCAACGCAACCCTTGGCCGCATTTGATATCATAGATCATGCTAAAAAGACCAAGATCCAAATGTCTGAAGCTGAGTACCTTCAGTCAAATCCCGAACAGCTTGTAAGATTGACCAAGTATATTCAAAGCCAAGCTGTTATATCTAATCAGGTTTCCCCAAAAGGAATCCTTTCCACTCCTCCTGAATCCCGCATAAATGTTGCTTCAACATCTGCATCAGGCAAGATAGAGCCTTTCTATCTCTCCCTCCTAATCAATGGTCACAAATTGAGTAACTGCATAATTGATTCTGGAGCTTCTGATAACGTCATGCCGGCAAAAGTCACCCATGCTTTGGGCCTCACCCTTACCAAGCCTTTTGGCAGATGTTATTCCTTGGAAACCAAGCAGGTTCCGTTAATTGGTCAAATCAAAGACGCGCAATTTGCATTTGCGGCGTTCCCAGAGAAAAGAGTAAAGATGACCGTCCTCGTTGCCGACATTCCGGCAGCTTACGGAATTTTGCTGGGAAGAAGTTTTTGCAGCGAAGTTGGTGGGGAAATTCATATGGACTGGTCTAAGGCTAGAATCCCCGTCAAAGGTGTAATGCAGACTTTGGAGCCAGAATCACAAAAGAAGTACTTGGTTACTAGCTCTGAGGACCCCAAAGCTCAAATCCTTTTTGAATCATCAGGGATGGGGAACTATTTCTTGTCTACCGAGTCTGACAAAATGGTTGTTCTCGTTCAAGAAGGAGATCTTAATAAGATCTGGACCTTGCAGTTCGATGGCAGCTGTGCAACTAGTGGATGTGGCGCCGGAGCCGTGCTAATATCTCCCGAGGAAGAAGTCATTCCTCTCTCTTTCAAGTTGCAGTTTTTTAACACAAATAATACTGTTGAGTATGAATCTTTGCTACTTGGCATGCAAGCCGCAAAGGAAAGAGGGATTAAAAATCTAAAAGTGCAAGGTGATGCAGAGCTAGTTGTAAATCAAGTTAAAAGGATTTATCAAGTGAAGAATGAAAGGCTCAGGCATTACCGTAATGCAGTGTGGGACAGCATTGAGGAGTTTGATGCTTTTTCAATTGAATCCATTCCAAGAGCTCAAAATGACATGGCTGATTCATTGGCCGTTTCAGCATCCCTCATGCTCCCTCACCCAGGTTTGAAAACAAACAAATACACCATTGAGGTGGTTTTCCGCCCAAGCGTGCCAGACAATTCTCAGCATTGGCAAGTATTCAACGATGATAATCAACTCATTGCCTTTCTGGAGAAGGCGGAAAATTTTAAGGAATTGCACTTTGAAGGATCTACTTCTACTTGCCGTGAATCAGTCACCGATCAAGACGATGAATCCGAAGGGAACGACGGCATATGTCAGCTCAAAGGAAATAAAATTCCAAAGGGCCTGGTTTCTCTGGAGTGGCTGTTCGACAGGCATGATCGTTTTGTGAAAAAGAAGAGGCGAGATGATCCTGACTCATCCCCAGAAACCGAACCGGTCAATTTAGGTTCGGTAGAACATCCGCAATTCGTGAACATTGGAAAATGTTGCACGCCTGAA
Organism: Taxus chinensis; assembly: GCA_019776745.2. Classification (NCBI taxonomy): domain Eukaryota; kingdom Viridiplantae; phylum Streptophyta; class Pinopsida; order Cupressales; family Taxaceae; genus Taxus; species Taxus chinensis. Next base: position 56,934,301 of record CM034148.1, read on the forward strand.
GAGAAGCGGAAATTCGTCAAGTTGCTGAAGAAATACATGGATGTATTGGCATGGTCCTATGCCGATCTAAAGTCTTTTAAGCCAAAGGACGTCCAGCATGACATCCCATTGAAAGAAGATGTCAAAGCCTTTCGCCAGAAGCAGAGGCATTATAATCCTAAGATCTCAGGCACTATCCAGGCTGAAATTCAGAAAATGCTGGATGCGAGAATCATTTTTCCTATCCATCACAGTACTTGGGTAGCAAATATTGTGCCAGTGTGCAAGAAGAATGGTGAAATATGCATATGCGTAGATTTTCGAAATTTGAATCAGGCTTCCTTGAAAGACAACTACCCACTTCCTATAATGGATCAAGTTCTACAAGTAGTAACTGGATCAGAGATGCTGTCCATGCTTGATGGTTTTTCAGGCTACAATCAGATTGAAGTTTCACCTGAAGATCAATTTAAAACAGCATTCACTACTCCCTGGGGTACATTTGCCTACAGCAGGATGCCTTTTGGCCTAACCAATGCTGGCGCCACTTTTCAGCGGGCCATGGACCTGGCGTTCAAAGGTATGATGGGGAAGGTCATTGTCGTTTATCTAGATGACTTAACTGTGTTCTCTAAACAACGAAATGATCATTGTGATCATTTGGAGCAAGTATTGGCCAGGTGCCGAGAACATGGGATTTCCCTAAACCCAAAAAAGTCTGTTTTTGGAGTCACGGAAGGAAAGTTGCTGGGACATGTTGTTAGCAAAGAAGGAATGAAGATAGATACCGAAAGAGTTAAGGCTATTCAGAGCCTTACTCTGCCTACAAGCAAGACTGGCGTTCATTCTTTCTTCGGAAAGGTGAACTTTCTCAGGCGTTTTGTTCCCGACTTTGCTGAGAAGACTCGTCACATATTGAACATGATGAAGGGGTCACCAACTTTCTGGTGGAGCGAGGAAGTAAAAAGGTCGTTTGAAGAAATAAAAGCTTCCGTTGCTCATGCACCAGTCCTGGTATGTCCCGATTTCTCCAAGGACTTCATCATGTATAGTTACGCATCTGAGCATACTGTGTCCGCAATCTTGATGCAAAAGAATTCAGAGGATGTTGAATCTCCGATTGCATTCATGAGCTCTCCCCTCAAGCCTCATGAACTAAAAATGTCTCAATTGGAAAAGCATGCCTTCGCCGTTGTCAAAGCAGTCAAAAATTTCAGGTATTACATTTTAAACTCTCATACAGTAGTACTGGTTCCTGACACGGTGGTCAAATCAATTCTAACTCAACAGGAGTTAGGAAGCTTGCGAGGAAATTGGATTGCAAAGGTCCAGGAGTACGACCTGGATATTAAACCAACCAAGCTGGTAAGAGGCAAGGGCCTATGTCAGCTTATGGCTGAAAACAAAGATTCAGAAAACCCTGATGAAAAGGATGTCTACACCAATGAAGCACAAGACCGGCTCGAAAAACCCGATTCACTACCTCTGGTCCTATTTGTTGCGACTAGTGATGAATGGTATTCTGATATTGCTTTCTTCCTCACCTACGGCGAATGCCCAGCTGCACCTAACTACAAAGGAGAAGCACACTATAAAGCTCAGAGCAGCTAAATATGTCATCTGGGATGACGGTTTATACAAACGCGGGATAGATGGTGTCTTCTTGCGATGTGTTGACAAACCACAACAGGTAAAGTTACTCGAAAGTTTTCATAATTCAGCCTGTGGAGGCCATTTCTCTTCCTCCGTGACAGCACACAAGATCATCCGAGCCAGGTACTATTGGTCGACGCTCTTCCAAGACACAGCTACCTGGGTAGCAAAATGTGAACCTTGCCAGCAGTTCGTCGGCAAGCCCAAGTTGGCAGCTTTTCCCCTTAGGCCTGTCATTGTCAACGAACCATTCAGGAAATGGGGAATTGATTTTATTGGTGCACTCAATCCCCAATCGAGTGTCGAACATAGTTATGTCCTGATAGCAACAGATTACTTCACCAAGTGGGTGGAAGCCATACTTGTCAAACATGCCACTTCTGAGGTTGTTTGCAGTTTTATTAAAGAAAATATCATTATCAGGTTTGGCGTTCCGAATAAGATTGTTGCTGATAATGCTTCTAACTTCTCTTCATGGGAAGTTATTAGTTTTTACTATGAATATGGGATAACTTTGGCTCACGCCTCAGATTATTACCCTCAGGGAAATGGTCAGGCAGAATCCAGTAACAAAAACTTGGTGACCATCATACGAAAACTGGTGGATGAGAATCAACGAATGTGGCACAAGTCTTTATACGACGCTTTGTGGGCAGATCGCATTACTCCCAAGAGGTCCCTTGGTATGTCAGCTTTTCAAGTGTTATATGGCATTGATGCCGAGCTTCCCATCTCTGCTAAACTTCCTGCTCTGCGCTTGGCACGAGCTATCGAAGATGAAACTTTCCAAAATTCTCTTGAAAAGAGGATCATGTATCTGACAGAGCTCGAAGAAAAGAGAGTAAGAGTGGTCGACAGGATCACCGAACATCAGAATCAAGTCAAGAGACTATTCGATAAAAAAGCTAAGCAAAGGAATTTCCAGGTGGGAGACCTCGTCCTTCTGTGGGACAAGCGAAGAGAGCCAAAAGGTATGCACGGGAAGTTTGATTCCCTGTGGAGAGGACCTTTCAAGATCAAGCAGCTCAATGGAGAGAATAGTTTCTATCTCTCATATCTGGATGGAACCGAGCTCCCGCTTCCTTATAGCGGGCAGCATCTGAAAATCTTCAGGAAGTAGAGCTTGCTCTCTTCTTTGTACAGTTTGCTTTAGTTGTGTGTTTGTTTTCGTTGTGTGTTTGCTTTCGGTTTGTTTGTGTTTCCTTTGTTCTCCCTCCGGTCTCCCTTGTTTTTGACTCTGTTACCCAATGGATAGGCACATGAGGTCTGGGATTCTCTACCCCCGAGTTTGCTCAGGGATAGTCCCCAGAAAGAGCCAGCTGTTATCCCGTAAAATTGACAAGGGCAATTTTACTGATAACCATACCGAAAATTTTGTTCCGATCCCTCGTAAGGGATCCCTTGCGTTCGGAACGTTGCAAAATCCCTTTTCCGGGAAATCTAGTTTTCCGAACTTAGCTCATTTTTTGGCCCTTTTTGGCTGGGCGCATAGAATCACAATGTAACATCAACTTTTGGTGCACCCCCCTTTAAATCCTTTGGCACATGGTTCTTCGTGTCAACAGACCTTTTGGTGCACCTTGATATGTTGAGTCTTTCCTGCGTGCGCCGAGGTGCATGCGCCTTCGTGTCAACAACACTTTTGTTGCGCCACTTTTTGGTGCGCCAAAGGCGCACATATTCTTGTGTCAACATCACTTTCCAGTGTGCCAAAGGCACACATAACTTCATGTTGTCAAGTGCTTTGGTGCGCCAAAGGGCGCATGCTTCCTTATGTCGACAATGCATTCCATGCGCCACTTGAAAAGTTGGTGGCACATTTATTACTTCCTCGCCTATATATAGGCGCATCTGCGTTGTCATTATCACCAATGCAAAACACGTGATATTTTCTCTAAACCTGTCAGTATCTGCCCTGTCGCTTTCGATCACTTTGTGGACCCGTTTTTCGCTGCTTTTTCATCGTTTATATCCGGGTAAGTGGTCCTTCTGTATCTTTGTGCATTTTGTGTTTTGTGGTTTTTTTGGTTGCTAGGTTGGTTCAGTATGGTTGAAAAGGATATGATCATGAACTTGCTCCCCCCCCCACCTATTGCTATTCTTTCCATTTTTCACCATGCTTTTTCCTCCCTCTTTCCAGATCTGCTGGTAGAGGAAGCTCTGTCCTAAAAAATGTTGATGGCTCAAAAAATCCTTCTTGGTATGGTACCTCTTCATATCCTACTATGAACCTTGCAAAAAGAGCTCGACCATATGTGAAAACCCCTCTGAGGAAGATCAAGAGCTAAAAGAAAATGTTATTTTCTCCTTTGGCGCATGAGCTCACCCATGCAACATCAAAAATAGTTGCGCCACGCCAATGGCGCACCCATGGTGCTTGTTACATCATAAGAAGCATGCGCCCTCATGGCGCGCCTCCTCTCGCATGCTTGCAAATGCTTCCCTTGCGCCCCCTTAAGCGCATCAAACTTGGATGCAACATAATAGGATTCCTGCGCCCTTTGGCGCACCCAGCATCCATGCAACACCCAGCTTTCCCATACGCCAAGTGCAAAGCTATACAAGGCGCAGGCGCATTCCTCATTGCAGCAACATCATGTTGTGTAGACCCTCCGTGCGCCGCGCCAAGTTACCTTAGGCGCACAAAAAGTTCATGTTACATAAACCATATATGCTTCACCTTTGGCGCACCAAATGATCCATGCAACATGAAAAATACATGCGCCTTTGGCGCATCCTGTCCCTATGTAACATAATGTCTCCATGCGCCCTTTACAAAACGCACACCCAGGCACAGTATAGCAACACAAAATGCTATGCGCCATGCGCCACGCCCTTTGGCGTTGATTTAACCCTTGCAACACCATTTTCTTGTGCGCCTTACCTTATTTAGCTCTGTAATTTGCTATATCTGTGCGCCTTGCACCCTGAAGTCTCAAAATTGCTAACTCTTTCTTCTGTTAACACTCCAATGGAAGATCAAATGACTAATTCAACCTTTTTGCGTTGGGTCTCACTTCTTCTTCATGCAGATCAGCAACTAAGCTCAGAGTTACATACGTCAACATCAAACAAGAGACCCACCAAATCCAAAGGCAAGGCCAAGCTTACAGAAGAAGAAATGAAATATAAGTACCAGAGGGTCAGAATGCCCGACTTCCAGGCCGAGTGTGAACTGGACATCAGAGACTCAGAGTTGGGGCATATTTATATGGAGGAATTCTGGGTCAGGACTCAGAAAGTTACAAGAAGTCCATGAATGGACAAGCTGATAGGCAGTGCGTTACACTTCGCTGGAGGAATCCCAGTCAGCTCCGTTAACAATGAATTCATGATGGTGGTTGCCTGATGCTACAAAAAAGACACAAGGTGTGTCGTAAATGACAAGGGAAAGGTCATCATTAACCTCACTGCCCGCCACTTTGAGATAATACTCGGCATTCCTCATCACCGGTACTTTGTGGCCATCAGCCGAGAGGATTGTATTAAAGTCTGGGATGATAATGAAGATTAATGCATGCAGCTGATGAATGAAGTCTATTTGAAAAACAAAAAGGTGGTGAACCGTTGGCCACAAATCATTCACTGCAGTGATTTTTCGGAGGAGCTCAGTGACACCGTCACGTTCCTAAGCAGAGTCTTTGGGCTTCCTGACACCCACTTTTTCCACAAATGGATGCTGTGGTACTTAGAGACAATGAACAAGAATGTTCCCGATCAACGGTTTTGCTGGGCAGAAATAATAAGCAGCACGATCTCTGAGAAGCTACAGCAGTTTAATGCAACTAGGAGATTCTATATGAATTCCTATGTTGTTTACGCTACAGCATCAGAGAGAGACTACCCAGGCCTGATGTGGAATGGGGTTTGGCCCCAGGTCAAAATATATGAATACTACCCAGAGTTGAGGCTGGAAAATAGCATCCCTCGATTCACAAATATCAACGATGTGTTTTTCTATCACATCATCTACCTGTTGAGGCCAAATATGGCTTACGGTCGCATGACCAAGAGCATAGTGTCAGCCACTAAGAAATGGGGGGCCCTGATCACCCCATTTCCCACGTTTACTTATCTGAGGGCAGCTAACTTCTTGGGAGAGCCAACTAGACTGCCAAGGTACGCTGGACCCAAATTGATTCTGCTAGAGCTGTCAAGACAGCTGATCACCTATCATGAGAAGTGCCTCAAAAGAAATAAGGGTGGAACTCCTTTCCCCCTCAGAGTGGGGCAGATATACATGTCTTACCCATCATAAGGAAAAAGACATGTTCACAGAGCTGGAACTACTTAATTTGAAACATGATTTCCCGGCCAGGCCTACCTTTGACCCAAGAAGTTGTCTGCCAAGGGCTAAGCTCGATCCAATCCACATCCCTCAGATCAAGGACATCTACATCGACATCATTCATGAGGTTGAGCTCAGGAGAAAGGACCATTCTCATTTGGCCTTGGCAGAAATCATCCAATACGGGGTAGCAATTTTCCCCAAAGGCTTCCAAACTACTGAAGGATGAAGTAGATCAGGTATATCATAACACAGATGGGGACAATTGGCCTTTTGCTACCATTGATAAGACTAAGGAACCTCAGACAATTGTAGGAGAGGGTTAAGGAAACTCTACGCAGAACAGAGCATTGGTGCCGAATGAACGGATTGATCTACCTCGGGGTTTATTTCACAACCTCCCCATTGGGTAATGCACCTTCTCGATCTAAACAAAAACCTAAAGGCAAAGGAAAAGGCATAGAGGGTGAATCTAGCACCACTCAAGAAGAAGCTCCTGAGAGTCCTCCTTTCGCGTAGCACCCGAACATGATCATAACTCTGGCTTCTCCAGAGAAAGAAGCAAAAGAGGATGTTCCAATAGGCCCATCCACTCAGGATGTTGGCACCGCTACAACAACCAAGGTCCCTTCTGTCCCTTCTTATTCTCCTCCTTCCCCTCCTCGAGTGACTCAAGTGAAACCATCCCTTTGGTCGTGTCCTCTCCCCCTTCTTCTATTATTCCCCCCCACTTCTTCGTCTATCATCTCTTCCCTCGCCAATCTGTCCCCCTCCATTTCTTCCCTCATCTCTGAGCTCCCTTCCCTTCCTATGTATTCCTCTGTTGCAATATCCCTTCCTCCCGTGGACACTTCTTTAGCTGTTCTCTCTATGCCGCCACCATGTGTCTCCACGTTTTTCCCTTCTACTACTGCAGCTGGCCCCTTCTCTGTTTTCGGCCTTTCTCCCATAAGTCCAGCCTGGATCTCCCAGCATTTGAAGTCAGTAGAAAAGGAAAGTTCCCATAGCTCCGATGGACTTTTCTGTAATCCCATCCAAAGGGGCAAAGAAGCAGAAGCCCGTCACACGCTTCTCTCAGAGTGCTTTGAGAGGAGAGGCGTAATGGAGATCGCATACCCCAATCCCCTCAAGGATAAAAAGGATCTGTCTCCGACAGATTATACAGTGACCCAAGTCACAATGGGGACGTCTTCTGAAAGCCTTCAGGGAGAGGCCCTTTCTGTAGTTGACCGCCCTCTGTAAGAAGCTTCGAGGAAACAAAAGAGGAGAAAAGGCAATTGAAAGAGCAAAATAAATATCTTCTCCAAGGGTTACAGAATATGGGAAGTGCACCTCCCATAACTGCCGCCGAGACTCCTGAGCTTCTGAGCCAAGAGAAAATTAATGAATATGGAAAGATCGTGCGAGCAGGGTATGGCCGTTTCCGCTTGGAGGAGCCAGATCCTCAAAGATAGTGAAAAAGTAATCGTCAAGTTCTCTGACTTGTATCTGAACATCAAAAAGGTCAATAAAGAGCTCCAAGCGTTAGCGGGACCCATATCGGAAGAGCTGGAACATGCTAGACTGCAGCACGAAACCTTTCAACAAATGTTCGATTGTTTAGTCAAAGATTTGGTCAAGTTCGGCATCTTCGGCCATCCCAGGGCCCTCAACAAAGTCACGGTCCACTCTGGATTACCGGGTGGATCAGTTGGAATTTGTCCTTGAAAAGATCAACAAGGTGAAGGAAGCAGCCCTGGACGCGATGCACCAAATGGAACGAATTGTTCTCAACATGTTGCCAGGGTTGCTTACTCCTTCCTTCACTTTAAGAAAAGACGATGAAACCATCCAAATCTTCAAGGAGATTGTTTCTCAAGGGTTGGGGCCAGAGGTCAATTTTGACGCAGAGTCTATCAACAACTTGCTGGCCTATTGGGACTTCATTGGATCCCTTATTGAAGCGGAGGAAAGACTATTCCAAACTCCCTGAGAAGCTCACAGACGAGCGGGGAGACTTCCGAGGCAATCAGTGAGTGGCACAAGGATCCGTCCCAGGATCAACTTGGGCCCATGATCAACAAGTTCATGGAATACCGCTCTCAATTCCACATCTCATCACCTGAGCAGCAACAAAAAGCAGTCTACCCCCTTTCGGCCGCAGGATGACGATGACGAATAGTGGCTTCTCTCTTCTTCTTCTTCTCTCTCTCTTCTTCGAATTTCTTTTTGAGAATATCCAGAGTATGTTGGCACAAATGATGACATCATCATGTTGCACCATGGGATGATGTCATCCATCAAGTTGTCAAAAGTCAACATGACTTTTGGATATTTTGTAAATATCTTTGTAAATAAGTGGTTGGCTCCTTTTTTCCTTCTTTTCTCTCCTTCTTCTATAAATACCCCAATACTTGTTGTATTGGGCATGAATGAATATCTTTCAGATGAAAAATAGATAGTGAGGAGGAAAAAGACTTTGAGCTTTTTTGTAATAGAAAGAAACATTAATACAATATTTAGACTTTGTGTTTAATACATGTGTTATTTGCATTATATGTTTCTTACGTTAGATCTGTGTGTTTGTTCTGTTGAATTTACTTCTTTTTTATTGTCATTTATTCATCAGTATTGCTTTGCTTGTTTATGTAAGTAGGTTTGGCTCTGTTTACTACCAATCCCAAAACATAAACCCTCTTACCTTTCTGCTTTAGAATTCATTTATTTTCTCCCTTCGGACTTGATCTTCCTTCATCCTCCTCTTTCATTCCTTTCTTTTCGCAGTCGGAAACACCCCTACTGGGATGAGATCCCAAACCTGCGAAGGCGGAATATTGTGAGACTTGCACAGATTCCTGCTGGTAGAATAGCAATAAACCAGTTTCGCTTTGCTGACTCAAGGAGGGGCTATGCCCTGCACACTGTTGGCTTGTTTATCCATAGATCTACCCAGGCGACAGATTTTCAGACCAACAGGTAATTAGGTGGTCTGTAGGAGATCACCTCCCCCACACAACGGTCTTAGGTAGGATGTGCCTGTAACTGTCCATACTCTTGTGGGGTATGGAACGTGCTAACTTTGTATAGGTGGTACTCCCCCAGCGTAAGGCATTGAAAAACACCTACCAAGGGATCCAAGGTTGGGATGTTGTCCATGAGAAAGGAAGAAGTATTTGCATTGGTGGTTTCATTGGTCGAAGGTGTGGGTGCGGCTAAGGTGGATGGTTGAGGCGTGGTTGAAGTAGATGGTTGGGTTGGATCAATGGGTGTCTTGATGGGTACAAGCACATCATTAGGGCGGTATAACATATTATAGGTTTTGAAGGGGGAAGCATCAGCTGTGACGGTGTATGAATTCCCTTAATACTCAAATTTGATGCATCTATGTAAGGTGGAGGGAACACATCCCATAGCCTGGATCCAAGGGCGGCCTAACAACATGTTGTATTGGAATTCTCCCTCAAGGACATAGAAGAGTTTGGGTAAGGTACGTGGCCCTACACGAATGTTAAGGATCACGGTGCCTAGGGTAGAAGTAATAGCATCGTTGAATGAACGCAACATGGTGGGGTTGGCACACATGCAGCTAGGAGGGATATTCATTTGTTGGAAGGCTTTGGAAGAGACGATGTTTAGGCTAGTGCCCCCATCGATCATAACAAAATGTACCCGGATGTCCTGGATGTAAGTCAAGCTGAAAAGAGTGGGGTTAGGATCTTCTACACCAAAGACGACAATTTATTCTTCGGAAAAACTGACAGCAGCGGCTTGTTGTATAGGGACAGAGGTGGTTGTGGAGGTAGGTTGTTTGGTGAGAGAAGCGATGTGGTTGGTTGTGAAGATGGAGGTGACAGGTAGGGTTTCGTTAGGTAGGACCTCTATCCCTTGAAGGATATCAATTAGAGCTTATCGATGTGATTCAGATGTTTGAGTGAGATCATAGAGTGTAATTTTTACAAGAGATTGGTGAAGTTGTTTGATCATAGTGCGATGGGAAACTCTATCAGAGAGTGGATAGGCAGGTTCACGAATAACCACTTTAGGTGGTGGTGCGATCGGGATGGCAGAAGAAGAAAGAGAGGCCGCAGGTGTGCTTTCTTTAGCTTTTCCATTATTTTTCTAACCTCGAGTAGCAATGCTAATCATGTTGATCTCATGAATGCGAGATGAGGAAGATGATAAGGATAAGTCATTGTTCTCAAGAGGTGGGGTTGTAATGATGATAGATTTTGGTGAGGCAGGGACAGGTGGTATAGGAGATTTTGGTAAGTTGTCCTTCTAAGATTTTCTATCCGAGATAGGCAACTGGCAAAGGATGGCTTTCAAAGCTTTGCATTCTTCTACATTGTGTCCTGGTGTGTGGTGGTAGGCATATATTTTAGATTCATCATAACCTATAGGTTGAGGTTTAGATGGATCATAGGGTCTGAGTGGGGGTAGGGAAATGGTCGTATCCCCTACTAGCATATCAAGGATCTTGGCGTAAGATCCTTTGAGAGGGTCAAATGAAGATGAGGCTATTGATTGAGTGGGTGAGATTATTAATTGTTTTGGTAATGGTTGGGTATGAGTGGTTCGTACGGGTGGTGGTTTAGGCAAGGGATTTTGATGATTGGGTTTAACTAGGCATGGATTCTTCTGTGCAGAAGTCATGTTTAGTTGGTTAGATGATGAGGCCACATATGACGTGGTGGCAGGAAACAACCACAGGGAAAGAGGAGCGGCAACAAACAAGTCCTTCGATGATCAAGTTTTCTTAGGGTTGGTAGGTAGGCAAGATACTTGGGGTGATGGTGTTGAGATGCCTGTGGATTTCTGTATGGGTGCAGAAGGTGCTGGTCGTGTGGAAGGCATGGTGTATTAAGGCAAGGTGGAGGGGTGATGCCCCAATATAGAAGGTAGGTGTGACAACGAGGGTTGAAGTCGTGCCTGCTGTAATGGTGTGATCGGGGGTGAGGGTTTTAATTATGGCGGAGGCATAGATTGGACTCAAGGAGATTGGGTCTATCTCCTAGGTGGATCGACGGCTTTATTTTTGGATAAGTCTAACCTTTTAGGTGGGTGCTTTAGGCTGGGTATTGGTGAAGTCCCAAGCATAGGGGAAGGTTTGGTTAGGTTGATAGAGGTGGATGAGGTATTCGGTGGAGATGAGGGGGGTGGAGGTGAGGACATAGGCATTTTGAGCTTTTGTAAAAACTTCGGGTATATGGTAGAGGTGTCTGGATTAGTCATTTGCATTTGAGTAGAGCATGGTGTTCTCAAACGTTTCCATAAGAGTCGTCTATCTTCTGGGGGATGAAAATCTTTACGTATGGACGGGCATTTTGATATGGAAGAGAAGTGGGCTGTGATTCTGATCCATTAGGGGTGTGATACAGGGTGTGAATGAGGTGTTGTATCAATGGGTGTTAAGGGGTCAACCGATCGCTGGAAAGATTTAGGCGATGAAAAACTGATAGGGAGGAGGGCATGTTCTAGAGGATCTGTCATGATTAAGGAATTTGGTGATGTAGGCTCGAGGGGTTTCTCTTCTAAGGATGACAGAAAAAGTGGTGATCCTTCTTCTTTTACAGCAAGAGTGGTGGAAGGAGATGTTTGGGAAATAGATAAGTTGGATAACATCCGCTCACAGTCTTGCAGGGATGTGGTGTAAGAAGGTTCTTCTGTGAGAAGAGAACTCTGGGTGGTTGGTTCCTTTATGGGTAAAGGAATAGCGGGGCTGTCCTTTTTTCCTGATGAAGGAGAAGGGGGCAAGGACTCTTGCGTCGGTGAAGAGGCTTGATTCAGAATTTTCCTCGATGGAAGCCCTTGGTTAGGAGTTGGAAAACCACATGGATCTCATGCACACTCTTCTCCTTGGCTAAGGTTTCTTGGTTTTTTTTACTGTTATAGGAATGGTTTGGAAATGGTTTGTTGAAGATTTTTAAATTTTGATTAGCAGGGGCATTAGGATTATTGAGGGTTATATCCCCTGCATCAACCATTTCCTGCACTATGTTTTTCAACATCTTGCAATTTTCGTGGCTGTGTCCCTTCACGCGATGGAAGTTACAGAAGTCATTTTCTTTATACCAAGAAGGTATAGGGTGGGTAGAATCAAGCATGAAGTGAGGTTTAACATGAGGTAAGGTGATAGCTCCTGCTTTAAGCAATTTGTCCAAGATCACATCATAAGTTTCTCCCAAGGGATTGTACTTGATGGGCTCGGCTTTATACTTATAGGTGGATTTCGGCTGGGTATAAGACGGTGCTTGAGATTTGACGGTTACCGTGTGTACAACTCCTTTTGATTTCGAAGCAGCCGATGCGTGAGAGTTGGTGGTGTTAGGTTTGTTAGTGGAGTCTTGGTTTTGAAAATTTGAGTTTTTGTTGCGCAACTTCAATTTCTCCTCCTCTAAGGCTCAAATATTGAGTTTCCGAGCCATAGTAAAGGCCTCATCAAAGGTGCGGAAAGTTTGAATTTAGAGGGTGGGAGAAATGTGTTTAGCGCAGGCCCGCGTAAAGAGTTCGATGAGCTCGGCCTGATGTAAAGCATAAGTAAGTTGGTTGATGAGGCCCCACCATCGTCCAATGAAATCTGCGATAGATTCGTCTTCAAATTGTCAGATGGCATAGAGATCGGTAATGGATACTTTCTTGGCAATATTGATGGAGAAATGATCCAAGAAAGATTGGGCTAACTGGTTAATGGAGAAGATTGAGTGTTGGGTTAAAGCACTGTACCACTCTAAGGCAGGTCCTGATAAGGACATGGGGGAAGGTACAGAGTATTAAGGCATCATCATGAGCAATCAGATAGCAGGCATGTCTAAACGATCGCAAGTGTTGTTGAGGGTCCCTCCTTACTATTTAAAGCGAGTAAATTTTGGTAATTCCCATTGAGGAGGATATGTATGAAGGGGGATAGAAGGATGAATAGGCTCCTGAAAAACTTGCTCATATGTCAGGGGTGTTATGGCTTCCTGAAATAGAAGCCTCAAGATTTTACATCTTTTCCATCATTTGTTTGATTAAATCATTGGTTGGGTTAGATGATGGTGTTGTCGTCGTAAACGCAGGAGGATTGGGCCAAGATCCACTACTAGACAATGGTGCGGCTAAATGTTGATAAGGTATCGATGATGAATGTGTTGGGGCGGCTGAATAATGGTGTCCTATATAAGATGTTGAGGCCACCGGATGCATTTGCGGAAATGAAAAGGTGGGCAGAGCCTGAGAGGGAAAGATCGTGTGGATAGGTGGTAGAGAACAAGTTATGAAAGAGGCAATCTACGAGAGGGATGAGGTAGGGTCAGTGGATGGTAGTGATATGTGGGGCCCTAGATCAACCAAAGGAAGGCCAATTGGTGCAGTATGAACCACCAAAGCCGCTGAGCTAGGAGACAGGGATAAGGATGAAGACAGTGAGGCAGAATTATTAGGTGGGGAAGGAGCTAAGTGAGTGGCTATACTAATAGGAATACCCAAAAGGAGCTAACCGTCGAGTGTACGGTCAGGGGTATGAGACAAATAATACTGTATGGTGACAAGATTAGCATCCAAAAATTTAGCAAAATCTGGATCTCTGACAGAGATCTTGGGGAAAAAGGCATTGGTTTCCGTAGGATTCCCCTATAGGATGTAAAAGGGGGTGACTCAGGAAAAGACATGGAACAAGCATGTGAAACCATGGATGCGGCTTGTTTTCGGGTAATAACAACCATGTACAAGAGGATACAATAGGGAATTAGTCAATTAGGTATAGAAACACCAACAAAACGTTGGAATTGGAGGGTTGCTGGTTTTTCAGGAACTGTGAAACACAGTAACCGATATCGGTCTGGTAACCGATGTTGGTCAGATAGTAACCGGCGTCAGTCGGGTAACCAATGTTGGTAGAAGAGGACCGGTGCCGGTCACTGTGAAGGAAAAGAGAGAATGTAAGAGGCTGTTGGTTTGGGGATAACAAGGCTTAGCATACCCACCAAATTGTCTGAAGTGATCACTGAGACAGGGTATAACAGAGAAACATAATTGAAAGAAAGAAAACAAAACAGGCAAGATGCACAAGCAAATCAAGAGACTATCCCTAGGATTAGTTTTAATCACTTTGGGCTTATGCCTTAGATGCAAGATGATGTCAATCCTAAACAAAAGACCTAAGGGAGATGTCAAGTTTGTTTTGGCTTATAAGGCTACCTCAATCGGGCGGAGAAATACCATGGAAAGGGGGGATGTTTGAGATGTTGTGTAGATTATGATGTGATTTGGTATGTGTTGTGCAGTGAGAGTAAGATTAATTTCTTGTCAATACCGTGGATATTACCCCCACGCGTATGACCTGTTACTTAATATACATTCACTAGAATTTAAAAATAGTAGGAAAGAATGTGATGCATGTGTTTTAAACCCAAATCGAAAATGATATTCGATGAAGCAAAGAAAGAGAAGAGGTCAAGAAGATGACTTTCACTAATGCAAAGATGCGAAAGAAAGACAAGTTCTTTTACCAAAATGACAAAATATTTTGTGACTATTTAGAAGAAAGAAACAACAAGTGTGCTCCCTATATGAAAACAAGCAAGAAAGAAAGAAACCCGAGAAGGGTCCCACTGGGCGTGCCAAAATGTTTTGCACAGAATTTAGTTCCAGAATAGAGTTACTTCTATCCCTTCATTCTCTTGAGAAACAGATAGGGGTTAGGGTTAGGAGGTATACCTGTTGAGTGTTGGGAAGGTGTGCGCGTACCGTCGAGAGATCAGACCGATTGTGAAGAGCTCCTTTTTGTCTAGGAAGGACTACTTGTAAATAAGAATGCAAGACCACCAAATTTTAGTTAGACAATAAGTGAGGGAACTGCCTTGGGCCCAGGAAATATTAGACTTCCTTTCGAAGGTGGTCAGTTCCCTTTTAATATAAATTTATGCAAATGATAATAAAGAAGCTATTGTGAACTCACGATTTAGGCATCTCGTTACTAAAAGCAATAGAGAATAACTACCAATAATAGAATTTCATGTTGTTTGTCTGGTCACTGGTTATTGATATGTTCAGATCAAGTTACAGGGATAGACCAGGCTAGACATGAGATTGATTTGAGGTGAATGGGTGAAAGGTTGGTTTTGGTCTAAGTCACAGTGACCGATGCCGGTCACTGGATAACTGATCGCGGTTATGAAACATGTACCGATAGGGAATAACCGATATCGGTAGGGGCAGTGATTTAGGGATTTTTAAATGGAGGTTGGTGTAAGGTGGTTATGGGGTTTGGAAGGTTGGTAGATGGTTGAGGGGAGAAGTAGGGTGATAGAGAAGACTTAGAGAGTGAGAGAGTTGTCTTTGGGTTAATATAGAGATGGATGACCGAAGGTTAGGTGTAGGTTGTTGCTAGGTAGTAGATCCAGGAGCGAGCTTATAATCCCTATGAATTAAAAGTTCACAAAGTAGTGTCTAGAAGAATACAAGGTGATAAAAGAGACTACTTACTAGTTTTCGATGTGGATGCAGGTCTAAAGAATGCAGTGGCAAAGGCAAGGCCCAGTTGGGATGATCTAACAATCGGAAGTGATCTAATGAAGCTATCCTCAGACTCTCCCAAGGTTTGGATGAGTGTGACAATGCTCTAGTTTCTCAGTTCTAGTTTTGGGCTCGATGCTCCTCTTTGCAAACTCTTCTCTCCTTCTCACTTGTCTCTCCCTTGCAAATGGATTCGGATCCTTTCATTTTGGTTGGGGGAGGTCATTTATAGGGAACTGATGGCAGTTACCTAATCGACGCCGGCCGCATAGGGACCGATGTTGGTTAGGTCAAAGTTATCTATTTTTAGTAAAATAGCCAACTTTCCCTCCTTTTCTCCCGAGGGGTCAGTTTTGGGCTTGGTCAAGTCATTATTAGGTTCGTTTTGATGCGGGTGAGGGGTGATGAGTCTTGGGTGTGGGTCTGGACCATGTCATAGGTCTTAATTAGGTTAGTTTAGGGTTAGGGCTAGGTCATGGTGAGGTGGTGAGGTGAGGTGGTAGGGTTGGAGATGTAAATTTATTAATTATAAGGTAATTAATAAATAATTAAGTGTGTAAGGTTTAGGTGGTGAGGTAGGGTTAGGCTACAAGACGAAATGCAGGGTACAGGGTGTTGTAAGACCTAAATTTGGTGTCTACAAATACATTTCAAGAAAGAATCAGAGTTCTCTTTAAAAGAGCCAGACTTTAAATCAGCCAATACATCATAAAAGTTATTGCCTTCTTTTATCACTTATGAAGTCCATCTACTAAATTACTAGCACGGGTCAGTTCATTGAATTGAGCATGATAAGAACCAAGCATTAAAACAAAGTGCATTCCACTAATTGTTCCATTAAAATAGGTCTGCTTTAATGAAACAATTAATGTAATCATCCAAATAAATCATAAGTAAAAACGACCATAAAATAAGCACAAATAACAATATGAATTTATTTAAAGAAAAGATCATAATATAATCAGAAAACTACTGCCTTATAACAGATAAGTATTGTCCTAAAAAGTTACTCATTTATATCAATAAACAGCTCCTAACATTGAGTTATTTCATAATTCTTTCTGAATTTGAAATATAATTTTTTAACTTCAATAGATAAATTAAAAGAGCTACTTTCATAATCAAATACCTTCTTGTCATCTTTACCAAGTTTCCAGAAAACATGTGAAGACAAGTTCATTTCAGCACCGTTACATTTTTAAGATGAATCAACTATCAACTTAAACAAACAAGAGATTCACAATTTAGGTGTGAAAGCCTAATTCTCAGTCAAATAAATATAACCTAAGTTCTTAGATTAGGCCTCTTAATAACAATAGAAAATTATTTCCCAACAACAATGTTTCATTTGAATTAACTGAAACAATTATTATTTCCTTAAATATAATTTAAGTAGAGAAGTAATTAAAAACAACTACTAATCAATTCCTTAATAAAGTAATACATTTGATTCAATTATAACATTTAGTTATACCGAAATCTCATAGGCATCTTCAGAAAAGGAGAGTCAACTTCCTACCTTACAGTTTCCAGAAATGACAAAGGAGAAATTAGCTCTGAAATTGGAAGAGGAAGGAGTTATGCATAGAAAAGGATCTCTATTACTCATTCAAAAGAAATAAGGTAAGAAGAAGAATCAATAAAACCCCTTCACAAACCCACTAATCTTTTAAGGAATAGAATACAAGCTTAGAAGTTACAAAACTGAATACTTAAATAATTGATTTAATCAATAAAACTAACAAAGAGTTTCATATTTCAAACACATCAACTGTTAACAAAATTATTAATCCATTCAGTAAGGATACATTAAACAAGTAGAAGTTAGCAATTATCAATTCAATTCAACCTAACTATTTTATTCTTCCTCCTTGAAGATTCCAGTCAGATCCAAAACCATATGTAAATAATTTCCTAATGGTACATCGAAAGATAAACATGACTCAGCCATTGTAAAGGAACAGTCCAGGAAATAGATAAGTCTTCCTTTATACAAGTCAGTCTCAATGGCACACTATCATGAATAGGCAAGACATTAGATTCCAATGAAGTAACAAAAATCATTAAAGATCATAAACTGGGACAGTTTGGATGGTTCCAAATACAAAAGAAATAATCCAAACGTTGATTATACAACAAAAATTCCCATGAACATACCACAATCAGCTTAAAACATGTGAGTTAACAAACTACAAGGAAGTTTCCAAATCTGGCGAGTACGTTCTCATTACTTCACCCAAGCCCAAAAATGATAGAAAATCAAACTTAAGAATGTTGAACAAACCTAAAAAGATAATCACCAAACTGACTTGGAGAAGTCTGACTACCAGAGTATCACAATATCAAAAGGAACTTCAACCAAGACAACCATCTCCTCTTCAAGATTTCAATAAACCAGTAATCGCCTTACAGAGTTTCAGAGAAGAGAATTCCAGTAATAAACATCCAAGTAAGACAATTCTCATTCTTATCTCCCTATGAGTTCAACTGAACAGTAATTCCAAATAACAAAAATTACCCAACCCCCATCGAATTATGATTCAAATAAGAGGAGATTTATAACGAATAAAATAAGAACGTGATATTTCTTTTAAGACCTTATACAAGTTGAAGTACAAAACATCAACAATTCCATAAACCGTAAACACCCATTACCCTTTGTTTTTAAGCTAGTTCGAGTTCATAGAGAGAATCAAAGTATACAAATACATTCCCGAACAGGGAGTATAAAACTTAATAGGACATGATACAATTTAAAAATGATATCCTTCTAACTTTCAAAACAAGCAAAAGCATTCAGTATAAGAATTCAAGTGTTAACAGTATAAATACAAACAAGATGTCCATTCCTCACTTTCACACAATGAGATAAACATATATCCATACAGATCGCAGAAGGATTAATACAACTTTAAACTTAGAGATGCATTAGGGAAAAGTACCCATTCATATATTACTCTCAAAAGAAACTTCCAGCTCGAAGCTTAAGTCAATATTAGCTACTCAAACTCTTTTTCAAGCAGATAGTCCAGAGTAATTAATCCAATCAAAACACAAAAGTCTCGACAGATATAAATGCATTTCACCATTTTAACTCACTTAGAGAAAACACCTAAAAAACCACATTATCATGCAAGGGTTCCAAAACCAAAAGCGCATAAAATCTTTCAACTAGAAGGAAAATAGCCAGAACCAAAAATAGAAAACATTTATCTCAAAAGAGCAGAATTGTTTTAATGAAACATTTAGAGAAAAGAAAGAAATCTTAATGGATAGAGCCTATCATGCCTGATAGTGCTTCTACCTATTTGAAGAAGATTTCCAATTGAGCTTCCAACTCTTCTTCTCCAAGAAAGATCAAAAAACAAAAATCTCTTTCCCTAATGTCTCATATACTTTCATTGAATCAAAAATAGACCAAGGAAATAAAAAATAGCCACAAATTAAAAGTATAATTGCTGGTTCAAAGAACTAGATAGCTCCATGCAGAGAAAAAATCGGAGAGTATGAATGACCAAACAACCTCCAAAAAATCTGCCAGCATAGTTTCCTAGGTGGTTTTCTCGCCAAAAATGAGACTCATTAATGCCATTGATTCTCAAATTCCCACCTATCTCTCCATGCCAATGCCATCCAAAATTGACAAATCCTATTTCAACTTCTGCATGCATCACTAAACCTTAGTGATGATTCCACATGAATTCCACCAATTTTTCATGCTTCCGCCTAAACTGGCAGTTCACTGTCATTTGTTACAAAAATCAAATCTCATAAATATCTTAGGAACCTTCGCCAAATTACCACATGCCATACGACCCTTAGGTCCCCTTTCCTTATTTCATTAGTTTAGGGTAGATTCCCTTAGTTTAGGTTATGACCAAAGGATAGTTTAGAAGTAATAACCTTAGGTTAAAAAACATTTCAATAAGTAAATTGCCACCTTAGGTTAGCTCATATCTCACAACCAAATAGTATTAGTTATTAGATTAGAAATAGACCTAGCATTACCTTAGGTTGTTTCCTCAACTTAGAACATGCAACTTAGGATAGGATGTTATCCCGAACAAAGTAGACATAGATAGAAAACTAGGTACATATACATTAGTTTAGAATCCCGTTAGGATAGATCTCTTAGGTCTAGGACTTAGATTGTTCCTCAATAGTCCTGAAGCAGGAATCGTTTCACTTAACACCGTTAAGCGTCCTGAAGAGATCATTCAAAAGGATCCAAGCACATAACATTCAACAGAATGTAGCATGATCTTTTAAGAAGATAAAATAATTTGTAAACATACTAGAGTTCATTCCATTATGTCATCCAACCTCTAAATGCCAGTTTACCATTTAGATCAAGTAAGAAGATTTAAAACATACCTTGGATCAATGGAATTGATCCAAGGATGTGTTAATTAAATTGAGATAAGTTTGCAACATCATTAACAGACTACAACTCATCTATTTGAAGTGAAAAGGGATTCTTTGCAAGAAATATCATTTCAACCCACTGAATCCAAGAGTAGAAATGACTCATCCATGACAAGCATGATTTCTAAAAATAAAAGGAACACTCCTTATCCAAAAAAATCACATGTCAACGCTTGCAATGCAAAAGAGGAAAGATAACAGTTTTTCAAAGATGTTACATGCATGTGCTTTTAGGGTTAGACCAAATCTTATCTCATTAAGGAAAGTAAGATTAGGTCTTAGTTAGTTATAGAAAAATGCCAAGAATAGGTCTAGGGTGAGGTGGCTAGATGAGGTGTCTAGGTGAGGTGGAAATTAGGTTAATTAAGGTAATTAAATGTTGAATATTGTGAGGATGGACATTAATTTAATTTAATTAATTAAATTAATATTAATATGGGGTGGAAGGGGTCGTGGTTAGGTGAATATATTTGAGTTGGTTATTTGATAGGGGGCCAAGGGGAGTGTGACCCAATTTTGGTGTCTACATCACTAGCTATCCCAAGTCAAAGATATCTATTACAAAAAACCATGGAAAATTGGTCCACATCAAATCAGTCATCCAAAAATCAAGAGAAAGTGCTCACTAATGCAACACAACAAGAAAGCATTTAAGGAGGTCAATAAAGTAAAAACATGAAACCTCCTCCATTTTAGATATCTCTAATCACTGGGAACAAAATTGTACACAATTACATGATATATTTGGGAGTAAGTAGTTCAGTTATGCCAAAACAAAAAGCTGATCAACTGGGTCTTCAGTATGAATTCATTTCTAGAGGTGTTGTGCAATATCAAAGGATTGAGTCTAACATTACACAAATGTCCAATATAACAGTCTTGTAAGATGTCTCAATTATTGACTTTCCACCACTCTTTGCATTGTGTTTATCAAGAGACTTCACAGCTAAAATTAGAGGCTACTTTAGGATTTTAAAACCCATGATGAAATAATTGATTAAAAGACATTATATTAATGTATTTGTTTAGTAGTCTTTAATATTTAGATTAAAATAAGTTGGAACCAAATGTAACTGTCTTTATAAGCTATTAAATTTGATCTTCATGCCATTGTTAAGGGCTAGGACCCTGATACTTTTGAAATGTATTAAAATTGAAAGTAAATCAATACAAAATATTTTCCCTTATCTTTCATTTTCATCTGTTGTCCAATCTATTCTTTCTTGAGATTTATGAATCATCAATCTTTCATGTTAAGAAACTTTGTGTTCTTATGACATGATTTCTAGAAATTTGTGTCTATGGAATAATATTATATGTTACCCATGTGAATGATTCTATTATGTGTTTCTTTTTTTTCTAAGTACGTGTAAGGTTATATTATGCTATCTATATTACCTGAAAGTACTGTTGTGTTCTTCCCTTTTAGTTTCTTTGTTCTTCCACTCTAAAGTTTTGATAATCTATGATGGAATGAAATTTTTTGAAGTATCAGAAGTCCTCATCAATATAAAAGTTATATATTTGTATATTTGTATATAAGCTTCGCTATTTTCTTTCAATAAGGGAACCTCTCCCATAAAGAGGAGGGACTTGTTGTCCCCTGACTATTGATCACTACAAAGTGCTATTTTAAAAACCAACAGAAAGGAAGAGAGGAATTAAGAACTTTCAAGTCTTTGAAGATAGCGAGATGATTGTGAACAATGTTCGAGGAAAAAACGCTGCTAAAAATGACTTGTTATCTCAAATAAATCCCCAATTTATTTGGATAACTTATATTTATTTTTTGACTCTGATGTTTCACATTTCAGGTTACGTGTACTCAAGTTTGTTCTTTGGAACCATGACACAATTACAATTCTTCCATGCACCCTCGTGTGCCCTTCCTACTTCTCCATTTGCATCCCCTTTCCTCTACTTCCCTTCGCACTTTATTTACATGCTTTCCCTTGCATCTACATTCTTCTCTCCTTCCATTTTCCCTTTACACCTTCCTTCTGTGTACTTACTTTCACTCCTAGTCTAAAATACATTCCTTGTGCGTGCAACCCCAGACTTGCCTTATAATTTGGCTAAGTCCCTTGCATGTGTTCATGCTTACATTCATTTCAATTTTTACTTCCTGGTTCGCCTCGCATGCCCCCTCCTCATTTGCAAGAATTTCATTATAAATTATCGTGTCCCACTTGTATACTTGTCTCCTGGAGGTATGCATCCATTTATTCCATGCACATCACCTTCACGTGCCTACTTTCTATAGTCTTGTGCCTCTTCCTTTTGCACCTCGTGCCTTCTTCCATGCCAGTCACTGTGCCATGTCATCACATGTTAGACTTGAGTTTGCAACATTAAACCAAACAAAGTGTGCCAGTAGGGCATTGAATCCTGATGACAAACTAGTGTGTGACATGTGGCAGAAATGAAAAAATAAATGAAAAGTTGGTCGATCCTTCATACAACTAGTGCGTGTCATGTGTCTTGCATGTTCAGAGTGGCCTATAGACTTATGATAACCATAAATTTTGATACAGGGTTCTGACACATGTGTGCTTGGGGTTATCAGAAAGCTACTGACACAAGCTACACATTGGAAAATTCAAAATCAGATTTTGGTAGGATTTTCTAGGATGGAAATAGGGAAACATTTCTCAAATCATTAATGCACATCGAATCAACTTCAACCACCAAATTTCATTGGATCTTTCCTTTTTTATTCTCCTACATGCCAAAAAGACTTAGGGAAGCACATCTGATAGCCTTACATGCGGTTTTGCAAGAAGTTATTACTTATTTTTGGTGATTGTGATTTTGAATCCAAGTTTCCCTCTTTTTCTCCTCATCTTTTGTCCTTCTATAAATTGTAGAGCTCTACTCATTTCAACAAATCCCTCTTTGTTATAACAAGTCCATGCCAAAATGGTGGCTGACTTCCCACAGGTTTTTAGACCTTTGACTTGGTCTCTACAATGTATTCTCACCTCCTACCATGGATGTAAATGGCTGTGCATCCCTTGAGTAATAAAATTTTGTTTGTGGAAATCTTGAATTCCCTTTCACATTTTCATTACATCTCGCCTCTTTGTCTATGTTTCTAACATGCTGTGTGTATTTATCACTTGCAGTCCCCATGATTCCTGTGTTGCCACTCGTGAAAGCCAAGTCTACATGGTTCTTTTTTGTGTTGCATGCCATCCACCCTCTCTCCCATACTTGTTCCCTTTCCTACCCCTCGTGGAGAGATATTGACCCCTTCCTTAGCTTAGTATTTCCCTTCATACATCTCCTTTTATCCCTGGTCCCTTAGAATCTTAGAGTAGCATAGATAGCTTCATTTCTAACATTAGGAGTAGTGTTAGCGTTAGAAATAGGTAGAGGAACTGACCTTCTTTGAAGATCCATCTCAAACTCGCAAGGTTACACAACTTGGAGACATGTCCATTATTGTCTCAAACAACTTGGTTCTACCTGATCTAAGACACAGGTGTACGTTTGACTACCAATAGTTTCTGGCATGCTGGGTGGGACAAGTTTCAAGAGCTATACATATTCATCTCAACAAGTTTGATGTGTTATTATTGAGATACAGTCTTTGGAGGCATCTTTCAATGCATCTAGAAACTCCACTAATTCACCGCACCCATTATCTCATTCGTAGAATAGTTTTCCCCTCGTTTCTTTCATTCATTACCCTTTTTCCATCATTCCATCTTCCTTTTTTGAAGTTGTGTAATCATGACTTATTTCTCTTCCTAGAATTCCCAATTGCAACAGCAGATCTACTTTCCTTCATCATCATAGTTTAAAAATCCTCCTCAAAATCAGTTTTATGAGCCCCATCTTCCTGAATATGCATATAACCACCCCACACTAATTCATATGGTTATTTTTCTAACTGAAATTTTTATGAAGAATAAGTTTATGAAAATGATGGTGGAAAATCCATGGATGAAGCTGATTTTGAGATGTAGGTTTAAAAGATGGAGATGAACATGATGCATCTTAGAGTCAAGTGCTCTATAAAGGCAACTAAATTTGGCTTCAAGTTCCCTTGTCCATGGGTCAGCCATGTTTCAGGATGGTTTAGCACCCAACAGAAGCTGCACTTTATTATTGAGATGTTTCCTCAGATTAAAGAATGGGCTAAAGAAATGGAGGCTCAAAAATATAGTGCTGAGAAACCCTGTCAACGGGGAAACCCTGCACTACCATCTTACAACCCTCCCATTCGTCCTCCCCACTTTAAACCATCTCAGTGTGCTGTCCATGTTCCTAGATTTCTACACACTACCCCCATTAAAATATCTAGTCCTTCACCTTCTTCCCTTCATTCCTCTTCCATCATTCCCTCTGGGTTCACTTCCATTATTACTATGCGTGCACCTTCCACACCTTCCATACTCATCGTCCCATTTCCTTCTAAGTCCACTATATCCAGCTATGCTATAAACAAAAAATCCCCTTCTTACGCACCATCCCTAGCCAATGCCATCATGTTCGACGACTGCAAAACACTTTAAGAATGGTATGAATCATATGAATCTAATTGGGATGATGAGATCATCAGGGTGAATGTTTCAGAGGGCACATTTTTGAAGAAGATAGAGTTTCTTGTAGAGACAGAGCCACAAACAATTCAGCCTGTAAGTAGTCACCTTCAAGAGGAAAATCTGTAAGATAATCCCATATGCTGGACTGCGATTCAAAGCAGTGGGAAAATAATAAGGATCAAGCCATGCCTAATCAGATACTTGGCTAGTCTAGAGCAAAAGATAGATTTGCCACTGGTCATGCCCATTTCAAAGCATGAGGTATAGGTTAAGTATGCCATAGGTCAGTGACAATGCCTATCAAATCAAAGCACAGAACAAATTCAAGAGGTATATATATATATATATATATATATATATATATATATATATATTGATACTTTGAGGAGGGTGAAAGACTTTTTGCAAGTTAGTTTTTTACTCTTGTCACCTACTATGTTCAATGCCAAATCAGTTACATGGTTGTAATTTTTGAGGAAAGGAAACTACTTCTCCTTTCCTATTGCAAGATTTACTTGAGATCCCTTTTCCTTTGGCTAGTGTAGGTTAGTTTAGGTTTTCTTTCAGTAAAACAAGTGCTCACGCACACTCTGCATGTTTCTTTTTGAGACATGTATGATCTTCAGTTTTGTACATAGTGTTGTGCTTCTGTTTTGGTGTGATCCTTCTGGCTTTGTTTTCCTAATGCGCGTTGTGTGCCATTTTACTTCTTGGGATGGAAGTTTAGTTTCTAGAAAGAGGTAGTTCCAACAGTCTACACACAAATTTATACTCTTAGTAATTAAAATTACAAGATCCTCACATGAGATTGTCAGTTAAGTTCAGAGTTCAAAAAGTGTTGTAAATGACTTCAGGGATGTTCTTCAAGTTGTATATCATATCTTCAAGTTTAGTGCCTGTCTCCTTGCCCAATGGATGCTTCTAAGGCTACAGGTCTCTTCATCTAGCAGGAAAATGACCCCTGAAAGTTTCCAAATTATTATCCTAAACAATTCTCAAGTTATTTGGATAAATTATATTTATTTTCTAACTTTGATGTTTCCCATTTCAGGTTTCATGTACTGAATTTTGTTCTTTAGAATCATGAAAAAATTTTAATTCTTCCACATGCCCTCATGCACCCTTCTTGCTTCTCCCCTTGCATCCTCTTTCCTTTAATTCCTTTTTCCCTTGCTTTACACATTTCCCCTTGTATCTTCATTCTTCTCTCATTCCATTTTCCCTTTATGCCTTCCTTTTGCACAATTGATTTTACTCCTAGTCTACCATGCACTCCTTATTGGGCCTTGAAATATTGGCTAAGTACTAAAGGGCACGTACATGTGTGGGGCTAGTAAGAAGAAGGGCACTCAAGGAAAAGTGTATAGGAAAATAGGTTTAAGAAGGGTTTAGGAAAAACTACGGTGCGCGCGGAAGGAAAAATAGAGGTTCAAAGGACTTAGACATATTTGGAATTCTGGAGGTACTTGAGGAAAAATGTGACATGACTAGGCATGTTGAATAGATAAGGTGATAGCCTGGAACCTTGGTGGTCAAGAAAATAATATTCCATGCATGGAATATTCCCAGAAGACATCATTACAGAGAATGGAGAGCTTGCAAGAGGATAAGAATTCACCATTGGAGGACCACATTGACACTTGGCATGTGATCTATACAAAAGAGAAGGCATGGCGGCAGGTGCTAAACCTATATATATATATATATATAGATGCTCAGAAGTGAGAAAAAAAAGGATATAGAAGATAAGAGGGGGATGCAAGAGATAGATAGAGGAGATACATCAATAGTCTGATGTTGTAATAATTCTAGTGTTTAGAGCACTTAAGTGTTGAGGGTTTTTAGGGATGTAACAAGCCTTTGCATAATATTAAGGTCTATAACAAGGGTTGAATGGGAAGGTGTAGCTAGGATATCCCATCAGGGAAGATTTTTAGGGCTTAATTCCTCGTCATTAAAAATGTATGGTCTGAGATGACCGCTTTTGATTGTAATATGGCTACTAGAACTATGCTGATGAATATATATAAGAACACATTCTATATATCATGCTTAAGGGGGTAAAACCTCATGTTTTACAACTTTCATGGTTCAGATCTGATCTAGTATGTTTATTTCTTTACTTCTATAATGAATTATTATATGGATTTTTTAGATGTCCCTTCCACCTTATTAACTAAGTGAATGTACTTCTCATCCTCCAAATCATTCTCCACTAATGGAAAAAACTTCTCACAATGCTCACATAAAGGAGGGGCTCGACACTCGTGCATGCCTCAGGTGAGCACCTAGCGCCCGCTGGGTGATAGGCTAGCATGCTTAGGTTAAAAAATAGTATTAAGGGTGAATAAAAATGACTACACTCCTTACACGTATAGCCCCAGACTTGCCTTCCAATTTGGCTAAGTCCCTTGCATGTGTTCGTGCTTATGCGCATTGGAATTCTTTCCTTCCTGGTTCACCTCACACACCCCCTCCTCCTTGCCACACATTGCCTTATAAATTCTCATGCCCTACTTGTATACTTGTCTCCTATAGGTATGAAACCATTTCTTCCAGGCACGTCACCTTCACATGAATGCCTTATGTAGTCTTTTGCCTCTTCCTTTCATACCTCGTGCCTTCTTATATGCTAGTCACTATTCCATGTCATCACTTATTAGACATGAGTATGCAACATGTAACTAACCAAATCATGCCAATAGGGCACCGAATCTTGATGAAAATCTAATGTGTGACATGTGGAAGAAATGAAAAAATAAATGAACAGTTGGCTGATCCTTCAGCCAACTAGCGCATGCCACATGTCTTGCATGTTTAGAGTGGTCTGTAGACTTTTGAAATCCATAAATTCTGCTACAAGGATTTGACACATGCATGCCCTGGCTTTTCATAAAGCTTCTGACACAAGCTACATGTTGGACAATTCAAAATCAGATTTTGGTGAGATTTGGTAAGTGGGAAATAGGGAAATGTCTCTTAGATCATCAATGCACATCTAATCAACTTCAACCACTAGATTTCATCAAATATTTCCTTCTTCCTTTTTCGATACACCAAATAGAATTGGGGAAATGCATATGATAGCCTTGCAAGTGATTTTATAGGTAGTTTTTGCTTATTGTTGGTGGTTGTGATTTTGAATACGAGTTTCCCTCTCTTTCTCCTCCTATTCTCTCATTCTTCTTCTATAAATTATAGAGCTCTGCTCATTTCAACAGATCCCTCTTTGTTATCATGACATGATGACAAAATTATGGCTGACTTCCCATGGGTTTCAAACCTTTGAATTGGTCTCTACAATGTATTCTAACCACCTGCCATGGATGTAAATGACTATGCATCCCGTAAGCAATAAAATCATGTTTTGTGGAACTCTTGTCTTCCCTTTCACATTTTCATTACATATCACATCTCTATCTATGTTTCTGGCATGCTGTGCATATTTCTCACTTATAGTCCCCATCATTCCTATGTTTCCATGTGCAGAAGCCAAGTATTCCTAGTTCTTGTTTGTGGTGCACACTATCTTCCCTCTCTCCCATGCTTACTCCCTTTCTTACCCCTTGTGGAGAGCGATCAACCTATTCCTTATGGCGTTATCACCTTCCTTAGCTTAGGATTTCCCTTTATGTATATCCTTCTATCCATGGTCCATTGGAATCATAGAGTAGCATAGATAGCTTCATTTCTAGCATTAGGAGTAGTATTATCATTAGAAATAGGTATAGGAATCAACCATCTTTGGAGATCCATCTTAAGGTCTCACAACTTGGAGATGGGTCCATTATTTTCTGAAACAACTTGGTTCTTCTTGATCTGAGACATAGGTACATATTTGAATACCAACATGACCTTATAAAGAACTATAAGAATCAGGTATGGGATCATCTTGAAAAATTTGAAGCTTTTGGCATCAATTCCATTCCAAGGAAGAAGAATGAGGCAACAGACAGACTTACAACAATCAGGGAAATGTTTGATGTTGTGGAAAGTATAAAAATGAGAAAACTCAACCTCATATCAAAGTGGTTATAAGACCAACTGTTCCAGATAACCATCAAGTTGAAAATCCTTTGAAAGTGATCAGCAAATCATCAAATTTTTACAAGAAGAACATGAGTTCTCTACTAGAAACCAAGAAAAACTGGAGCAGTAATATGGTGATCAAGTGGTGTAGCTGAGAAAAAACAACTTACCAAAGGGCCTTGTGACTTTGGAATCAATTTTTAACCCCAATGATTAGTTCTAGAAAGAAAAGGAAAAAATTCAGGTAAAGGGTGAAGACTTAGAGCCTATTTCAGTTAGAGAAGGAAAGATGTTGCAGATTAGAAAGGTGAGTACTCAACAAGAGAAATTTGAATTTATCCAGCTTTTTCAAGAGTTTCCTAATGTATTTGCCTAGAATTATAAAGATTTGAGAGGCTTCAATCCAAAATTGGCTTAGCATACTATTGTGTCGGATCAAAAATCCAATCCCATTAGGCAGAAGCAAAGATCGGTGAATCCTCATATTGAACCTCTTATGAGAAAATAATTGAATAAGATAATTGAGGCTAGCATCATATTTCCTATCAACCATTCAAGTTGGGTTGAAAATTTGGTGCTAGTAAAAAAAGGAAATGGAGAAATCAAACTGTGTGTAGACTTCTGTGATTTAAATAGAGCTTATCTCAAAGATCATTATCCATTCCATTCAATGGAGAAAATACTGTAAGTAGTAGCTGGTTCCAAAATATTTTCATTGCTAGATGGCTACTCAGGCTACAACTAGATAATAGTCAAAGAAGAGGATTAGTTCAAGACAACCTTCACTACAAAATGGGACACATATGCTTATAGAGAAATTCCATTTGGACTGTCAAATGTTGGAGCAACATTTCAGCAAGCAATGGATATGGAATTAAAATGGTTAATTAACAAGATAGTGTTTTTTTATCTTGATGATATCACTGTGTTCTCAAAGAATGCAACATACCACCTCTTTCACCTCAAGAAAATTTTTCAAAGGTGTAGAAGAATCAGGATGTCATTGAATCCAAAAAATTGTATCTTCTTGGAACACGAAGGAAAGTTGCTGGGCCACATTGTTTAAAAGGGAGGATTGAAAATTGATCATTAGAGAGCTGAATCCATCTGAAAACTTCCATTGCCAAGTCACAAGAAATCTCACCAAATCTTATTGGGAAGAACAAAATTTTTCGACAGATTTGTTCCTGATTTTTCCACTTTAGTAAAGCCATTGAAAATGATGTTGAAAAAGAACCTTGCATTCAAGTGGACAGAAGAAGGAAAAGAGATTTTTGAGGCCATTAAACATGCAATATCTCAAGCTCCGAATCTTATCAACCCAAAATTTTCCAAAGATTTCATGCTATATGATTTTGGAGTTTTAGATACAATCTCAGCCATCTTGGTATAGTTGAATAAAGAAGGTTCAAAGAATCCCATAAAATTCAATAACCAGAGCTTGGAAGACTATGAAGAAAGATATTATTTTATTAAAAAGCACTTTCTTGTTGTGATTAGAAGCCTAAAGAAGTTCATAAACTTGGTCTCAAACAATAAAATACAACTATAAGCATCTCATGCTAGAGTCAAATACTTTCTTTTGAAAAAATATTTGATTGAAAAGAGAGCAGGTTGGATCACCCGAGTGATGGAGTATGCTATTGAGATCAAAGTGACTAAGATGGTTCGTGGTAAAGGCCTATGTGAACAACTAGCTTCCAAAAAACATGCTAAGCCAAAAAGTGAGGAAGAAGTTGTTTTAGTGTTACAAAATGATCAAGAACAACTAGCTAATAATGTTCCCACTCCATGTTGGACTTAGGACACAGTGCATTATCTCTAGATAGGTATATGACCTCTGAAGTGGAGGAAAGTAAAGAGAAGATACTTTAGATTACAGTCTATTCCGTATGTGCTTATCGATGGTATTTTGTTCAAGAAGGATGTGAATGAAGTTAACTTAAAAAGTGTCCCAATTAATCAAATTGAAAAGGTGTTGCACGAGTACCATGACAAATAAGTGGAAGGTCACTTTTCCCCATAAGTAACAAATCTCAAGATTATGAAAGATGGTTACTATTGGCATACGATCTTTAGTGATTGCTACTCATGGATTAAAAAGTGCAAAAAGTGTGCATTCTTCAGTGGGAAAGAAAGTATATCAATGCTACACTTTCGCCCCATTTCAGTTGACCAACCATTCATGAAATGGGGATTGGACTTCATTGGAGTTATCAATCCAAACTCGAGCCAAGGCCACAAGTGGATTCTAATGGCAAAAAAATATTTCACCAAATGGACTGATATGGTGGAACTCAAGGAAGCAAATGAATCTAGTATCTTAGACTTCTACGAAGGGATGGTCATGAGGTTTGGTGTCTGTGCCACTATCATATTGGAAAATTTATTAGATTTTCTTAGCACAAAGATAACTGAATGGGCTGTTAGAAATGGAATATATCTCAAAACCTCATCAAATCACTACCCCCATGGTAATGGCTAGGCAGAGTCCACAAACAAGAAAATGCAGAGAATTGTAAGAAGAAATCTTGATGTAAACCAAATAACCTAGCACATGAATCTAAAATCATCTTTATGGGCTAATATAATCACACCCAAGAGGTCTACAAGAAACTCTCCATAAAAGCTAGTATACAGGAAAGAAGCGGTGTTACCCATATCATTTGAGTTGCCAGCATTAGAGCTCATGAAGTAGTTGGAACTAGCTAAGTTTGAACCTATGAAATCCCGGTATGCATAGATAATGGAATTGGAAGAAACAAAAGAGAATGTAATGCAAACGATGGAGTAAGATCAATCACTTATATGAAGAATCTTTGACAAGAAAGCTAAATCTAAGACATTCCAAGAGGGAGATTTGATGCTAAAGTGGGATACAAATTAGGAAAAAATGGGAAAAAATTCCAAGTTTGATGCAATATGGAGTGGTCCCTACATGATCATGGAGTGAAAAAGTAGCAATTTATTTTGACTGGCCAATTTGGATGGTGAAGAACTACAAATTCTAGTCAATGGAATCTACCTCAAACATTGTTACTAGAAGGAATATTTCTTACCCTTTGTACATATTAGCTTAGGATTTCATTCCTCCAAGAGCTTGTGCACATTAAATTGTTATTAGAGTATTTTTTTCAGTTTACCTAAGTGTTGGTGCATATGTTATATTGCTTCTAGTGTGTGTTCTTTCACAGTTCATCATACTTCCGAAAAGAAAAATTGTAGCGGTGAAACTCAGAGTTGTCAACAATAATTTCAATCCTCAAGAAAATTCAAATGCAGAGCAACTAAAATCAAATTAAGAGGAAGATTTCAACATTTCCATTCTTTGGATTCTTCAGATTAGCAATTGATTTTCTCATGCCCTGTACCAAATCAGAAAGACCAGTTTAGGGTAGCTTGTAGTAATAATCGACAATGTTGTGAGCTGTAGAGGCCAAACTTGTGAGTGAGCAACTCTAGCCTTCAGAAGAGTTCCATGAAAGATTTTAGGGATGGAAAATCCATAAGAAGAAAGAAAATAAAAATTTAATAGAGTTCTATGATGTCCTAGAAGACAGGTTTTTCACTCCAATTCTACAATATGCTTCACCTTGCCAAAGAAAATCAGTCTCGTCTACTCATACTTCGCAAAAATATGATGTTGGGGAAGCAGTTACAGGTGTCCATCATTCATCCTTATGGATCATCGTGGAGGGAATGAGTGAAATTCAAATTTTAAAACAATTTTCTACTCTCACAAAACAAATTTCAATATTTTCTTATGAAAGTTGAGAGTGCAAGCAACAAGAGGAAGTTCTAGATCCAAACAACAATGTTCCAACAACCTATGGGTCGAATTTC
Organism: Taxus chinensis; assembly: GCA_019776745.2. Taxonomy (NCBI): domain Eukaryota; kingdom Viridiplantae; phylum Streptophyta; class Pinopsida; order Cupressales; family Taxaceae; genus Taxus; species Taxus chinensis. The sequence continues at coordinate 56,966,542 of CM034148.1, forward strand.
AAGGGTTAGACCAGTTCATGTTGATCATACATAATCCATGCCTAATGGATAGCTACATGAAGATGGTCACTCTTCATCTAGCAGTAGATGGCTCCGCGAGTCGCCAAAAAATGTTATCAAAATTCACTCCCTATATGAATTTGAACAACGAAGCAGAGGGGCCAATGTAACAAGATGGAAAAAACTTGATGGGGGAATTGAAAAGGTTTCGAGATATGCCTCGTGGTCCCCCACTAAGCCAATAAATATGCTTGGTGGACCGAGTCATGCCTTGTGGAACTCAATTGATACACATTAAAGGCCGAGCTCTGCCTTGCAAATACCAAGCTCAAATCTGAAAGACCAAACTATATTTCATTAAACCATCCTGCATTGCATTTTAGTGACTGTCAGAATTTGAGGATTCTATTAAATATGGATTTAATCAACTTACATATTATATAATGTTACAATAAATATTTAAATGAACATTACATCATAACATAAGTAAATAAAGAAATACTTACATGAAATAAATAGCACAGGTGACACACTATTTATAGTGGAAAATCCCAATAGGGTAAAAACCACTTTGAAAATAACCTTTTACTTCAAAGAACTGATTTTACGTCCAGTAATATCACCTCCTCCTTTAAAACCCTATTTGCCAAGGGTAAAACTAAATCACTTGATTTGCACACCTTTGATATATTTTCCCGAAATATATCAAATGAGGACCTAAAGTCCTTTTTATATAAGGTGATCGGGTATGTCTCCCGAACCACGTTTTCAACCTAAAATGGTTGACACATACACCTAGGTTTATAATATTTAATATTAGAAATATAATCATTTCACGATATTAAATATTTAACCTAAAGTATATACCTAGGTTAGTATATTTAATAATAGAAATATAATTTTCATATTATTAAATATTAACCTATATATTAGTGATGGACCCATATACATTAAGGATTGGCCATAGAACTTAATCATTATCTTCCAACCGTGACCAAAATTTGATAACATGCAATATTGAGTAGAAGGATTCATACTCGGGGTGGCTCGATTAATGGGAAAGTAGAGCTTTACAAACTGAGGGGACTATGTACGCTTCCCATAATTCATGAATTAGAAAACCGCGTTGAACTCATGTCGAGAATGAAGGAAAAACTCCATGCCAAGTTGTAGTTGAGCAAGGGAGATGCCGAGTTGAACTCACCAAATGAGCTATTTCATGAATCCCGAGCAAGTTCTGCAGAGTTGGAAATTTGGTCAAAGTCAAACCAGATATGTCGGTTGCCAAGTTCATAGGTGCAAAGGAGTGAGCCATCCCGATGATGAGCTCAGGGCATGAGGCGTTGCAATGAAGAATGGGGAAAACTTTGAAAAATGGGAAAATATGACCGTTGCGGTCATGACAAGGTCAAAACAAAGAAGCTGAGCTATCACAGGTAGAACGAAACACCGAGTTAGCAGAATGACTTGGCTGGGAATATCACAAAGACTAGATTCATGCAAGTCGGATGAACTCTTCGAGTTTAGGGTGAATTTGACTTAGGAGCAATAATTATGGATTGATCAAGCATATTAAAACGAGTCAAGTTTATCATAGAGCTTACGGGTGAGCTTAGGAATTCGACGGTCAGACTCGATTTTGTTTGAACTGTGAAGGGCATAATGGTGAGCTCGAACATAGAAGTGGTCAAGAATTAATCAATGACAGGTTAAAGGTGTAAACTCGTCTTGACGTAGAATAATGCGGTCGATGCGGAGATAGACGGCCCGAATGGCTTGAGAAAGATGGGGATATGTGGGCTCGTAAAGGCCGAACACGTCACACTTAAAGCTTTACAGGGATGGCAGAAGAAAATGGCCGAACTGGCCCGAGGACACTCAGTGCAGTGTGAGCTTGTAAAACTTGAATTTACTGAGAGACATGTAACACGGAGATAGTTAGGGTCAACGAATGTGTACATGTCAACCGAGTTCCAAGCACATCATGGACGAGCGGGAACCTTTGTGGACGTGAAGGGAGTAAAGAATCCCGAGCTACAGGTGAATCAAGTATTGGGAGCATGAGCATCCTGGGCCTCACCGAGCCAAGTTCATTGCAATGGGGTTAAGCCCAAAATACAAGTGAAGAGCTCATTGAATCAGCAAATGAGTTGGCATTGAGCACGCGACAAGACGGTCAGGGTCGATGCAATACCTAGTTGGTAGGTACGAAAGTAAGTAGACGGTTTGACAAAATATTCAATGCTGAGCCCAATGCAAATTAAAAAGGTCGGTCGGTGTCCAAAACACACAACTCGGCATGTGGATATAAGTGAGCTTGGTGCCAAAGAAGGGCAAGTCAGAAGTGTATAAATGAGGCTCAACACCTAGGTGGAAAGGGCTCGATGGTGCAAGGAAATATCCAAATCGGCCGAACTAGCCAAGCTGGAAATACAATGCAAACACGTAACCCCCCATTTAAAAAGCCAAGTGATGTAAATTAAAGGTGGGCCCGAGGCCATATTTTAAAAATCCCAGGCATTTAAATGATGAAGAGACATTAGAAAAGAGGGAGAAATATTTAATTCCAACTACCCAATTAATTCCCAATCTCATGAAATAGAAGAAATGCTTAGCAAACTAAAAATAACCACCCACAATCATAAGCTCATAACTTGAATATTTCTCAACGTATTTTCACAAAGTTGGTCTCGTTGGAATTGTGGTTTCAAAAAATTTGCACAAAAATCAAGAAATCCAAAAATTGATGAAGTTTTGGGGTAAATTTTGTAGAAAAATAGCCTAGTTCAAATTGGTTGTTGGATAGTGATTGAGAGAGCAATTAATGGGCATTGATATCTATTTCTCTACTTTTGCAAGCTATGGGGCAGTATGGGGAGGCTTTGGCAATCTAAAAAATCATTTTTTTCAACCCACTTTTGGTACTTTGCGAGAAAGTGGAAAGAAAAATCCGAGATTGCAAGAAAACTCTCTCTCTCCTTCATTTTATACAAATTGGAAAGTTCTCTCATTGGAAAAGGGGGGATAATTCTAGTAGCAAAACTCTGTCATTTTGGTTTTGTGAAGATAATTTGCTGTAGGCCTTCATAGTGGACTCCTTGCATGGTTATCTAGGCCTTTCTTTTGTAATAGAATGAACTATGCATATCAATGGAACAATAGATACAAGTTTGTGGATGTGTCTTCCCTTGTTTTGTTTATTTGCATTTTGCTTGCCTCTTCAATTCTATTGCAGGTGTATTGTGTTGTTACTCCCTTAATTATATATCTTACATTGGATGACGTAGACAACTTGTGGCTATCATAACTTCTTATCTTGATGTATCTATTTCATATATGATATATTATTATTATTAGGTCATCCTTGTTGATGGCCATAACATAGGAATAATATAAATAGGGGTTAGTTAGTGGTTGATCATCATTCGAGCATTTGAGTCTTGTTGCATGGTTTGGAGGTTGCCCCCTCGAAGTGGTGAAGATATTATAATTTCATATTGAGATCATTCATTTGAATCATTATGTTATTTGGTGTTATATTTCTGCTCATAATCAGATTTATACAAGTGGTATCAAAGCGACAATTTGGGCCAAAATTAGGAAAAAAATCCTAATTTTTTTGTTTCCACTATATCTTGTGAAGAAGAGATAATTTTTTGGACATTTTTTTTACCAAAGCTACGAATAATTCCAAGTACGGTTTCCTGAAAATTTCAAACCTTTTTTATTTATTTTGCAAAATTTATTTTAAAATTAGGGATTTTCATAAAATTGCTTCCTAGGCTGCAAATTTTGGAATTTTTCAAAATAATTTATATTTTTGGAAAGCTCTCAGAAAAATATTAGTAGTATCTTCTCTGTATTTTTTCCTATTTGGCCAAAATATTCACAAAACCCTAAACCCTAAAATTTTTCCCTATTAAATCTACCTCGAAGCCCAAACCCTACATCATGGTTGGTAGATCTACCTGAGGCCAAGGGAAAGGACAATAAACTCTAGGAATGACCCCAAATAAGGAAGAGATGGATTCAAAGTCCTCTGGTTTGGGAGTATCTAAGGTGGTCATCCAACTTCAGGAGAGGGTAGCCTAAGGAGTGAAATTTTGAAGGATTATCATTCTTCTTCAACTGCAAAGTAGCTTGAGAAGTGAACTTTAGAAAGGTTTTCACGCAATGCAACAAGATTTGTTGCAAGCTATTTCAAACACAACTCCCAATTCTAGTCATATGGGTTCCTCTAGTAATGGTCACACAAATCCAAGTCACTCCAATCATGGAGGCTCCTTTACTCGTTTAGGTGGCTCTCCTCACCAATGGTGGGGCATTATTCCGAAAGTAGAAATGCATAAATTTTATGGAAAGGATCCTCTCAATTAGATTACCTAAATGGAAAATTTCTTTGAGCTCCATTAGATCCCAACAACAAAAAAGGTAGCCGTGGCATCCTTATACCTAGAACCTCATCAATTTGTTTGGTATCGTTGGTTATATGCTCAAAGGAAGAAGAATGGCCTAAATGTCACCTAGAAATTTTTCATTGAAGAGTTTCAATTACACTATAATTCTAGTGTTTCTTAGAATTACTTCAACCAATTAGCAAAGTTACGCCAAACAAGTTCAGTTAAGGAGTATGTCCATCAATTCCAAAATCAGTCCTTGTATTTGGAGGATATTACAAAAGAATATTTGAATGACCTATTTCTTAGGGGTCTTAAGGACCACATTGAGCATGAGGTACACATGTTTAACCCACTCAAGGTTTCTAATTCTATTATCATGGCACGTAGAGCAGAGGAAAATTTTCTTTCCAGTAGAAGGCAATCCTTCTCTAGCATAAAATATCGTAACACCTTAGCTCCTTCGTACCCTCAACCAGTTTGGTTGAAACCTCAAAAAATTGAAGAAAAAAGAGCCAAAGGGTTATGTTTTAATTGTGAAAGAAAATATGGACCAAATCGTAAATGTTCTAAGAAATATTTTTTCTACATTGAAGGGTCTGGTGATGAGGAAGAATATGAGGAAACATAAATAGAGGAAGAATCAGGAGATACTCAACAAACTATTTCATGCCATGCTCTATTAGGTATTAATACTCCACAAACCCTTCAGGTCATGGGTTATATTAAGAAGTAGAAGGTGATAATATTGATTGATTTAGGGAGCACACATAATTTCATCAATCATAAAATTACAGTAAGAATGAATTGTTTCATCTACCCAACACTTGAATTTCAAGGAATGATTACAGATCTATTCCCATAGGCGGAGCTGATATTGTCTTAGGTTTTTAATGGCTCAAAACTTTGGGCACCATAGAGATAAATTTCTAGGAATTCTTCACTTGCTTTCATTCTGAGGGTAAAAAGTTTAAACTTTGAGGTCTAAAAGCTAAATATCCTCAAGTGGTGAGTTCTCACTAAATTCAGAAGATTCTTAAAAAGGGATCTGAAGGTTTTGTAGCATGATTGTTCTTTATGGAATTCCAACCGCAAATGAAGGTAGTGCATCTTGATCTTTAGAAGGTTATCAATAAACATGCAGTTGTCTTTAAGTAACCAAGAGGATTGCCTCCTGAAAGAGAGCATGATCATCCCATTTAATTGATTCCAAGAATACAATCCCCCAACATCAGGCTTTATAGATATCCATATGTGCAAAAGAGTGATATCAATAAGATGGTGAAGGAAATGTTGGAAATGGGTATTATTCATTATAGTAAGAGTGCCTATTCGGATCAAATGGTGATGGTGCATCCTAAGGATAGAATATGGTGAATGTGTCCAGACTAACGAGAGCTCAACAAGTTCACTATCAAAGATAATTTTCCTATTCCTATCATTGATGATTTATTAGATGAGTTGCATGGTGCCATTTATTTTACAAAACTAGATCCGCGTTCTGGGTATCACCAAATTAGAGTAAAGAAAGAAGATGTTCATAAGATAACTTTTAGAACTCATTAATGCCATTATGAATTCCTAGTGATGCCATTTGGTTTTACTAATGCTCCCTCCAAATTACAATTTTTTATGAATTCAATATTTATAGCATTCCTAAGAAAGTTTGTCTTAGTATTTTTGATGATATACTCATCTAAAACAAATCATGGGAGAAACACTTACAATAGGTCAATATAGTCTTAGAATTCTTAGAGAAACATCAAATTTATGCCAAGGCTTCGAAGTTTTCTTTTGAGGTACAAGAAGTGGAATACTTGGGCCATATTATTTCTCATGAAGGTGTTAAGGTGGACCCTCACAAGATCCATGCCATGGTGGAATGGGAAATCCCAAGAACCCTCAAGCAATTACAAGGTTTCTTAGGTTTCACAGGTTATTATCACATATTTGTTAAAAACTATGGTAGTATAGCAACACCACTCAAAAAATTATTGAAGGACTCCTTTCAGTGGAATGAGGAAGCATATAAGGCATTTGAAAAATTTAAGGCAACTATGTGCACCACTATAGTATTGGAAACTCCATATTTCTCCAAAAATTTCATAGTTGAGTGCAATTCTTCAGGAAATGGAATCAAATTAGTACTAATGCAAGAAGGATATCCCATTGCATTTGAGATCTTACAACTAAAAGGAAAGAATTTTTTGAATCCCACATATGAGAAGGAAATGATGGCAATACTACATGCAGTCAAACAATGGAGACCATACTTGATGGGTATAAATTTTAAGGTAAAAACTGATCATGATAGTTTGAAATATTTCTTAGAGAAACATCTATCTTCAGAAGAACAAAAAAATGGGTCACTAAGATGATGGGATATGAATTTGAGATTGTTTATAAGAAAGGGTAGGAAATTTTGGTCGTTGATGCTCTATCTAGGAGGGATAAGTCCGCAGAAGCTTTGTTATGTGCCATCTCTATACTAAATGCAGATTGGGTAGATCAAGCATGGGAAGAATGGAAGAAAGATGCAATAACACATACTCTCATTCATAATCTCCAGAAAGATCCATCCACATCAGATCAATTTATATGGAAGGGGGATACATTGGGGTACAAAGATAGGTTATATCTATGTAAGAACTCTAAACTTAAACACCATATTATTTGAGAGCTACATTCTTCTCCAATAGGTGGCCATGTTGGGTTCCTAAAAACTTATCATAGAGTTAAGAAAGATTTTATTGGGAGGGGTTGAAAGGATATGTCCAAAAATTTGTGGTAGAATGTTTGGTTTTCCAAAAAAATAAGGGTGAGACCATTAAGCCACCTGGTCTTCTCCAACCTTTGTCTATTCCTAGTGAGAGATGGAAGAGGTATTAATGGATTTCATCACAAGATTACCTAAATTATACGGGAAAAGTGTCATCACAGTCATGGTGGACAAACTTACCAAATATGCTCATTTTTTTTACCATGGCTCATCCTTTCACAACTAGTACATTTGCCATATCTTTTATTGATACAACTCAAAAGCTTAATGACACACCAAAAATTATAGTAAGTGATCGTGATCCCATATTTACAAGTAACTTTTGGACTGATTTGTTATCTTGTCTTAGTACACAACTAGCCCAGAGTTCCTCTTATCATCCCCAATCAAATGGGAAAACTGAGGTGGTAAATAAATGTTTAGAGGGATATCTTCGATGTTTTCCTTTAGATAAAAAAGAACATTGGGTGCAATGATTACCACTGGCAGAATGGTGGTATAATAATTCATTTCATACCTCTAAAATATCTCCATTTTTGGCACTTTATGGGTACCATCCTCCATCACTCATATCTAGCTTGAAGGTCAAACCGAAGGTGAGAGCAGTCGAATATCACATTCAACACCAACATGAGGTACTCTCTAGTATTAGAGAAAATTTGGCAAGGGCACAAAACCGCATGAAGCAACAGGTTGATCAACATCAGAGTGAGCGAAAATTTGAAGAGGGTGTCTTTGTTTTTGTAAGGCTACAACCATATAAGTAGTTATCCTTAAAACAATAGAAGAAAGATAATAAGCTTTCTCCTAAATACTATGGTCCTTACCAAGTTTTGCCAAAATTTGGTAGTGTGGCATATAAGCTAGAGCTCCCTCTAGGAAGTAAAATACATCGAGTATTCCATGTTTCTTGATTAAAGAAAGTTATTGGGAAACACATTTCCACCCAGTCAATGCTTTCAGAATTGGACAAGGAAGGAAGGATCATATTAGAACTTGAAGGTATTCTTCAGACATGTACCAAAAGAATGAGGACCAAATTCACTACCGATTATCTATCAAGTGGAATAATAAAATTATTGAGGATGCATCTTGGGAAGATGAAGCATTCATGTAGTAGGATATAGGGCTTCCCAACATTGGGGATAATGTTGCTTTGAATGGGAAGGACATGTTACACCCTTAATTATATATCTTACATTGGATGGATATAGTTGACTTGTGGCTATCATAACTTCTTATCTTGATGTATCTCTTTCATATATGATATATTATCATTAGTAGGCTGGCCTTTCTAATGACCATAACATAGGAATAGTATAAATAGGGGTTAGTAGGTAGTGGTTGATCATCATTCACACATTTGAGTCTTGTTGCATGGTTGGGAAGTTGCATTGTCAAAGTGGCGAATATATTCTAATTGCAGATTGAGATTATTCATCTAAATCATTGTGTTATTTTGTGTTATATTGCTGCTCATAATCAAAATTATAGAAGTAATATCATTACATGTGTCTAACTTATGCTTTTTCAAGGTTCATTATTGTTGTGTTTTTTTGGAAATGTTTTTGTAAATGTTTCTATTAGATTGTGGAGAAATGTTATCACCCTTTCTAATCTGCATTTTTCTCCCATTTTCATACATTGGAGAGTTGTTATCACAATGTTTCTTTGGTACATCACCTATGTAGTGTAGATTTATTTTACTTTCATGCTCCTTCTCTCTCTGGTCCCTTGGAAGTGATAGATTAGGAGCATCCAATATTTTTCCTTCATTAGAGTTAGCTTGCACTAGATTAGGAAGATGAATCAACCTTCTATGGAGGTCTATCTCAAGTATCAAGTCCCACAACTTGGAGATAGTACCCATGTTACCTAGTCACACTGCCTGCCTTAAAAAGCTAACATGCTAAGAAAATAGAGGGTGCTGTGATTTGAAGATAATAAGGAAAAGGTCAAGTAAGCTAGACTATTAAAAATATCATTGAAGAAGATCTTCAGATCCTCAATATGTTACCATTCTTTGAGGTGCAACAAACTTACCGAGAAGGGAACCAATTTTCTGATACTATGGAAAACATTGTGGTCATTATTAAAGACTACAAGACTTGGATTTGTGATGAAAGCACACTGACTAATGCTATGAACATTGTAGACACCAAAATCTGGGTCACACTCCCCTTGTTCCCCTTTGGTTAACCAATGCAACTTATTCACCTAACCATTACCCCTTACCCCACATTCATATTAATTTAACCCTCACATTATTTATTTAATTAAATTAATTTGATCCTCACACATCCACCTCATCAGTACACCTCACCTTGGACCCATTCTATGGGAATTTAACTAAAAAAGACCAAGTCATCACCTCTAGTGCTGAGTCACCACTTGACCTAACTAACCGAGACTTCCTCATAAACCTATCTAGACTTATTCTATGATCTTCCTACCTTTTCTAACAAAAAATCCACTCTCCTAAGTGGATTCAACTTGGAAAGCAAGCTAAAATTGGGAAGATCTACCTATTTTTGGTAAAAATAACTATTTCACCCTAACCGATGTGGTTTATCCTTGGTCGCCGCCGGTTACCTAACCACCATCGGTTCCTTTATATACAATTTCACAACTCTTTACACAGGTTGACCATTTTGATTTTGGGAGCCTTATTACATTCAAGCACAAATATTGATGTGAATTTGTTATCTTATCTAATATAAATAAGAAACAATTACATTATATAATTGTACAAATCAACAAGAGACAATGTTGCAGAATGAAGATAATAACATAAACCCAAAATAAGAGCAAAAATAAAATAAACACACTATATTATTGATTGAATAATTTGGAGCAATTTCTATTGAATATGAGAGGGCATTTTATACAATTGCTTGCTACTAAAATCATAAAGTCAAGTCTTATCATTTTATCCCCAAATCTCTCCTTCATTCCCTAGTCTTACTCTTAATCCTAAGATATTCTCACACATTCCTATCTCTATGAGTTGTACATGACAACCAATTGTGCACACTCATATATTATTTTATAAATATTAAAAACTATTACTACCAAATAACCCAAACCACTCCTAAGTGTTCACACTATGAACAATATTTCTATAACAGTCACCCCCTTAGTGTGAACATGGGGAAAGCTATCTCCTGTACCCTCTTATTATCTACAAAGAAATGAAGGTTCTTAATGAGTACCAACAACTCAAACAATATGAGGTTTTTAAAGAGAACCTCCAACTTAGAAAATGGTTTTCTAGTGGAACCAACCACTACATAGCAGCATACATTATTTTACTCACATCATTGTTTCTAACTTAGAGGGATTAAAAAACATAAATTATACTCACGCAGGAGCTTTGAACATGAATAATACTTCTGTTAATTATTACAATAAAAAGAAAACACACCACATAACTGAAACAAAAGGTCACCAATATAATGAAACAATCTCTTTATTGGTGAATAACAAGAGATGCCAATTTGCCTCCATCCTCCTATGCATCCATCCTCCATCGTGATAATGCTAACTCAACTAAATTTGTCTTTAAGGCTCATTTTACAATTCTATTAGGTGTCGGTTTCAACCGATAATGCAGATTTACAATAATAATCAACTTTATATTCATCCAAAATAATAAAGCATATCAGATTTTAATTGTTGGAAATCAATCACTATTTTTTCACATAATAATTAGAAATCTCATAATTATTTCCATGATTTCTCTTAAAATACGAAATGGGTTTGTGTAAGTTTTTGCAAAAAGCTTTCCATAATACAAATAAATAAACCCAAAAAAATTCAGAAAATTTAGAATCTGGGTTTTTGAGAAAAACATGAATTACCAGTCATTTTTTTAAGATCAGATTCAAGAAAATAGCGACGGAAGATTCAAAATCTCAGATTTGCATCCTAGAGGCTTCGGTTTTTATCTGCAATCACTCTCATAGCTTGTCCTTTCTTGATCTGATATCAGATGATGTGAAATTGATAGCTTATCTAATATAAATAAGCAATAATTACATTATATAATTGTACAAATCAATAAGAGACAATGTTGCAGAATGAAGATAATAACATAAACACAAAATAAGAGCGAAAATATAATAAACACACTATATTATTGATTGAATAATTTGGAGAAATTTCTATTGAATATGAGAGGGCATTTTATACAATTGCTTGCTCCTAAAATCATGGAGTCAAGTCTTATCATTTTATCCCCATATCTCTCCTTTATTCCCTAGTCTTACTCTCAATCCCAAGATATTCTCACACATTCCTATCTCTATGAGTTGTGCATGACAACTAATTGTGCACACTCATATATTATTTTATAAATATTAAAAAATATTACTACTAAATAACCCAAACCACTCCTAAGTGTTCACACTATGAATAATATTTCTGTAACAAATATTAGAGCCTTCCTACATCCGGAAGACAAACACACAACCACAGTGCAAGAAAAGTAGCCAGGTTATCCTTCTAGAGCATTGGAATACTCATGGGAGCACAAAGGATTCACTGCCATAGCACCTGACCCAAATATCTCTTATACGATCAACCACTAGCCATCTCCACTCACAGGATTTGAAAAATACCAAGTAACTTGATTTTATTGTTTGCACTTATTTCAATTGTAAATATCTTATTCATCTCTATGTTTCACTCCTATTACCCATGTATCACCTTCTTTTGACCAACCCACTATTCAACCATCCTAAGCCTTTATCTGTCTTTCAACCTCCTGTTGGTGCAAAATCACAGCACCCCTAGATCTTGATCAGATTTCTAGGTTGATCACTCAAACATCCAGTGTGATTGCACAACATGGAAACCTCTCTCTAGGTGTGGGACCTGTGAAACGAGAAAGGAATCTCCAGAGAAGGATGGTTCCTATTCCTCTGTTCAGATGCACACGAAATATGCAGAGGGTTTTCTCAAAACCTAATCTAATCTACCAAGGAGACAAGGTAAGAAGATGCATAAAATAAATCTAAGCTAATAGAGGTGATGCACCGAGGAATGAAGAACACCTATTTTGCCAGTAAACACAGACCATTTGAATGTGATATAAGATCATGCACAGATGACAAAACCTGCAGTGAAAGACCAGGAGGATGCAAGGAAGAACACAGAGAGGGCTGAGAATCATCCACAGACTTGCATTACTTGCTCCAAAGATTGATACAATACACTACAGAATGCCATGAGGCAGAAAAGTATTACAGTTCAAATGAGAGGTTCGAACTCCACAAATCCGCCTAAGGAGAAGAAGGGAGAGGCAAAACAGAAAAATGTTCGACCTTGAAAAGAAGCTCCTTTTTACAATATATAGAAAGAATGAGAGAGGAAAGAGAGGAGGGAAAACCAAATCTACCCCAACCACCTCTAGGTTGCATTCAATTCATCCATCATGGCCGAAGCGGCGGATCCTGACAAAACGGCGGGGTGTCTAACAGAAGCGGTGAACTGTCTGCTGCATTAAAGTTGTTTGTTGAAGCATTACTTCTGTTTGTTTTTTTTTGTGCCAGAGGCATTTCTTTATTTCCTCTCTCCATACTAAACCAAAATGCGAGATTGACCCTGGAATCGTGTAGAGAATCTCACAAGCTTTCCGTTGATATAAAGAACGTGCAAATCCGAGCTCTGGATCGAAAGATATGTCGATCTGAAGATTTAGGGCACGGAACAGATCAAGACAGATTTTGAAATATTTTCCCGCACTTCACCATCTGGATGACACGTGGTAGGCTCTGATTCGCTGAGCAACCCTCTCTCCTCCACCTCTTGGCGGGTTCTCCTTTTAAATTTCCTTGTGGGCCCTAGCTGGGACACGTGGCACTATCCCATTGGTTCGGATCAGTGCTCAAAACTTCCCCCTTTGACTTTTGACTTTTTTCCCTCCGTGACACGTGTCATGATTTCATTGGTCCTCGGCCCTACCGGCTCTTTCGCGCCCTTCGCGTCTTTTTGTCCCAGATGTCCCATTTGCTTTTGGACCGAAGTTCCCTATTTCGCGCGAACCGGCCGGTTCGCGTACATTTGTCCCGGATGTCCCATTTGCTTTTGGACCGAAGTTCCCTATTTCGCGTGAACCGGCCGGTTCGCGTACTCGCGGCCCAAATGTCCCTCTCAGCAGTTAGTCGTTTTTCTTCCTGTTTCGGCCGGATCGGCTTCTCGCGCCTGCCGCGTACTTTTGGCCCGATTGTCCCAAATGCTTAGCGGGCCGCCTGGAGGCTTTTCGGCCGATCCGCGTCTTTTTGTCCCGGATGTCCCAAATGATACCTTGAGCAGGACTTAGCCAATTTTCACGATTTTTCCTGGATCAACCTACTTGCTTGGAACTGCAAAACTCTCATGCATGTTATCAAAATTTACCCTGGGGGGGAAATTTTGACAACAGTTTTGACGACTCAGCGGGGTTACTTGCCTGCTAGGTAGAAGATCAGTGGCCTTTAGCGATCCATTGGGCATGGAGTTATAGCATTGACCTGCAACGAGCCTGACATTGCAACTTCTTCTCCAACAACACTCCGAACTGTAGAAAACAACCTGAGAGTAGCAAAACCTGTGCCAAAGCACTTAGGGAAACTGAAACCTAACTATAACAAGACAATGTGCACACGCACTTAGAGGAATTGAAATCTAGGCTAATATTTACAAGGGTAGAACTTTTCTCTTTTCAGTAGCAATGTTTAAGATAGATTCCGTTGACCGGAATTGGGAGTTCTTCTCCGTCCAATGTAAACAATTGGAAGGCATTGCTATTCTTACATCCCGTGACCATGTAGGGGCCACTCCAAATGGCATCAAATTTGGAATGCCTTCCCGGTTTTGCTCGGTCTACATCCCATTTCAGAACTAAGTCTCCTTCTGAGAAGGTCCTTGCTCTTGCTTTCTTATCAAACCATCTTTTCACTAAGGCCTGATCTTTCTCAATCGTTTGAGCTGCATGCTCTCTAATTTCTTCCAATTCCATCAACTCTGCATACCTAGCCTCCATTGGTTCGAACTCAGATAACTCAAACTGCTTCATGAGCTCCAAGGCTGGCAATTCTAATGATATAGGCAATGCTGCCTCCTTCCCATAAACCAACTTGTAGGGAGAATTACCTGTAGACCTCTTTGGTGTTATTCTATCAGCCCATAATGCTGATTTCAGCCTGGTATGCCATGTCCTTTGATTTTCATCCAGAGTTCTTCTGATGATTCTTAGCAAATTTTTGTTCGTGGACTCTGCCTGCCCATTACCCTGTGGGTAATAATTTGAAGAGGTGCTCAAATAGATTCCATTCTTGACAGCCCATCCTGTAATCCTGGAACCTATGAATGCCAATGCATTATCTGATATGATAGTGGCTGGCACACCGAACTTGATCACTATTCCTTCATAAAAATCAAGTATATTAGACTCGTTGGCCTCTTTGAGCGCTACTGCTTCAGTCCACTTGGTGAAATAGTCCGTTGCCATGAGAATCCACTTGTGGCCTTGGCTGGAGTTTGGGTTGATGACCCTGATGAAGTCCAATCCCCATTGCATAAATGGTTGGTAAACCAAAATTGGGTGCAATGGAAGTGCTACTAGTCTTTCTTTGCCTGTGAAGAGTGCGCATTTCTTGCACTTTCTTATCCATGTATAACAGTCACTGAACACTGTGGGCCAATAATACCCTGCCTTCATTATCTTGAGAGCTGTTACTCGTGGGGAAAAATGTCCCCCAGAATCTCCATCGTGAAAATCTCGTAACACCCTCTCAATTTGACCTGTCCCAATGCACCTCAATAAAACTCCATTGATGTCCTTCTTGAACAAAACACTATCAACAAGCACATATGGGATAGCTTGTAATATGAAGTATCTCCTCTTTGCTTTGCTCATTCCTGGAGGGCATAGTCCCGTCTGTAGGAAGTGTATCATATTCTGAGTCCAACAAGGAGTGGGCACATCATCATTTTCCTGTCCCTGACCATCATGTAGTACCAAGACAATCTCCTTTTCATCACCTGCTTCAACTTGTTGACTCAAGGCTAGGTGTTCGCATAGTCCCTTCCCATGTACTAGTTTTGTGACCTTGATCTCGATGTCATATTCCATGACACGAGTGATCTAGCCTGCACGCTTCTCATTCAGATCCTTGTTTAGAAGGAAATCCTTAACTCCCGCATGAGAGACCAACAATTGGATCTTGTTGTTCGAGACTAGGTGCTTGAATTTCTTTAAACTCCTGATCACTGCAAGTACATGCTTTTCAATGAAAGAGTACCTAGTTTCATATTCCTCCAAGCCTTGAATGAAGAAAGCAATTGGTTGCTCTAATCCTCCTTTGTTTTGTTGGACCAGGATTGCCGAAATTGTGTCTCCACCGCCGAAGGCATATAACATGAAATCTTTGGAGAAGTCTGGATTGACAAGAGTCGGAGCTTGAGATATAGCTTCCTTTATTGCCTCGAAACTTGCCTTGCCTTCAGATGTCCACTTAAATGCCATGCTCTTCTTTAACATCAGCGTTATTGGTTTTACGAGAGCTGCAAAGTTTGGAACAAACCTACGGATGAAATTGATCCTTCCTAAGAAGCTTTGAAGAGCCTTCTTGTGACTTGGCAATGGCAATGCTTGAATTTCTTCGACTCTCTCTGGGTCAATCGTCAACCCCTCCTTTGAAACAATGTGGCCTAGGAGTTTTCCCTCGTGAGCCAAAAATATGCATTTTTTGGGATTCAATGATACCCCAAATCTTCCACATCTCTGAAATACTTGCCTCAAATGACAGAGGTGATCCACTGCATTTTTTGAGAATACAGTGATGTCATCAAGATATATTAGAACTATTTTATTGATCAACCCCTTAAATGCCATATCCATTGCCCTTTGGAAAGTGGCTCCAGCATTTGATAGCCCAAATGGCATTTTCTTGTAGGCATAGGTCCCCCATTTGGTGGTGAAAGCTGTCTTGAACTGGTCATCTTCTTTTACCATCACCTGATTATACCCTGAGTAGCCATCTAGGAGAGAAAACCTCTCTGAACTAGATACTACTTGCAATATCTACTCCATCGAAGGAAGTGGGTAATGATCTTTGAGGGATGCCCTGTTGAGGTCTCGGAAGTCCACACATAACCTAATTTCTCCGCTCTTCTTCCTGACCGGAACCAAGTTCGCAACCCAGCTTGAGTGCTTGATCAGGAATATAATGCTTGCCTCTATTAGCTTGTTAAGCTCTTTCTCCATTAGAGGCTCAATGTGAGGGTTGACTGGTCTCTGCCTTTGCCTTATGGGCTTAGCATCTGGATCCAATTCTATTGTATGTTGTGCCAAATTTGGGTCGAATCCTCTTAAGTCTTCATAGCTCCAAGCGAAGACATCTGGAAACTCTTGGCAAAGCTGTGTGAAATCTGATTTCTCCTGCTTAGTGGCCACTTTACCAATTTGAAGTGTTTTGCCTTCCCCAACCAGAATTGGCTCTGAATCTTCCCTCTTGACCTGTATATTAGCCTTTTCCTTACGAAACTAGTCGTTAGGGTTGAAGATAGACTCCAACGTTACCAAACCTTTAGGAAGCTTGTTTGTCCGCAGCTGCACTACTTGATCTCCATACTGCTGCTCTAGTCTGTCCTGATTTCTAGCTGAGAATTCAGATTCTTCTTGCAAGAAATTGATGATCTGTTGATCGTTCTCAAACACCTGCCAGCTTGTGTTATTATCTGGAACTGCCGGCCTCACAACTACATGGATATGTGGCTGCGTTTTTTCTCTTCTGATGTTGTCAACCACATCAAATGTTGCTCCAACTGCTGCGAGCCTGTCTGCGGCTCCATTTTTCTTCCTGGGTATGGACATAATGCTGAAAGCTTTGAAATCCTCAATGAGGTCCCATACCCTATTCTTGTAGCTCTTTAGCAGGTCGTTCTTTGTGGCATGTTGCCCCCTAACTTGGTTGACAATTATCTCACTATCTCCAAACACCTGCAAGTTCTTTATGCCCCTTTTCCTGGCCCAATGAAGTCCATGAACCAAGGCCTCATATTCAGCTGTGTTGTTCGAACAAGAAAACTGGAAACGAAAAGCTAAATAGTACTTGATGTCTTGTGGTGAAATCAACACTGCACCACCTCCAGCACCTTGCCTGCTTCTCGAACCATCGAAGAATAGTTGCCAAACTTTGTTTTCATCCTTTTGTTCAAGCTGAACGATGTCAGGAATGGGTGAATTTTCTTCGTGTACATAATACACACCCAATTCAGATTCTTCAATTTCCTTATAGGGGTCAAATTCATGACTTTTTTTTGCCCATTCATCTAAAGTCAAATCAGGAATTCCCTCGACCTTAGTACCTGTTTCTAGATCATTTGGATACTCCTCCTGATAAAAAACTGAGCAATTTGCATTGATAGGGCCTGGTACATGGGGCTCAATATGGAAGTTGGCAATTGGTTCTGACCTGATTGTTGCTTTAACTCCATACCTTGTCCTAAAGATCATGTGTGACCAATCTGCAGATAAATATCCACCGATTTTTGCAGTGAAGTCTCTTGAAAGACACAACGCAAAGAGTGGCGGGAGGTCAATCACAGACACATCTTGTAAGACTGTAACATTAGGACATGGATGTAGTGTTAGGCTTAACCCCTTGATGACCCCTACTGTTCCCACTGCTGTTCCATCTAGTTGCACTACTCCTTTTAGCACTGGTTCATACTCCAGACCCAGTTGATCCGCTATTTGCTTTGGCATCACTGAACTACTTGCTCCTGAATCTATCATGCAGTTGTGTACCAAGTGGTTTCCAACAACCAACGACACATAGAATGGTGGAGGCTTCAAATCTTTCATTAGTAGTAAAAAGGGTGCGGTTGTTGAAGCAAAGTGGACAACTAAACTTGGTGAGTACGAAAATAAATACCCTGTGGAAGATGTAGAGTTCAACACTTTAATTTCTGGAAAATTTCCTGAAGGATGGGAGAAGGCACTCTCGGTAAGAATTTGGGGCTGTTTTTTTACTACTAATGAATATTCCTGTCAAATTCAGCTGGCTATGGTGTTTTTTGGGTCATAAAGTTTCCTGGCGAGTTGTATATTTGTCTTTTACAAATAAATTATATGCATTGTTTAAATCTGAGTTTTTATTTGCATTTTCAGACGTACACCCCAGAGAGCCCTGCTGAAGCTACGTGAAACTTGTCTCGACAATGTTTAAAAGAACTTGCAAGGGTTCTTCCAGGCTTCTTAGCCATTTTGACGTTTTGTGTGAGTTTGGCACCCTAAAAATAGGATTTGGATTTTATATCTCTGTTTAGGTTTGAAAATTTCAGAAGGGTTTTAAAATTGAAGTCTGGAATGTTTTCCCTGGGTCACCCACGACATCAGCCTCCCGCCACCAATCCAAAAATTTAAAATTACATTGTATTTCAAGCCAATAGAAATACAATTAAACACATTATAGTTATTTGTTTTCATGTTTTAACATTATTATCATGTCTAAAACAAAAACTGTGATGTAACAGGCTAGGTTTTCCTTCCAGCAGCTAATTTCTGGGGTCAGCTACTGCCATTCCAAGTTTAAATTTTTCTAGCTGTTTTGAAGATATTTTAGTTCTGTGGTTTTTATTTTGGTTCTGCGGTTTATTTTGATAGTGAAAATTGTGTACTAATCTAGGGAAAATTTGCAGCAAGTTTGTCACCATGATCTTAAGCTGTAAAATACATTACTGTATGGAAGTCCTGCACCTCGGCTGAAAATTTGTGACTTTGGATACTCAAAGGTAAATTTATTTTTGGGCCATAATTACTGTGTACCTTGTGCATGTCTTCACTATTATTAATTCTTTTAGGTTGTGTGTATGCCCAGAGTAAATTCTATAATTAATAACAATAATGTTTGTAAGTACATTCTGTGTTATATTTTTGGTCTTGGTAATATATATGACTCTAATGATGCGGGGAAAAGGGATCTTTTTGGGCATTGGCTTGCATATTCTCTATTAGATGATATGTGGGTGGTGTGTGGGGACTTTAACATGATAGAGAACCCACAAGACAAGCAGGGTAGACTACCAATGAGTTGGTGTGCGGGAGACAGGGAAGCTTGGTTTTACTTCAGGCATAAGCTGGGCCTTTTTGACCCTAATTTTCCTTACTGACATCCTTCTTCAACTCCTTGATTTACTTGGTCAAATTTCTAGGATGGGTAGGACCATGTTGTCAAAAGGCTTAACCATGCTCTTATGCCCTCTCAATAATTCTTCTACTTTGTTCATGTCTTGGGCCAACCTGTGGCTGTGGTAAATACTACTTTTCTATCAGACCACTAGCACCCATATTATTTGATATTTCTTGGAATATCCCTATTAACAAACATAAGGGAATTTCTCAATTTTATCTCAATATTTCTCACCTCAAACATGCTTGTATTGTGTCTCACATACAGTGTATTTGGAACCTGGTCCCTCGATCCTTGGATTCCTCTGGTAGGATTCAGCGGTGGAATGATGTTATCAAGCACACCATTATTTTTTGTGCACTTATGGTAAGCAGGATTCTATCTTCAGGAAAAATGATCATGCAGCTACCTATCATGAGTTTGAAAGAATATCACATGAACTTGAGGTTTCTCCCTTCAACAAAAATTTATAGTCTCAGACTACTATTTGGAGGCATAATCTTTAGATTCATGAAGCTTACAATGCATGGGGAGCTCAACTACATGTTAGAAAACATTGGCTGAAGATTGGTGATAGTGATTCTAAATAATTCTTCACCATGTTGTGTTCCAAGCATTCTTCATATAGGATCAAAGCAATTTTGCATGATATTGTAAGACTAACTTCCTTACATGATATCCTTCAGGCCTGTATCCAACACTATCATGGAGTTTTTATAGGTAAACCTGCCACTCCTGCTAGAGAGGAAGCTCTTTTGAAATGTCTTCAGGTAGTTCCTTACAAATTCTCCCACTATTAGAGGACTGCTTGTGATCGCCTTCTTTCACTCTCTAATATGAAGGAAGCTACTTTTCAAATGGCAACCAACAAGGCTCCTACATTTGATGGTTTTCTAGTGGAATTTTACCAAACCCTTTGGGACATGATAGGTCTAGACCTCCACCATGTTTATTTGGAAGCCCTTTGCTTCCAATTTCCTAGGAAACCTCATTAATCAAGGCAACATCGAGTTCATACCCAAAGTAGGGGATCTTGAAAGCATCACCAACTAGAGTCCCATCACCTTGCTTAATGTTTCTTATAAGATTATTGCTAAAGCTTTAGCCAACAAGATTGCTAATCTTTCACCCTTAATTGTTAGAAGTGAGAAAACATGATTCATTAAGAAAACAATTATTCTTGATAATATCATTATTTTTTTGTAAGGAATGGAATGGGCTCGTCAATCATCACATCAACATCTATTTGTTAAGATAGATTTTGCTAAAGCTTATGATAGGATTGAGTGGTCTTTCATTTTAGCCATGCTCTAGGCTCTTGGATTTGGCCCTAGGTTTGTGCAATCTGTTCAAATGCTTTTTCAGAATGTTGGGGCTTGTATTACTATTAATGGGGGTGCAGTCTTCTAGGTTTGGTCTTTTCAAGTCAATTCGTCAAGGCTACCCTTTGGCTCCCTCCCTATATTTGTTTTCCGCTGAAGGTTTGAATTAGCTTCTTGCCCATAGAGCTTCTCAAGGACTTGTTAAAGGTATTATTGATGCAAAATCATAGCACCCCCCGAATGGCCTCATATTTGAGTGGGGAATCCGGTGTGATTGCATAACATGGGACTATCTCTCAAGCCGTGGGACTTGCGGACCTGAGATGGCCCTCTAGAGAAATTCATATTCTTATTCCTAAACTACCTACCACAAGCTACTCTAATGTAGGAAAACTATATAATCCTAATCTAACCTTCCAAAGAGACAAGGAGAGAGAGAAATACATAAAAATAGAGCCTACACTAAAGTGGTGATACACCAGAAAAGGAAGTGGCTGGTCACAAATCCAACTACTTGAAGTGGAGAGAGGTGAGCAATGGAGAGGATGGACAAATGCATCACATACCAAAGATAGAGTTCACACATAACACCACTTTAAACCCATTAAACACATCTCCCAAAACCTGTAACAGACATCAGAAGTATGCACAGTATACCCTGCAATGACGAGAGGCGAGAAGAGACAATAAAATAAGGAAGGATGGACAAAATGCATCAAAAAATAGATTTTATTGCTCCATGAGCTCACATAGTACATCATCAGTGGGCAAGAGGTAAGAAAATGCCATTACAGAGCCAAGAGAGGAGGCTTAGACTCCACATTCTACCCTAAGGAAGAAAGAGAGAGGGTGGAAGGAGAGAAACAATGACCAACCCTTTGAAATATGCCCCTCCTTAACAATATATAGAAGAATGATAGAAGGAGAGAGGGAAGAATTCGAACCCTGATCCAACCACCCCTAGAAGAGCATTGAATCCACCTATGCAATGATGGGATTTACTGCAAGACCCATGCCCTCATTGTTGTCCCAATACTGAAGGGCACAAGGGTTTCCAAAGGGTGGCTTATGACATCTATTGTATGCCTAAATAAGTTGGGGGATTAGGTCTGATTGACATCAAACTCTAGGGAAAAGCTCTTTGTGTTAAATGGATTTTTTGCAATTTAGATGATAATGAAGCTATGAATCTCTTTATTCGGCATGGCATTTTTCAAGGGGTCCCCTTGGGTAGGCTCGCTTGGAAAGGCCTTAATTTCTAATCTTTGCTACTTTGTCTAGTTTTTGTTAAGGTTAAAAGTTCATTTATTTTGCAGAGTATCTGCAAGGCTTGGGTGTTGCTCAAACCTAATCTGGTTTGGGTGGGTGATGGTTTCAAGTCTGGTCTTTCTTTTAATTCCTTGTCTCTTTGGTGGTTGAATTGAATTTCTTTTCTGGAAAAACTCATCGCTTTATCCCCCTGGTCTAAAGCTCTCAGATTGTTTAAAAGGTGAATTCAATTCATTGGGGATTTATTTTACAAACAGTCTAGAGACTGGATTTCCTAGGATTCTATTGCTTTAAACTTTTAGATTCTCCATACTGATGCAGAGCCTATCCAAAAATTGATTGAAGGTATTCTTGATGGGTATTTACATAAAATTGGCCTTACCTCTGGTCTTCCTTAGTGGCATGACTGAAATTGTCCTACTGATACAGCTTTCCACCATTACAAACCCTCCCTCGGTTATTCGTTGTTGGCTCCTAAAGTGATTGATTTGCTTCACTTAATCAATACTAGTGCCTTTCCTCTTCGGCCTCTATTTGGTCTCTCTGTTTCCAGAGGGTTTGGTCTACTCATGTCGAGCCCAAGAAATCTCATTTTCTATGGTGCGTCCTTCATCAAGGCCTTCTAGCTAACACTGGGCTCATTCATTTGTGATTTAATCCTGTTTGTTTGTGTTTCTAGCAATAAGAAACTATCAAGCACATTTTTTGGTTTTTCCTTCTGGCGAAAACAACTTGGAGATGGATTCATGCCCTTTTCCAACCCTTTTCTCTAGATTTTTTCTCCTGGAAAATGGCTCTTCTGGGGTACTCGGCCTTGCTATCTACAATTTACAACAAAATTTGGTGCAACTTCAGAACTGAAATGTTATTCACTTTATGGAAAGATAGAAATAATACAGTTTTTAATAGTGCTACAGTTATTTATGATTTCTCTGTTACTAATAAAGTGGTTGTGATCTCTAATGTCATGCTTCAGATTCAAAATCAGGTCGAGATGGTTAGGCTCAAGGTGGAGTATCTCTAGCGCCTCCTTGACCACTAGGGTTCAGCCCCTTGTGTTGTCAGTTAGGTTCCCCTGAATGTGCCCCCGCGTCGTCATTCACCGCCTCCACCTCGCCACTCTCCGTCTCCTAGCTGTGGGAGGCGGCGAGCTCATCGCCACCTACGGAGTCTATCTCCTCGGTGGAGATCTCCCCGCTCTCGGCCGCTTTCCCCTGTGCTTCCTCTGACGGGTGGCTCTAGTTGGTTTTCTCCTGGTCAGAGCAAGTATCCATGACTCTCATTGGCCATTTCTCCCACTCAGCTTGATGAAAATTATGGTGATAAGAAAGATAATGAATGGGATGGGTGGGATCCTATTTTTGATGAGACTCGCCCCTCTGGTTCAGGTTGGAGCGACAAGCCTGACAATCCCCGTTCCCCCGCCACCTGCTTCAATGTTCGCAACTGCTGCTTAGTTGTGCTCTCTTTTTAGTTGAATTTTGCACTGTTTATGTAGTTGTTTGGGTGCTACAACTTACCTCTCTCGAGGCTTCTTTTAGCTCGATGTTATTTTTGGCATTCTAGGGTGTGACTTTTCCACCAATTTTTGTACGAATGACATTGTATATATTGTTCTATTAATATAAAAGTGTGTTTTTCAATCAAAAATATTATACTTAGATTGAATAAACATGTATGTAATCTTGACCACGGGCTATCCTTCACTCATAATGCACTCGGTCAATCGCGGTCAATGCATCATGACCTTCCATTACAAAAATGGACCGCATTCTTGAAATCGTCAATGATTGATATTATGGTATGTCTAGATGGTCATTAATTGCAGGACAATAGATATCGTGCTCAAGTAACTAGGGAGACACTGTTACCAAAGGGAACAGTATCGGGCCTATCACCGTTTGTTATATTTTTGCATTCTCCCCAGTTCACCATATGGAACTCCGAAGATTTTGGGATTTGATTGTTAAAAATTCAGAAAAAGCTAAGAAAAAATGTAGCTATAAATAATTACAAATTTATCAAATCTATTTACCAAAAAGTAAAAGCCAAAAACTGTGGAACTACCTAGAATCTAAAGAATCTGATTGGAAGTTGTTATTTTTGTAATAGCCCGGACCATATTAATTAAAGGCAATTGTAGACATAAAATATGTTATTTCCATCATTTTAGTTAATGCATACCTGTTTTAAGTTTAAGCTAGAAATCTTTGTAACTTTAATAATTTTTAATTTTTTATATAGTTGTGTGTTTAATTATTCAAATTACCATATTTTTTATATATACAAATTACCGTATTTTTTTCCGTATTTATCGTATTTTTGTATGGACCATTTTTTTTCCATATTTTTTGTCCACTGTTTAATACTACTCTCCGTATGAAAGTTGCTACTTACATAACAAGAAACATCAAAACAAATGTATCTGAAAATAAAAATGTCGAAACACATTTCATAGGAAACATCACTGGATTATGTGATTTGATACAAGAGTAAATATGATAATGGCGTCTTCTAAGCCAAACTCTTGGGAGGATATGCAGCTGTATTATTTTCAGAGACAATAAGCATAGATACTGAAACGACTGTTACATATTATATTATGTCGGAGATTAATCGGAGTTCATTGTGATATAATTTTAAGCTCCCCATATTACTGCAACAGGGCTACGAACAAGGTATTTCCCTCCCTGGGTGCAGTTCCAAGCTATCTCTCCAAACTCATTTTGTGGAGCGACAGAATCTGTGCCATTGTTTCGGAAGGTCACGGTATATGTGGCCGCTTCGTACAGTTGTGTGAAGCGTAATGTATTTGGGTCCACGCTTATTTCCACGCCCGGAGGGCTCTTCACGCTCACTTGAAACACCACATCGCCCCCATCGCTAGAATTTACTGATCCCACATACTTGACTCTTCTCCTCTTCGTCTGAACTGCTCCATTGGAGTCGAACAGCACAGAAAATGAGGGGTAGTTGAGATCGCCGGCTTCCAAACTCGAGTTGGATTTGGTGCAGGAATCAGAATCGTTGGTGAGTAGAGCGATTTGTTTGCTGGTATAGTTGAGAGTGCAGAGAAAGTCGATGTAATCTGTTGCTTTCATATCATAGACAAGGCCAGGATTAACAGCAGCTAGCGGATCCACGTGGCCTGCACCCATGGCAAACGGGGTGGCTGCCTCCATTGTGTACGAATCCTTGATGGGTTGCCCTGCGTTGTCAAGAGTGTAAGAAGTTGTCAAGAGAGCAGACTTGAGGGCGGCGGGACTCCACGTGGGATGTATGGATTTTAGGAGCGCCGCAATGCCACTCACGTGAGGACACGCCATTGAAGTCCCCGATAAGAGCCGGTAACCACTTCCAATGGCTGCCAATATGAGCACCCCAGGAGCGATCAAATCGGGCTTCAGAATGTGCGGATAGCCATTACTCTTTCCCCTCGAAGAAAATGCAGCCACAATGGGAGCCGTTATTCTGTTTCCCACAACAGTTGTACCGGTGATATTCAGAGAGGCAGTGGCATTATTACCCGTGCTGTCGATGTAGGCTTTGATTTCTTCTCCCGCGGTATAACTGACGGCGATAGACGACAGATTGTTCGGATCGGTAACTTGCTGGTCTGCCCCCAGGAGCATTTCATTTGCAACTACCATTCCAAAACCCCCTGCTCTCGCCACCTCCCTCGCCTTCGACACTGCGCTCGTCTCATCTGGATGGATGGAAAATAACAAGCAATCGCACAAGACGATTTTGCCGTTAACAGCCGTGGGATCGAGGCTTCCATCGAGGCAACGCCTTGAGTTGTTGTTGGTGGATTCGTACACTAAAGGTGCCAGCAATTCTTCCGCTGCACGGTACATAGACGACCCTGTCAATACATGTCCATTGCCAAGCACAACAGAAGCAGGGTAATCCCTGTCAAGGCTGCTGGCACCCACAGTTATAATCCAGGGCGCTGTATTACCCAAACTAGACGAAAAAGGTCCATCGTTGCCCGCCGAGGCTGAAACAAAAACACCCTTTTCTATGGCCCTATATGTTGCAATGGCTCTGTGACTCATGTAAAAAGGCACGTCTGCTGAGCCGATTGAGATAGAAATAATGTCGACGCCATCAACAACGGCTTGTTCCATGGCAGCAACAGTATCTGTGTCGTAGCAACCTTTTTCCCAGCAGGCTTTGTAGATGGCCAGCCTGGCTTGAGGGGCCATCCCTGTCGCAGTTCCGTTCGCAACACCCAAGTAGTTGGAATCTGGCACCGCAGTTCCCGCAGCAGTAGAGGCTGTATGTGTGCCGTGGCCCTCGGTGTCTCGGGGAGAAGTTTCGTTAAGGGTGATGTTTTGAGCCTTTTCGTAGCCTCTGAAGAAGTACCGGGCTCCGATGATTTTATTATTGCAGTGAGAGGAATTGAACATCCACCCGCTTTCACATTCACCCTTCCATTTAGACGGAGGAGGTCCAATTCCTTGGTCATTGAAGCTTTTGCTCTCGGGCCATATCCCCGTGTCGATCATCCCCACAATAACATCTTCGCCATAAGTAGAGTATTCTGACCATAACCCAGAGGAGGAGGCAAGGCCCAGGAAGTCGGGTGACCGCGTTGTGTCTACTTTTTCAAGGGAAGAAGGGATAACGGCCAAACAGCCGTCCATTCTCTCCATGGCTTCGGCCTCTACTTTGCTCAGCATCGCAGAAAAGCCGTGCAAGACTATATCATACGTATACAACAACAATTCATCTGATTGCGAGACGGTGTCAAGCAATGCAGCATACCAGTGGTGATGAGAAGTGAAATGGCGGGGCTTCATGGACTTCATCATGTGAACAATGTGCGGCTTTCGTGAGTTATCGTCTTCTGCAGTGCCCAAAGACACAGCAGAGACGGAAAGGAGGATGAGTAGCATGGCGGCGAGAGGGGCGTTGGGCGCCATTCTTATCAAGCGGCAATAAGAAAACAATAACAGGACAGTGTTTATGTGTGAAGATAAATGAAAAATGAGGACGGCGTTTTATAGGGAGCGCCCTTCCAGTTTAATCAGTGATTCAGTAGCGAACACACGTTGCCTTGTCCAACCTTATCCGCACAATTCATTCAAGCGCGGATAAGTTATCTCAGTAAACTCGGATGTATAACATCCATTGCTAACGATCACATATCCCCGCGGGATACGTGTTGAAAAGCATAATTTTGAAATGGACGAAGTATTTTAACAGTCATTTACATTCAAAGCAGTCATTTACCTTCTAACCTATAAATATTAATTGCTCATTGAAAATTCCACCTACAAGGGTACAATTCAATTCATTATGTTTTATCACTCATTTAAAAACCCACCCATCTCTAACTTAAAGGGGTTGTAAGAGCTACTAATTATGATATTTTTTCCTGATATGTGGAAGAATCTCTTCCTCTCACAATATGTGGTTATATTTGAGAGAGACATTAATACACATGAGAGTAGAGTGGTATGTGGTACAGTTAGATAATACGTGAAAGAATTTATTATTTCAATTATGCTTCTTTAGAGGAATATAATTGTGTGGGGTTGATGAGTTTGGATATACTCATATTATCCCAATTTCAATATTTATACCTAATGATTGTAGTAGATGGGTAATTGAGGAATTGGATACAAGTGAAGTATTCTTATTACTCCTTGAAAATTCGTAGGGATGATTCCATAGATTTTGTTGTTTCAACTATATTAGGCATTAGATGCACTAATTCAAGCAAGACAATGTCACCTATAAGCATGAATTAGAGGCATCATATATATCAAATGCTACAAAGAGATCATTAAAAGATCTTGTGAGTGTGTTTTGAGAACCAATTTTTCAGTTTGTGAGTTTTGCAGTGGTTTGCAATTGATATGGAAACCTACAAAATAGCACTATAATATGTAATGCTAAAAACAAACGC
Source organism: Taxus chinensis (assembly GCA_019776745.2). Taxonomy (NCBI): domain Eukaryota; kingdom Viridiplantae; phylum Streptophyta; class Pinopsida; order Cupressales; family Taxaceae; genus Taxus; species Taxus chinensis. The sequence goes on from CM034148.1 coordinate 56,994,405, forward strand.
TCCCATAGTAGTGAAAAATATATTTTTTAGGTTTTTTTTGTTTTTAGGCAATTGCACTAGAATTTTTTCTCATTAAATGCAAAATTGACCCGCCATAAATATTTAGAATGTTTCTACAAAGTAATTGTTTTTGTAGAAAATTTCCCCTTTTCGCTTGCACTAAATTACGCTTTCATCAATTCTTGCATTTTGAAATTAAATGTTAATTATTATGGAATGTAATTCAAACCAATGATAAAAAAAACCTTACTTCATTTGGAACTGTCAAACATAAAAAAATTATGACCCCAAAAAGTTATGCACATAGAGCACCATGCACCAAAATATATGCCAAACCTAGAAACTCCTTACATGACCCCTGGTAACATGAGACACTATGTGGAAACTTAACTAAGTTGTTTGAACTTAATTAACACCCTTGCATGTTGAATTTCTAAGCCTTCTTAGGTTATCAGTCACTTGTAGTGACATGCTATTTTTTAGTAAAACATAATCAGTTTCAGCCTACAGTTACCGCTTAGTTCAAGTAAAAATGAAAACCATTTCCACCTATGCCTAGACCACCCATAAGAGAATCATAATCAATCTAAATTTAAATGAAAATTCCTTTTGAGACTAGTTTTGCGAGTGGGTTTTAGGGCCCACTAGTTTCTGAGTGACAAGAGTTTCTGTCACAATTATGATAACTAGCCCCACGGTTTCCCTTGTAACTTGAGTTCTATTATCTCGTAATAAAAAAAATGTCAAACATGATGAATTCTATGTATATATGGGAGAATACACAAGAATCATCAACCTTTGTGTTCAAACTTAAAATGAGTGTTTTCAAGGCCCAATTTGTGAGCACTTTAGATGTTTCGGCCCGCTTGCACCAAAATTGCAACTTTAGCTAAACACACCTTCTAAGGGTTCTGTTGACTCCTAACTAACCATGGAACCTTATACATATTGTTTCCACACTTTATAGAGTATGAATTGATCAAATTATTGTATGAATGATTTTTTGGGAAATTATGATGTTTCTCTCTTCCCCTTTCTCTCTCTAGAAATAACTCAAATATTTTGACTGGTTCTAAAAATGTAAATGAGTTATAAATGTCATTGGGTTGGAAATGAAATGAAATTTTGATAATGTATGTGATTATGATATGATGAATAGAAAGGAAAATGAAATCCAAAACTTCTCTCTTCCCCTTTCTCTCTCTAGAGATAATTATTAAAATATTGATTGGGTTTTGAAAATGTAAATGGGTCAAAATGTATATGATTTGAAATGAAATGAAAATTGGATACAAGATGTTATGGTGATTTGAAAAGAAAATGAATCCTAGATTTTCTTCCTCCTTCCCTCACTCTTCTCTCTCTCTCTCATCTTTATCTCTCTCTATTGTTTTTTCTGATTGTTTGAAATGATGGATGCATGGAATTTATGCTTGAGTGTAGGGGATTTCCATACTCAGTCCTAGGACTGACGCAACGTTGGTTGCAGGTACTCTGAACAAGAGGAATTTTCTGGATGTGATATGTTGTAATTAATGAGTTATCATTGTAAAGTTATATTCATCTTTCAATACATGTATTACCATAGAATAATGATATGTATTTTTGTTCAAAGAATTTTTCTTTGTATATTTTGAAAGGGAATACCAATGTGGCTATATTTTATAGTGTTGAATTAGATGTGAAGTTGTGCTCAATGTTGTACCTATGTTATAAAGATATTAAACTAATCTTTCGTTATGTTAATTATTGGTTTATTTCCTTAACACCCACAATGCTAGGTAGAATCTCCTCTCATCAAAACTAACAAAATTAAAAGAACGAGTTATAATGCCTATTGTACTTCCTCCCCCCATTTGATTCTTTTTCTAGGGTATAAAACATTGATCATGTTAATAAAATACTCTGATCTCATTAATCATCTTCATGCTTCACACCTAAGACATCTTATTAAGGACCATTTCCTTGATATTTTATGATGTGGTGCATATATGTTGTGAAACCTATCATATTGGGATGAGTGAGGTGATCATGTCTAGGTGTTGTAGGTATGACCATATCATGAATAAGTTTAACCCTCTTGTGCATAATTTCCTTTGGTACCCTAGTGGGTGGCCAAATCCTTGCAAGATAATTGGTGGTTGTACCTACGATTGATCTCTTGTGAGATCTAAATTATGTGAGTGGAGACTACATTTCAAAATTACTTTTGATTTTACCCAACAATTAAAATAGATCCTTAGGAGGCTTTTGTAATGCTTAAGATTATTTGGGATATCTCTCTTTCAATATACACTTAATACTTTCATGTCTAAGAGCATTGAAATGAGTTGTCTTGTGTGACATTGTACTCCTTGTAGTCTTAAATTCCTTTGTGTTATGTAAGTGTTATAGGGATAATTATTTTCCAAAATGATGTTATACAAGAACCAAAGTAACCACATAAATGTAGTTAGTAAAAAGGGTAAATAAGATTAAACTAAGGAATGACCACTATGAAAATGGTACACCATTGAGCGATGTCAAAACCAACTAAAATGTCAAATGTGATCATAAAATGAATGTGATAAAGTAGAGCTCCATGAATAATACAACAACCTAATAAATTGGAAAACCAAATATGATGCATGATCACATGGCTTTTGTTTGCATAAATGTGGTTCAAACAACGATGCTAATGAAATAATAAAATGTAGCCTTGAGAATGGGATAACTTCAGCTGTAGCCAAGGTCTTGTGAGTTAAGGAAATTGCACTCTAGTTGGACTTGTAAAAGTTAGTAGAACCCTTGGCATAGATAGGAATATATTAAACCTAAGATCACTCAGGAAGTAGAATTTATGGTTGAAACATGTAATTAACCCGTTGCTATTAGAGAGTAAATCCTTAAGATGATGAAACAAAAGTAGTTTTAAATGTGAAATTCATCACTTAAATTCAAAGAAAAATATCTATAATGGGAACACAGGTGTAATGTACCCTTCCATGCACAATATGATTGTGAAAATATGAATTCCTAATTGGAGCAATGGATTGTGAATCAAGAATGATACAACTTAATTAGTTAACCTACATAGTTGGTTGTAATAACTTGAAGATGAAAAGAGTGTATTGTTAGTATTAAACAATGATATGAAATGAACTCAGGATAGGTTTTCTATTGATCTAGTAACCTTCTTTTTTCTTCTTGTGAATTTTCCTCCTTGTAATGAGAGTATTTTTCCAAACCAAGTAAACACGACTCTTTCAAACAAATCCTTAAGTCAAATATTAGAAGACACATGTGCATATATACGTTCCTAATCACAATCAAGGCTATATAAAGTTATTTCCATAAGAGAAATCAGCAAATTCTAAAGGAACCACTATAGGTGAAATGTTAAACAAAAACATGCAGCCTAGTTGTAAAGGAACGAAGGGTCCCATGTTATGTGTTCTTCAGACAATTATAGTCAACTAAACAATTTTTTAGAAACAAACCTTTAACATAAGAATTGAATATTAGGAGACTCATAGTTTTTTAAAATTAATTTATTTAACAAATGAGCTATGGATAACTAATGGAATTGGAGAAAGGAACCAACCACACATTCTGTTAAAGACTAATGCTCTACAAAATAAAGTAATTGGAGTTTGAAAAATAGGAAATTTTAAACCTTATGTGTTTAATTATGTTGAAAACTATAAGGTCATACAATGGAAACCTAAATGTAATGAATATGTAAACCATGAAAAGGCCATGTCGTGGAGTATGCCTATCTTGTGTTTCTTACTATAATTGGGTCATTGTCCTGGTTTATGTCGTTTGAGTAAGACATTGATGTGTACCCTATGTTATCCTATTGTATGAGTGGGTTCATGTTTATGTAAGTGTCCTATGTGATGTCAAGTTTATTTATTTGGATCCCATGTGGTGTTGTGTAGCCACAATTAAAGTAAAAAAAATTATTCTGATAATTTTACTATTGTATTTTGGTGTTGAAAATGTGGGCATTACATATGGTATCAGAGTGGAGGTTCATGCTCTTGAACCTCTGGGATAGATTGGAGTTGTGATGATCTTGCATGGTGGTGGTGGAGATGGGAAGAGTAATGTGATATATGTTGTGATGTGACCAATGTTGTAATTGTGATATTATGAATGCACATGTTGTGCATGTCACTTAGTGTGTATTTGTTATCATGTTGATGTGCTTGTGATGAGAGTATTCACTCTCCTTTTTGTGGACTCAATGAGGAGTTCACGTGTGATGTGCCACCTTGTTGTGTATGAAAAGAATGTTATTGTGGATTACAGAGTGTTGGAGTGTTTTGTTATTATGTGATATGAAGGTGTGTTGATGTGTTGCATGACAAAATTGGTGTATAGTGAATTGGATTTTATCGTGATGTCACCACCATGTTGTGATGAATCATGTGTGTCTCATCATGTTGTATTGCAATTGATCGTATGTTGTAATGTTAGTCATTGTTTTCATCATACGTATAATTCATGTAATATGTGATGGTTCATGTCATGAATTAGGGGCATATGGTGATCGTATGACCCCTATTGTGCAGTACTTGCACCTTAGGTGCATTATGTGGAAAAGTGATGTATCATAACCCGTGAAAGTAATGATTTTGTTATACCTTGTATATATACCATGCGTAAGATGCTATGGTTAATGTGCATGAATCACCATTGTGTTAGTGATGTAGTTATGTGTTATGTTGTGAACCTTACACTAGACAACCTAAGGGGAGCAACCGTCAAGAGTGTATGTGTGGAGAGAGGAGGCGTGGACCAGGTTTTCATAATCTTGAGCTGAGTATGAGTGAGGAAGTGGAGTCTTATATAGACTGAAAACCCACTTCTATCTGTTTAGTATACTTCGAGCTTGCTCAGTATATTGTGGGATGCACACCACCTTAGGCTCAACTTATGCAAACTAGCATCCCCTGCTCTTTCCTATTGGGTTGTCCATCGAACAATCCTATGTGATTTTGACTATGTTGAGCCTTGTGGGAGTATGGAGGGATGATTCAGGTAGAGATGATGACAGTTACATTATTTGATATACTCATTTCTGGTTACATGTATATTTTTACGAGCTGAGGCTCAATATCTGAGTGCCAACAACTCGATGAGTACCCCTTTGGTGGCCATATGAGGCCACATAGTGATTGTAATGTGTTATTTCTCAATACGTATTTTATTCGTAAATTGATCATTATCTCTTTTCTTGCAAGAACCAACAATTTTCTTGATTGATGTGTTCTTATATTTTGGGCATTTTATTTGGTTGTTGCACTAACATGTGGATTTTTGCACTAACTATGGCTAATTAGCCATTTTTTTTCTTAGTTTTAAACTTTCTTTTCATGTTTAAAATTTTTATAGCCTTTCCCAAGGCTTGGGATTTTTTCCACTTGGAATTTGAGACAAATTGTTATGTTGGTTCTAATGTCGTAATGTGTTGGAATAGGGTCATGGGATTCACCATGGAGTGGTTGAACCTATGGACCCACTTTGTTGTATGGGGGTATGCCCCAAGGAGTTACAGATAACTAGTGGGTTGTTGAACCATGAGTTATTATGTCACTTGGGTTAGGGGTGATGGGGCTCTATGTGCCCAGGGCCATAGGGTGACCCGACCTCATTATATGGAAAAAGGAGATGGGGCTCTATGGTTGAGTGACCCAATATTCTTGATGACACTCTATGGTTGAGTGACATGATTTTCTCGATGGTACTCTATGGTTGAGTGACCTGATATTTTTGATGGCACTCTATGGTTGAGTGACCCGATATTCTTGATGGGGCTCTATGGTTGAGCGACCCGACTTGGTTTTGGCACTATGATTCTTTCTCTTTAGGAGGTATATGGAGTTGATTGGTGATGCTTTGGGAGGTATATGGAGTTATTTCGTGATGCTTTGGGAGATATATAGAGATTGTTTCGTGATGTTTTGAGTTGGTGTTATGAGTTATGTGTACTCTTGTGAGTCTTGTTACACATTGTTATGATTGAGGCTTGATGCTCCCCTTGGTTGGTATGGACTATTGTATATTGTCTTGGCAATATGTTGGTACAAGTTGATACAATCATGGTTTTCTTGGGTCATGTGATACCAGTTACCTTTGTATCAACATCATGATTCACTATTTGTTAGTCACTTGTGTGTGTTGGATCTATGCCTGTGACATAATTGTTGGAAATTATTTGTTATGTGGACTACTTGTTGTCTTTCCATGGTGGAATTAAAGGTCTTGTGATGTGATACAATCATGAAAGTATGTAGCAAGATGTCTCATGGGTCATTTGTGTTGTGTTGAGTTTTGTGTGACATCTTGAGGCCAATTACTGTTGGGCACCCACGAACATAAGACAATTGAAATTCTAAACAATGAATATTAAGAGCTTGAGATTAAGAAATACTATAAAGAAAAGAGACTAATTAAGTAATAAAGTAAAAGATAACTAACTACCAATCTTCACATAACACTAAAATTTAAGATATGACCAATATTAGTTTGCTTCCTTGTAGTCACAAGTTGATTATTTTTTGACATGTGTCATTATTGACATTTAATTTTCTAACTAGAATTGTGTCACATCAAGGATGATGCTCTTATAAGGTGAGGGAGATGTAGTGCCCCCTCTATTTGAGACAATGAGCTACCTTTGTCAGGTGTGGCAAGTGGAGGGGACTGTGACCCTTCGTTTTCCTTGCATAATATTCCAAGCACTTTATTTGAGGTCCAAAGGTGTGAACCACAAGGAACCCCTAGTTAACGTAGGGAGTTTAGAAAATATTGGATGGGTGCAACGAGTAAAAGTTAGATGTCTGCACTCTAACAATTAAATAAACGTAATGTTTCTTGGACATGTACTAAGTGCAACTTTGCAAATAGACATCATTCATCAATCCCGTCATGGGTTAAATCATCCCTTTACCTGTGGATAAACTTGTATCCTAATTAAATCCTCATACTACTATATATAAATTGATTTATTATATTTGTATCTTTACTGGAACGTGTTTATTTATCTCTCAGAAGAAAGGAGGTGTCTACCTTCTGTTGCTTTGTTTATTGTAGGAAGAGAAGAAGAATACTAAGGATTATGAGGTGTTGTTGTATGATATAGTGCCTAGATGTTTTTATTTTCTTCCCTACTCCTAATGGCTATGCTACGTGCCCTGTAGCATTGCTACACCATCCTTGAGGTAGTTGGTGGCTGCCACCTCACCTTCCTTCTCCTTGTATTTTATTGTGAGTAGTTGTTGAATTGACAAAGGAATTGGTAATGCCTTTCCTTTTATCCCACATATCTCACTACAAGAATAGTCATTTTCCCTCTTTATCTTTGAAATCCTATGATTTCTCATTCCAAGAATCATTTGAGCCAGATGTGCCCTCATGGAGTGCCATGGTTTCATGATTAATACAAATCATTGCATAAACAACCATGGAACAAGGCAAAGACAACCATCAAAGCACAATGGAAAATTGATTTTTTTTCTAGTTCTCCCAACCTGCGCTAAAATGGGGGATTCAGATCAAACACATGATTTGTCTAAAATAAATTCCCAAATGAGGTGTGGCAGGGTGGGAGCATACTCAAGACATGTGAATTTTTTGATAGAATGCCTCAAAGAAAAGCATGGGGCAACTTGGTATTGTGCCTGCTTAGGTCATTGAATAGTTCTAATGTCAAAATAAATAGATAAGTAACTTAGAGATGAACTCTAGAAAATGTCTTACCCTACCTTGATAGTTATTTGGAACACGTTTTATTCTTGGAGAGATAAGGACACTAAGTTATACTGGAGAAGACACATTTATGGCTATATTTGGTCACTAGTTGATTTTTTTTGGACACATTATCTTGGCTTGGTGATAAGCAATGAATCAATGTTGTAGAAAATTGGCTTGAAAATATGTGTGGTTAATAATTAATATAGAATTTATTTAATGTAAAAAAATAGAAAAGGGAATTTTTCAGCAAGCATGTTAACAATTTCATAAAATACCAGAGGGTTTGGTGACCTTAGTGGAGGTTGGGAATCGAGGAAAAAATAGTAAAACCATTTGATTAGATGCCTCCTAGAGATGTGCTCTCATGGATTTTTTAGTGGCAAGACACGTAAAAAGTGGAGTTTTGAAGAGAAATGAGAAATCCCACAAACATTTACTAGAATTCCTAAAACTGATGCATTCTCATCAAATGCAAGGATCATGGGATTAGCGTAAAAAGGTATGGTTTTCCCCTTTTCACTTGCACTAAATTACACTTTCATCATTTATTGCATTTGGAAATTAAACGTTAAGTATTAAGAAATGTAATTCAAACCAATGATAAAAAAACCTTACTTCATTTGGAACTATCAAACATCAAAAAAATTATTACCTCGAAAGTTATGCACATGGAGTGCCACACCAAAATATATAGAAAACTTGAAACTCCTTGTATGACCCTTAGTAACATGAGACACTATGTGGAAAATTAACCAGGTTGTTTGAACTTAATTAACACCCCTGCATGTCAAATTTCTAAGCCCACTTAGCTTATCAGTCACTTGTAGTGATATGCTCTTTTTAGTAAAACATGATCAGTTTCAACCTACGGTTACCGCTTATTTTGAGTGAAAATGAAAACCATTTCTACCTATCTCTAGACCCCCAGTAAGAGAATCATAATCCATCTAAATTTCAATGGAAATGCCTTTAGAAACTAGTTTTGCGAGTGGGTTTTGGGGCCCACTAGTCATTGAGTGACAAGAGTTGTTGTCACAATTACGATAACTAGCCCTAGAGTTTCGCTTGTAACTTGAGCTCTTCTCTTCCTAATAAAATTATGTCAAACATGATGAATTCTATGTATATAGGAGATTATGCAAGAATAATGAAACTTTGTGTTCAAACTTAAAATGAGTGTTTTCAAGGCCCAATTTGTGAGCACTTTAGATGTTTTGACCCACTTACACCAAAATCGCAACTTTAGCTAAACACACCTTCTAATGGTTCTATTGACTCCTAAATAACCGTGGAACCTTATACATATCATTTCCAAAATTTATAGAATTTTAATTGATCAAATTATTGTATTAATGCTTTTTGGTAAATTATGATGTTTCTCTCTCTTCCCTTTTCTCTTTCTAGAAGTAACTTTGATATTTTGACTGGTTCTAAAAATGTAAATGAGTTATAAATGTCTTGGGTTGGAAATGAAATGAAAATTTGATAATGTATGTGATTATGATATGATGAATAGAAAGGAAAATGAAATCCATACTTTCTCTCTCTTCCCCTTTCTCTCTCTAGAGATAATTATTAAAATATTGATTGGGTTTTGAAAATGTAAATGGGTCAAAATGTATATGATTTGAAATGAAATGAGAATTAGATACATGATGTTATGGTAATTTGAAAATAAAACGAATCCTAGATTTTCTTCCTCCCACCCTTACTATTATGTCTCTCTCTCTCTCTCTCCTGTTTTTATCTCTCTCTAGTTTTTGTTCCGATTGTTTGAAATGATGGATGCATAGAATTTATGCTTGAGTGTAGGGGATTTCCATACTTAGTCCTAGGACTGATGTAATGTTGGTTGCAGGTACTCCAAACAAGAGGAATTTTCTGGATGTGATATGTTGTAATTAATGAGTTGTCATTGTAATTTTATATTCACCTTGCAATAAATGTATTACCATAGAATAATCATATCTATTATTGTTCAAAGAATTGTTCTTGAATATTTTTATATTTTGAAAAGAGAATGCCAATGTGGCTATATTTTATAGTGTCGAATTGGATGTGAAGTTGTACTCAATGTTGTACCTATGTTATAAAGATATTAAACTAATATTTTTCTATGTTAATTATTGGTTTATTTCCTTAACAACCACAATGCTAGGTAGAATCTCCTCTCATCAAAACTAACGAAAATAAAAGAATGAGCTATAATGCCTATTGTCCTTCCTTCCCCCATTTGAGTCTTTTTCCAGGGTATAAAACATTGATCGTGTTAATAAAATACTCTGATCTATTTAATCATCTTCATGCTTCACACCTAAGATGTCTTATTAAAGACCATTTCCTTGATATTTTATGATGTGGTGCACATATGTTGTGAAACCTATCATATTGGAACGAGTGAGGTGATCATGTCTAGGTGTTGTAGGTCTGACCATATCATGAATAAGTTAACCCCTTGTGCATAATTTCCCTTGGGTGCCCTAGTGGGTGGCCAAAGCCTTGCAAGATAGTTGGTGGTTGTACCCACGATTGATCTCTTGTGAGATCTAAATTACGTGAGTGGAGACTACATTTTCAAATTACTTGCGTATTTACCCAACAATTGAAATAGGTCCTTAGGAGGATTTTGTAATGCATAAGATTATTTGGGATATCTCTCTTTCAATATACACTTATACTTCCATGTCTAAGAGCATTGAAATGAGTTGTCTTGTGTGAGGTTGTACTCCTTGTAGTCTTAAATACCTATGTGTTTTGTAAATGTTATGGGATTACTTTTGTTCCAAAATGATGTTAATACAAGACAAAAGTAAGAACATAAATGTAGTTAGTCAAAGGGTAAATAAGATTAAACTAAGAAATGCCCGCTATGAAAAAGGAACACCTTTGAGTGATGTCAAAACCAACCAAAATGTCAAATGTGATCATAAAATGAATGTAATAAAGTAGATTTCCATGACTAATACAACAACCTAATAAATCAAAAAACCAAATATGATGCATGATCACATGCTTTGTTTGCATAAATATGAATCAAACAACGATACTAATGAAATATTAAGATGTAGCCTTGGGAATGGGATAACTTCAGCTGTAGCCAAGGTCTTCGTAGTTAAGGAAATTGCACTCTAGTTGGACTTGTAAAAGTTAGTAAAACCCTTGACATAGATAGGAATATATTAAACCTAAAATCAATCAGGAAGTAGAATGTATGGTTAAAACATGTAATTAACCCATTGCTATTGAGAGTAAATCCTTAAGATGATGAAACAAAAGTAGTCTAAAATGTGAAATTCATCACTTAATTCAAAGAAAACTCTCTATAATGGGAACACAGGTGTAATGTACCCTTCCATGCACAATATAATTGTGAAAATATGAATTCCTAATTGGAGCAACAGATTGTGAATCAAGAATGATACAACTTAATTAGTTAACCTACATAGTTGGTTGTAATAACTTGAAGATTAAAAGAGTGTATTGTTAGTATTAAACAATGCTATGAAATGAACTTGGGATAGGTTTTCTATTGATCTAGTAACCTTCCTTTTTCTTCCTGTGAATTTTCCTCCTTGAAACGAGAGTATTTTTCCAAACCAAGTAAACATGACTCTCTCAAACAAATCCTTAAGTCAAATATTAGAAGGCACATGTGTGTATGTACGTTCCTAACCACAATCAAGCAATATAAAGTTATCTCCACAAGAGAAATGAAAAAATTCTAAAGGAACCTTGATAGGTGAAATGTTAAACAAAAACATGCAACCTAGTTGTAAAGGAACGAAGGGTCCCATGTTATGTGTTCTTCAGAAAATTATAGTCAACTAATTTTTTTTTTAGAAACAAACCTTTAACATAATAATTGAATGTTAGGAGACTCATAGTTTTTTAAAAATAATTTATTTAACAAATGAGTTATGGATAACTAATAGAATTGGAGAAAGGAACCAACCACACATTCTCTGTTGAAGACTAATGCACTGTAAAGTAAAGTAATTGAATTTTGAAAAATCTGAAATTTTAAACCTTATGTGTTTAATCCTATTGAAAACTATAAGGTCATACAATGGAAACCTAAATGTAATGAATATGTAAACCATGAAAAGGCCATGTCATGGAGTATGCCTATCTTGTGTTTCTTACTATAATTGGGTCATTGTCTTGGTTTACATCGTTTGAGTAAGACATTGATGTGTACCCTATGTTATCCTATTGTATGAGTGGGTTCATGTTTATGTAAGTTTCCTACGTGATGTCGAGTTTCTTTATTTGGATCCCATGTGGTGTTGTGTAGCATGTAATTAAAGTAAAAAAAAAAATATTCTGATAATTTTACTGTTGTATTTCGGTGTTGAAAATTGAGGCGTTACACTTTACCTTTTCTAAGTTTGAACACCATCACCCTACCAAGACACCAACACCTAGGTGCCCTCCTCCCCTCTAGGCACCCTAGATATTTTTATATCTTACTCACTTGTTTTGGGACCTTTCTAGGTATTTGGCATCTTTATTTCTTGGTTGTTGGCCTCTTAGTGGTTAATTAAAAAATTTAAACAAGGGAATCATATAAATACAATGCTATGAGATCATAATAAAGGACCAAGCTCTATGCATCTACTATCGTCACCTAAGGTTGTACCCAAAGGCATCTAAAGAGAATCAAAGCACCCATCTAGCTTACTCAAGGGACAAGGGACTTGTTATTCTACACACAAGCATAGGAGGGGAAGTTTATTTATTCATGAACCCATATATTTACATCTTCTACATCTAGTTATCTCTCGCTATCATGTGCATTGTGCACAAGAGCTTCCAAGGGAACAATTCTACACACACATGCGTAGAACTACATGGAGTATAAAATGTAGTGTAGTTCCTCAATCGTAAGTTCACTAAGTCGAGTGACCATTGAGGTCATTTAGAATCCCCATTTCTATTATTTATTTTCTATGATTTGATGTTTTTTGTGGTTTTGTCAGGCTATCTCCTTCATTACAGGTTATTAGGGACATCAGCGATCATTTTGTGACATACTAGTGACAAACGGCGAAGGAGAACAAACATCTACTGACCCTATGAAAAGTAGTTTCTGAGCTTTTGTGTAGAATATGGCTCCCATATATGGTCTCTAGCATCTAGGTGCACCCAATACTACTCTAGGATCATTGGATTGGCCTTCTTCTACACTTTTGAAATTTTTCAATTTAGTTGCGACATCCTATGTTCCATTTCTAGCAATATTCCACTTTCACACACTTCCCAATTATTAGCGAATTTAGATAAGTACTTTATCCCTTCTCTTGCACATATGGTTTCATATTTTTCTATCTTATTGTTTAGGTTAGATATGTATTTAATTGCTATATTACTGCACGTTGTTACTCTGTAATATCCTATATACAATTTTAGTAAATAGTTCATTTGTGTTAAATAATTTGGTGATCTCGTCTTTTCAAATCCAAACTTGTTTATCATGGCTCAAGTTTGTGGCTCCTTCACTAAATCCCATCTTCGAGTACCTTCATGAGAATATTGCTAAACATTTACAAGATCTAGATCTGCTATTATTCACTGCTAGAGAGGATGCTACCAATCTCTGTGAGCTTAATACTCCATCTAATTATGCTTCTATTATCACCACTACTCAACCTCCTCATTCTACAATTCTTCCTACTTCTACCGTTCCTAATTCTATATCTACTCCTACAAATCTCTTCTCTCTACCTCTAGTTTCTCACACTCACCAAGCTACTTCTTCCAACACCCAAGATCTAGCCTTTTTTATTAGGATCTTCAAGTAGATATCCAAATAACAAATACTTCTCTTGCAATTCCATCTCTCGATTCCACTTTACTCATTCATATTCCTTTTGCACCCACCATTTCTTCTTATGCGTTTCCACCCAAATTTTTCACCCCAAAGCTACTTACTTTCAATGGCTATGGTGACCCTCAAGAGCACCTTTGAGCATTTCATGTGGATTTTCTAGATTATGCAAATGATCACAATTTATTATCAACTATATTTCCTCGTAGCCTCCAAGATTATGTTATGTGATGGTTCAATGATATACCTATCCATTCATAAACTTATTTTATGGATCTAGCTGATGCTTTTCTTACTCACTTCTTAATCAATATTGGCTCCAAGATATCATATACCCAACTAGCACAAATCAAGCAAAAATCTAATGAGCACCTAGCAGATTATGTATTACGTTTCAAGAATAACATAGCTAGGATGACTAATGTGCTTTTCAACTCATAATTACAATATCTATTTTTCTAAAGTCTCTTATCTATGCTATATGAGGATGTCATTTTTGATACTTCTCCTTCATTCTATCATCTTTTCCATACTTTTAAATTATGCAAAATAAAAATTCTTACTATGGGAAAACTTAAGTATCAAGATAATACTTCATCATATTCTACCTACTTTCCAAACAAATCATCTTTCAAGCCATATACTAAACCCAAGCTAAGGTTATTGTCAATTCTCTATCAAATCCTGAAAATCTTCAATTGTAGCCTCAATAACGTACGTTTACTAAATTGACATGTGCTCCATATATTCTATTGCCACAATTCATTGAGAGTAAGCTGATCACACTTCCTCCTCCATGTACTTTTGATCCATCTCACCTTAAGGCCACAACTACAATGAAAATTTAAGATGTGACTATCACCAGTGTGTTGGACATTCCACTGATCGATGTTTCAAATTGCGACATCTTATTGAAGATCTTATCGATAATATTCGAATTAATATTCCAGAGTCATTGGATTCTCTTAATATTAATGATTTTTTTAAAAAAAATATTAAATAATCCTTTGAAAAATCATGAGAAGCAAGCTATTGAATCCTTGGCTAATCATGCATATCATGTTCTCCCTCCTCCTTCATTAGGACCTCTCAATTTTCTAGTTGCTCACATTGATTCATCTCCACCTCTTATTTCATTTTGTTATCACGATAATCATGATACATTATCCTCTAATTATTTTCACATCAGTTCTTCTATTAGATCTATTTATATCAATAACACTATGGTTGATCCATCGTTTCATACAAGCACATGCTCTATCACACTTCTTGTCGGTATCAACTATCCAATCTTGCATATTTCATATCCTATTCATGAATCTTATGACTATGTACAACTTCCAGTTACCATCTTTCCTCTCCTTAAGATTGTGCCTCTCCTTATGCCACCAACGTCAAAACTTATGATATGCTCTTAGGCTTTCCCTGGCTCATGGCCGCTCAAGAAATCATCTCCATGTCTCACTTATGTCTCAAATTCATTCACCGCAACCAAGTTTTCACTATTCGAGGTATTCCTCCTCTTGAGGTGGACATTGAACTTGCTAGAGCATCTAGGTCCCTTGTACATATGAAATATAAAGAAAAATATACTCCTAGCTCTCCTACTCGTGCATGACACACTCATTCTCATAGTTCTTCTAGTCCATGTCATTATTCTAGGTTTACTACTTGGTCACCTCCTTCATGTAGGTGCACATCACCTCGTAGTCCTTCTCCATCTTAGGAATCCTCTTTCAAGGTGTTCATCACCTCCTAGGTCTCTTTCATCTCGACAAACATTGTCTCATCGGTCTTCTTCTTCTAGATGTACATCACCTTCACAGTCTCCTTCATATATTTTCTCACCACCTTGGCATCCATTGCATGTCCATTGCCAATCTCATTCACCACCACTTTTAGAGTATGGTCACATACCTTTATCTCCTCATACATCGGGTGGAGGACCCTTTGCCTTCAATTTCATTAGATAGCTTTCTCATACTCACACATTTGGGGCTTATCATGCATATTTCCCCTAGCATTATTACGCATCGCTCATTTATACAATCACCCTACACGTTTTCTACTTTATATTTCTACATGTTCATCATGCGCAACTTGACATACTCTTGTATCGTCGATACCCTATGATGCACTCTAGTTCCACAGTTCATACTCAATTGTTAAGGGTCTATATCTGAATTGAAACTCACATTATTCACTCTTCACACTTCTTTCTAGAATATTATTGACATTATTATACATTTTACTCTTTTCACGCCTCGTTCAATCCTGGTTAAGATGGATAGGAATAAAATAAATATTATACCTATATCAGAACTGTGGAAACTATCCATGAATTTGACATTATAAAATGACATGGACAATTAAGATCTGTTATATGGTCTTACATTTGTTGGCAGAGATTTTCCACCATTGATTTCGACAATTTTGCTTGACCCTGATTGTAAGTAATACCTATTGGCATTAATAATATTGAAAAATTTGTCTCATTAATACCTTCCCACTAAAATGACATTATGTGGAAGATTTTTTATAACTTGAATAATTAGGTGTTTATTTCATTAATATTTTTCTTGCAACATGACATGTCATAGAAAATTGTTTATGAAAACTTGCATAATTATTTTAAATATATATATTTTTAAAAATGTAGATAGATGTCACTTAATCGTAACATATTAATTAAAAAATATATTGCATTCTTTTTATATTTCTCACTTAGTAATAACAATTTCACATTTTGAGCATATTTCATGGACTTTTTAGTTCATACTTACTTTTTTGGAATATGGGGGGATTTTGGGGGAATCTATTCTATTTTTTACTATATGTCCTTGTTTAGAAAATCATGTCTAGATCCATCTATAGTGGTGTGATCAATGAGGTTATGGAAGGAAACAAAGTATCTAAGGTATTCATGGGTATACTTTCCTCTCTTATAACACTTTAAGGGGAAGATATTAGAGTTGTTGAATAACTTTGATACATTGTATTCTTACTTCTATAGGGGTTTGTACTTCTTTATTCTTCTTTCTCTTGCACATTTTTGTGTTCTATTGTATGTACCTAATGCTTTAGTTTCTCCTCGACACTAACTAGGGATAGATCAACCATAATTCTTCAATGAATTTAAACAATTCAAATTTCTAATCACAAGAAATTATGATAAAACAAGTTTATCCTTTCCTTTCTTACATATTTTCACTTTACATATATACAAATGTAATATTTTCTATTACAAGTTCTATTAGAGTTAAGATCAATTATCTATCAACGACATTGACTACAATCTTCGATGTAGGTTTCATCATTGAACATGATAACATGAACAACCACAACGGGAATTCAAAACAAACATTTGAGCAAAGGGAATTTTTTTTTACATACTCATGCACAATTTACTTAAGCATGTAATTATCAATTTCATACATAAAGGAGGGAATTGTAGATACTCAAATTTGGTAATTTACACTGTGTCAACCCTTTATTTGATTATGTAGTCTTTCTATGATAATTGTAAGTTCTCCATTCTTTCTTAGAACTTTCAAACATCCATTTTTTAGCTTGTTTATTGTTGTACACTGAAATTCAACAAAATATGAGATTACAATGTACAATATCCATAGAGAAACATCATTCTACCATCTCATTTCTACTCCTTTTTAGGGTCTTACATTTTTTCATGGCCATATCAAACAGTACTAACCTCTTTGTATAGTCTTTTACTAAGATTTCTTCCAACTGCACTTTCAAATTCAAATCTTTATTTGGGTCTTATACTTGAATCTGGATCGTCTTTTCTTAGAAACATCATCTACATAACTCAATATAAGTAAGTAAATACTACTTAATTTTCTCACCTAGGACTCCTAAGCCAATGCACTAGAACACTCACTTCATACACTTCAAAAAGAAATCCAAGAATCACTAAATCATAGAATAACACATCAATAATCATTAAAAAAATACCTGTTAGCATAATTAATATATTTATTTACTAGTTTCAGTTATGAACCACCAACCTGCTGTAACCACCGACCTGGTTATGTGGTATAGAAACCGCATGGCTGTAACCATTGGTATTTTGGATAAAGATCTGATACAACAGTTGGGAGAGATACGAATGTAAAAGTGCCTCTTTATAAATTATACAATGACGAGGATCATAATTTATACAAAATACTGACGGTTACAGCCATGCGGTTTCTATGCCACATCAGCAGGTCGGTTAGTCGGTTTCATCCACGTAGGCAATCTAGTCTATAACTACCTGCTCCAAAACCTATGCATGCATTTATTCACTGTTTGCATTGTAATAGATTCATTCATAAAAATTGCATTTCCTTGCTCCAGCAGTGGTATCAGATAAACACGGAGTATTGATATATTATTAGGGGTAGAGCCATCACAGTTTTCAGATGCCCCTAAGACGCAGAGAATATTTTGTTTTAAGAGTTTTTGTAAGTTAATATTCTTCAACAAGTTTCGTTGTTTCTATGGTAGTTTTTAGAGTACCAGTGTTTACAGTTGAGATTTGATTTGGTTGAGACATTTTGTATTAGTGTACTGGTATTGTGTTTGGATCGTGCTGTGCTAACTTGTGATTGAGCCATATTCCATTTGCACTATCTTATTCCGTCGCCATTGTTGGGAATCAAGTGTTTCTCCTCCACAAATCTGCCAACGTAATTGCTATTAAGAAATTTGTCTCTCTATAATACCAGTTCAACAAAAATTCTGTAAGGGCGTTGAAGAACATGGTGAATAGAAAAATGATTTGGCGTTAAGGAGGCTAAAGATAAATTTAGATCTACTTTGGTTGCATCTTCCTCTGCATGATGGTCTAAGACTCTGCATTATTTCAGTCTTGCATGAATTAGAATAGTTGTTTTTTGCTCCAATTTGGGGTTTATCTGCGATTGAAGTTCAGTGCATATCCCATACATTGTTATCTGATATTAGTCTGCCTAGACAAAGATATTACTTCTACATTAAAGAGCCGGCGATTTAAAATGCATTCAAAAAAGATCAAATAATCTCCTTGTTATTTGCATTCTGTTTTCAGCTCAACACATTACATTTTATGCCAGCATCCACGTGTTCTCTCAATCGACTGTGTATTGGAAATAGTTTTCAGTTAACCATCACTACTCGCAAAAGACAAAAAGGATTCTTGTAGAAGATGAAGGTATTTCACAAAACGAGAATGCACTTTATCCTCAAAATTTTCATAAAATTCCAATATTGACAAAAGGGACATTAAATGTCAACACTTAAGAAGAAAGGTCATACAACATGGGAGTGTCTTGTTTTAGAGAAAGATTTTCTGAAAGGAAAATTCAAGCGCAGTGAATCTAATGTTTCTTGAGAATAAGATCCACCAAATACTAATAAAAGTGAATATTTAGTTGATGAGGTTGGCTTCATTTCACATCTCGTGCTATGAAGCATGTAGAAGTAACTTACTAGCAATCGCATGTGTACAATGCAATGTGAACACCGAACGGCATATGTTATTTGATTTTGAGGGATAGATAATTACTTTTGTAGTTGATGTTGATAAGGGGTGTGATTGATAGTGTAAGTATAGGAATATAGATGAAGCATTACATTGAAAGGTTCTATTTGTACATATCAAATTTGTTACAAATTCGTAAGAGAAATTAGTTGCATTGGGTCTTAAGTCTTCCAATCATTTATTCTGGAAGGAAGTGTAATTGGAAGGAAAAACATATGCAATGAGTGCTCTGTGGACAGATTGTCTAATTAAGAACATGGAATGCAGAAAAAAAACATTTAGAGTCCCCATCCATTTGAGTCGTTGGAAAAAGTCTCCCTATACAACATGTGCGTGTTAGTGTATGAGTCGATATTATGCAATCATTGTTGTGGAACTCAATTCATGCTCAATTTTAAGCTTAACAACAACTTCAGCAATGAGGTTCTTATTTTGACACAAGCTCTGCTGGAATCCATTGAGGAGGAGAAAATTTACCAATAAGGGGTTCTAATTGGTGGGAATTTATAGTATGTGAGAATTTAGTAACTGCTTGCTTAACACATTTAATAAGATAAAATGTTGTATTGTATAAAGATATCCAACCGCTCATAGTTGCACAAAATGATAGTTTATAATTTCATTACAAAGTACGTAAAAGTGATAAAACCTTAATTTCTATTCAAATGATCTTTGTTTTGTCCAAATGCAGTTGAAAGCGTCCATCTCTGATCCTATTCAACAGTCAAGTCAACTTTGCGGCCTTTGTTTGCGCTTCCTGTAGATTCAAAAAAATGTTTATCATGTTGATCTTTTAAATTCGATGAATGTGAAAGGTGATGTGTTTTTGTAACTTTCTTATTTTTTAATCATAAATTGTGTCTACTCTTGGATTCTTTTTGATAGATCCCTATATAAGAGCAAAGAAATTGGTGTTGTATTTATTTTATAAATTCATTCCTAGAAATTATGGAATATTTTTGGGAGTACATTTGACGAGCTCTTATAAGACTTGAATGAATACATTTGCCGACCATTTTGGAAATATTCATCTTCCAACTGTATTTTATCATCCATTTGACGAGCTCTTATAAGAGTTGAATGAATACATCTGCAGGCCATTTTGGAAATATTCATCTTCCAACAGCACTTTGTCATCCATATCACTTACACGAAGTAGTTTGCATTCTAGGAAGAATATGTCTTAATTGTTTCAAGATAAAGAAGAAGAAGAAGGTGCGAGTGACTGGACAACAAAAGGATTATACTATGCCTCTATGAATTTTATTTCTTATTTACTTAAATTTTCATATTTTTCAGTTAACTAATGGTGTAAAATGGTATTATTTTTCTCCAGATCACATGTAATAACTCCCATCTTTATCTTGATACTAGAATCTACAGAATATGATTTTTGGTTGAAAGGTAACAAAGGAAGTTTGCATTAAACCTTGAGGTGTCGTGTAGTAGTCAGTTACAAGACTATCCATTTCTATGTCTTCAGAGCCAAGAAAATTTGTCTTTGGAGCTAACTGAAATTGGTTTCCTTATTAATGAACAAATGTTCTTGTTTATTTGTAAAAATGAGATCTCGATATATAAGGCAATATACACTTCAAAGGGGAAAGAGTAGTCCCGAAACTAAAAAATCTATAGTGTTCTAGTAGCATTCCCCTCCAAAGTAGAATATACAGTAGTAATTGAGAAAGGCTAGAAAAATGAGTATCCAACTATGCATACTACCAAAAAACATATAACAAACACTGGCATGCCTATAAAACAATATGCGAAGGCAAAGAGAGCCGAAAACATAGTCATTAGAAAAATAGACTAACAATATCCATACTACCAGGAAGGAAACATGTCGTATTTAGGGAGTTCATTCGTTTGAACCAAAGTTGATTGGTTGACAAGCATTGTGTGAGGAGGTGATCCAACTTTTCCCTATCTTCTTCACATTTAAGTCATCTGAAAGTGCCTTAGAACTCTCTCTTGCCTTTGGTTCAAGCTTAGGATCTCATCACTATATGGATCTTATTGCTACATACAACTCAATAAAAAGACTTAAGATTTGGGGAAAAGAAACACAGTTCAAATGATTATTCTTTCTAGTTATTGCTAATTCTATTTATCCAAGCTTGAAACAATATTCTCCCAATTTTTCCCCTCCCATAACTCATCCTCCCTTACCTATTGATCCCTATATGACCCAAATCATCAATTTTATGCATCTTATGTTGGCCCCTCTACAAAACATTGAGAGTCACACTTTATTCCAGGGTGCTAATGGTATTCCATTTCATTCCTCTTTATCTTGCCAAAGGAATTCACTGCCTTGTGATCCTACATATTTGATCATATATTTGAAGGAAATACATGTAGTAATTACATAGGGCTTGAATAACAACCTTTAGAAAATATAACTTACTTGCAGCTGAAATCATTTTAGCAATCCATCCTTCATACAGAAATATATTAAAACCCTAACTAAAACATACAACGATATAGAAATATATCACGTTTTCCTTTTACCTGCATACATAAATATATTAAAACCCTAACTAAAACATACAAAACCAGTAAGAATAAAAACCCATTCTAGGTGAATACATAAAAACCCTAGTTAAATCCATACAACGAATGATTCGAAATCACACGTGTACAATGCAATGTGAACGTCAAACGGTATATGTTATTTGATTTAGAGGGATAGTTATTACTTTTGTAGTTGATGTTGATAAGAGGTGTAATTGATTTTTTAAGTGTAGAAATGTATATGAAGCATTGCATTTAAATGTTTTATCCACAATAGAAAATCAACTTCAAAATTTCCTTAGTATTTTTTATATCCATACTTGAAATAATTTCATAAGGTCTTATAGAGACTCTCAAATGAAATCTACATTACATACAACATTCATGTGACATGCCAAAAAAGCGAATTGGTCTGGAGAGAAAAGTTTTAGCTATATCTACACCTATCTAGAGGAAACCTTGACAAGTTTTTAACGAATGTTAAAAGGCCACATAAAAGCCCCTTTCCTTTTAAAAATCCCCCCACATATGAAACTTTTCCTTTTTAAAAGGTAGAGATTAATGGCCACCACATATTAAAGCTAATACTTACTATCCATTTTTAAAATAAACAACCCATTCTCATAATAAACTGACGCACTTTTAAAAAAAAATCGACATCTTTATGCAAAAAAAACACATCTTTTACAGATAATCCTGACCAAGAATATATAAACGGGTTAAAAAATTTGAAATGTGAGAGAAAAAGCAACGTGGCAACATGGAAGGAGGTTTAAACTACAAGCAGAGAACCGAAAAAGGTGGAAAAAGCAGCGAAGCTCAAGCTTGAGCTTGGGGTTGAAAATGGCCAGACAAGTATAGGAATCCTACAGGGTTGAACGACCCACACAAATGGTCAAATGAGAGATTAGGGATCAAACCAACACACAGGATCAGACAGTGAGGGCATAAATCATCCACAAACCAGATGCAATTTAAGGCAAAACATGGAAAAGTGAGGGGACCCAAACAATAAGGCGATGAGAAAGTAATACGGGCTCACCCAATACGCAAAAAAACGAGCCAAAAAAGTTCTAAAAACAATATCCTAAAAAATCGAAAACGTCCAAATGACTGTCAAACCGTCAAATTTAACATAGTCGTAGAAACTTCCGCAGGGGATTTTCCCATAGGGGGAATGCCTTTGGCGTAACTAGAGGTTGGAGGACAATTAGCGTCCTCTCGCGATTCACCTAATATGGGGTCACATAATTTCTATGGTGAAATTTTTTAGTGTGTTTGTTTTATGTTGTGCGGGGTGTGGTTTTATTGTGTATTGTGTGATTTTTTAATAAAAATAATGAGCATTATTTTTCGGTTTGGTACCTTCTGATGAAGAACATTGTGAGGAGAAAAATAAATAAAGTACCTCATGGTTCTTGGAATTTTTTTTTAGGAAATCCAAGAAACCACTGAAGTGTATAGTTTATACTTGCCGTCACCTCCAAGTTCGTGGTCAACCTGCAGATAGAAAACCATAGGGGTTCGTGGTAATCTAGGAAACCACCAAAGGTGTTAGCAGAGAGATCTATCACTTCCAGGTTTTTGGTAATCCTAAAAGAATAAACCAAGGTCTCACCAAGACCATGAAGCCATAAAGATGGCATGCCACCTCAAATGTGAGTAGGCTATGCAGAGAGTGTACAATTTTTGTTCCGTGTTTGAAATAAGGGGGTTCAACTATCTAGAAATATGATGTTTAATAACAATGTAATAAGGGGGGAATGTTAGCAATGTTTTACTACATTGTTAGGTCGGTTAGTCAGTTTCATCCACGTAAGAAATCTAGTTTTTAATCACTTCAATCATTTCTTTCCTTGTATTTATTGGTTGTGTACATTGTAATATATTCATTCAAATAGTTTTTTATTTCCCTGTTCCATCAATACCCACATTAGGTATGAAGGTACACACTAGGTCAAGGAAGTCATCTTTCTCATCTACAAGCATCCAAACATACTCTCTCCAAGTGTTTTAGAAAGAGCCAACTCAAAGAAATGTCAAATTTGACTGATCTAACTAGATATCACTTGTTAGGTGGAGAACAATGTGCAATTTGATGCCTCTTTGTAGTAGTGCCAATGTTGACAGTATACATGGGTACCCCTTAGTGCTTGATTTATAGGAAAATTCATCCATGGCTAGGGTTCGAGTCAATGTTAAACCCACAAAAGGAAAGTTTTTGCATGTGTGAATGCTAGGATTTGATAGCAACAAATAAATCAAAGAAACTGAGAAACCAAAAATAATGTAGAAGTTACCTCATATAGGTCTAAGACCATGTAGAAGGGGAAACATTATACAATAGGATTAGTTGTATCGTCCTAACTTAGGAAGATTCATAGTTTCAATTCCAGTTGTGAGGGTTACTCAGGTATATATCTTCATGTTTCTTTATTTCACAGTCCCATATCTCTCCATAAAACTTTCAAGAATAATATAAGTGCCTCTTTCCACCCTATTATTGTCTTAGATCATGTATATGCCTAGTTATGTGTTTTATTTCTATGATCTAAGGTTCTTAATCAAAGTTCATTTAGTGTGGTACACTTTGGTATATTGTTGTAAGTTTAAATCTTAGTCAATTAATCTAAGTAATTTAATTTAAAGGTTAAATAGAAGGATTCCCCCATACCTTCTACTAGGGAATCTATTAGGTTGATTTTTCTAGCATGAGGGGGAAACACTCCCTAGGGAGGCCCACAATAACATTATGTACTAAGAAAATTGGGGCACAACTCATTTCTATGTTCCGCAGAGTTGTTGACCCTCTCTAGATAACACGTGAAGTTTTTCATTTAGAGAAGTGGTGGATGGAATTATATTATTGAATGGCCCATTAATGTTATAGTGAACATATTTTCCCATATGTATTTTGTTATATACATGTACTCGATCAATTTTTCAGTTGTTTTTTCTCATGTAAGAAACCCCTGATTGTAGATGAATCATAAATGTGAGAAATAAAATAAATGCAAAATTAAATAATCCTATAAATCTTTGCTCTAAGTCCTCTTAGCTTTACCTCTCAAACAACAAACCATCTGACATTGGTGGTTGAAATTCATATTAAAATTAATCGAGCGAGATGAAGGTGAACAAATTCATTCCGTTAACAGAGAAACAATAAAATATTAAGATAAATTCCATGTCACTTGTTCAAACCTTGAAAATAACATTGCTAGCATTGATGAAGTTGAAAAACGTGTGGCTTTCGTATATACATTGACAATAATGAGACACATTTTATTTGTCATCTCGAAAGAGAGATGAGTTTCATATATGTTTCACCAAACATTTCACTAATCTTGGAATTCTGTCTAAATACCCTTGTTCACCACCCATCTACTATAGAGTTTCACTTCATAAAGTTTAAATTTACCTCCTTTCTCTTTTGATGTTATTTTAAAATGTTTGTTAGGCCTCTCAATAATTGTAGAAATGATAAGGAGGCGTGTCTACTAGCTTTGCATCAATTGCAATTTTTATAAAATATTCGCCATGCATTTGGCCTCTGCTAGCAAAACAAAATATTTTTTCTACATTTCAAGTGACATCAAATCTCATAAAATTTTCATTCGCATCCATACAAAAAACACAGGGGTTCTTTTGTTTCTCTGTTGTTGGTTTTTTTTTCTAGCTTAGTTGTTTGTTATTGTTTTGTTCCTTATGGTCTTCATGACTTTATCCTAACTTTTGGCCTTTTGTACTTTGGTAGGATCCTCCTCAAAATACCTTTATCTTTATCTAAAAAAACACTTGAAATCTATGGCATTTCAAATTTCAAAAAATATATTATTTTCTCTCATATAATGTTTAAAAGTAAGTTCTTTTAATATAATCATAGAAACAAAATATGAAGAAATTTACAATTTCTTCTTTCTCATGAAATGTAAATAAGTCTATGTATCTTCCCAAATCCACTCCATTTCCCTACCTATAACTATTTTCTCTTACAAAACTTCTTTTGTGCAGGGTTTTTGTTAAAACAATCAACCCCAATATACATTCCTTTACCTATTTTCATGTGCCCTCATTTGATCCTTCCATTCCCTTCTCACCTTCTATGCCATTTCTGTTCCCTTCCTATTATTGAACTTCCTTATCGAATCCCTTTCGGTATATTGATTGCAGAACCTGAAAGTATCAATAATTATGCATGCCATGCATAGGGGAAATGAGAGGTCTAAGTGTTACATTAGTGGTAATTGAAAATCCCTATCACCAAAACTACTGATGGGGGAAACCGTACTCGCTACCTTTGTCACTACAAAGAAACTCTAATCACAAATGTGAATGAAGTGGGTGACATAAAGAAATATAAACGTAGAGTTTCCATATCTAACATATGTAGGGTTCGGGATTAAAACATGTGCAAGTTTCCTTTGGAAGTATTCAATAACTACACCTATTTTGAGATATCTCCAAAGTACATTGACTCAATGGTGTACACACTGCATAACTTTTCCATTTCAAACGATTGACAAAAATAACACATATATCATATATGCATGTTCGTAAGAAAGAGGTTATTTGTATAGCTTCCCCCAACATTTTTCACACACCTGCACTCCTCCTTTGTCAATCTCCTTCATCACCCTCTCCTTCCCATGTTTATCTCCCTCGAATTTAAATATTTTGACACATCCCTTCCAACAACTTTACCACACATTTCCCATGGGATTATTAGAATTAATGATTGATAAGAGAGTATAGATAACATATTCCATATAGCAAATTGATCCACGAAACAAGAGCATTGTCATTTCCTAAGGCCCAAGGAACAAATTTTGCCACCTCATTTGAAATTGCAGAATAAATGCTATCAACACTTAAATATAAATGCGAGGGTGAAAGTTGAAAGAGATGA
The DNA here is from genome assembly GCA_019776745.2 of Taxus chinensis. Classification (NCBI taxonomy): domain Eukaryota; kingdom Viridiplantae; phylum Streptophyta; class Pinopsida; order Cupressales; family Taxaceae; genus Taxus; species Taxus chinensis. The sequence continues at coordinate 57,020,922 of CM034148.1, forward strand.
AAAGTTTTATAGGGGAAAATTGAGTCAATCAAATTTGTAGCTTCAATTCTCATAACTAGTGTGAGAAACAACAATTTCATTGGCTTGACAATCATAATGATGCCAAGAGAGTAATCTACCAAGTTCAACATATGAATCTTCTCGACTTTTTCTTATGAGGCAATAATTACCTTATAACATTCACTTACTTGGTGGCAATGTGAAGTGTGTTGTAAGTTGTATAACATTCACTCAATTATTATTGCCATGGGATTTGTATTAAAACTGATAACCTTAATGTCTGTAATGTTTTTTCTACAATTACCAAACAATTCTTGTTCCATTTATAATTGACAGCTTTATACGGAACATTTTTCCTTGTTGTATCTTTGATATTTCCAAAATGAATCAATCTTTGAAAATAATTTCCATGTTTTATCAATATTTTATTTCCAAAATTATTTTTTGTGGAAAAGTGTATATTACAATATTTAGATGTTTGTCTCATTAATATTTTACCACCTAGGGCATCGTGGTCATGGTCGGTTGGTAGACCAAGCTCATCATCATCGCTCTCCTAGGCGGTAGCCCGAGCAACGACACATCACTTTTAATCGCGGTGCTTGGGGGTCCCCTCACCACTCCCAGCCTCCTACGTAGAGGGATGAGTGGGACTCTGGAAAAGTTCCCAGGTTGGCTCTTGCTATTTCTCCTAGCTAGAATGAAGACAAAGATGAAAAATTTGCTTCAGGCTGGCCACCCCTTCCAGATAGCAATGATCTTCCTGGTGGTAACTTGGAGGATAAGGAGCCTCCACCTCCCCCTTCCCCTATGTTTGCTGCGGCGGCCTAGTTTTTTTTTATGTTTTTCTGGCATTGTTGTTAAGTTTGTTGTTGCCCCTTGGGCTTGATACTTTAGTCTCCTAGCCTTCATGGCTAGTTTGATCATGGGGTGTGCCCTTTACCAACCATATTTTTTGTGGATAGGTTGTAATATTTTATATTAAGTAATATAAACTATTTCATCAAAAAAACAATATTTTCCCACCAAAATGACATTATGTGGAAATTATTTATAACTTGGAAAATCACGTGTATATGCCATTAATATTTTTCTTGCAAGATGAATTGACGTAGAATATTGCTTATAAAAACTAGAATAAATATATGAAATACATCTTCTTACCTCTAACATGTTGATTAAATTTTGTTGTTACACTCTTTTCATATTTCTCACCTACACTATCAAGTTAACTTTAACAAAAAAAAAGGAATTTTTATTTTAAGAAATAAGAGTCCTAAACTCTATTATAGGATCAAGTTATCTTTAAGAAAACCAAAAGCATGTCAAACATATTAGAAAATAAGAAAGTAAAAAATTTTAATTAAAATTTAATAATTAAAGTTTTTATTTTTATTATAAATATGAAACATGTATAGTAAAATAATTATAATGTTAAAAATTTATAATTAAAATTAAATATTTTTTAAAAAATAAATTGGTTATAATAAAATTAAAAATATGTGTTATTAAGTAAATTAAGTATTTTAATTGGAATAATAATAGACCATGCTTTCACCGTTTTAACATTGATCCTTTACATATACCTTTTTTTTACACTACTAAATATTAGAACAAATATTCAAGGGCTTTAAACACCTATTTTTAGTATAAAAATAAATATATTTTTATGTATAAATTATATAGTTTTGATTTTGTAAAATAAATTAAATATATAATTCTAAATTATTCAAAGTAATGCTCACTTACACACAAAAAATTAAAATAGATAACTTGAAACCTCTAACCATTGATGTGACATCCTAAACAATCATGTAACACCCTAAATAATAGTGGGGCGCCCTAAAAAAATACAATCATAATACCTTTAACAATAACACGAAACATTAAATGCTCATGCTTTATCCTAAACACTTAAACAACGCCTTATACACTAATGAGTCAGTCACCTTAAATAACACAACACTTCTACGAAATTCTAAATCTTAAACATAAAACCCTAAACTCTACACATTAAACCCTTAACACAAATATGAAACCCTTAACATATTATATGTATTAAACATGTGTCAAAAACAATAAACATAAATTCAGTACTTGTTTTTAAATTATTAAAACAGACACAATCAACCTCTCTCTCTCTCTCTCTCATAATAAAATAATCCTAATTGATGTGCCAAAACTAGCAGGAACTTGACAAGGTCATAAATTAAGCTCCGGGTGTCTGTTTGAGTCCGGTGTTTTTTGAAACCACATGTTTTGATGAGACGAACGCACCAGTAACCTGCCCTACCAGTTGGGGAAAGTTTCAGCACATTTTCGAGCCCTAAATCCACCATCTTGAGGCCAAAAATTAGGATTTAAGTTGTAGTTTGGTTTTTTCCTATTTTTGGGCATTTGTTAATTTTAGTCCATTAGTTGCCTTACTAGTTAGAAATTTGGCAATTCCTCTAATTTAGGAATGTAGAAGATGCATCCAAATTTTTGTGCCCATACGAATAAGCATGCAAACTTACTAAGAATAGTAGGTTCTAGTAAACTGCTAAAAATAGTAAATTCCGCCACCTAGAGTAGATTTAGTCAAAGTTAGTTAGGGTTTACTTGGCAACTCTAGTTGGGAGTTTTTTTCCTATTTAGGAAACATTGTAATTGATTATTGAATAATGAAGGAGGAGATCTATTTTCTTTTGGAGTTCATATTATTTGCAGTTTATCAAGTTTGTTTAGAATTTGGCTACATTACTAATGTAAAATATTTGTAAATGAAATCAAATATTCAAGAAATCTTATATTAATAATAAATTTTTTAAAATTACAAGTAAATATTTAAAAATGTTATTAATAATCTATAGTGCTTTTAAGTGCAATAAATTCTCTATGCTTTCAAAGTGTAGTGGCATATTTTTAGATATATGTTTTATATTCATGCTAGTTTAAAAAATAAGATGGGATATTTAATGTCTTGAAACCTCAATTTTTATAATATTACATTAAATATTTATATATTGACCTGGTGGTTATATTTAATTTGTAAAATAAATTTATTAGATAACTCTAAATTATTTAGAAACATCAATATTTTATACATAACAACCAACTAAAATTTATAACACAACACTTTAAATTTTCATTCAACACTCTAGCCACTCATGAAAACCTCTATAAACCAATGGGTTTCCCTAAATAACACAATCATTACCCCATATGCAATATCGTGACACCTTAAATGTTATGCCAAAACCTAAACACTCATGCAACATCATAAACACTAATAAACACTAATGGATCCTAAATAAAAAAAATTTATACAAAATCCTATACCCTAAGCACTAAACGCTATACTCAAAACACTAAAATCTGAAAGCTAAGTAAAACCCCCAATAAAAAAAATCATAAACCTAAATAAAAATAAAAACCCAAAACAAAAATCCTAAAATTCTAAATTAACACAATACTATTAAGGATAACACAACACTTTAACATCTCATGTAACACCTTAAACATTAATGTGACACCCTAAACACTAATGGGTCACCATAAATAAAATTTTCCAGACACCCTACATAATAATTCAACACCATTAATTCTCATGCGACACCTTGTAGACACTCAAATTTGGAAATTTATCCTTTTTACATTGTTGGCTTTGAATTTTATCCTTTGTGAAGAAAAATACCCATATCCTATCCCCACCCACTACATGTTATTATATCTCTCCCAACATTCTTTTTCCTACAAATTGATGTGTAGTCAAATTATGAATGTAAATGCATAAAATCAATAATTGACCTCTATTTGTCATGATGTTAATTTCATAGTTGATTGATTGTCACCCTATCCAAAATCGTACGATATGGTCGGGATATAAATTTTGGTCCTGGCTAACATGTATGGTCTTAGAAAAGCATATCCACCAAAATTGATTATAATTTTATTACCTTTATAGGGTTTTTCTATCCTCCCTCATCGCCATTTTCATAGAAATTCAACATAAGGCCTATCAAGAGGGAGAGAAATTCCTGTAACACTAATTATTTCCCCCAACAAATGATTTTTACACATAAATGTAAAATTTGAGATCTCCCTGATCCATGCCAACACTGCTTAAGTCCAAATAAGGATTTGTAAGTTGTCAAAATAGCTTGGGGGTTATTTTGGACAACAATTTGGTGACTTGAATGGAATATATTCCTACTAGATAGAAGATCATTGGCCTTAAAGAATTTATCAAGTATGGAGTCAGGAATGAAAAAATTGGAAACTGATAAAAAAACTTGAAATTATTACCACTAGATCTGCATGGACTTATAGATAACCTGGAACTTCTTGAAGTTCTCTTGGAAGAAATTTTCGTGGAATTTTTATTGAAACTTGAAAAATATCCAAAAAAAAACTTTTCCAAAGATTGAGCTTGGAGAACTCTATTTGCATATGATCTTGGGGTTTGAATTAATTCACATTGGAGTTTACCGAAAAAATCTTGTTTCCACCATGAAACCTACTAAAAAACGGACAATGCAAAGACAATAAAGGATAAAACAATATGTATAAACATGTAAAATCATACATGATCTAAGTGCAAACATGCAGAGTGTGAAAAAACACTTTTTTTGTAATAAAAAAGCCTAATCTACTCCTACTCTAACCAAAGTCAAAAAAAGATAAACAAATCCAACAATTGGTTGGCAGAAATAGTTTCCCTTCCTTACAAAATTGGATCACATGGTTGGTTTTGCAATAAATATGGTCTTTAACGAGAATGGAAAACTGTCTTTGAATTGATTTCCCTTCCCACTGCTCAAAGTATCAACTGGAAAGATAATGAATGCCTCCTCTAGTTTCTCTTAATTTATTTTATGGAGCTATTGAAGCTAACCTTTGATGTCTTGATGATCTTCCTCATGCTCTAAGGTAAGCATGAATTATTTCAATGACCGTTTTGGATCTAAACTTGCCAAATATCTAATTGGGCAGACATTATTTGCAACTGGTTAGTTGGTCCATAAATTGGGTTGGTAGAGACAGTTTCCTACTCATTGTAGATGCTTATGAGAATAAATGGATTTTTTTTTAGTTCATCTTGTAGAATAATCTATTCCTCCACACTTGCATGTCAATTTTCCTCATCTCCCTCTTCAAACAAGTAGTTTGGAAGAAACAACTCACTATTCATTCCATCATGAAATATGTTTAAAACTCGATCTATATTTTTTTGTGATTATTACAAAAAATAATCTTCCTCCATGATGAATTATGATATATTAATTAATTCCTCATCCTTGTTATCATCTTCAAACAAGAAGTTAGAAATTTTAAATAAATCCTCTTGCTGCTCATGAAAATTAGATTTATCAGATGGTCTGATTTCATTATTTCCAATCCCATCTTTATAATTATTCTAATATTATTTCACTTCATCAAGGGGGTTCTCCAAACATGGTTCTTATTTTGCTAATGATGAAGGAAAATGAAGGTTTGCGGTCTCACCGCCAATAAAGAGAAATAAACTCTTTATAATATCCTTTGCATTCAAATCCTAGGAGTCTAGTGTTCCCTACATATTTTTTTCATCCAATGCATACTCCATTTGATTTTTTTCAAGGGAAATAACATGAATCTCTTTAGACATTCGGGGAAAATTTTCAACTATGTTATTGGAATCAATCTATTCCTCAATACATATATCACGATTAACAACCATGCAACTCACCTAAACCAGTTTTGAGCATGTTTTGAAGCATTTTTAGGGGAGTGAATGATAACTTCTTGATGATGAACCTCATTGGCCTCAAACCCTTAGCTCCAATTCTTGAAACTATGAATCTATTCTACTATATTGTTTTCCTTCCCAACTTTACCCTCTAGGCATGCATGTGCATATTTATGTCTAGAAGGATAAAGAATAACCCCATTTTCCATGAAATGTTAAAAATATTATTTGTGAAGGAATGGTCCATCAGGGAAAAAAATTAGTTGGGAACTTAGTCTATTGGTTAGTCTACAATGCTTCATGACTTAAAATTAGTTTTTGATGAGGCTCAGACATATATAAATATAGTTTTGTGAAGTTAGGGTAGGATTGAGTTCTTAATTGAGTTTTAAAAGGTTCAAATGGTGCATGAGGTGTAATATTTACTTGTGGGAGAGGGTGATCAGTATGTGAATATTTAAGGAAACTAGGGACATGGAACTTAGGCTGAGATTGCATAAGTTAGAAAGAAGGAATAGGATGGCTATATGATTGTAGCGATGGATTTCCCCATTGAAAGGGTTCCTTACATCTATATTGATGAGCCTCCAATAACACGATCCAATCTAATATGTGAGGAAAAAATTTAGCTATAAGATCCAACTTCTGTCAATAGTTGTACCAAATTATCATAGGACTAGCCCATGGAAAGGGAAACCTAAAACCAATTTTAACCACCTTGATTTAACATATAGCCCTGATCTGTACAATGATTTCATCCATATGTTGGAATTTGGCTTAAATATCATTCCCATCCATGAAACTTCCTCCAAATTATGCATATTCTTTCTCTTGGACAACAACATGCTTAGTTGAATAACCATATTGATATATAGTATTTAGTTCATAAGAACGTGCCTACTGATTTGGCTCATAAAATTGATTTGTAGGTGTGTTTTGAAGAAAAGGAGATAAAGTTTGGAAACATGAAAGTGGCTTTGAATGTTATTTATACTAGAACTGAGGATATCGGTGAGGAAATGAAGTCATGATTTCACAACTTCATGGAAAATGGGAAGAAAATTTTGGAAAGTGATATGCTGATTGAGAAAATGGGGTTTTTCGGATGAATGGAATCCAAATGAGCTGAGAAATGCCTCCAAATTCCAGATACCACCATGAATAGATCAAGGTAGCAAACACTTTTGTGATAGGTATATTATCTTGTTGACACACACACACATATCTGTGTGTGTGTGTGTGTGTGGTGTAGCGCCCACTAAAAATGCTTGCACGAGACCCAAGAACAACCTAGTTTTAGTTAGAAAAATTAAGGAATATTTTTTTTTGAAAAGTGTGCCCACAAAGGTTTTTGAAAACAACAGTTGCCACATAAATGTCTCTAAGGCAATGACTCTAATAATAATAATACTCCATGATAACACACTATTTAAAATCTACATTAAACTTTAATACATTCATTTGACTAGGCAAGTTTAATCTCCCTAAGGATTATTTAAATAATAAATTAATTCCTACTAAAGTCGAATATTCCCCCATGGGGTGTCAAGGGTAAAAGTGGCCAATGAAATTAACTACCAAGGTTATTTAATTTCTACAATGTTGAAACAACTAACAAGGTCCCATATTAAAAGTTGGGTTAGGATAATGAACACTTCCCTACCCCATAAAGTAAACCCCTTAAAAGTCAACCCATATTTTTAAATTAAAACATTTAAATTAAAAGGGAAATTTCTATTCACCCACTCTCAACCTACTTTTTGTAGGGATGAATCTCATTCCTTGGATGGATTCAATTTGGTCCATTGATGAGGAAAAAGGGTAACCAACCCTAAAGCATCCTTATGAAGTCTTCTTTCACAATTCATTTGGTTCATTTTCTTACTTTGGTTTTGCAAGTTGAAGGAGGAGGAAGGGAAGTAATTGGAGGCACTCCAAGATTTTGGAAGGGCTTAAAATTTGTATTCTTTTCTCATTTGTGGATACCCTCAATACGGTTTTAAAAGCATTTATACATTTTATTTAGCTAATTTCCTTGTATATGGCCAAATGGGCAAATGGGTTTGTCCCATTTTGTGATTTACTTAGTTTTTATTTATACTTTCATTTGGATAAGGGAAAGAAAATGTGTATATGTGTGTGTGTGTGTGTGTGTGTGTGTGTGTGTGTGTGTGTGTGTGTGTATACACACACACACACACACACACACACACACACACACACACACACACACACACACACACACACACACACATTCATGTGTGTGTGTGTGTGTGTGTGTGTGTGTGTGTGTGTGTGTGTGTGTGTGTGTGTGTGTGTGTGTGTGTGTGTGTGTGTGTGTGTGTGTGTGTGTGTGTGTGTTATTAGGAAACACACCCTGAATTCCAAATAATAAATATTTAATAGTAATAACAAAAGAAAACGTAGTTAAGTAAAGATGTGGCCATTTAATGTATTGTGGCCATTTAATAGTAATAACAAAAGAAAACGTAGTTAAGTAAAGATGTGGCCATTTAATGTATTGTGGCCATTTAATAGTAATAACAAAAGAAAACGTAGTTAAGTAAAGATGTTACAGTTGGTTTGTAGTGTTTGGGGTGGGGAGGGGTCGGAGACCCCAACCCCCACCCCATTTTATATTAAATGGGGTGGGGGTTGGGGTCGCCGACCCCTCCCCACCCCAAACACTACAAACCAACTGTAACAATGGCCGCGGCCTTTAAGGCACCCAACTAAAATTTTAGTCACCCCTTTTGATTAACACACTTAAATTTTTTTTATTTTTTTTAAAACACACGATATTTTTCATATATATATATATAAATGTACACACACAAACACACACACATTTGTAGTGTTATAATTAATAAAAATAAGAATATTAATTTAATATTTGTAATATGATACCTCTAATAACACTTTATTATTAATATGTATTAATATAAATATACTATTAATATTAATAATAGTTAACAAAATTAAAATCTAAATATTAATAAACTATCCATAAGTGGTGATAAATCCATTGGTTATAAAATTAGTAAGTTAAAGTTTGCACAAAGTTTTCTTCCAAAACAAAGGAAACAATTATTGTAAAGAGAGTAAAAAGAGATAGATTCCCACTTCCTTTAACAACTAATAGTAGATTTGCAATGATTTTTAATTTAGGATTACCCACTAGAATTAGTAATCGACTATTTGATTGATTCAAATGGGAAACAATTTTAATAAGAACTCTTTCCATCAACAACTCAAGAACAAGTATACATAGTCTAACCTTTACAATACATGTCCTTAAAATAACAAAATGGAATGTAATATTTCTTAATAAATGTTTCCAACATTCTCAAAGGAGAGTTTACAACAATATTCCCAAGAGTATGTTTAGAATAAGAACAACCTATTTTTGGTGGAAATAAATCAACTTCAATACAATGAAATAATTCCTTTTTTACAACTCCTTTTTTAATATACAAAACAACTTAAAATTCAATAATCAAATACAAATTTTCTCACAAGGATTATTTACAATTTATTCCACTTAAAGTGGGCAAAATTTACAAAAATGAAGCCAAAAAGGGATACAATATTTCAAGTCTATTTCTTGAGGACACCAACCAAGCTTCATGCTTCGCATCACCAAAAAGAGAGGTCCACCATCCTTCATTGGTCACAAAAAAAAAGGGGAGAGGCAACACTCTACACCCAACCAAGAATTCTAATGAAGAGAAGCCATCCTCATCATTGCCCCCCGAGCCCCAATCACATTACAATGAGAGGTGAATCCAACCGATGGCAAAAAAAAAGCTTCCGAAACACAACACCAAAATTTTCACAACCATTCCAAGAACATTCAACTGAACTAAAACACAAGAGGAAAAAAACCAAAATAAACAAGGCTTACAAATGAAATCCAAAGGAGAAAGAACCTCTGGGGAGGACACTTATGCCTCCCAATGGGAAATGGTTTCCCACCTTAAAAGCCTCCAATACATGTCTCAAATCCCCTACATACTCGTATGCCTCCCTCAAGTACCTATTATGCCTCCCACATACTCTTATGACTCCCTCATTCTCTTATGCCTCCCTCATACAAGAATAAGTAAGAAACTCTATCATTCCTTATCCAAGGTAGGGCACCCAACCTATAATACCTCAAAAACATGAAATAAATCTTATGCCTCCCTACATGAATTTTCCACATAGTTCCCTCCTACAACATACTTAGGAAAATACCCAAGAACCCAACAAGCATTCCAAACACTCAACAAATACAAGCACACAAACACAAAACAAAGGAATAACATAAGAAAAAGTAAAGCTCATACCTTTCCATAGTAGAGCTTGTTCCAAGAGTCCAACTACAAGCTCCTTCTTCACACCCAAAAAATCACCAACAAGATCCCACAAGACCACAAGCTCTCCAAAATACTCTAACTCCAAGAAAATGAAAGAGCACAAAAGAATGAAGTAACCCCCAAACAAGAAAAAGAACTTGAATAAATAGAAAAGGGTGAGAGGAGGGTGAGGTGGCTCCATGTAGGATGCCACATCACTCATCCTCAAACTCCACCTCACAAGTCAAACTTCAAACTCTAAAGTGCAATTAATAAGTGGGTGAAGAAATGACATTTTACTTACACACACAATCTAATCCCACACCCCTTAAGGACTAAAAATAATTACATTCAAGAAGGTGCAATAAGGACTTACAATTTGTCTTCCAAAAATGCATAATGGTGCCTAATTTTGACCCCCCAACCCATAGGTAGGGTTGGTATAGCAATTTAAGAGGTGTGGGACAAGTTTAACTTGTCCCACAAGCCTGTAAAATTTGCCCCTAAGGACAAATCCGAATTTCTAAGGGAAGGTGGAGTGTTTCAAACTCAAAGTTACTTACACATCACTTACAACACATAAACCAAGAGCCATCAAGTCTAATAAATGCATTCTTTTGACCCTTTTATAATTTAGTTTAGTAAAATAATTAATTTACTAATCTATACATAAATCAAGTAATTAATAAAAGGAGAATAGATCACTAAAATAACATACTAAAATTAAATAAATAACTAAAGAAAATACAACACATAACCCCTTCGTCACAATTTCCCCCTAACAATAATTCAAACACACACACACACAGTGACACACAAACACATGTTGTCATGGTGACCCTTGTTGAATTCACCTAGAATTCGAATGTGGTTGGTTTCCAATCCCCCCAATGTTTTTTGTGACATGTACACCTATAAAACACATAACACCTCCTTTGGCGTCATGGCTGCATCAAAAACATCTAGGATAATATAGTATAAATCCACAATCATCTATATATGAATCAATTATCATCTAGGTAAATACGATATCATTTACAATTTATAGCAACATTTCTATTCTACATCTCATCCATGTCAAAATGATCACAACATTAGTTCAATTATCAAGGGTCTACTCAATATGACAAAATATCACATGTCCAAAAAACATATATATATAACCCTGTCAACAACATTAATATAAAATGTCTCTAATAATCTACATGTATCATATATGAATCAAAATCAACAACAGTCTAGTATATCTAACATCTAATCATCATGCTAAATCAAAAGCTACTATAATATTCATAAGTATAGTCGATAGTATCATAATAAATAACAAAATGGTGTCGAAAGGAAGTGGGCACTACATGTGGAATGTAGGAAGTCCTTTGCCTTGAATTAAAAATTAGTTTTTCTAAAATAATTTAATTTCCCTTTCAAGGCATCACATGTATAATGTTAATGTATGTTTATATCTCAATGTTCAATGAGGCCTCCAGGTAATAAATGATATTTTATTTTAACAACCAATTATTCAAATGTTTTTTATATTTCCATACTTTCCAGTTATTTACAAATAAGAATAAATATTCATTTGATGTGGGAAATTTACTCCAAGATTTATTTTTTGGGTAATTTTTTATGAATTTGAGATTCAATGTAGTATACTAATGACTGATTTTATACATTCTTGTGAACAATTTGAGTTTCTAATATTTTCAACTTAAGTGATGGTATAGTTATCATTAACTTTCACACAAACAACTTACATGAAATTAATCATACAACTTGAATATAAACACTTTAGTATATCATGGAAACTAATCATACCCTAATATATCATTAGGTATTAGTATTGTATACCGATAGTCATAAGAGTGATTTAAATATCTATAATGATTTCATTGATGACTGTACAGAATAGGACAAAAATGTTTGTGAACAGGGAAAAGGAGATAGTAATCGTAAACAACCAATGACTGTGACTGGATATCTAAAATAAAATATCACTAGTTGTTTCAATTAAACTAAGCGCATATTAGTTTCAAAATTAAAAATTAAATTTAAACTACCCAATAAAGCAAGTTATAACAATAAAGTATTCAATGAAATAGTGACACACATACATTCCATAGAAGATGATTTTTTTCTTAAAAAATACTTAATTTAAATCCCTTAAAAATATGATTTCTACATAATTTAAATACTCATCATCTATTAAGGAATGTTTTTCAAGAAAAATTATCATAATTAGAGATCTTACAACCCTTTTAAATTAGGTTTCACTTTTTTCATATGTGTGGGTTTTTAAATAAGTGATCACAACATAATGAATTGGATTATACCTTCATAGATGTATTTTTCAATGAGAAATTAATATTTTTAAGTAAGAAGGTAAATGAATGATTTGAATGTGAAATGTAAGTTTGACTATTAAACAACTTCATTCACATAGCCGACAAAGACAATTTATAGAGCCAAGTTCCAAATAACCCATGCTCATGAAGAAATCGTGAACACCATATAAATCGCAATAAGGTATTCCGTAGGGGAGAAAGGGTTCTTATGGCTATGGGTAATATATCTAAGGATTTAAATAGTAATATTGCAAACGAGATGAGGCATGTTCAAGTAATTTATATTAAAATAAATATTTATACTATAAAATCTTTACTCGATTTACATTGCATGACAAAAATGGAATTCAATTATATATGTCATTTATACTATAAAAAGATTTCCATGTGCGTACTCTATTTGTATTTTTGTTTATTTTTTCATGCACATATTTTGCATAGCAAGGATTTATTCTACACAATCATTTTCACACTACTTTTAACCCATTATAGGTCCATACAAATAAATCTTTATGTTATGTTATTATATTTAATGTTTTATGTGTCAAATGTTTTCAATCACTTTCTCCGTGCTATAAGAAAATATTCTCTTTCACTTATTTTGATGGATCTCTATATCATGTTTCAAAATTATGCAATATTACATATGCTGGAAGAATGATAAAAAACATTGCTAAGTTTGTATTTCTAATATAGGTTAATATGGTGAACAGTATGGATCTCTTCATCCTATTTCAAAACTCTACAATATTGCATATTCTTGAAGAATGATAGTAAATATTGTTAAGTTTATCAATTATGTTTACACTTCTTGTTTCCATTGAAATACTTTATCCAAGAAGCAAAAATTATTATCACCCATGAAACAAAATTAACTCAGCCATTTTGTCAAACACCAACAATAGCTACAATAATATTGTTCATGATTATAATAATGGAAATTATTTCACCCCTCATAACAATTTTAATAGAAAATTATGAAATTATCCATCGTTCTACTTTCCAAATCTCTAAATTTTGAGTTTAACATAAATTGGAAGGATGCCATCACAACTCATTAGGTAGAGCATTACTAATAAATATTCCTCCACTAAAAAAAGGAAAGTGGTAAATAAGCTTTGCATAGTTGTTTTGTGGGTCTGCTTGAAATAAGAAAAAGGGTATCTTCAAATTTCTTTACAACTGTGTTATCATCTTGTTTCACCTTTGCAATATATAATGATAAAATTGAATGTGTTATAGACTCTGCATTGAATTTGACTTCTTATTTAATAAATGGAACTTGACAAATCATTTCGTCATGTTCAATTCTCGTCCATATATAGGTTACTTGGCTCCATAGAACTTCTTGCAATATTTCAAGATTGGTTCAATACTATTTTCTTCTATAAATATACTTCTATTGATGTCTTGAAATGGTTTCCTTTTGGGTTAATCAAGAATATATGGTTATTTAGCTCAATATTGCAAATGGGCTTTCTACATTGAACCTCAACCAATACTTAGAACATATTATCGCGAAAGACCACAAAGGTATTCTCAAAAACCCCATTTTATAGTATACCCTATGGTATTTGCATTTTGACTGTTGAGATGTTATTGGGTTTAATTGATACTGGTCACTGCAAAGAAATCTAGCCTACCTCAAATATAAACAAAGAACATTGTTAAGTTCTAAGATTCAATATTTCTAATATGCTTCCATAGTTTTCATTTACACATGTAATTTTTCCTAGAATGGAAGGAATTATTTTTATTGTGTAATGCTCGCAAAAACACGACGTTCTAAGAACATGCTGAAACCTTAAACACCTATCCCAAAAGTTGTGGCAAAATTTAGTTTTTTGTTTAAGATAAAAGGTTACGAGGATGAAAACCCCTAGGGTACATTAAATTCACCTACACCAATATTCTCAACCTTACGATTGGGGAACCAGATCTAGTCCAAAGATTAAATATTTCTATTTTATCTCTAAAGTCAATTAACTAACATTCAAATAGGAAGGTACCATAATTTACTTTGCTTGGTTAAATTCTTTCTTCTCTTTAATCAATGATTAATCCCAACATGGTCAACCTTATACTTAGTCATTTTGTTTCATTATCCCATTAGCTTTAATATCCCATATTTCATTAATTTACTAAAACATACTAGGAACTAGGAAAAAGACTTGCACACTAAGGTAAATAAGTGGCCCCATTCACCCATCTACACATACATTAATTTTATTTAAACATCTATAAAATATATTCCTAGCAAACAAAAGTAGGGTTTATCCTCAACCCTTAGATTAAACCAATCTTGGTCATTAAATCCTAGAGTTCCAAACTAACCCTAAAAATCCTTATGAATTCTTATTAAAACCTTTCCTTTATTCTATTCTTCTCATTTGGTCTATTTTCTTTTGTTAAAATTGCAGGTTGGAGAGAAGGAAGCCATGGGAGCAAGAGAGGAAGAACTATGGAATATTTTCTTCAAGATCAAGTTTAGATTTGCTTAGATTGTAGATTTATTGTTGTAATCTATTTCATTCAAGGATAGAAGGAGGTTTTCCTTTCCAAAATGGTTTTATTTCAAGCCATTTGTATTTTGGGTTCTTTATTTGGGGTGAACCCTATCCCCATTAAATAAATGAAAAATAGTGATTTTAAATTACCATTCGAAGATTTTATTGCTTAAAATCATGAGATTTTCCATTGTTTCCTTGCTGGAAATTTCCTTAGTAAATTTACATGCTTAAAATTTTAGTTATTACAAGTTAGAAATTACACAGTCACAGAACTGGAGATTTCCGCCATAAGTGACAAAACCACCGCCCAGAGCAGGACGGTGGTCCTGGGACTGCCACCCCACTTGGGTTACAAACCATGAACCAGTTCTGCCTTACGAAGTGGCGGTTCTAAGACCGCCACCTTTCCTGAGTGGCGGTTATGAGACCGCCGCTCTACACAGGGTGGTGGTCCTGTTCCTTAGAAACATAACCATCAAACCCAAGTTTTTCCACAAAAAAAAGTTACTAAAGTGTTTAAAATACCTTATGCACTTGATTTTATATGCCTAAAGTTTCCAGTTATAAGATTTAGCTTCATTTATTCATTCTTTTTTAAAATTACTCATTTTAAAGCATTTCTTGTTTAGAATTAGCAACAACATGAATCATTTTGTTCAACTAATTTTCTTTCAATTCCTAGAGTAAAAAGATCTAATTCTACTTTAGTATTGTTATTTTTCCTTATTACAATAATGTAATTTTCCAACATAATAATATATTTCATTTTTTTTGTCTCTTTCCATTTTCACTACAACTTCTTAGCTCAAACAAATAGTAACAACTTAACTCTACATACAAGTTTACTAAGCATGCATGTTTTTACATATTACAACTTCTATATTTCTTCTTTCTTATTTACAATGATACAATTTCACAATACAAGTAAAATTTCCTTTTCCATTGAGCATGTCTCATTTATTTTTAAAACAAAGATCTTTGTTTCACACAATACAAGCTAAAACTTCAAATAAAGATAATAACTTTTCTTTTCTATTTCACAAGACTAGTTTTACAACACAATCTTTCTTTCTCTTTTCAACATACAACTACAAAAATGAAGGTAAACTTCCTCTTCCCACAATACAAATTTCATCACCAATAATTAAATTCAACTTACAAAAACTAAATTTCCATAAAACAAAATATACAATATTACAATCTTCCACCTTAAGTGGCAATAATAGGAAGTTTAATTACAAGGAAAGATTTCTTGAAGGCACCAACAAAGCTCCAACTTTCACACCACCAACAAGAGAGCTCCATCATGCTTCATTTGATCACAAAAAAAATGGGAGAGAGGAAACACTCTCCACCCAACCAAGAATTCCAATGAGGAGGAGAAGCCATCCTCCTCATTGGCCCCCAAGCCCCAACCACAATGCAATGGAAAATGGATTCAACTCATGGCAACAAAAAATATTCCACATCACAATCTAAGATTTACAATCATACCAAAACACAAACAAGTTAATACTTCAATCAAAAGAAGAACTAACAAAATTTACAAGGCTTCAAATGAAAGAGCAAAGGAGAAAGAACCTATGGGGATGTCACTTATGCCTCGTAATGGGAAATGAGTGCCCACCTTAAAAACCTCCAATAAACATCTCAAACCCCTACACACTCTTATGCCTCCCCCATTCTCTTATGCCTCCCTACAATCTCTTATGTCTCCCTACAATCTCTTATGGCTCCCTCAACAAAATAACCAAGTAAGAAATGCAAGCAATTTCTTGTCCAAGGTGGGACACTCAACCCAAAATCCCTCCAAAGCATGAAACAAACTCTTATGCCTCCCTACATGAAATCTCCCCATAGTCCCCTCCTACACCACACTTAGTAAATCTACCCAAGCACCCAACAAGTATAGGAAAACACTCAAAACAAGCACATATGCATACAAAAATAAAGGAAAGCATTTAACAAGAGTTTAGCTCCTACCTTTCCATGCTTGATCCAAGATCTTCATGCACCAAGCTTCTTCAAGCCCAAAAAACACCAAGAAGCTCCAAAAAATCCAATCACTTCCAAAATCCTCTAACTCCCCAAAAGCAAGAGCACAAAATAATGAAGTAACCCCCAATCAAGAAAAAGAACTTGATTAAATAGAAAAGGGAGAGAGGAGGGTGAGGTGGCTCCATGTAGGATGCCACATCACTCATCCTCAACTCCACCTCAAAATTCAAACTTCAAACTCCAAAGCACAATTAATAAGTGGGTGAAGAAATGACATATTACTTGCACACACAATCCAAGCCCACACCTCCTAAGGACAAAATTAATTACAAGAAAGAAAGTGCACTCAACATTTTACCTTTTTGTCTTCCCAAAACACCTAATGGAGTCTAATTTTGACCCCCCAACCCATAGGCAGGGTTAACATAGCAATTTAAGAGGTGTGGGACAAGTTTGACTTGTCCCACAAGCTTCCAAAATTGGCCTCTAAGGCCAAATTCGAATTTCCATGAAGGGGTAGAGTGTACAACACTCAAGATCCCCAAGCACTCAACTTACAACACAAAATCCAAGATAAATCTACTCTAATAAATAAATTCCTTTGGTCACATCTATAATTAGTTTAGGATAAGATTAAATTATCTCTAATTAAGACACTACAACCCATTAATAATAAAGGTTAAAATACATACCCCAAATTACCAAATAATTAATACAATGAATTACATCACTAAAATCACATACTAACATCAATTAAAGGAAAACTAAATAAAAGACAAAACATAACCCCTTGGTCACAATTTCCCCCTAACCATAATTCAAACACACACACAAATACATGTTGCCATGGTGACCCTTGTTGAATTCACCTAGAATTCCAATGTGGTTGGTCTCCAATCCCCTCGTAGTTTGTCGTGATATGTTTTCCTGCAAAACACACAATACCCCTCTGGCCTCATGGCCATATTAACGATGTCGAAGTAATAAAACAATTACATCCAACTATCAATTTCAAACATCAAAAATCATAACTACTATTGCTAAGACCAAGTAATTTAACAATTATTCCCATTTTCAACATTTTGATTCTACTCATACATCAGTTTGCAACTAAGATCAAAGACCAACTGGATCATCAGATTAAAGCAATACTTTCACTCGTTCACAATTTCACCAATCTCCAATATCAATTAAATCACAAAATAACTTTGAACATCATAATAAAAACCAATACGAAAATGATTCGAAATATCAACATATATTCATTTGACAACACATCATTTTCTTCCATATTTAATGTCTATCAAAGTTAATAAATTCGGTTACAATAACGTCTATCCTTCAATTCCCATATCACAATGTTTTAGTGTCATTTTTCTATTAACATCTACTGGTAATAAAGAAAAATAGTTTCTATGTGTCTCGTCACAAAGATAAACCAAGTACAACAAAACAATATTGAAGAGTAATGCTATTACAATCAAATTAGGACAATGCAACCATTCTAGCAAATTGTTTTATCCTTAAATTCCCATCAGGGTCCCCAGTACAACATATAGTTAAAATAATAACATTCAAAACACAGTGGAGTCATGATGCCCCGCATAGCTTATTAGTATGCTAATTAGAATAAAGCACCAAGGTTTAGGATTATAACAATTCAGAAAGATAAACATGTTTCATTTAGTGTTGAAGAGAAGTGGGCATTACATATTGAAAAACTTTAAATTTGTCACATACCAAGGATCTCCTTGTAGCATGTTTATCGATATGTAAACATTTTTTTTGTTTTTTTTATGTTCGTGGTAGGTTTTTTTGTTTTGTTTCAATTGATTTCAATCTTATCAAGGTCAATAATGTTTCTGCAATTCTTTTCTTCCCATACTAATTTATCTTTGTGCACTCCTTCAATTTATCACATTTACTTTTAAAGGATTTTGGGAATGATAAATTTTTATAAGCAGCCAAAAAAATGCATACCATCAATGCCGAAAAAATTAGAGAATAATTTTTTAAGAGGCCAATTTACCTGTACAATTATATTCTTAAGGCTACATCATCTTTCTTTCCTAAGACTCTAATTCCATAGATTTTATCTTCTCTCTCAACAATGTCACCAAATAAAGCAACGTTGTACCCAAAATGAAAGGGGTGAGCTTAATTAATGATATTTTCATGGTTTAAGATGTATTGAAATCAATATCAAAGTGGGCATGTTGTACAAGAATGTGGAGGCCGCCATAGTTCTTTGTCAACTACCTTGCAAATTCTAAAATGTGGTGAGTGCTTTATATATCCTGTTGATGAAATACCGTGTTATTAAGACTGTTCTTGTGAAGGATTTTTGTGGCGGTCAATCCTCTATTTTTGTGAAATTTTCATAATGGATATAGATGTCATGTTTTTTTTATGATAGTAATATTTGTGGGTTTTGAGCTGCAAA
Source organism: Taxus chinensis (assembly GCA_019776745.2). NCBI lineage: Eukaryota > Viridiplantae > Streptophyta > Pinopsida > Cupressales > Taxaceae > Taxus > Taxus chinensis. The sequence continues at coordinate 57,040,265 of CM034148.1, forward strand.
CAGATGGCCACACGTGCTTTGCATTTCCTTATTCACTGCAACCACTCTATACATTTTTTTACACTTAACAATTATACATTTCATGAAACATTTGTGTTTTGTTTTAGTTTCATGTTCCCTTGAAGAGACATATGCAAAATTCACAAGCATGTGGACTATTAGATGAAATGGATGAGAGGTGTGTGGTCTCATGAACTCTTAACGATTGCCAAAAAAATTGATTTTTTTTCGGAAAGATCTGATTTTGAGTTTTTGTTGAAAATTTTCCCTTGTTACTGTTAGAGTAGGTATTTACCTTAGCTCATGTTCACCTAGGTACTTTTTGTACCTTTATTGTATTTATCCTCACCCACTTATGTGTGTGGATATTTCTTTTATCTTATTTAGATATTAGGAGATATTATCTAGTTGTTAGGTATAGTTCTTTCCTTGATCTATGGTATTGACTAGTTCTTTCCTTGATCTATAGTATTGAATAGATCCTTGATGTCTAGTTCTCTCCTAAATCTATGTTCTTGACTAGTTCTTTGACGACTAGTTATTTCCTTGATTTATGGCTTGATCTATGACCTTGACTGGTTCTTAGATTGTTATTCCTTGCCTATTTAAGTAAGGCCCATTCTCAATGTATTGCATTGAGTTCCATAATAATATATGATATTGCTTCTCATTTGTTTTCAAAGGTTTTATATAAAGCTATTCTGGTGAATTGCTTTCATCTTATTGATCGTGGTGTTTGATTAACATCCGTGTTCTTGGCTTGGTACGATCTGGTTATCATTCCTTTCAGTTCCGCCTTTAGTGTGCTTCACAATTTGCATTCATATCTTGTTCCGATGTTATGTTAAGAATCAATATGGATGAAATACTATTTTGTTCTTTTCACATTTGATAGGAAGGAAAGTTTGAAATTTTTTGTAGTATGGCTATTAAGTTGACATATTATTCCAAGCTCCATTGATCACAATGGAAATCCATCAATACCCATTTCATTTTAAAGTGGATATTGCAGAGGGTTCTAACACATGTATACGGGTGGTGAAATGGCAATGTGTATTTCCCTCAGTCATCTTCAACAACTTGCCTTTAATGTAGGTTTCATCACTATTATACTTCAAAAACTTTTTCTTTGTCTTGATAGTTAATTGATTGGACACAACCTCATAGGGTTATATTATCTTCACAATATATAGCCTTTATTTTCCCGCCATAATCTAAATTTATGCCAATAGATGAGCTTTGAAAAAGGATATGGAAATCCACAAAAACAATATTCACAAACTTATTTTCAAAATATTCAAATGATTTTTCTATCACATCTTTTCCATATGTGATGTTGCAACACAATATTCAATGAAATTTTGCAAGAAATATACACATAAATTATAACAAGGTAATATCATTACAGTGGGCGAAATATTCAATATACACATTATAATAAGGAAATATGAACATAGTGTGTTGAAAATTTTGAACAATGTACTTTGATGTTACTTTGTTAGTTGCAATTGAAGGAGCATTGTTTGTGGGTAAAATATTCAATATACACATTATAATACGACAATATCAACACAGTGTGTACCAAATTTTAAACAATGTATATTGATATACATGGCTTATTGTTAAAAGAATAATACTTGGAATATTATTACATGAATTATTGATTCTGATTGTATTGATGACACATCCCTCATCATATCTGCTTATCGACATTTCCATTGCACACTTATGGTGCAATTGTTAGTAACTCTTGCAACCTCTTCAATTATTTTACCTAGGTGGGTTTTTAAATGAGTGATATTAACATAAAAAATTTAATTGTACCTTCATAGGTGGAATTTTGAATAAGATATTAATATTTTTTAGTGAGAAGGTTAATGACTATTTTGCATGTGAAACGTGAGTTTGACTGTGAAACGACCTTGTTCACATAGCTGACAAAGACAATTTACAACCCTTTCTTTTGGAGAAATCCTTAATACCATATAAGGCATTCCCAAGGGGAGAAGATATTCATGTGGGTGTGGGTGATATATCTGAGTAATATTGCAAACAAGCCGAGGCGTGTTCAAGTAGAGTTTTTGGTATGGATAATCAAATTTATTTCCATTGTGTTGATAGTGTTGGAAATATAATCCCAACCACTTCCATTCAATGCTCATCCCCAAGTGGGATTTTTTAATTTCAAATTTTAAACCTCCTCATATAATGCAGTTACTTGGTAAAACAGATAAAAATAAAAAAGAAAGAATTTTCCATATTTTTGGCAGCCATATGGAGGGAAAATAAGTAGTAAGATAATAGAAAAAATAGAGCATCCGTATGAGTTTTTGTAACACTATTGGAAAATAGAGAAGAAGAAAATACAATAGTAGTGTATTTGTAGGTGGAATCCAACAACAACTGAAGGTATAAATAGCTGAAATTATTGAACAACAACTTGTAGTCACAAAATATTACACATTAGGCATTATTTAGCTTGGTTTTCATGCTACTGTTTGGAGGGTTTTCAAGTGAATAAAGTACTAATTAATCCCACCTTTTTTCCATCTTATTTTATCTTTTATTTCGGCATTCCTGCATAGTTTTACATGCATGCCCAACTATTTCACAATTTTCCCGTCATTTTAGCCTAAACCGGGTCACCCATACCTGTACTGGGGCACCCCAGTCCCACCCGATGCACCCCAGTCCTTTCTCAAATTTCCCACCTCTTTTTGGGCTCCTTCTATCCATGTTTGATCTTTATCTTTTTCCTAATCGGCCATGTCCGGATTAATGACAAAATTAGAGCAAGAGAGCCCTATAAATATAAATTTATGAGACCATAATGACGGTCCTAGCGTCACTACTACCATCACTCCATCTAGATTTGAATTCTTTTCATCCACATAGTTCCATGTATCAAGGCTAGGAGATATACATCAACACACACAACATATAGAGAATGGTTTTATTCTATTCCATGCACACATGTTAATATATTTTATATAGTTATTATTACTTGTTACTTCATCAAGTACGATTGGGATAAGAGCACCTAGGGCATGACATGAACACACGCACCAAAAGTACATCTGGGTTTGAAATGTAGTGTAGTGCTCAATGATATGACCAATAGTTTGGCAGTTGAGGTCAGTTTGATCCATTCATTCTACATATTTTTATTTTTCTTAGAGTTTTGATACTTCCTTCTTTTTGGCAGGTCATCACTTCATTATTCAACACATTCGGTGTAGCTCGACAGATCTAATGCGATAGACAAAGAACAATTCAGAATACCTTGCGACCTTGTAAAAATAAAATTCAGAAATTTATAGAAACCAAGGCACCTAATCTATAGACCAGGGTTCCCTGGGGTGCCCCATTACTTTCCTAGGTGCCTAAGTCAGTTCAGAACTTCCAGATATGGTATTTTCAGGACTTCTGAGTGATCATTCCTACACCTAGAATTCACAGTTAGACCTGCGATAACTCGTGACAGTCTTCTTTAATTAGCTAAGTCATTTTTCCTCACTTCTTTACGTATTTAGGATTTTATTTCACTTAGCATAATTATTTAGAATTATTCCATACTAGTAACTCTATAATAGTTGTTAGATTAACTATTATTATACTTCCCTATAGTTTAGTTTAATTTTATTTAATCATTTTGGTGAACCCGACCATTGAATCCACTTTCATTCTAGGGATTTTCTCATCTTTTATACCATGAATTCTAATGTTTGACAAGTGTCTTTGCTTCAATTGATTTAAATTCACCCATCTTGTAAATACATTCTTCAACAAACCCTAGAGAATATGCATCTTCCTATCACCATATTGCCTACCAGAGTTAAAGCTATTTTTGGTCGTCTTTTTGTGGACTCCCTTAATTCTGATTCCAATCAATCTATTTGCAAATTCATTTAAGATCTTCATTTCGTATTTCACAATAAATTTCAAGCTATTCATTTTACATTTTTAGATAAATTTGAAGCTATGGAATCCATCATCACATCTCTTAAATATGAAATTCAACAGGTTAATGATACTTCTCTGTCTCATGATTATTATTCTTCTCATATCCATCATATATCTTCTATATGTGCTCATGTTAACAAACCTTAAATCTTGCCACTACTCATGCCTCTCAGTTTTGCAATCAATGCTCAACAAAAAGATGTCCTTCCCCAACTCATAACTCATCAATTAATCAACTTGTCATCTACTCATGGTTATCCTCCTTATTTTCTTGAAAAATATCATGGTCTCCCATATGTAATTATCATCAAATTAACAGACATAATGACAATGACTGTTATTCTTTACAACAAAGAATTAAAAATCTTGAGCGTCAAGGTTTCATCTCATTCACCGCACAAGATTATGTTACATGGTCATCTCCATTTGTTACATCTCAACGGGTTGTTAAATCTGATTCATCTAATGAGCATCATGCCATTACTTCTAATGGAATTCAAGAGCCACCTACACAACCACCCCTCAACATCGATACACCATCTCTTCTCGAATCATCTCTGGAGTCCCCAAGTCAACATAAGAAAATTCCTCTTATTTATGATCCCACTCCTCTTCTGTTAAATGTATTGGCCACATCACCAAGTTATACACAAAAACCACCACCTAAAGTAAAGCTTGAAATTCCTAAATCCGCTATAAATCTAACATACGTTGAAAATTGGGACCTAGATGACGCCTAAAATGATGATGAACCATTTGATGGTAACACTCCTCTATCACATCAAATCACTTTTGTCAATGCTACTACTCCTACTAATGAAAAAGACACATATCATTTTTTTTCCACCATCATATGGTCATATTGTTGCTTTGGCTTACCATTATGTTGGCCCTCTCACTTATCATGACACAGATGACACACAATGGCATAGAATATCTCGTATTGTTGCATATTTCCCCATCATCATAGTGAATTTGGGGGACATAACACCTAATACTCTCACCCCTGTCACTTACACATATCTCATTTTTGCATTTTCATATAGGCATTTTCATCACACATTTTTTCACTATCATTACTCGATGACACACTCTTGTGCTTTGGTTCACACTTGACTGTTGAGGGATTACCATTATACTGAACCCCACACAACACGCTAGGTATTCTACACTACATTTCATCCTACATCGCGCATCATACATTACCGATTCTACACTTATTCTACATTCTACATCATACCAAGTTCTACACATTACATCTATTAGCGTATTTACAAATTTAGTCACATCATACACTGAGCATTTACACATTAACCATATTCTACATCCTACGCTAGGTTACATTACATATGAGTATAGATTTACATTTTACCATTACATATTTTATTTCTATATATGCATATTATCGCATTTTACGCGTTACATAGTGCACATTATACATACCCTACACATACTGCATTGCATTATCTACACCGCACATTTATACATTCTATCCATCCTATCATCATTTTAGCATTACTACATCTACTACATTGTTCTACATGCTACACCCACCACCCTATGATGCATTTTAGTTCCTTGTTCCATACTCGATTGTCGAGGGTTTACTAATCAAATGGACCTTTACCTTCACCATGTGAAATTTCATCCTATCACATTTCTACACCTAGTGACATATGCTTTAGGCTAAATCATCACCTACATTTATCGTTACTTATCGTAGTGGTATATGCTTTAGGATAAATCACCACCTTCATCACATCCTTTTGTAGTGGTATACGCTTTAGGTTGTAGTGCCCACTTCCCTTCGACACTTTTTATTATTGATTTTCAATACTGTCGACTATACTTATGGATATTATTGTAGCTTTTTGATTTAGCATGATGTTAGATGTTAGAGATACTTGACTGTTGTTGATTTTGATTCATATATGACGTGTGTGGATTATTAGAAACATGTTATATTGATGTTGATATGTTGTTGACATGGTTACATATATATTTATGACATGCGATATTTCTTCATATTGCATAGACCTAGACAATTGAACTAACCTTATGATCCTATTGATATTGATGAAATGTGGAATTGAGATGTTGTTAAAAATTTTAAATGATATCGTTACTTTCCTAGACGTTGTTTTGATTCATATAAAGATGTTTATGGATTTCAATTATATATTTTGTTTAGATGTTTTGATGTGGCCATGAGGCCGAAGGAGGTATTATGTGTTTTGTAGGTAAACTTATTGTTATCCCAATTTTACCCCTAGGGAAAATTGGTCAAATACGACCTTGCATAGGAAAAATGTCATGGTCGGCTCAGTCTTGGGAGCTCACAATCGATCCCAAATATGAGGGGCAGGTGGGCTTGACAATGAAGGAGGAGGGTCACCGAAGGAGGCAAATGACATTAAAAGAGTCCAGAGGCTCAATAAGAAAGATCAGGGAAAGGCTCAAAGTTTTCAAAATTCACATATGAGTTGACTCAGGGCCGAACAATAGATTCACAGATGGCACCATATGTCATCTTGGTATAATTCCAAAAGGGCACAAAAAAATGGAGACTCCAAACGAGCGCTGGTCACCCAGGTGGATCTCATCACAGAACAAGCTTGTGGGTGATACCAAGTGTCCAACTATCGGTGAAATCCTCCACATGTCCAATCGGTGCACATCCAAAGGTCAGGTCCAAACAAAATCTCTAAATTAGCACAAACCATCCACATGTCAATGGCCTGAGAAAGATAGAGTCGGCCATTGAAAATTCTAGGATTGGTAGAAGGAGCCATGCGTCAGCTCGACGCAACTTCATAGTTAAAATCTAGAGGTAGACTCCAAGCTAGCACAGGATCACCATGTTGCCAGAGTATAAAACGGTCTCACTGGTTGTTGAAAAGTCCAAACTCAAAAGAAACTAGTGGATGATGCCACGTGTCTCAACGGTGCACCTCCAAAGGTCAAGTACAAAGGTGGTGCCAAAAGGAGTGCTTTTCCACCATGTAGTTTGGGACCGAGAAAGGAAGAAGACCCAAATCGGCTAAGTACAATAGGGTCAGCAGAAGCCTCCACGTGCCTCACCAGTGTAACTCAAAAGATAAAATTTAGAGGTAGGTCCCAAATGTGCGTTGAGCCTCCACGTGTCTCGGGTCAGGCATAGTGTCTCCGTCAATGGGAGGAAATTAGGAAGAACACAAAGGAAACAAGTAGGCTCGTGGATGATGCCATGTGTCAGTTCGGTGCAACTTCAGGAGTAAGAAGGAAGGGGTTGAATCTTCAAAATGTGTAGGGCTGCCACATGGACCCTATATGGATAAAACCTTTTGGATATTGCGATTCCGCGTCAAGCACCTGACCCTTGACCTTCAGATAACCATGTCTTTCAACCAGGAGCTCAAAATTGAGTGGGAAAAGACTTTTCAGAGTTATATTGGCACCTGATACTCACCTACCACCATTAATGATCTAGTCTACCATTTTTTAGGTTGTCAAGTCTCCCACCTATCACCATGATGAAGGATGGGATTCCTTTCTTTCCTAGCAAGGAACAACACATGGGGGCATGGGTTTTGTAGTGAAGCCCATCATTTTTGTAGGTGAATTTCAATGCTTTCTTGGGTGGTTGAAGAAGGATTCAAATTTTCCCTCTCTCCTTCTCTCATTCTTCTATATATTATAAAGGAGGTGAATTTTTCTAAGGTTTGGTCATCTTTTCTCTCCTTCCCCCCTCTCTTTTTCTCCCCTCAGGTTGAATGTGGAGATTAAGCCTCCTCTCTTAGCTTTTTAATGGAATTTTCTTGCCTCTTGCCCATTGATGATGTCCTCTGTGAACTCATGGAGTAATAAAATCTATTTTGTGATGCATTTTATCCATTCTTCCTTATTTTATTGTCTCTTCTTACCTCTCATCATTACAGGGTGTACTATGCATACTTCTGATGTCTATTACAGGTTTTTTTGAGATTTTTTTTGATGGGTTTAAAGTGGTGTTATGTGTGAAATCTATCTTTGGTCTATGATGCATCTATCCATCCTCTCCATTTCTCACCTCTCTCCATTTCAGGAAGTTGAGATTGTGACCAACACTCCCCTTTTCTTGGTCATATCACCTCATTAGTGTAGGATTTCATTATTTATGCACATTCTCTCTCCCTGTCTCCTGAAAATTGTTAGGATAGGCACGTAGTGGGACGTCATTTCTACATTAGGAGTAGTTTAGCATTAGGATCAAGAAGAAAAATTTGGCTTTCTTCGGAGGGCCATCTCAAGTCCGTAAGTCCCACAACTTGAGAGATGGTCCCATGTTATGCAGTCACACCAGATGCCCCACTCAGATTTGAGGCCATTCAAGGGGTGTAGTGATTTTACATCAACAATTTTGTCACACCCGGTGGGACAAGTTTGAAGCACCTTACCACTTCACTTCATCAGGTTTGATGTGCTCTTGGTGAAGATTTCAGCATTTGGAGGCACTTTCAAACACATGTGGTGACTACATTTGGTCAACAACCCATTATTTGAGTTGTAGAATTTTCCCCATCCTTCTCCCATTCATTTCCATCCATTTTTCTTTCCACATATTCCATCTTCTTCCATCCCATGAAGTTATGCAATCATGACTTCATTACCCTCATGGAATTTACACCTGCAGCAGGACATCGAAGAGTTTGATCTCTTATCAGACTTGGAGGAATGTTTTGATGAGGAGGGGCCTATAGAAATTAAAACCTTCACTGCCCGATCATTCATACTTAAACCAAAATAACCTACCGTCGAAGAGTTTCCACCGGTCGTGCTCAATTCAGAGCATGAGGTTGAGCTTCAACGCGCCAAAATTCAGTAGTAGCGCCTCCTAGATACTAGTACAAAACAACTCCAAAAGGTGTATATTTTGTTTGTTGATACTTTGAGGAGAGTGAAATTCCATCTAAAAGGTGGTTTTTTACTCTCATTTCAGACCATGTTAAGCACCAAATCAACTACATGGTCACAATTTGTGAGAAAGGGAAGCTACTTCTCCCTTCCTGTTCCAGGTTTTACTTGAATGCCCTTTGCCTTTGGTTATTTTAGGTTAGTTTATATTTACTCTGAGTAACAAAAGTGCTTTTGCACACTCTACATGTATTATTTGAGGCATGTATGATTTAATATATTTTTATAAGTTTTGTTCGTATTGCTCCGGAGGTACAATGTGCCAGGCCCTTCAGTATTTACGGCGGGGGAGACCCATAGTTACCTATAATAGTTGTTGGTTTCAAAATGAAGCAAATACAAAGAAAATAAAATTAGGTTTTTAGGGAGTCCATTTCTAGAGCAGGTAAAAGCCCTAGGTTAATACAATTTTCTACTCTCAGAAACCTCATCTTCAATATTTTATTGAAAAAATTGAGAGAGCGGATAGCGGATCAGGTTCATGGTCACCAAGTGCAAGTAGTCAGGCTCGTAGTTTCAGGGACAAGATCAGTATCAAGATATCATTCATGAATCCATGCTTAATGGATGCAATAAGGCAACTGATATTTTCATATAGTATACGGATGTCCCCGTGAGTCGCTAAAGTGTTATCCCAATTTCACCCCTAGAAAAAATTGGTCGAATTGGACCTTGCACAGAAAAAATGTCAGGGTCAACTCAGTCCTGCGAGCTCACAATCAATCCCAAATCTGAGGGGTAGGCAGGATCGAAAATGTAGGAGTAGGGTCGATGAAGGAGGCCAATGACGTTAAAAGAGTCTAGAGGCTCAACAGGAAAGATCAGGGAAAGGCTTGAAGTTTTCAGACTTCACATACAATTTGACTCGAGGCCGAACAACAGACTCACGGACAACACCACATGTCAGCTCAGTGTAATTCCAAAAGGGCATAACAAAATTGAGACTCCAAATGAGCAATGGCCTCCCACGTGGATCTCAGAACAAAACAAGCTTACATGTGATATAAAGTGTCCAACCATCAGTGGAATCCTCCACGTGTCCAATCGGTGCACCTCCGAATGTCAGGTCTAAACAGAGTCTCCAAATGAGCTTGAACCCTCCACGTGTCCAAGGCCAGAGAAAGAAAGAGTCAGCCATTGAAAATTCCAGGACCGGTGGAAGGAGCCACATGTCATCACGACACAACTTCAGAGTTAAAATCCAGAGGAAAACTCTAAGAAAACATAGGCTCACCATGTGGCCATATTCCGAAATGCTCTCACCGGTCCTTGAAAAGTCCAAACTCAAGACAAACTAGCAAATGATGCCACATGTCTCAATGACACACCTCCAAATGTCAAGTTTAAAGGCGGTCCTCAAATGAGCTCCAGTCTGCCATGTAGTTAGGGACCAAGAAAGGAAGTAGGCCTAATTCAGCTAAGTACAACAGGGTCAGTGGAATCCTTCACGTGCCTCACCGACGCAACTCCAAATGTAAAATTTGGAGGTAAGACCTAAATGTGCGCTGAGCCTCCACATGTCTCAGGTCAAGCACATTGTCTCTGCCAAAGAGAGGGACTCAGGAAGAACACAAAGGAAACAAGCAGGCTCAAAGACAATGCCACGTGTTAGTTCGGTGTAACTTTAAGAGTAAGAAGGAAGGGGCTGAATCTTGAAAATGCACAGGGTTGCCACGAGGACCCTGTATAGACAGACCCTTTCACATATTGTGAGTCCACGTTAAGCACTCGACCCTCGAACTTTAGATAGCCATGTCTTTCAACCAAGAGATGCGAATTGAGTGGGAAAGGACTTTTCAAAGAGATCCCAGTGCCTGCTACTCACCTACCACCATTAATGATCCCATTTGCCATTTTTGAGGCTGTCAAGTCTCCCACCTGCCACCATGATGAAGGATGGGCTTCCTTTCTTTGCTAGCAAGGAACACCACATGGGGGGATGGGTTTTGTAGTGAATCCCATCATTATTACAGGTGAATTTCAATGCTTTTTGGGGTGGTTGGAGTAGGTGAGTTCAATGCATTATTTGGGTGGTTGAAGTAGGATTCCAATTTTCCCTCTCTCCTTATCTCATTCTTCTATATATTGTAAAGGAGGTGGATTTTTCTAAAGGTTGGTCATCTTTTCTCTCCTGCTGCCCTCTCTTTGTCTCCCCTTGGGTTGAATGTGGAGCTTAATCCTCATCTCTTGGCACTGTAATGGCATTTTCTTGCCTCTTTCCCACTAATGATGTACTGTGTGAACTCGTGCAGCAATAAAATCTATTTTGTGATGCATTTTGTCCATCCTTCCTTATTTTATTGTCTTTTCTTTCCTCTCATCGTTACAAGGTGTATTGTTCATACTTTTGATGTCTATTGCAAGTTTTATTGAGCTATGTGTTTAATGGGTTTGAAGTGGTGTTCTATGTGAACTCTATCTTTGGTCTGTGATGCATTTGTCCATCCTCTCCATTACTCAGCTCTCTCCATTTCAAGCAGTTGAGATTATGACCAGAACTCCCCTTTTCTTGGTGTCATCATCTCGTTAGTGTATAATTTCCCTCTTTATGTAATTTCTCTCTCCTTGTATCCTTAACATTGTTAGGATAGGTGTAGTTAGGCATCATTTCTGCATTAGAAGTAGTTTATTATTAGGATCATGAAGAAGAAACCATCTTTCTCTGGAGGGCCATCTCAAGTCTGCAAGTCCCACAGCTTGAGATATGGTCCCATGTTATGCAGTCACACCAGATGCCCCACTAAAATCTAAGGCCATTCAGGGGTGCTGTGGTTTTGTATCAATAATTATCACAAAAACAACAGGGAGATTTTAGACAAACCACATTGGAATGCTAGATGAATTCAACAAGTGTCACAATGGCAACATGTATTTTGTTATGTGTGTGTTTAAATTTTTGCTAGGGGGTTCCCATGGGGGGGAATCACCTCCAATTGTGAACAAGGGGTTGTGTGTTATTTCTTTTATTAGTTTCCTTTATTTTATTTTAGTATGTGATTTATAGTGATGTATTCTCCTTTTATTAATTACTTGATTTGTGACTAGATTAGTAAATTAATATTTTTACTAAACAAAAATTTGGATGGGTCAAAATAATTCATTTATTAGATTATATGGCTCTTGGATTATGTGTTGTAAGTTGAGTGCTTGTGATCTTGAGTGTTGTACACTCTAACCCTTCATGAAAATTCGAATTTGGCCTTAAGGGACAATTTTGGAGGCTTATGGGACAAGTAAAACTTGTCCCACACATCTTAAATTACTATACCACCCCTACTTATGGGTTGGGAGGTCAAAAATAGACCCCATTATGTGTTTTGGGAAGACAAAAAGGTAAAATATTATTGCACTTTCTTTCTTGTAATTAAATTTTGTTCTTAGGGTGTGTGGGCTTGTATTGTGTGTGTAAGTAAATTTTCATTCATCTCACCCACAAATTTATGGTGCTTTGGGGTTGAGGTTTGACATGTGAGGTGGAGATAAGGATGAGTGATGTGGCATCCTACATGGAGCCACCTCACCCTCCTCTCTCCCTTTTCTATTTATTCAAGTTCTTTTACTTGTTTAGGGGTTACTTCATTATTTTGTGCTCTTACATTTATGGGGAGTTAGAGGATTTTGAAGTGCTTGTGCATTTTTTTAAGATTCTTGGTGATTCTTTGGCCTTGAAAAATCTTGGTTTGTGGCTCTTGGATCAAGCTTTACCATGGAAAGGTAAGAGCTAGAATCTTGTTAAATGCTTTCTTTTATTTTGTATGCATATGTGTTTGTTTTTTAGTGTTTTTGTATGCTTGTTGGGTGCTTGGGTAGATTTCCTGAGAGTGGTGTAGGAGGGGACTATAAGGATATTCATGTGGGGAGGCATAAGATTTTATTTCATGTTTTGGAGGGAGTTGGGCTATGAGCCCCTCCTTGGACAAGAAATTTCTTGCATTTCTTACTTGGTTATTTTGTTGAGGGAGCCATAAGAGATTGTAGGGAGGCATAAGAGGTTCTTGACGGAGGCATAAGAGAGTGTAGGGGTTTTGAGATGTTTATTGGAGGGTATTAAGGTGGGAACTCATTTCCCATTGGGAGGCATAAGTGATCTCCCCACAGATCTTGCTCTTTTGAATTTTGCATTTTGAAGCCTTGCATATTTTTTTGGTTCTTCTTGTGATTGTAGTTGAGTCTTTGTGTTTTGGTATGGTTGTAAAATCTTGTTTTATGATGTGGAAGCTTGTTTTGTTTCTATGAGTTAGATCCAATTTTCATTACAATGTGGTTGGGGCTCGGGGGCTAATGAGGAGGATGACTTCTTCTCCTAATTAGAATTCTTGGTTGGGTGGAGAGTGTTGCATCTCCCCCCTTTTTGTTGTGATCAAATGAAGCATGGCGTAGCTCTCTTGTTGGTGATGTGAAACATGGAGCATTGTTGGTGTCCTCAAGAAATCCTTGCTTGTGATAAAACCCTATTTTTATTCCTACTCAAGGTGGAAGATTTTTAATATTGTGTTTTTCTTTAAATGAAATGTTGTATTGTAAGTTATAATATTATTTGAAGAAGTTCATTAAAGAGTTGTAAAATTTACCTCCTCTTTAAGTTGTAGAATGGAAAGAAAAGAATCAAGATGAAAATCTTTTGTAAAAGATTAGTTTTAGTTTGTATTGTGAGAAAAGAAGTTCTTTGTTTTAAAAGAAATGAGCTATGCTCAATGGGATAAGAAATTTTACTTTCATTATGAAATTTTATCCTTGTAAATGAGAAAGAAGAAATATAGAAGTTGTAAGATGTTAAAAATGTATGCATAGTAAACTTGAATGTAGAACAAAGTTGTTATAAACATTTTGAACATATAAGTTGTAGTGAAAATGGAAAGAGGCAAAAAAATTGAAGTATATTGTTATATTAAAATGTTGCTTTTTGTAGTAAGGAAAAATAACAATATTAGAAGTAGATTTAGATCCTTTTTATTGTTGGACTTGTAAGAAAATTTATTGAACAAAATGAAAATGATACTGTAGTTGATGCTACTATTATTGGAATAGATAATGTGTTAAAATGAGTAGTTTTAACTATAGAATGAATAAATGGAAGTAAATCTTATGACTGGAAACTTTAGGCATATAAAAATTAAGTTCAGAACAAATTTTAAAGTAACCTAGTGACTTTTGATTTTTGGAAAATCTCATATTTTAAGGTTTTGTTTCTGAGGAACAGGACCACCACCTTGTGCAGAGCGGCAGTCTCGTAACCACCACTCAGATAAGGTGTCGGTCTTGGAATTACCGCTCCAACAAGGTGGCGATTCATGAATCGTCACCTAGGTAGGGCAGCGATCCCATGACCGCCTTCCTATTCTAGGTGGTGGTTTTGTCACTTCATGAAGAAAATGTGAATCCGTTCCTGTGAAAATTTTAACTTGGTCAAAACAAAATTATAAGCATGTAAAAATTTAGAGGAAACCTCTAGCAAACAAATAATGGCTAATCTCATTGTCTAAAGCACATAAATCTTCAAATGGGCAACTAGAAGTGCTAAAACTTATATTTTTTAACAGAGGTAGGGTTTGCCCCAAATGGAGAACTCCAAACAAAAATAGTGTTGTAATAAAACCAGATTTGAAAAGGAAATCCCTTCAATCCTTAAATTAATGGCACTACAATGATAAATCTACAATATAAACTAATATAAGCTTGATTTCTTTATAGACTCCTCCATGGTTCTTCCTTTCTTGCTCCCATGGCTTCCTTCTTTTCAACCTGTGAATTAAACAAAGGAAAAGTTACCAAATGAGGAGAATTTAGTAAAGAAAGAGATTAAATAAAAATTCTTAAGGATTTTTAGGGTTAGCTTGGAGCCCTAGGATCTCGTGGTCACAATTAAATTGATTCAAGGGTTGACGATCAACCCTAAATTTGTTTGGTAGGAGTATATTTTATAGATGTTTTAAATAAATTTTAAAGGTGTGCATAAATGGGTGAATGGGGCCATTTAATTACCTTTGTGTGCAAAGTCACTAACCTAGTTCCTAGTATGTTTTAGAAAAGTAATGAAATGGGCACTTAAGTTATTTAAAAATGGAATTATAGTAGCTACGTTAAGGTAAAGTTTTGGGGTGGGAATGTTAGTTAAAGAGGAGAAATAATTTAACCAAGTAAATTAGTGTGTTCCTAGAACATCGTTTCATTTTTGTGGGCGTTACACTTGGTATCAAAGCCATTAAAATATTGGACACTTGGGCACACGTAGAAAACACAAGACATGAACTTTAAACCTAGCACAAATATACTTCTTTTTATAGACCTAGAAAATGACTTTGTCTGAAAATTATATAATATAGAAAACCTAGAAAATTGAAACAAAAACCTAGAATGATGAACTATGTCTCACCTTGGTCTTTACAGGAGGCGCAAACCAGACGAGGGGATAATTCACATAGATCTAGATTTTCCACCTCCATATTAGGTGGTAGCGATCATTCTACCTCATATTTTACAAACACTTCAGGATGTCAATGCTGCTATACGTGGAGGGTCCTTTGGAGGATGAATTTCTAGACATGATATGTAGCCATTGGTGGAGGCTCATGCATTTCCTTAAAACTCTGGGAAAATATCAAAGATATGAGATCTACTTTTCCACATCTATTTGATCAGAATTGATTTTGAAAACTGCTAGAATCTGAAAAATATATTCATGTTTTGATGATAAATCTGCTAGACTTGGGCAGTTAGTGAACTATTTAACAACTATTTTAAATAATGTTTTGAAATTTGAATTTATCAAATCTAGTTCTGTTATGAACATATGAATGGAATGACAAAAATTAAGTTTTGTCCTAAACTTTAATGGTTTGATTAAGTTAATCATCGAGACAATGATTATTTTCTTTGCATGGTTGTTACTATGATGACTTCCACTTTTGACATTGCAAACGTTGACATGTGAATTTTCTTTGGAAGGTGTATTATTTTGATGTTTGAAAATCATGTTTGCAATGGGTAAGTTATTACTATTTAGAAATTCATACTTGCTGTAATTCTGTTTACTGGGAAATGAAGCCATTCTGTTATGTGAATTATAAGTTGTAAATTTGTACTGTTGTTTTCATACTTATTATATGATAAAAACACATCTTCAATCAATTCCATTGATCCAAGGTATGCTTTAGTTCTTCGTTATTATCATCTTGAAAACTGACATTCTGAAATGGAAAGGTAATGAGGAACTGAGATGTGTTTTGTTATAAATTTTAAGGACCCAGCTTCAAGTGTCTTTACTAGGCATCATGTTGCAAACAATGATTTTGGACCTCCTTTATAAAAAATTTACAACACTTAACAGCGTGAAGAGATTAAAAATCTATTACGAGACTAATAAGGCAAATATCACAGCCTTAGTTGGAAAGTTTAATGCTATTCAGATCTTAATTTAAGTTGTGATGATCTTATGCTATGTGGATTTTAATCTAAGGTAATATATACCTACCTCAGACCCATCACTAAAATACTAAGGGGTTATAACCTAACGTAAGATGATGTGCTTAATGGTTATGGAGTCTCAAACTAACTTAAGGAAATTTCAATGACCTAAGAACTAAGGGGAAACCTAGCTAATGTTAATGTAACCTAAACTATTATTAGGAAAAGAAAGGGGACCTAAGGGTTACGTGGCAAGTGGGAAGTTGGTGGCGATGGTTTCTAAGGCATTAATGTGGATTAATTTTTGTCCTTACATCTTGAGCCTGCCAAGTTTAGCGGAGGCAAGGAGGGATAGTGGGATGCCTAGCTGGAATCATTGCTAAATTTAAAATACATGAAAGTTTTTAGAATAGAGCTCGCCAAGTTTGAAATGGAAGTGGCATGAGGAAAGAGGAGGGAAAGTGGAATTAAATGCATTCAATGGCCTTGGTTTTAGTGGAAGAAAATACCTATGAGTTTAGGCAGGAGAGATTGGGGGAAGTTGTTTGGTCATTTGTTTTTTTAGTTTTTCTCTCTGCATGAAGTTTCTAGTTCTTCGAACCAGCAATCTTATTATTGATCCTTTGCAATATTTGGCATCTTTTGAGCTATTTCTAAACCTGTGGAAGTAAAGGGAAGTAGGAAGATTTGGGTTTTGACGTTATTTTGGAAGGAAGAGATTTTGGGAGGCTCGAATGGAAGTCTTGTGCAAATCAAAAAGAAAATCTATCAGGCATGATAGGCTCTTATTATTAAATAGTTCTTCTGTTTACTATATGTATTCATTAGAACAACTCTGCTCTTGGAAACAAATGGGTTTTTGTTGTGATGTTATTTTGTGTCCATTCTTGAATAAGTTCATTGTATTTTTATAATGAGATTCAATGTTTGAAAAAATAGAATGTGGGTTGGTTTCTTGTTGAAAATATGGGTAAATCGTGCTTTAACCTTTATTGGATCTGGAAAGTTGTGAACTATGTGAATTTATTTTGTCTGTGTAAAACAGATTGACGGAAGGACATTGTTTGATAAAGATTTGATATGGGTTTGTTTTTCCTCTTTAGGAAGAAGGTATGAAATGCATTGTCCTCTGTTGAAACTTGAGTTACTTTGAATATTGATTATTTTGGTTGGGATATGTTGTAATAGTTATTTGGATTTTACGTTTTTGTGGATTTAAACTTGTTTGAAATCAACAGTGATATGTTTACTCCTTCTGATTTTAATACATTTTGAATCTATGAACTTTATAGGATTGTTAAGAAAGGATTTCATTCGTATTTGTTCTCCCTTGCTTGAATTTTTAAAAATTAAGATTTAACTTCTTCTTCTAGAACTGTGTGAGGATATTGTTGTTTTTCTCACCTGTATGTTTATGAAATGGTTTGTGAATAATATTTTGATTGACATCTATATATGTTGTTGTAATAATGGATTATCTTACTGGAACTTTGCATTAGTTCAATTTTGGTTATTTGAAGGAAATGAGTTGGAATATTTCAATTTTACTCTTCTCCTTTTTTAGTTTTATTTTGAGCACCGAATTGGGGTTAAGTCACTTTCATTTTCCTTTATTTTATTCGAATCTAGGTTAGAGTTCTTTCCTTCTTACCTATTGATTGTTTCCTTGATTCTTGTAAAGTGGGTACATGGTTGGCTTGGCTATAATCTTGTATTCGTTTCCCTTAGGAGCATAAGAATACATTGTAGGTCTCTCTCTCTATTTGGGAAATAAGAGAACTTTTGGGAAGATGCTATCTTCACTGAAATGAAATTAAGGAATCAGTTCATGAGTGTGTTTCTTTGAAAAGTTGTATTAGTTTTTGTATTGCAGTGGTTGTTCTCTTTATTGGATGAGAAGCCTTCTATTTTGGGCTCTGCCTTGCTGGTTTCAGTTGTATATCTTATATCGATTTAATTTCTACTATGATATTTTTGTTACAATGGTTGTTAAAATCAGATGTTTCTCAGAAGAATTAGTTCAGTCACTTTAGATTTCGACTATGTTCCTCCTTTCTCTCTCCTTTTTGAGTTAAGGTATTCATTGTTGATTTTTTGAAATCCGAAGGAAATTATATTATGCCTTCTCTCCTTTATGGTTTGTGGAATGCAATTCTATTTTCTTTGATGTCTTGAGGAAGTTATTAGTTGTCCTCTTTCCTCTCATTCATTTATTCATTATGTTAGTCCTAGGTAAGGATTTTTTAGTTCGGTTGTATCAATCTGAATGAAATGGATGAGTGATTATTTGAAGGATATATCTTGATTTCCTTCTCCTTTCCTAATTCTTGTTAGGGACGTAATGAATTGATTCAAGTTAATACATTCAGGTGTATGTAATGAAAATTATGCTTTACAAAATCTGTTGGTGATAAACATGAAACTTAGGCTATAGTTGGCTTAAATTTGAATGATATATCTTAATCGGGAAACAATTATTTTTGGATGTTTTTGGTTCTTCCTAAATCTGGTCGTAGAGAATGAATGTGTTTGGTTCTAGTTACTGTTGATAAAGTACATTAATGTTGAACATAGGAGATCATTGCTTCTCAAAAGTGTCTCTATTATTAGTAAATCATTAGAGTTAATACCTATCTTGATTAGGATTGAATGAACGAGGAAATGAACTATAGATAACTATAGTAAGAATGAGGTAAGCAATTTAGATTAAATATTACTTATCTGATGTACATTTCTAGTAAAATCATTAATTGAAGAGTTTTTATTTGATCACGATCTTACTTAATAAAATGTAGTTGTGCACTTTGTTCTTCTTTTTATGATCCTTATTCTTTATGAAGTATTTAGCTGAATTACTTTACTGTTTCGTAAAAGTAGAGTTATTTTTATGAGATAGTTAGTTAAAAGCATATCGTTTTAATGATTAGTTCTTATCATGCTCAGTTCGACGAACTGACCCGTGATATCACTTTTTGTAGATGGATTGCGTAAGTGATAAAAGAAGACAAGTTCTTTATAATGCTTCTTATGTTACCTAAAGGATGGATCCTTTAGGAGTAATTACGATTCTTATTGAAATGTAATTGAAAAAGAGAAAAGTGGTATTTCTTAATTTATTTTATTAATGCTACTTGACATGAATGAAGTCTGATATGTTTAGACTTGAAAAATGTGAATTTTACTTTGATGAATGGAAAAAGGATTGAGTGTTATTTGTACTTGATGTGTCATTATCTTTGGGCATAATATAAAGGGAATTTATAAAATTATCCTTATTATCTCATAAACATATTTGTTTTGAATCATTTCATTTGGACTCAAATGAAATAGATAAAAAGGGAATTGATACTCTATTCTTTTCTTAAATGCAACTTTTAAGTTGGCACACATAAATGAAATTTCAACTAGGTCACTATGGTTTATTAATTGACAAAAATAGAAGAGTAAATTACATAGGCTTTCTTGTATAAGTAAATGGTTGCATGAACCCTAACTAATATAAGTCAAAGGAAAGACAATTATTCTTCAGGAAAAATTATTCCACTAAGAAATTTTTGGGAATCATACTCAAATGAGATTCAGAAGGAAGAAGGTATACTTCTTGTTAAATCAAAAATTAGAATAAGGTAACTGAAAAGAAATAAATACATAAATAATAAATAGAATTCATCTTAATGAAGTGCGTTATTAAGGAATCTGAATTTGAATTCAGTCATGCTTAAACTTGGTTATGCTAACTAAGTCAATCTTACTATTCGTATGTTGATTTTGTTTGTTAGTCTGAAACTTAAATTAAGATACCAAGGAATGAAACACAAACCTTTAGGAAGAGGGATTGGTTGCAGATTAATCTGCATGGCAATTATAAGTAATTTATAACTAGAAAACATAATGATCAACTATATTAAGTATTCAACAGGGTTGCTGAAATTAAATCTTAATTAAGGAGATAAGTAAGTGCTTAACTTATTAACTGGATATGTACCTCCAAATGAGGTGATTCCGTAGGATGTCGATACACACCAACTACAGTATTGTGTCATCATGAAGACTAGGGTCTTCATGAGGATACAATGTTGCAACTGACATATCACAACACCCTTCCGAATCGGACCATCTAGATCTACATAAACTCAGACTTGGCATTATTTTTTTACTCTAGGTCAGTTTAGGGGCATGCTTTTGTATACGGGGGTAACTCATGATGACTAAAAGTAACTAGACACATGCAATTGACTTATGTCAATTGAGTATGTCTATGTACCCTTAGTCACCACGAATGATTCTTGATACCAATCCATGTTGCTAACCTGGGTTAAGGTTAAACCTTGGAAAAGTGGACTGACAGGATTCACTAAAGACCATTCAATATAACAGATGAAGTGGGGTGAAGGACATATTCTGTATGATGAGTACGTCATCTAAGAATATGAACATGCACAACATGTGAAAATATTTTGCCAAAATATCACAAGCTTCTAGTTGCGTTGTCCTAAGTCACCTAGTTTAAGAAGTAATATTTTAGATGAATATTGGTAACAAATATTCAGATAGGCCTCTTAAATGGAACACTTCAATACCCAAAAAAGGGTAAGAGAACCAAGTATACTTAGTATACAATACATTGAGTTAACATGAGAGATCGGTAAGAAACCGAGTCATGAAATGAGAGATCGATGAAACTCCAAGTCATGAAATGAGAGATCGGTAGTTCATCGAGTCATTACAGCTACATATGGTTATCTATTATGAGATTGATTGGCATGGAATGTGTGTTCTAAATTATTATTATTTAGAATAGAGAACATTATTTAAAAACTAGAAATGTGTGTGTGTCCTAATTTATAATAATTTAGAACAGAGAATGCTATCAAAAAAAAAATCCCTTGTTTCTAAAGCTTTAAAATGGGAATGTTACACTAATCTAAAAAGCATGTTAACCAACACACTATACAAAATGTACAAGCAAGAAAACAAAATGAGAACCAAACAAAAAAACAAGTAAGAAAATCACTATGTTGTTTTTTTGGGAAAATTTTCAACATGTTTTATGTTGTTTTTGGGAGTTTTTGGAAACAATGCTATATTGTTTTTGAGTTTTCTACAAAATGATTTTCTATTTTTTTGGGATTTTCTAACATATTTGAATGTTTTTGGAGTTTTCTGAAGCTATGTACTGGAAAACAAAGAAACGTGGTTACCCCCGGTGTTATATGGGAATGTACCAGGATAAAAGCCACTCGCATGTGTAAGAAATTGAAGATGTGAAGATGTCCCCAACATTATATGGAATGTACAAAGGTGAAATATTCACATATATACCAGATGAGGATAATATGAATTGAGGATATGAAGGTTAGGCTCAAACAAATCTCAGATATAGGTGAAAAATAGCTTCTAGAATAAAGCAAATGTACCCCCAGATGTGAGATGATTATGAACAACGAATCCTCCTAATGTGCTGAAAACTGGTTTTCACCAAATGACTTGTCTAAAGTGCCACAATTATGTGGTTTTCACTCTTGTATAAATTGATTTCTCTTTACTTTTTCTTGATTTTTTGATTCATTTTGTATTTTGATCTTTTTTTACTTTTTTTGTTTTTTTATATATGCTCCATGCTTAAGCTTAGAACTTGTTATCCAAAATAAGCCCATGCTTATTTTTGGCTAACTCCTCCTCCTTTTCCTTTGCTGGTACTTAAAATGAATTTTTCGCATGCTTTAGGGACACAAAATTTTATGGGTATGTTTTCATTAGATAGAAGATTTTCTCACCTTTTCAGAAAGGTAAAAAATTCATCCTAACTCCTTGTATTTTTTGAGTTATGGCTCAGCGGAGGTAATAGTTAAAATTTTTTCATGGGCGGGTCCATGGAGCTAAGTTGGAAAATTTTCCAAGGAAATTAGCGGGGTCGGCGGAGACAGGGAGAAAATTTGGGCACTTAGCCCTTTTTGCAGAAAAAGGGCACAAAGGAAATATTTGGCCCGCAGGCCTGACAAAGGAAAGAAATGGACTGGAGGGGCCAAGGAGGAAATTGTGACACTTAGCTTTTTTTGGCTAAAAATTCAAAGTCAAAAATTAGCCCGCGAGCTCGCGAAGGAGAAGAGAAAAATTTGGGCCCCACCTCCGTGCCGAATCAAAAGGCGCCACATGTCATCGAGAGAGTGGGGTGCGGATTTTTTTTGGGAATTTTTCCCAATTTGAAATCGGAGGAAAAAAAGGCAGGTCTTTGGCCCGCAGATCATCTAGAGGGCACCAGGTGTCATCAGGATAATGGGGTTTGGAGGTAAATTGGGAAATTTTTCCAATTTAAAATTTAAAAGGAAAAAGGTAAATATCAGCCCGAAAACATGATTTTTGCCCTAATTTAATCTATTTTCACCCAAATCTTTAGAGGGGCATATCTTTCGCACCAGAGCTCGGATTTTCACGATTTTGGCATCATTGGAAGGCTGTTAAAATTATCTACATGAAGGACACTTCAATTTTAAATTTTGATGGATTTTTACAGGAGAAAAATGGGAAAACATCTTTGGCATGGAAAAATTACAGAAAACGACCCCAACCACCAAAATTAATGAAGTATGGGCCTCTTTCTTGCTCTGCGAAGCAATGTACAACGAAGTATAGGTTTTTTCATGGAAAACCATCATTTTGTAGGCTAATTAAATGTATCTTTTCGGTGGTTGAAGTTTTAAAATTGATTTGCCTGTGTTTTCTCATTTCCTTCATTTTGTTCGAGCAATAAAAGCCGATTTTGGCTCATTTTGAAAAAGGTTGTTCATCCTTCTTCTCTGCCTCTCCCTTATTTTCTTCCCTAGGGTTGAAAATGGAGTTTGAACCTCCTCCCCTAATCTGTAATGGATTTTTTTCCTCTTACCCATGAAATGATGCACTGTGTAAATTATGAGTAGTAAAAAAATGTGTTTTGTGATGCATTTTTCCATCCTTGGCCCGTTTTATTTTTTGTTTTCTTTACCTCTCTTCATTGCAGGGTATTTGTGTATGTTTGGATGTTCATTGCAGGTTTTGGAGCTGTGTTCATGGAGTTTTGGAACATTTTCTATGTGAAATCCATCTTTGGTCTGTGATGCACTTGTCCATCCTTTCCATTGATCACCTCTTCTTGTTTCATGGCAGTTTTCATAGATAATCAACACTTTCCTTCTCTGGTGTATCACCATTTTAGTGCAGGCTCTATTTTTCCTTGTTTTCTTCCTCCCCTTGTCTCCTTGGAAGTTAGATTAGGTTAGATTAGCTTTCCTGCACTAGAATAGCTTGTGGCAGGTAGTTTAAGAAGAGGAACCAACCTTCTCTGGAGAGCTTTCCCCATTTGCAAAGGTCCCACACTTTGGGAAAGATCAATGTTGTGTAATCACACCAAATGATTTTTCATTAGAAAAGTAGATCCATAACTCATTTGGGGGTGCTGTGAATTTTTACTAACAGAACCACTTGAGATTCATGATGTTCATAGGTTCACGCAACTCATCTTCATTAGGATAGGTAAGTTTGTAATCTCCTGATCCATAATTTTTTACCACCACATAAGGTCCCAACCAGTTCGGTTCGAACTTGCCTTTATTTTCTCTTTCTTTAACAATATTGAAATAGTTTTCTTGAAGCACTAGATTGCCTACCTAAAATTGATGAGGTATAATACAATTATTGTATCCCCAGACACTTGAGTCTGATACACTTTCAGGTGGTTGATTGCACGAATTCATATTTCATCTAACAACTCTAGCTCTGCTAGCCTAGTCACGCGGTAGTCTTCATCTTTTTCTAAATAGTCTTTGAGAGATATTCTCAAGAAGGGAAGATCAATTTCCAACAGGATGATGGATTCAATGTTAAATACTAGGGAGTAGGGGTAACACATGTAGGGGTGTGAATGGAGGTCCTGTAAGCCCAAAGGGTGGGATGGATTTACATATGCTAGTTACGACTAGATTTTCTGACCATTTTCTCCATGATGTGAACAAGGGTTTTATTGGAGGCCTCTGCTTGTCCATTACCTTGAGGGTAATAGGGATTAGACCAATTTAAGTGTATATAAAAGAGTTGGCATAATGTTTTCACGGTCTTTTTCTTAAAGGAATTACCATTTTCAGCTATGATGGTGGAAGGAATGCCATAACAACATATGAGATGGTTCATGATAAACTTTGAGATTTCGGCACCGGTAACATATGTAAGAGGAACACCCTCTACCCATTTTGTAAATTACTTAGTTTTAGTAATGATATGGGTGTGGCCATTTGAGGAAGTTGGAGTGAGATTCCCTAAGAGATCTAATCGCCACTTAGAGAACAACTACGGTGATGTGATTGGCTGTAAAGACTATGTTGATACATGAATGTGATTTCCATATTTCTGTCATAGTGAAAAATTTCTTAACATATTTGTAGCAATTTGACTCCATGGTAGGATAATAGTAACCTACTCTTAAAAATTTCTATGCTAGCACCATTCCACTTTTATGAGATTTACAAACACCTTCGTATACTTATTTGATTGCTTAGAAAGACTCAGATGAATTAAGATAATGCAAAAAGTTCCCATCATATCCATGATGATAGACGGTGCCTTCAAGGAAGGTATAATGAGTTATTCTTTGGATTATTCTTCTTTTATCAGAATGGGAAATTTTGGGTGGGAAGGTACCATCTTGGAGATAGTTAAAGATGAGTTCATACTTGGGGGAAAAAGGACCAACAAATTCACAGACTAAATACAAATATGGCATGTCATATGCGGGCATCTGTAAATTTTCAATGAAGAATGACATACCATTATTCCCTAGTGGAATAGAAAGAAAGGATCCTATTGTAGCCATAGCATCCGCGAAATGCTTTTGTGCTCTTGGGATTTTCTCGAAATTAATGTGCATAAATTATTCTTTGAGAGTATCTACCATTTTCTTATATGGGATGACCTTTTCACCCTTGACATTTTATTAGTCATTAACCCAATTGATGATTAACTAAAAATATCCAATAACCTTGAGTTGTCTAATATTCCACTTAATAGAAAGTTTCATCCTGACTATGAGTTCCTCATATTCTGCTATGTTATTGGTACATGGAAAAATTAGATGGAAAGCTTAAGGAATGAAGTTCCCTAAAGTTATGACGAGCATAACATAGGCTCTTGAACCATGAAAGGAGAATCATTCATTAAGGTGTATTTTCCAATTTATGGATTCTTAAATATACATCATTGATGCGTCTAGAAGATCCAGACTCAATGAATCTATTCTAGGTAGAGGGGATTCAACAAGTTGGTCCGTAAGAACCTATCCTTTCACTGATTTCTAACTGACATACTAAATATAAAACTCACTTAACATGATGATCCAATCAGCCATCCGTCTAGTAAGTGTTGGCTTAGACAAGAGGTACTTCAACGGGCCAACTTTTGATATAAGCTTGGTATTTTTGTTTAACAGGTAATGACGAATATTTTGGAAGGAAAAGACCACAACTAGATAAGATTTTTCAATCTGAGGATAAATAAGCTCATATGTGATCAAAGTGTGACTAAGATAATATACCATTTTTATTTTTGGATTAAATCATACTGAGCTAACAATTCACCAATAGTAAATTAAGTCGCTGAGATGTACAATAACAAGGGATTGTCAGAGGTAGGAAACATAATGATATAGGGATTAACTAGATATTTCTTGAGTAGTTCGAAGGCTTGGTAGAATTATGGACCCTAATGAAAGTCAACATGTTTTTTAAGTAGATGGGTAAATGGATGACACTTATCCGCAAGCTGGGATATGAAACAAAAAATTTCTTGAAGTTTTACCTACAAGCTACGCAACTTCTTGAGGTTATTAGGTCGAGGCATCTCAATGATAGCAGTAACCTTGGCCGAATCGACATCAATACCTCTTCTTGATATATGAATCCTAACAAATTTCCTAATAGTATGCCGAAGACACATTTCTTCCGAGTCAACGTGACCTCATAATCACGAAGGTGTTAAAAGATGTGCCTCAATATCTATGAGTGTTCTTATCTTGTTCTCTATTTTCCTAATATATCATCAACATAGTCCTCCATGATGTCATTCAACGTATCGTGAAAAATCATGGTCATAGCTATTTGATAAGTAGCTTTGGCATTTTTAAGACCAAAGGGAATGACTTGATAGAAAAATTTCCCCCAAGGGGTTGTAAAGGAATCCCATGATTGATCTTCCTTTGTAATATTAATTTGGATGTATCTACAAAATCCATCCACGGGGGATAACATTTCATATCCTACAATTGAATTGAAAATCAAGTCGATATTAGGGAGAGGAAAATCATTTTTTGGGCATGCACTATTTGTGTCTCTTAAATCGGTACATAATTTGATACCAATCATATTTTTATATAATTTTACTATGTTAGAGATCCAATCTAAGTAATCAAAAGGTCTGATAAAACCAACTACCAAAAGTTTCTCTAGCTCCTCTTTAACCAAGAGGGTTACACATGGATGCATTTTTCTAAGTTTCTATTTTATGGGCTTTGCGTCTGCGTGCAAAACAAGGTTATGCACTACTAAAGATGGATTCAGGCCCGACATATCTACATAAGAAAAAGTAAATATGTCTAAAAATTCACGTAGAAAAATTACAAAGGTCTTATGTTCTGTTTTTGAAAGCGAAGCTCCAAAATTGACCATTTTAGGATTATATTTTGTTCCGATATTGACATCAGTGGTATCCTCCACCAGCATCTTATATGTATCCTCCATGCATGTAGGATCAGGGGGAGATTGAGAACTTTTTTCAAGTGCGTATCAATGAGATTTCCACCATGGGTGTGGTCACTTTGTGTGTCCATTGATTTTTTAATTTTTTTATCTGCTAGCACCGCAAAGAGGTTTTCACTATGTGTCTTGGAATTTAATTTTTTCCAAGGCTTATTAGAATAAATTTTCTCCTCCTTTATTTTAAATTTTACTGACCAAAAATCACATCTTCCTCCTCGAAATACGCACATGCATCTAAGTTTATGGAGAAACCATTTTTGTGATCACCGATTATAATGGTATCACAGATATCCAAGATCTCAATGATTACCTCGCTATTTTCAAAGAAATTGATCGGTATGTGAAGTTGTTGGTCCTAGTCAACATGAGTAGGATAGAAAATGTTTACTTGGGGAGTAGATTGTGACAAGGTAAAGATAGTGGTATCAAGTAATAGGTTTGTAGATGCAAGATCCTAGTATTTTCTATGACAGGAATCTATGTTACTATCTGAATTAGAAGAGCTATCCTCACGCTCGGAATCTGTAGTGCCCACATTTTTATAGCCTCAGTTATCTGTTGATCTCTTTATTCATAGGCATGTTTTGACAGGGATTTGATATATGTTGGACAACATGTTATGATATTTTACCTTCTTGGACATATATGGAGATTTGGGCATGTAACGCCAATTTGACTTGATTATTATGTTGACACCTTTTCATTTGATGTTGCAGATACTAACTTATTATGATGTTGTTTGGACCTATTTGATATGTGTTGGATAATTTGCTTAGTCACATGTCTAATTTTTATGGGTGTATGTCACTTTTATTTATCTCTATGGCTAACTCATGGTAAATTGTGTTGTAATTATGCATGTTGTCGCATTTTCAATTCCATGATGATGATATGCTAGCATAGATTTCATTGATCGCTTATTGAGTAGTTGATTTACATTGTATCAGACATGTGCATTTAATGTGTGCAATGAGTGTGCAAGTGACAGGTCATAGGAGAACGTGGGTTTCAGGGAAGCTACAAAAATTATGCACAAGCGGCCCACAGGGCTAAGTCCTAACTATGTTTATTATATGAGGCCTTCATTTTAGCTTTCATTATTTCAGGCACCATGAGTGACCCTCATTTGTAATGTAGTATGTAATGTAATATTAATATTGTTTAGGATGTTTAGTTTGCTTGGTAAACTTGTTTTGGGGACTTAATGGTCCCCACTTGCATTAAGATTCATGTTCGGGTAATGGTGTATTTAATTGGAGGCGATTAGGGTCACATATGTACCCTTGGGTGGGCCCCACATCCTCTACACTTGTGCCCAAATGTGTCAAACCCGAAATATGGGTATTTTAGTCATTTTAAGTGACCCCTTTTAAGTTTGGGAGTTCACTTAGCATGAAAATAGGCCCTTGGACCCTACCTAATAGGTAGGGGGCTTAATTTCAAGGCATAGAGGGAGTTTCCCTCCCATTTTGGCTCTCTTTGGTCACCATCCATGTAAGATGGATTGGTATGTGTGTTTGTTAAAATTTGTACAAGTTTATTTTGTTTTTCATTTTGGATAATTTGGGAGAAGACTGTTAAAAGCTAGTTTATCTTTTCTTCTTTTTATTTTAAGAATATATGACTGGGAGGGAAGAGAGGGATGACACATTTTACCCCCTCATTTGTGAGGAAATTTGTTGTCGTCTCTTCAAATTCTCCCTCATGGGGGAAGAAGAGAACTTTTGTTTTGGGGGGAGCTTTTACTTGAAGGATTGGTAATTTTGGAGCTATAACTTGCTTGGATAAGGAAGTGGAAAAGCTAGAGTGTTGGAGACATTTTGGAGGTAGGCTCCTTGAGCTCATTTTATGTTTTATATTATGATTAGATCTTAGTCTTGTTTTTTGTTTAATATGTGTGTTGTTTCTTGTGTGTGGCTATTTGTTGAGTATGCTTGTGTTGTTTTATTATTTCTCCATCCATCATATGGCATGATGGATTTTGGAATTTTTGGGGGAAGAGAGAGGGATTTTCCCTTTCAAACCTCATGGCTTGATGGGCAATCCATGTAGGTTCTTGTTACTCCCCTCAAATGGTTTGAGGTGGGGAAGGTGGTTCATATGGTTTGAACCCCCTTCCCCATTCTTGGAGAGGAAACCCAATGGGTTTGAAAATCCTCCCAAGAAGGATTTTGGTGAATGGGTGGAGAAATAAGGAGGGTTTGATGATTTGGAGGAATAAGGAGGTTGTGAAGATTCTTGTTTGTGTGCATCCAATGTTTGGACCACACTTTTGGCACCTTGGATATCTCTTCTTCTCTTCCCCATTTTGGAGGTAGAATATGGTTTCTTCCCTCCTTTCCTTCTTTGCAAAAATTTGGTGTTCATCTTAGTGTTTGGATTGTTTTGATTGTGAAAATATAATGTTGTTATGTCTCCCTTTATCTTGTGCAAAATTTGTGGAAGCTAGCTCTCTCTCCCATGGGCTTGGGGGAGGCTAGCATGTCTTCCAACCTTGGAAAGGCATGTAATGATGCCTAAAGGTTGGGTGGTTAAACAAGCTTTTCTCCTTGTGTTGGTTCTTTGAAAGCATTCGAAGTTGGAGCTCAAGTGGAAGATAGTTGGAGTCTCTTGTCGACTTGGCTTCGCATTGACTTCTTCATCTTTTTGTGGACACCACTCTCATTGTGAATTTAAGAATATGGCTATGTGAAAGCTTTCATCATCTTGTAAAATCACCATTTTGTATTTGGTATTACTTGTAAACTTGAGTCATGTTTTTGTTGAGTAATCTACTTCAAGCTTGTAAAGAAGCTTTGTAATGTGTTTTCTTAAATATTTTAGGTATGTAAAAAAAATGGTATTGTGAGCTTAAGCTCCTTGGAAAAGAAATCTTGTAATAGTTGATTTCTTTAATATGAATTCGTTGTAACTCCATTTTGAAAGGAAAGTTTGTTTTATTGGAAGGATGCTTTAGTGCTAAAAGAAAACGTGTGTTTTTTTCTTCTTGTTGTTGGATATCCCTCTTGTATAAATCTATAATAATGGATTTAGTTATTACATTTGAAGGAAAGTTAGTTTTATATGAAGATTTAGGATTAACATTGTATGAAAAAAAAATTTATCCTACTTGCCATGTATCTCTTCTTGAAAATTGTGTAGCATTATTGAATAGAATGAGATTAGTTGTTTTCTTTGCCATGTGATACTTAATGAATTTGTTCTTATTAAGAAATCAGATTTGAATATGTATTCTCCCTTACAACTTGTAAACATAAATCAAGTATCTCTTCCATTTGAACTATTTGGCTACATCCTTCTTTTAGCACATAAAAGAGAAAATCATTTTAATATAGATGTAATGCAAAAAAAAACATTAGGTTTCATACTTCTCAAGGATAACAAAAATAAATAATAATAAAATTAATATGGTCATATTTTACAAATTATAACAATTTATATCTTCATAGTTATATTTATATATTATACACATTTCATATAGTTATATTTTTAAAAATAACTATACATAATCTTATAAGATATGCATTAGTTAATACAAATTATTTTAGTTATGTATTATAATTGTAATATTCAATATATATAACATAAATATAATATATATAATATATATAATAATATCAATTAAAGTATTATTATATATATATATATATATAATATATATATACATATAAGTAAATATAAATAAAAATATTAAAAAATCAATAAATAAAAGAAAATAGACAAAATAAATAAAGTTACGGTGGAATCTATAAATTTGGGTCAAGCTTTAAGCCAAAAAAAAAGAGAAATGGGAAAGTGGGGAGGGTCGAGCCCTCCCCAAACTACTCACCAAACATAAAATCCCCAACTCCACACTCCCCCACACCCGCAACTCCTTCCTCTCCCCCATGTAGTCCCCTATACCCTCAATCCAACAAAGAGAAAGGAACACAGATCCATTTTAAAACATGTGCAATTTCCTCTTCATTCGGGTTTTTTAATAATTTCGGTTTACTCTTTATGTGTGTTAAGTGTCAAATTCCCTGTGCGTTGTGTGTGTGTGTGTACAGGCCAGATTTGCCTCACAAGAAAATTTGTGGGTACTTTGTATACCCAACAATTTAAGGATTCTGGGTAAGAAAATAAATAAATATATATATATATATAGTATAAAATGGAGGACCTTCATTAAAATAAAAGAGACTCCATGAAAGAAAACTTCATAGCTCCAACTTGCACTTGTAAATGAGAAAACAAAAATAAAATGAGAACAGAAAATGGAAAGGAAAAGAAGATAAATATGTTTAGGGAAAGTTTAGGGTCAAGATTGAAATCTAGGGTCAAGATTAGATTGATCCTAGGGCCCATATTCAATCCTACACACTTTAAGTCATGGTTATTTTTATTGGAACGGGAAATAAATCTAAAGGGGATGTGTGGGAAAACAAATTAAAAAGGGGGTAAATATAAAAAGGGGTGTGTAGACTTATTAATTTTGTGACCCTAGTTAATACTTAATAGAAAAAATAATCGAGTTGTTATTGGGCTAGTGTTTTTTTTATGTGGGGTAAAGTTTTTTTAATATAAATTAATTATTAGCGGGAATGGGTTAATAAATGGATTAGTATTAATTTTCATCTTTAAACAAAAAATTACCCAAATTTTCTAGTTATATTTTGATGTGGTTTTCCGGTGTCCCAAGGCAGGGCATTACATTTGGTATCAGAGCTTTAAGGTTTGCACACACGTGGACTCTCTGGGTAAAACATTTAAATATTTAATTAATACTTTAGTAACATTAAAACTAAAATAATTAAAAAATTTCCACAATCATTATAATTTAATAATTTCCTTTTTCTTACCTCGTGCACAGGATGACACCCATGAGGCGATGATCAGTTAGGGGTTTGGGGCATAGCTCACCTACACCCAAACCATGGGCACCCGAGTTAGGACCTCAGATCTTAGAGGCTCTTCAACAGTTGATCGGTGTTGTGCAGTAGCATCTTCCACCACCACATGAGGTGAGAGAGGAGGATATCCAGTTGTGAGATGAGGAGCTGATAGGTGAGGATGCACACTCAGAGATGCCAGAGCATGATACCCTGAGGATAGGAGAGGTCACATAGCCCTTTCGTTCACCACAAGAGGGTGGCCTTGTATCATCGCAGTCGTACACATGGTCTTGAGGGACCATTTGTAAGCATAGGAAACCCCTTTCACCTATTGGACTACATTGCTAGGATCGAGATACATGCAGTGTGATTAGGGATCTTCTTCACTTGCAGTTGCCTACTTACACAGGTTCTACAGATGGATTTGGGGCTGAGTCATGGCTCCTTAGCCTAGATAGCTGCTTTGGCTTGCACTCTTATGAGAGAAATGTCAAATCCAGGTTCGCCATACACCTCCTCCATGACATAGCAGGCATTTGGTGGAGGAATGAGGAGTAGAAGCTCCATTTGACACGAGAGACAGTGACCTGGGAGTTGTTTCAAAGAATTTTAGGGCTTGTTATATGTCATAGAATTTCATGTAGAAGAGGATTGATGAGTTTCATGACTTACAGGTTGGGCTCTGGTATAATAGCATAGTATGAGAGCAGGTTCTTGGATCTCTTACAGTATGTAGACCACTTGCAAGATGAGAAATTACAAGTAAGCAGGTTCATTTGGGGCCTGAATGTAGATATAACAGGAGCTGTTAGGATGTTATCTCCTCCCACACTTGAGAAGGTCGTTGAGAAGGCATACTTAGCTGAGGAGAACAGGACTAGGGCACAGGAACACCAAGATAGGAACAAGAGCAAGTTTCAGGATAGGATACATGACCCTTTCAGAGTCAGAGGTCACGGGGTACAACACCACCCCCTAGAGGAGGATTATGGTCTCCACCAACAACTACGAGGGCTCCACCACATCCACAACAATAGACACAACATCATGGCCACCAGCCAGAAGAGGGTTAGACAAACTCAAAGCTTATAAAGAGGTGGTACTAGAGGAGGTTTTGGTGGGGCCAGGGATAGGAGACTAGGTACTTAGTAGGTACATCTAATTCACACGTAGCAGTCTGCTAGGGTTTAGCCGACATGATCAATTCACTAGAGTACAGAAGGGAACCCATCTGTAGAGAGGTAGAGGAAGATGTTTTATTTATGGGTCCCTTGATCATTATGTGCTTATGTGATTCTACACAAACCTGCTACCATGGATATGTAGAGAGCTCCTAGATCCGAGTAGACGGTGGGTGACATAGGAAACACCCATCATGTATATGTAGTGGTTGACAACTGCCAGGCCAAGTACCAGGACACAGTGATTGAGATGATAGGTACTATCAGGTGTATTTCTGTCTCAGTACTCTTTGATTCAGGTGCTTCAAATTCTTTTATAGTTTCTTCTGTAGTGGACCAATGTGGGCTAGTTGTGACTAAGCAACCAGATAGTTAGCAAGTTGAGTTGGCCTCTGGGGCCAAACTCATCATGGACTCATATGTGGAGAGTTAAATACTTGATTTGGGAGTCTTATCCACTACACTTGACCTCCATATTATTCCTATAGGATCCTATCAGGTAGTTTTGGGTATGGATTGGCTCGAGGCTCATTGGGCCAAAGTGGATTGCCGGAATAAGGTCATTAAGTGTTAGGATGATCTTGGGAGTGCAATTGTGATATCAGGGATGCATAGGTCTATCTTTATATGTATGATATCAACTAATAAAATCAAGAGGAGCATGCATAAATGTTTTCATTTTTTTGCTATCACCATTAGTGATCGATCAGAGAGCACTCCAGAGCATTCACCCTTAGATGATAATGTAGTTGTTATGAGGGAGTCACAGGACCCGTGTGCATGTATTCCAGGAGATTCCAGGGTTAGCACTCTGATAAGATGGTGCACTATCTTCAAGCTTGATTTAGACTTGCTAGGATCTTCACCAGTTTCCAGAGGAAGCTGGTATCATATGACTCCTCAAACTACCATGAGCTCAAGATTCTAGCTAATGCAGGAGTAAGTTGGAGATGGGTCTAATTAAATTTCCTCGTGTATCTCATTGGGAGAGAGAATACAGTAAAATAGCCTACACTAGAAGCGGTGGTTCTCTTAGAATTTGTGAGGGTGTCAGAGTAAGCTCCAAATGTGTCACAATAAAGAATTGTTACCCATGCACACTAGAAGAGGTGATGACTTGTTCACCATGAGATCGGAGCAGTGAGAATGCATTCACAACAATTGATTTCAAGCAGGGTATCATCAATGTTAGTGTATTTCTGCATTCACATAATAATAGACACAATATTCTTGTACACAAGATAAAATGGGCAAGAATTATGCAAGAAAACACACAGGGGAAGTACATCCACAAACTTTGGTATTGACTAATGCTTCCCGGATGTCACAGTTCAGTCTCATAAATTAAGTATTCAGGGCATTTCTGGATCATTTTGTCAAGTGTTCCTAGATGACATATTGATATATTCTCGTCACTGGAGGAACAAGAGCAGTATTTGGTAGAGCAGGTACCCAAAAACTCTCTCCTTTAGAGATGAGCCCAACAGTCCAATTTTAGGGAAAATGAGAAGGAGAATAGAAGGGACTTAATTGAGATCCCGAGATTCTGTACTTGGGACACACCTGTATCAGGAGAGCATTAAATTGGTGAAATCCCTTAAGATACCACTTATTTGGATTGGCTCCACATACTGTCCCAGTTGCTGCAGGAGAAAGAATTTTTACCATGCCTCTTAATTGCACTCCCACTACCACAGATAAAACACTGTTCTGGACCCGGCCACGTATTTCTTAAAAAATTACTAAATTTCAGAGGAAAGGGAGATTTCTTGATTGGTCAGAGCAAGTGTCGGAAGGCAAAATTTTATGGTACCACTTTTGGAAAGTTTTGTTGAGAAATCCAAAAGTTCATCAAGGCCTTCTGATAACATGCATCAAATTTTTAGTCCTAGCAGAAATTATATTGTCATTTCAAGGAATGAACAAATCATGTTTCTGGAGTCCCCTCGAATATCTTTCTATTCTCCTGTCCAAAGGAAAATCCAGCAAGTTATTAAAAATGTGAAATCCAGTTTCTGTGGCACTAGAGGACAAGTTGCTGGGCCAGAAAAAGTCATGAAAAATGGCTAAGTCCTAGCTCGCAACAGTCAGACAGTGAGGGACATTTGGGTTTGCAGGCTCAAAAGTTGACTTTTCGCCAAGCAGTCTACAAGAAAGGGGCATTCGGGACGCCGGGACGCTTGCGTACTTTTGTCCCGGCGAACCAGCCGAAAATGAAAAAATCGACTAACTGTCGGCCGATCACGCAGCTTTCGCGTTAGTTGGGACTTTTGTACGCGAAAGACGCGGATCGAACCGGTTTGGTGCAAGCAGTCCATTTCAGGCGGTTCGGAGCATCCCTCGTAGTACTGGGATAGTCTGGGAAAAAAGTACGTGGAGGACGCGAACCGGATGATTCGCGCTTTCGAAGTCCCAGGAGTACTTTTGTCTCGAAACTGTTTGGGAACATTCGGGCCATTTTGCGCTTTCGCGTCGGAACGCGTCCCTCGGATGAAAAGGTGAAAAGGCTGTCAAAAGAGGGACAAGGAACCAGATCAGCCAAAACAGGAGATTTTCATGCTTTCAGGTCCCTTGCCGAACTTTTGTACGCGCGGGTACGCAACCTTCGCGGAAAGCTGCTTTCGTCCGAAGACAGAACTTTTGTCAACGTTTGTCCTGTGAAACTTAAGACGGCCATAACTTTTGACTCCGAGCTCTGATTTTCAATGAGCCTAGAGCCTATTTAATCTGAAACATATTCAGCATTTTTTCAGAGTTAATGCTCATTCCCGTCTTGGATAGAAAAACGTTAGGATCCAAAATAGCTGAGGGGACTCAGAAGGCCATAACTTTTGCATTTCTCTTGAAATCAACAAAATTGGCATTGGAATTGTGGCTAAAGAATTTGACGCATGTTATCAAGAAATTACATATTTGGGGAGAGATCGATGGAACAGAATTTTATGACGTGGCCTAGTTGCAGATGTGTTTCCAGGTGAGCTTTCAGGGTTACCACCCGGTAGAGAGGTGGATTTCACCATTGATTTAGTGCCATGATCCGCACCAGTTTCTATGGCACCCTATTGGATGACCACTCTAGAGCTCCATGAGCTCAAGATTCAGTTATAGGAGTTGTTGGAGAAGGGTCTAATTAGTCCTAGTGTATCTCCTTTGGGAGCGCCTGTCATATTTGTGAAGAAGGATGGTTCTCTTAGACTTTGTGTAGACTTCAAGAAGCACAAAAAAGTAACAATAAAGAATCGTTATCCACTCCTTAGGATTGATGAATTATTTGATCAGATGCGGGGAGCTAGAGTGATCTCCAAAATTGATCTCAAGTCAGGGTATCATAAGTTGTGCATATTAGATGCAGAAATTCATAAGACAAAATTTCATACACGTTATGGGCATTATGAGTTCATATTTGTCCCATTTTGTTTGACTAATGCCCCATCTGTCTTCATGAGCCTCATGAATGGAGAATTCAGGACATTTCTAGATCATTTTGTCTTAGTGTTCCTAGATGATATATTGATATATTCTCGTTCCGAGGAGGAACACGAGGAGCATTTGAGACAGGTACTACATGTTTTGAGATTTCAGAATTTGTATGACTAATTTGGAAAAATGTAGCTTCTTTTAGAAAGAGATTCACTGCTTTAGGTCACATCATACCAAGAGAGGGTATCTCTAGTAGTCCCTCTAAGATTCAAGCTATCATGGATTGGCTAGTTTCGCCCTGCATCAGAGTACTGAGGTGAGGAGCTTTATGGGTTTAGCAAGTTACTACTCTGGAGGTCTATCTCAAGTAGCAAGTCTCCAGGATTTCTCACCCATATTACTCCCTTCAGAAAAGGGAAGAAGTATATGCATTGGTCATAAAAAAGTGTGAGCTAGGATTTCAGTTTCTTAAGGAAAGGTTAACCACTGACACCCATCTTAGCAGTTTCTATACCCTATAGAGGATTTCGTTGTTTGTACTAATGCATCACTAGATGGTTTGGGAGTATTCTTATGCAAGAGCATCGAGTGATTTCCTTAGAGTCATGTAAGCTCAAAGACTACAAACTTAATTATCCTACTCATGACTTGGAGCTTGCAACAGTTATCCATGCACTTGTGCGTTGGCATCATTTCCTTTTGGGTAGACCTTTCATTTTGAGGACTGACCACTGTAGTTTGAAGCATATCTTCTCACAGCTGAACCTCAACACTTGTCAGTGGCATTGGATGGATTTCCTATGTGAGTATGACATGGAGGTACAGTATATCAAAGGAAAGGAAAATGTCATTGCAGATGCACTTAATAGATGATGACTTGTACTTACTTCATTGACACTACAGTAAAATTTGAGAGGTAGAATTCTTAAGCATCTTCTAGAGGATATGTTTTATGAGGGTTCTAGACATATGTTGGAGTCACAAGGTTCATTAGAGGGCAGATATTCAGGGTGCATTTTATGGGAAGATGGTTTACTTCGGTTCCATAGGCGCATCTATATGCCTAAGTCTGGTGATTTGCGTAACTTTATTCTTACAGAGGCTCATCGAGCTCCATATGCAGCTGCATCCAGGAGTGAAGAAAATGTACACCGATATGAGGGAGTTATATTATTGGCCTAGTCTTTGACGGACATAATAGATTTTTTTGCACGATACCTTGAGTGTCAGAGGGTCAAGGTAGAGCATTCTCATCCCTGTGCAGGACTCTTACATCCTCATGATATCCCTGAGTGGAAATGGGATGTGATCTCCATGGATTTCATAGTAGGACTCCCTATGTCTTCTTATCATCATGATGCCATTATGGTCACTGTGGATAAGTTGACCAAGGTTGCACATTTCTCACCAACCAAGGTAACCTATAATTCATAGTGCCATCACCAAAGTATTTATGGAGGACATTTTTAGATTGCATGGGATTCTGAAGACCATCATCATTGACAGGGATACCATTTATAAATCATTTTTCTAGACTTCCTTTTAGACTGCTCTAGGTACTCAGATTAATTTCATCTTAGCATACCATCCAGAGACAGATGGATAGACAAAGAGGGTTAATCAGGTACTGGAGGACATGTTGAGGATGTATGTGATGGACCAACAGAAGAAGTCGGGAAGATTATCTTCATTTAGTTGAGTTTGCATACAACAATAGCTATCAAAGTTCCATTGGTATGGCTCCTTACCAGGATTTGTATGGATGACCTTGAAGGACACCTCTGAGTTGGACATAGACTAGATGATAGGATTATTCTTGGGACTAGCTTACCTACAAGACTTAGAGCAGCAGGTTGTTCTGATTAGACAATGTCTTGAGAAGGCTAGAGCATGCCAGAAGGTGTATGCAGACACCAAGAGGATTGATCATCACTTCGATCAGTGGGTGAAAAATTATTCTTGAGAGTTCATCCACATAAGATCCCAATCCACTATGGAAACGGTTCTAAGATATCACCTCATTTTTTGGGGCCTTTTGATATTTTAGAGGTCATCGGTCCAGTTTCCTATCGCCTAGCTTTTCCACCACGCCTTACATGGGCCCATGATGTATTTCATGTTTCTGTACTACATAGATATGTACCTGATGTTTCTCATGTTTTGGATTATTCAGCATTATAGGTAGAGGATGGAGGGAAGTGAAGACCAGAGCCCATACATATACTGGAGAACAAGAGGTTGGCCCTTCAGGGTCGAGACTTGGACCAGGTTAGAGTGCAGTGGGATAGATATGATGAGACGATAGCTACCTGGGAGAATGCTTCACCATTGAGGGCTAGATATCCCTATCTCTTTTAGTGACTTCCAGGAGGAAGTCTAATTTTAGGAGAGGGGGATGTAGTGCCCACATTTTTATAGCCTCAATTATTTGTTGATCTCTTTATTCATAGACATGTATTTGACAGGGATTTGATATATTTTGGACATTATGTTATGATATTTGACCTTCTTGGACATATATGGAGATTTGGGTGCATTGTGCCAATTTGACTTGATTAGTATGTTAACACCTTTTCATTTGATGTTGCGGATACTAATTTATTGTGATGTTGTTTGGACCTATTTGATATATGTTGGATACTTTGCTTAGTCACATATCTAGATTTTATGGGTGTATGTCACTTTATATTTATCTCTATGGCTAACTCATGGTAAATTGTGTGTAATTATGCATGTTTTGCATTTACAATTCCATGATGATGTTATGATATCATAGATTTCATTGATCACTTATTTAGTAGTTGATTTACATTGTATCAAACAGGTGTATTTAATGTGTGGAATGAGTGTGTAGGTGACAGGTCATAGGAGAACGTGGGTTTCAGGGCGGCTACTACAAATTTTACACAAGTGGCCCACGAGGCTAAGTCCCTAACCATGTTATATTGTATGAGGCCTTAGTATTAGATTTCATTATTTTGGGCACCATGAGTGACCCTCATTTGTAATGTAGTATGTCATGTAAATTAATCTTGTTTAGGATGTTTTAGTTTCATTAAGTAAACTTGGTTTGGGGACTTAATGGTCCCCACTTGCATTAAGTTTTGTGTTTGGGTAATTGTGTATTAATTAGAGGGGATTAGGGTCACATGTGAACCCTTGGGTGGGCCCCACATCCTCTACACTTGTCTCCCAAATGTGTCAAACCCGAAATTGGGCTATTTATAGGCATTTTAAGTGACCCTTTTTAAGTTTGGGAGTTCACTTAGCATGAAAATAGGCCCTTGGACCCTACCTAATAGGTAGGGGGGCTTAATTTCAAGGCATAAAGGGAGTTTCCCTCCCATTTTTCCCTCTCTTTGGTCACCATCCATGTAAGATGGATTGGTATGTGTGTTTGTTAAAAGTTGCACAAGTTTGTTTTGTTTTCATTTTGGGAAATTTGGGAGAAGAGTGTTAAAAGTTAGTTTATCTTTTCTTTCTTTTATTTTGAGAATATTTGACTTGGAGGGAAGAGAGGGGTGACACATGTCACCCCCTCATTGGTGAGGAAATTTGTTGGCTTCTCTTCAAATTCTCCCTCATGGGGGAAGAAGAGAACTTTTTTTCGGGGAGCTTTTGCTTTGGGGCTTGGTGATTTTGGAGCTAGAGCTTGCTTGGATAAGGAAGTGGAAAAAGTTAGAGTTTTGGAGAGATTTTTGAGGTAGGCTCCTTGAGCTCATTTTATGTTTTATATTATGTTAGATCTTAGTCTTGTTTTGTTTAAAATGTGTGTGTTGTTTCTTGTGTGTTGCTATTTGTTGAGTATGCTTTGTGTTGTTTTATTTTTCTCCATCCATCATATGGCATGATGGATTTTAGAGTTTATGGGGGAAGAGAGGGATTTTCCCTCTCAAACCTCATGGCTTGATGGGCAAGCCATGTAGGTTCTTTTTTTTACTCCCCTCATATGGTTTGAGGTGGGGAAGGTGGTTCATATGGTTTGAACCCCCTTCCTCATTCTTGGAGAGGAAACCCAATGGGTTTGAAAATCCTCCCAAGAAGGATTTTGGTGAATGGGTGGAGAAATAAGGAGGGTTTGATGATTTGGAGGAATAAGGAGGTTGTGAAGATTCTTGTTTGTGTGCATCCAATGTTTGGACCACACTTTTGGCACCTTGGATATCTCTTCTTCTCTTCCCCATTTTGGAGGTAGAATATGGTTTCTCCTCCTTTCCTTCTTTGCAAAAATTTGGTGTTCATCTTAGTGTTTCAGATTGTTTTGATTGTGAAAATATAATGTTGTTATGTTTCCCTTTTTCTTGTTAAAATTTCTTGGAAGCTAGCTCTCTCTCCCATGGGCTTGGGGGAGGCTAGTATGTCTTCCAACCTTGGAAAGACATGTAATGATGCCTAAAGGTTGGGTGGTTAAACAAGTCTTTTTTCCTTGTGTTGGTTCTTTAAAAGCATTCGAAGTTGGAGCTCAAGTGGAAGATAGGTTGGAGTGTACTTATCAACTTGGCTTCTCCTTGTCTTCTTCATCTTTTTGTGGACACCACTCTCATTGCAAGTTTAAGAATATGGCTATGTGAAAGCTTTCATCATCTTGTAAAATCACCATTTTGTATTTGGTATTACTTGTAAACTTGAGTCATGTTTTTGTTGAGTAATCTACTTCAAGCTTGTAAAGAAGCTTTGTAATGTGTTTTCTTAAATATTTTAGGTATGTAAAAAAAATGGTATTATGAGCTTAAGCTCCTTGGAAAATAAATCTTGTAATAGTTATTGTCTTTAATATGAATTTGTTGCAACTCCATTTTGAAAGGAAAGTTTGTTTTATTGGAAGGATGCTTTAGTGCTAAAAAAACGTGTGTTTTTTTTCTTCTTGTTGTTGGATCTCCCTCTTGTAGAAATCTGCAATAATGTATTTAGTTATTACATTTGAAGGAAAGTTAGTGTTACATGAAGATTTAGGATTAACATTGTATACTTTTTTTATCCTACTTGTCATGTATCTCTTCTTGAAAATATTGTAGCATTATTGAATAGAATGGGGTTAGTTTTGTTTCTTTACCATGTGATACTTAATGTTTTGTACTTATTAGGAAATCAGATTTGAATATATGTTCTCCCTTGACAACTTGTAAACATATTTCAAGTATCTCTTCCATTTGAACTATTTGGCTACATTCTTATTTTAGCACATAAAAGAGAAAATCATTTCAATATAGATGTAATGCAAAATAAAAAAAACATTAGGTTCCATACTTCTCAAGGATAACAAAAAATAAATAAAATTAATATAGTCATATTATATAATATAACAAGTTACCTTACTTACAAAACTATATAGTTAATTTTAAACTAACATATATTGTATATATTATAACTATCATTATTAAATATATATTATAATCTACACATATATCATATTATATAATTTAATAAATAGTAAATAAAAAAATAAATTTTTTATTAAACAAATAAGTACGGTACATAAGTATTCAGGTTAAGTTTTGTTTAATTTTACAAAAAAAGTAAAATCATAAACTTTAAAAAGGAAACTCATGGTGGATTAATAATTTAAAGGCAAAGGAAATATGGGTGGGGAGGGTTCGAAACCCTCCCCAAATGGTTGCACACACCACTCCATACCCCAATCTCCAAAATCCTTCCATGTAGCCTTCCTCCCCCTCTCTGTATTGTAAACCCCATCCTTCAAACAAAACAAAAATAAACTCTGATTTGTTTTTACAACTATAATTGCAATAATTTTTTCAGTTTCGGAATATTAAATCACAAGTATATATATATATATATATATATATATATATATATATATATAATATATATATAAAAGGTCAGATTGGCCTTATTCAATACACACACAAAAAATTCTACTTTACCTAACAATTTAGTATTCATGGGTAAGAAAAATTACAAAAAACATATATAAATGAATAAATAAGGGCAACAATATTGATATTTTATAAAACTCCATGAGAGTAAACTTCCAAGATCCTATTCAACTTGCACCTGCAAGTGACAAAAAAAATAGAGGAGGAATGGAGAAGATAAGAAAAGAACATAAAGATGATTAAGGAAACTTTAGGGTAAGATTCATAATTTATTGTCAAAACTTGATCTATCCTAGGGCTCACATTAAACCCTACACACTTTAAGTCATGGGTATTTTTATGGGAAATTTTGGTGTGGTTTCCGGTGTCCCAAGGTGGGGCATTACAGAATCAGTAGCATCGATGTGTAAGAGTTGATTCCCATAAGGTCTAAATTCGATGTCGTATTTGTATTTTTTGAAATATGGTGTGGGAATAGTCTCTGTTATGCCTTGTTCATTTGTACCACACCCATACCCATTATAGCCCATGTAGTACATCATTTTTCTGGTTATGGTATATTTGTGAATTTAGTAGCAGGAAGCCATTGTGCCTTTAGGGAACCAATTTTTGGGAGAATCCAAAATTTTCTCATCTACAAGGAGGCCACCAAGAAGAAATATATCAATGGTAAAATTTTCTTGGAACCTCTTATATTGGTAACTTGGTCGACCCCTTATCTTGGGTGAAAGGGAGAGATTAGAAACATGGAGGG
Source organism: Taxus chinensis (assembly GCA_019776745.2). Classification (NCBI taxonomy): domain Eukaryota; kingdom Viridiplantae; phylum Streptophyta; class Pinopsida; order Cupressales; family Taxaceae; genus Taxus; species Taxus chinensis. Next base: position 57,083,408 of record CM034148.1, read on the forward strand.
CCTGTTGAATATCATACTCTTTGCAACCATTATCAAGGACCTTTATCTCATATGAAGTAAAGGGACACATTGACGTGGAAGAATCTTTATCACAAGACTGTAGTGTGTCTAGATCAACACAAGAAGTGAGGGGTTTAGAATGAAGTGGCAGAACAATATCAACAAAAGGACATTCATAGGATGAGTGGGAGAAGCTATTCATTGATCTAAAATAGGAAAATGGTTTCATATATACTTGAATAGTGATCATTTTTCCTTCGTGGTATAATTTTATATACTAATTGAAGGTTGATGGTACAAACTGTATGACATGGATCCATGGGCGGCCAAAGAGCATGTTCTAGGGAAGTTCCAAGTCTAGGATATGGAACTTGGTGTCATGATATGTAGGCCCCACTTCCATAGGAAACACTATAATGCTAGTTAATTCATGTTCTACATTATCATAGGTTGTGATGGTGATGATATGAGACTCTAGTTCCACCTATATGCATCCCAACTTCCAAACTATATTTAAAGTACAAATATTTAAAATAGACCCATTGTCCACAAGAACTCTCTTTATATTTTTACGGGTAACAAATACCTCAATGTATAGGGGTAATTTATGCATATGATCATCATGTGGAATTTCATTTTGGATAAAGGTAAGGTTTTATCTAAGAGCAAGGTGTGTGAAAACCATTTAAAGGTGTGAAGGATTAATATCTGTTGACACTCCTGACCCCTGAAGTATTTTATAAAGGATGAATTTATGAGTATTTGATATATTAAGAAGATCTATGATTGAAATCTTAGCAGTGGTCTTCTCAAGCTATTCTAAGAGATCATATCAAAAATCTTGAGAGGTAGGCAGAGGAGGTTCTGGAATCATAAGACGAGTGTGTCACCTTTCCATGGCACATTCTTAGCTCTTAATTATTATAGTATTGACACGAATGTTAGAGGAAAGAAGACAACTAATAATTGAATCAAAGGGATTACTGGTTTGGCCATAAACGTAATTGGTAGTTTTTTTGTTCCTGGGTAAGTGCAGCAAGTTGGTGGACAATTAAGTGGACATAAAAACCTGAAATTTAGGTACCGTGATCGCAATTTATAAACCATGCTTGCGGTTGCTAAACCAAACTTGTGCAATTATTTTTTCTAGGTTTGGTGATTTCTAAACCTAAAACCATGATCATGGTTTGAAACTGCGAGCTCAGTTTAAAACCACACTGGCAGTTTCAAACCATGATCGCGGTCCTCTGAGATAAAAAAATAGACCTGCGACTCCTCATTTTCCCCCATTTTTCCTTTCCAACCACGATTTTTCCTAGACCTTTGGCACTCATGCTTTGAATACCTCCTAAAAATTACTCTTCAAACTTTTAGATCACGATAGTTTTAACCATGCTGCTAAGACAAAGAGGTAAGCCCTCTATTTTGATCAATTTGTTTGCATTTTAGGTTTTTTTTGTGATTTTCATGGGTTTTTCAATTTTTTGTTTATGTATACATTTTTTTTTATTTTTTCAGTTGCTCAGAAAGCTCATAATCCTGTAAACCATCAAAATATTCCTCAAAACCCTCCAAACAATCCTCAAAACCTTCCAAACATTCCTCAAAACCGTCCTCCAAACATAGATCCGCCTCTTGTGGCTCCTTCGGTCCCCACGAAACCAACAAGAACAAAAACTGATATCGCTGGAAAAATCTGAAAAAATAAAATTATCATTGATAACCTTATTCAGAGTATACGAAAAAATCATTGCACAAATCAATCCCGCATAACTTTAGCCAACACATTGCAAACATTGATTGGCAAATTTGACTCCACAACCAACCAACCAAATAGATACATGGAATACATTTAGAGGTGATTGTAGGAAGTGGTATGCAGATAAATTATCCCATGTGGCCGCAAAAGACAAAAAAATGGAAAAGACCACATTTATGCATTATTTACTGACCCAAGAACCAATCCCCCCCGCAGCTACTTGCAAACGGTTCCCAATCCATTGGTGCCACGATGACCGAATCAAGAACAATTTTCGGGACTGATGGTGGATGGTTTTTGATTATCCACCATGCAACAACAATGAGGTTCCTCTCTATTATTTGAAGAAATTATATTTCGATTTCATACTTAATGAGGACCCAAATTATTTTGACTTTTCTAATTTTAATGGGCGAGGTGGTGGCTCTACACAGAGTATACCTAGTGCACGCGTAGGTCAACCAAGGATCCCCCATGCCCCAAAACCCCCACTTCCTTTAGTTATCCCTCCTACAGTGAAGGAGGTTATGGAGATTGACACACTATATGTATTGAGGGAGCTCACTGACACTCTGACCTAGAATAGTGAGTAGATTACATCTGGTGATGTTGGTGGAGGCACCAGTTCTAGCGCACCACACCACTATGGATCATGTGGTGCCGTATGCATTGCGGGTGAGACAACATTTGTTAGATCACATGATTTATTTTCTCTTGATGAGATGATGACGGATGTTTGTTGAACTGGTGTAAAGGATCTTGGTCTTTCACAGGTAAATGTCAAATAAATATTTAATATATATATATTATATATATATATATATATATACAATAGTTTAATTCATGTTTGAGATTTTAATATATTTGTATTTGATTGTACGTTATGTACATACATGTAAAAAATAATTTTTTATGTTATTTTAAATAGCAAGAGCCGGTGAAGGAAACATTCGGTGTCGACATACTAGCTACTGCAGCTGGGCATGTTACAAACGTAAGTTTCAAGTTGTACTTAAATTTCAAATTTTATTTAATTGTGCACTTTTATTATTATAATGTTTCACATGTACATGTACATATTAATATATATTTTTATTTTATACACAGGAGCCTGGCGGGTCATCATCTTCTCTGGGAACTAAGGCTAGTATCATGTCTCATGTGACTTTTACGCAAGTTAGTTTCTCTTTCCACTTTGTTTATAATTGTGGAAGTTCACATGGATTATGTCTTGGCTCTGTTATATGGCAGTCATGTAGATTAATATTGATTTGAACATGTTTTTTGTATAGCTTATGACTTCCAGAGAGACACCTCCATATATGTAGACTGTGAAGGCTGCCGTAGATACTGCCATAGCATCTATAGATCCACTAATTGAGGTAAAAATTTTCAAATTTGTTAAATTTATTTAGGAATTATTTCTTATCACTTAAATCTACAATATCAAATTTTGTACATGAAATATTTAATTTGAAATTTAATTATTTGTATGTAGCTTACCCCTCGTGAGTCTACTATTGTCCCTGCCACGTGTCAACGATAAATTGATAGGGATCATGACATTGTGGTAAGATTTCACATGAATTTTAACTAAATTCTAAGTTTCTAAATTTTGAATGTATTTTAAAAATATGGGTGTTAAAAACTTGTTGTTTATGAATATGCAAGTTAGGTTGCAGGCCTGCTTAGAGATGCCTAGGACCACATGGATGAAATTTGTAGTGGCATCTCCCTCCAATACATCCCCAAATCATGGACATGCTACTTCTAGTAGGGAGAAGAGAGGGAAGATGTTTCATGACTAGATTCATAGGACCTAGATATACATAGATATATATATGGGCCAGTTGGTCTTAGTTCATGATTCTTCATAGAACATTGTATATCTAGCCTTATGCGACTACGTGTGGTCCTATATGTATGACACACTTAGTTCGAGATGTACACATGTCATGAAATTATATTTTAAGAGACGTGCATCCAATACACTTAGTTTGAGATGTACACATGTTATGAACTTATATTTTCAGAGACATACGCCCAACACACTTAGTTTGATTAATTATATATCCATGTGTTGGTTTTCATAACGATATTACTTCTATGTTTGATTCGATTTCATTACACATGATATCTTTCTATGTATATTAGTTCTATATGTATGTTTGATTTAAACTTAAAAAACTATGGTGCAACATATATGAATATAACGTTAATATGGTGCAACATTGTATGGTACATTTATTAAGAAATTAAGGGAAGCATGTGTATTCCTCCATCAACATGGGAAACTTATCATTTTCCTCTTAAGTCATGAAAAATATTTCATACCTTGAATCTTGAAATAAGATGTCTTCCCTTGGGTCATTTGGTTTTTGAATTGTGTATTTAATTTAATTTATTAGAAGGATATTATTCATTTTACCATTGATGAGTATGGTGGTGTATGACCCATCCATCTTTATATCCCCACTAATATCATGATAGAAACTCTGGCTCAAGAATATACCATACATAGCTAGAATGTCTTCCACAAGTATTTCCATCTTGATTTTCTTGTTAGGGAAGTCTGCAAATTCTACTTGAGAATCTTTCACCTAGCCAAAAAGAGGTAATTTTTTTTTCATGTAGTAAAAATGGCCAATAGCAAGACTGAGAGTAATATCAATAGAGTTATCAAATTTTATAAGCATGACATTGTCAGAGGCGTCGGAGTCAATAATGTAATTATTCAATTTATACCTATTGACCAACAAGGAAAGATAGAAAGGTTCTTATTTCCTAGAAGAGGAGGATTTTAAGGAAAGAAGGTTCTAGGAATGAGTGGTTCTAGGAGTGGGAAGTGATTCTTTAGTGTTGGTAGGATTCTTGGAACATGTATTTTTACTACTTCCTTTGATAAACTAGACGAGTTTATCAAAATGCTTGGGGTTTTTTTTTATGTACTCATATTCAGATATTTGAATTTTATCTTTCTTAAAATGGTCACTGATGTAAAAATATGAGGAAGTGGTAGGCACATTAGGAACTTTGGAATCCTTGATATGAGTAGGATTTTCATTCTTAGGAATAATTGAAATAGAAATCAATTTGAAAAGAGGAGGTGCAAGATACTTACTCAAAGAGGTAGATGGAGTCTTGGCTAAAGTAGTTTTAGGATTCTTATTAGATGACCCCATAGAAGTAGGAAATGATGTTCCTCCTTTTTTTGCTTTTTTCTATCGATTCACCATTTGAGGATTAAAGTGTTTTTCTTGGGAAGTAGAAGAAGAGGCTTATTTATTTTTTTATGAGTGGGTGACCACTAAAAAAGAGTAACTATTCATATCATCTATGGATTATTCAGGATATTTGTTGGGTGAGTATTCACAATAACCAATAATTGCATAACCATCTTCTTATTTTCTTTCAATTTCTGCTTCAACAATTTATTTTCCTTCATATTCATAGGTTCCACATATTTCATTAACCGGTGGAGATTCTAAGGAAATTATTTTAACCAGTACCAATTACAGGTTTTGTACCCTTAGATATAAGATATATATAGGTCAAGGCCTTATTTTGGTACCATGCAAGAAGAGATGTCATTGCTTCCAAGCTACTTTGTTCGAACATAGTCCATTAAGAGCCCTGAGACCAAAAAATTGTTCAACTTCAACGGGTGACTACGCAGACTCCGTGGAACCTAAGGACGTCTTGTTTGATCCTAAACCTCGGTGTATGGACCCTATACAATATCTTGTCTTGGTTTTTTTCTTCTCCAATCGGTGCTCTCGCTGCCATATTGTTTGCAAACGGGCCAAATAGTGTAGTTAAAGACAGTGTTAGGATGTCAAACGGTATATTTTGCAAACGGTGGGTCATGGCACTAAACCAAATGCACCGAAACATCCAAGTGGCAAGGTGAATGCTAGAGGAGGCATATTTTTGGTGTGTGACAACATCGTTGCTTCCGGGCTACTTCGTTTGGGCATAGTCCCTTAAGAGCCCTGAGACTGACAACTCATTCAACTTCGACAGGTGATTACATAGACTCTGTGGCACCTAAGGATGTCTCATTTAATCCTACACCTTGGTTTAGGGACCCTATGCAATATCCTGTCTTGGTTTTTTCCTTCTCCAATCGGTGCTCTCACTGCCCTATTGTTTGCAAATGAGCCAAATAGTACAGTTTGAGACAGTGTAAGGCTGTCAAATGGTATAATCTGCAAACGGTGTGTCATGGCACCAAACCGACTACGTTGAAACATGTAGGTGTCCAGTTGAATGCTAGAGGAGGAATATTTTCGGTGTGCGACAACGTCGTTGCTTCCGGGCTACTTCGTTTTGGCATAGTCCCTTAATAGCCGTGAGACTAAAAAATCGTTAAACTTCGACGAGTGACTACAGAGACTTTGTGGCACCTAATAACGTCTCATTTGATCCTACACCTCAGTGTAGGGACCCTTTATAATATATTGCCTCAGTATTTTCCTTCTCCAATCGGTGCTCTCGCTACCCTATTGTTTGCAAACGCACCAAATAGTGTAGTTTGAGACATTGTAAGGATGTCAAACGGTGGGTCATGGCACTGAACCAATTGTGCCGACACATCCAGGTGTCTAGGTGAATTCTAGAGGAGGCATCGTTTCGGTATGTGACAATGTTGTTGCTTCCAGGCTACCTCATTCGGGCATAGTCCCTTAAGAGCCATGAGACAAAAAAATCATTCAACTTTGACGGGTGACTACACAGACTCCGTGGCACCTAAGCACGTGTCTTTCAATCCTACACCTTGGTGTAGGGACCCTATACAATATATTGTCTCAGTTTTTTCCTTCTCCAATCGGTGCTCTCACTACCCTATTGTTTGCAAATGTGCCAAATAGTGCAGTTTTAGAAAGTGTAAGGTTGTCTAACGGTATATTTTACAAATGGTGGGTCGTGGCACCAAATCGACTACACCGACATGTCTAGGTGGCTAGGTGAATGCTATAGGAGGCTTAGTTCCAATACATAAATTTTTTTTTGCTTCTGGGATACCTCGTTTGGGCATAGTACCTTAAGATCCCTGAGACCAAAAAATTGTTCAACTTTGACGGGTGACTACACAGACTCCATGCACCTAAGGACGTCTCATTTGATCCTACACCTCGGTGTAAGGACCCTATACAATATCCTATCCTGGTTTTTACTTCTCCAATCGGTGCTCTTGTTGGCATATTGTTTGCAAATGCATGGAATAGTACAGTTTGAGCCATTGTAAGGCTATCAAACGGTATATTTTGTAAACGGTGGGTCGTGGCACCAAACCGAATCTGCTGACACGTTCTAGTGGCTAGGTGAACTCTAGAGGAGTCATATTTTTTGTGCACAAAAACGTCATTGCTTTCGGGCTACTTCATTCAGGCATAGTCCCTTAAGAGCCCTGAGACCAAAAAATCATTCAACTTCTAAGGGTGACTACGCGGACTCCGTGGCACCTAGATATGTCTCTTCTAATCCTACACCTTGGTGTAGGGATCCTCTACAATATCCTATCTCGGTTGTTTCCTTCTCCAATCAGTGCTCTCGCTGCCCTATTATTTGTAAATGCGTGGAATAGTGTAGTTTGAGCCAGTGTAAGGATGCCAAATGGTGGGTCATGGCACTGAACTGACTGCACCGACACATTTGGGTGGCCAGTTAAATGCTAGAGGAGGCATCATTTCAGTGCGTGACAATGTCGTTGCTTCTGGGCTACCTAGTTCAGGTGTAGTCCCTTAAGATCCCTGAGACCAAAAAATTATTCAACTTCAACGGGTGACTACGCGCACTTTGTGGCACCTAGAGATGTCTCGTCTAATCCTACACCTCAGCGTACAGACCCTTTACAATAACATGTATCAGTTTTTTCCTTTTCCAATTGGTGCTCTTGCTGCCATACTATTTGCAAACATGCAAAATAGTGTAATTTGAGCCAGTGTAAGGCTGTCAAATGGTATATTTTACAAATGGTGGGTCATGGCACCAAACTGACTACACTAACATGTTCGGGTCGCCAAGTGAATGCTAAAGGAGGTGTCGTTTCGGTGCACAACAACGTTGTTGCTTCTAGGATACCTAAAGACATCTTGTATGATCCTACACCTCGGCGTAGGGACACTCTACAATAGCATATCTCGGTTTTTTCCTTCTCCAATCGGTGCTCTCACTGCCCTATTTTTTGTAAACATGTGAAATAGTGTAGTTTGAGCCAGTTTAAAGCTGTCAAATGGTATATTTTGCAAATGGTGGGTCAGGGAACTAAACCTATTGCATCAACACATTCGAGTGACCAGGTGAACGCTAGAGGAGGTTTCATTTCCATGTGTGACAACATCATTGCTTTTGGGCTACCTCATTCGGGTGTAGTCCTTTAAGAGCCCTGAGACCAAAAAAAATTTCAACTTCGACGGGTGGCTACTCACACTTTGTGGCACCTAGATATGTATTGTTTGATCATACACCTCGGAGTAGGGACCCTCTACAATATCCTGTCTCATTTTTTTCCTTCTCCAATCAGTGCTCTCACTACCCTATTGTTTGCAAAAGAACAAAATAGTGTAGTATGAGCCTATATAAGGTTGTCAAACGGTATATTTTGCAAATGGTGGGTCATGGAACCAAACCGACTGTGCACACACGTAGGGATGGTCTTGTAAACACTTGGGGAGGTGTCGTTTCACTTCTCTAAGCTCCAGGTCCTTCTGGGTTACATCCTCCGGAGCCAAGAACCCCCTCCACAGGTACATAAATCATTGTTAATTGCTTCTCTTTTCTTGTAAAACAATGAAAGCTTCTCTTATATTCAAGAATTTATAATTCTCTACTAACAGTTCCAACCAAGTTAATGTGGAAGCTTTTCTGGCACCAGTAACCTACACATAAAAGTGTTACTAAAAGAAATTTAAGTTTCAAATCAAAACCATACTAGATATATACAAAATACACAAATTTAATAAAATATATGAACTTAAATTTATCTAACTAAAAAATTTATATATATTAAATAAATTATATCAAAGAAATTATATATACCAGACATGAGCATTGTAAATCCATTCCAGTGAACCATCAGGATCGGATCTACTCGGAATAGCGGACATGATTGCTTCGTGATCTAACTCTCGAACCTTCTAAAGAATATTATTATTAGGCCTTCCTCGATATCTATAGAGATGAATATTTTTCATTAGAACTAGATGAAAATATAAGAGTATTTTCATGTGTGTCTCAAAGTCTTCAAACACCAAAATAGAGGAATTTTTGAATGGATACCGTCGAAACCAAGTCCCAGTAACTACCACTGACCCTATAGGGTACTCAATATCTTCACGATCTATAACAGGAGAAGTAAAATTCTTTCTTTCCTTAATGCAACGACATAAGAAATAGTATGTTCCTTCTTCATTGTCTTCTGTCGCAATAACTGCAAACACATGTCTGACAAAAAAACAAAGGTTTCAACTCAAATTTAAATTGTACATATTAAAATTTCAATGGAAATAACTCAATACAAAAATTGTAAATAATCATAAATACCTTATTGCACCAAAATCAAAATTTCGTCAAAGTCCTTGGATGTTGCAAATTCATATACAGAAACAAGTCGTAATACTTGTGGAGGTTGATAACTAGGAAGCGGAGTTAGAGGCATACAAATACATCCATCCACCCATTCTATTTAATCACACTCAACAGTGAAAAATTCAATACAAGATGCACAAAAATAGGTCAAATTTCTTGTCCATGTGGCCCATGAAGTAGCATTTGAGCTACAAAATGAGTGCATATCACTGGACCCAGTGAGTGTCATACAATCCCCGTAATTAGCAATTTTTTATTCCTCTATCAACCAAAAATATCTACGAACTGTGGAATTTTATTGAGAACCTCAGGCCATGTTGTCAATACACCATTCCACTATGCTCTTTTCATCTTTCAATTTAGCACCATCTTTGTACTTCAACTCTTCTCTTGTAAGATCTCTTTTCACACATGCCCCTACACCGTCATGCTCTCCTTTCCCATGTCCAACCTCATTGAAACTCCAAATATGTTGCACACCCATCTTTACATGCATCCTTCTCATCCAATAAAATATTTGTACATTCTTAAACTAAGACGGGAAATTATCTAACCATATATAATGTTGTTTGAATTGGATGTCCCTATCAGACAAGTTTCCATAAAATAACTGTAAAAACCCTTACATAAATTCAGTATAATGAGTATGATCATCACTGATATAAAATTGGTACTCTCTTAAAAAAAATTGATCATTCTCTGTACTGTCAGGAGAATGTATAAATGCTATATGCACAAAAATGGAAACTTTTACTGAGTTGTAATATTGTGATTGAACCTTCATTTGTGGTTGCAATGTGTAATTCTCTACAAAATTGACCTTTGAAACAATAGTACCAATAGGAAATGTGTCTTTTCATATCTTGAACTATTCATCAAACCATCGAGCTTTGTGTGTATGCCTAACATACTCATAAACAAATTTCATCCTTAAATTTTTCATAAATTGAAAAAAGGCATATGTTCTGTAACTAGCTCACATCGTTTAGACTCTTTTCCATCTTTCAACTGGTATGCAACTGATTTATATTTATCAAACTCAACTAAATTATTTCCTATTGCACCTTCAATTTACTCATGGATGTAACTTTCTAATTTAGGTAATCCGCCACATGTACCACAACTTCCATCTAAACAATCCTGACTATAAAAAAATTGTCCAACTTCTTTTTTACAAAATATCGTAGGAATGAAATCCCTGGAAGATATTGGTGGAACTTGAACACCAAATTCTGATAACATAGTTTCAGAATGAAAAATAGAATGAATAAATAAAAATTTAACATAATGCATTGCAAATTCAACATGTTGCCTATAACAACAAGTGGTGCGAGCATGGTTGATTTTCACATAAAATGGTTTCAAAATTTAAAAAAACATTGACTAATTTTAATTTCCAGATGTTCTTATTCAAACTTACGAAAAAATTGAGTTTGAGTCATATCTAAGAAATGCTTTGGATGTGGTTCACGATTACTAGAACCAACTTTCTATTTTACAACATCTCTTGTATTAGGTGAAAATCTAGTGTTATCATGCCAAAATTGAATAACTTCTCTTATAGCATCAGAATTGTATTTGTCCTTATGCGGTGCTCTAGCATAAAATGCCCAAAAATACGTGTTATTGAGTGATGGAATGATATTATGTCTTTCAATTGCTTTCATTAGAGTTTTTCAATTAACTTGCAACATTCGACTTGTTTGTGTAATCAAACGTTATTTTTTATTGATTCACTTACAACACTAGTAGCAAGTACACGACGCACAATATTACTATCCCTAGTGCATCTCTTGACACCAATAGTGTGATATGCATCATGAAGGTTTTCAACTATTATAGAGGTTTGACCACATATATTAGATGTTGTCAATCCTAAGGTGTTTAACATAGGTCTCATTTTAATCAATTTCATCAAACTAACCAACAACTGACATCTTTGGGAATCATTTAAATTTCAAAATTATTATCCCAAATTTTAGTGGTTTTTCTTCTAATTTTTCATTCAGAATGTTTGTCACACATTGGTCATCAATTTCAATAAAATAATTAGGTTTCTTATGGAAAATCCTAGGAGGTGTTTTTGTCAAATTTTACTTGTCTACATTTTCAACCTAAATTTCCTTATTCACATTTTCATTGTCTCCTTCAATTTCAACATTTTCTACATCACGAGTATTTAATTATTCTTCAACATTCGACTTGTTTGTGTAATCAAACGTTATTTTTTATTGTAGTAATTCATATGGTAAAGTCAAACAATAAAAATCACATGGTAATTAGAACATTGGGATGTGTGTAAATATGATTTATGAACTACAATTACACTTTATAAACCGCGCTCATGGTTTATAAAGCGCGATCGTGGTTCTTGTTTTAATACCCATGATCACTATTTGTAAACCACAATCATGGTTATATCCGTATCATCAAATCCGACCCTAAGGCTCGAGAAATCTTTGTTTTGACCCAACCAAAGCTATGAAAGGTCATTATGAAGTGTAAAAGGTAAAAAAACTTCAAATTTTCTCTTCCACAGACTTGAACCATGCTTAAAAACTGAAAACATTTCACAAAAATGGTTCCATCGCGTAGGGGAGACTGTTAGATTCATAGAAATATTGATTTTAAAGTGAATAGAATAAGATAAATATCATTTTATAATTTTTTACTAACAATAGGTCTGAAAGACATTTTTCCCGCGAATGTTCATGTCTGCATTTTAGATTGCAAATTTTGTTTCGATTATCAAAATGTAATAAAACTTATGCCATCCCAAGCATGGAGAAATTATATACACATTAATATATATATATATATATGATTTCGATGTTTTTTGATATAGTTATGGCGGGAAAATAGAAAGCGCTCTGTTTTCTAAATCTTTTTAGACCACTTTCACGAAAAAAATCATTAAAAAAAAATATTGCTTGAAAAAATACAAAATAAAATCCATCCCAAGATAGACAACTACATCTAACTTTTCACCAAATGAAAAAAAATAACAAGATTTGGTCATCCAAATCACAGGAAAACGGACTACAATCTTATAGGTTTTTTCAAAAACAAAAACCAAGTCATATAATTTTAGGTGCTTAATATAGCTAAACTTGTTCATTTTTTAAAAAAAAATAGTAATTTAGAAACTAGATTCTGGATGCTACGATTCATATTTGGATAATTTTTTCTAATTTTGAGTGCGCGTATTGCTAATAATCCCTACAAGTTGATATTTCGTTGTTTGTTACAATATGACGTCCAGTTATGACCCCTTTTTCATCCACCAACTTGTTCCACTTACCCTTCTGGAAGATTGACCCTGACCTGACTTCTTCTCTCCCTATTTATCATGCTTAGGGAAAGGTTTTTTTATAGATTCCTAACTTTTGATTAGGTTTATTTGAATCAACTTCAATTTCATCACTGTCAATAAGGTCATGGATAAAGTGTTTCAATTTTAGGCACTTGTCTATCTTTTGACCATTGACATAATGATACTCACAGTATTCATGGTATTTATACCATGATAGTTAAGGTCCATTATCAGCATAGGGTATTGTGGTAGGATACCTGACCATGTTTACTACGTCCAATTGTTTGAGAATTGTGGACAAAGATTCCATGAGAGGAGTGAACACTCAATGTTTGATTTTGGGTTGAATACGTCCTTTAGTAAGTTTGAAAGGAGGACCAATTGGGACTGCTTGTATACGTTTGGAATCAGTTATACCATCTCCTACGACATTTTTTTTTGTAAAATAAATTAGGTTTATCTGTAGGTATGGATGCATGGTTATATTTTGAAGAGGGGTTCAATGTCCCCTTTTCTATTAAAGCCTTCTCAATCTAGCTACATTTCTCTATGAATTCTTTGAATTTGTTGATACAATGCATTTTTAAATGGAAATAAATGTTTAGATGTAGATTGGGTATAAAACTACTAACCAATTATTCTTATAGGATTAAACAATGGAATCGACTAACTAACCCTCACCATCGTTGTAGGAAACAAACAAAGGTGTCATTAGGTATTTGTTTTTCGTTACATAATTCCAACATTATAACATCACTTTCTACATTGAACAAGAAATGGCACACAAATATCTCCACTAATTTAGGCCATGTATAGATTGACCCCTTAGGTATATGAAAGTACCATTTGAAAGCTTCACCCCCTAGACTACATGGGAATAAGCGTATAAGGTAATTGTTACTGTAAGACACTTCCTAGCATGTCATGTAGAAGTCCTTAACGTGATCAGGTGGGTCACCTTTTCCTTTATACTTATCAAATTGGGAAATAAAATGTTTTTGGAAATGGTGTGCGTAGCATAGCTCTGTCAAAGGGGTAAGCACATAGCTCTTTGTATTGGTAATTTTTACTATGTCCAACACTTATTTCCTAAAGGTTTGTGAGTATACTTTTCATGGACTGTAACTATTGTGTAAAGAGTTGATCTTTGGTAGGGGAATATGGTATGTATACTCGACAATACTTTGATGTTTCACCCTCTTGGTTTCCGGTATGAAGTTCACTATGTTTGGCCTTATTTTTCTCTTGATGTGCATCTTTGTCTGTGTCCTTATGCACATGGGAAGAAAAATTATTTAATTATCGACTAAGGATTTGTATTTGTTGTTGTATAGTGACTTTTTCATTTTGGGGTTCTTCTTTGTTTTCATGTCGGGTAAGTTACTCTTTGTGCTCATGTTCTACCCTAGCTTTACGAGGTTTTTTGATAAGTGTTATTTTATAACCGATTATTTTTTTAGGTATCTCAGTTTCAATGTTGTTAGTTCAAGGATCTGATGTAGAAGCATGTCCCAGATTTAAAATTTCATCTATGTTAATAATAGGGGGATGTTGTACTTCTTCTTCCTCGTGGATATTGTTCATAGGTGGAATAAATTCATGTTCATGTGGAATTTTGAGACCTAATTCTACAACTTGTGCAAGTACTTTATCTTTATTGAGAAAGAGGAATTCATCCAAATGAGCGGGGTCAAACTTGAAATCATCTTGTGGTGATTTTAATTCATCGCCGCTATGATAAATTAGATCTTATGCTTCTACATCCTTTGCTGCAGAGAAAAGAGGTCCTAAATTATGTCTAAGTACAGGATTAGACCCTTATCTTTTGGATTCCATTCTTGTGGTAGGAGGAATAGTAGGAAGCGTCTACACATTTTTTGTCAAATGTGATAAAGGCTATAATAAATCTAAGTAACAAATTATATTGTGACGATCGTAAAGATCACAAAAGAATGTTTGAAAACCATCAAAGAATGTTGAATGTCAAAGAATAAAGAATCAAAGGGTTAAAAATGTATTTTCCTAAAAAACTAAGTCAATACGATGAAAAATCACAAGGAACATTCACATAAGTTTGGTAAACCAATCCATTTCACAAGGAAATACACCCTATGTAAATGTATATCTCAATGGTAGTTTGAAAAAAGATGATCAACACGATGTAAAAACTTAAGTAAATTTTAAGATAACCAAGGCGTAAGTATTAACAATGGGTTGAAATGAATTCTCACTCAAGGTATACTAAAATAAGTTTAGATACAAATGAGGCCTAAATCCCAAAAAGTGGAAGTTACAAATACAAGAAACGTAACAATATCACTTAGATACATTAATCATGCTTTGTGGAAAATAAAGATATTAGTATTAAAATAATATTGATACAATGTGAACAATGTAACAACATAAATTTTCAAGGTTAGGGAAATATTTATAAAGAAACAAGGTCAAAGTATGCCAAGGAGTTGTTAAAGTGTGAGCATTGCAACGATACAATCTAGAAACTTAAACCAAGTTTACACGAAACAAGATGTAAGTATCAAAAATTGTAACAAGATGATGCGATCAAAGTAACACCTCAAAGGAATATTGATGATGAAGCAAACCTAAATAGGATGAAACATCTAGAAGTGGGTATCAAGATATGAATACGTACCAACAAACTTTCAACACTTACTATTATAGTCGCAATAAGGAAAGATGTAAGCGGGTGAAAAAATGGTGGACACAATCTTTAATAGCACTACATACAATGCTCCTCTTTTGATCAAAAGTATCAACAAGAGATAAAATGAGTAGACCAAGTGAGGGAAAAAATACTTGGCGTAACTTCCGCAGAGTTTCTCCTTGTCTTATGACAAGTGAAAAACTAAGAAAAAGTAACACTTTAAAAATGTTGTGATGAATAAAACTAGGCTCAAGCTTCAGTGGACTCTCCCCTTGTTCGACTAAAAAGGTTCTGACTTTGAAATAATTTTTTCTTCGTGAGATATATTTGAAACATGATTGGCTTTGGTAAAGTTGGCTCTTGTGAAAAATGGATTCCTATTAGTTCACTTTCTAGGTGTCACAAATTATCTCTACGAGTGTGGTTTGCTAAGGAAATCATACTGACTAAACCAAGGAGTATCTTGGATTTATTTTAACCCCTTTGATATAAAGATAAATAAATTTCTTTCAGTTGCATCTCATTGTGTTCATTTGAAGATAGTTTTGATGCTAATCTCACAAAGGTGTACTAGTCAACTGGTAAGAAAAACACTTCCTGTTTCATCCACCAGTTCTATCAAGGTGGGGACTACTTTGGGGTTCCTAAGGTAATCCTCACAATGAGTTTTATGTATTATGCTAAGGCACTTCCCCCAGTTATTGTGAACAAGCCGTACCTCTTAACCGATCTTGTAAATACAGTGTTTTGAATATGTGGTGTTATTTATCTTGTATCTTAATGTGGTTTTGTACATCATTGTCAACCTGCATCAAATTGTATTAGTATTTGTATAGATCCCGATTATTTGACAAACACATATTTGGTCCTAGGAACAAAGGTTAATATTATTCCATAGGATAAAAATATCATGAAAGAGGATGAAACGTTGTTTTTTATTCTCAAGATCATCTTAAGATGCAAGAGAAGAGCATACACAACATGTCACCCAACTATATTGAAAATGGAAAAGCCTGTAAATCAAAGGACTAGGAAACTTGTTTTAACCAATTGTTGTTCATTCTCTTAACCATGAATTTAATAAAGTGTTTGTAAATGTAAGAAGGATTAGAGTTGTTTCTGATTCCCAAGATCACCAAAAATATGTGAAGGAAGAGCATACTCAAATCTATCCTAAGACATGAAAGCACAACATTCATTAAATATCATCAAACAAGTAAGCAAAGACATGATTAAAAGCACACTACAAAAAAAGGTTAGCACTAAAAACCTGTAAAAGGTGTTAGAAATATCCAATATAAAGCCATTAAAACTTCAAAAATAGAGCCAAATTGAATAAAACACACTATCACGGCCCTCTCAATAGTAGCTCAGCCTTAACAATAGCAATGTGCCCCTAGCAACAAATACGTAGCCTTCAGAACAAGAACGTGGGTCTGATACACAACATGGGCTGACAATAAAAATACTAACACTTACGTGGGCAGAGATATAATAATATGTCCCTAATGACACCTATACAGGTTTGAGACAAAGAAAACTAGTAACAAAAAATGACAGGAGCGTGGCCAAAGAAACCACATCGCAGGAGGGTTTTCACACAAGTGTGGGTTGTAAACAAGGAAGGGAATGATGGAAAAAAGTCTCAGAACATTGTGACTAGTGTAATACCAACATGACCCTACTAAAACCAATGTAGTTATTATCCATTTTTGCACCCCCTTGAGAAATGGATCAACCTTAAGGTCAAGGCATTAATAGTTAATGGGAGTAGTTTACAAAATCTCACCATGGCGAAGGTTTGGAGAAGGATTTGCATTAATGGTCAAGATAGAAAAATGTACGAATTTTCACCTCCTTGACATGTTTCAACCATTTCCTCTTGTCACACATCAATCATCCTTATTGATGCGTGTTAACCACTTCCTTCTGTCACGCGTCAACCATCCTTGTTGATGCACGTCAACTGTTCCTTCTTGATGCGCGACAACATACCTTCTTATCATGTGATAATATCTCATTCTTGCATGTCATTATATTCCCCCATCACCGCCACCCTCTCGCCACGTGTCAGCATTGCCACCTGTTGCACGTTAACCACATCTCCTTGACGTGTGTCAGTGATTTCTCCATGTCACACATAAACCACCTTTTGTTGTTGCGCGTCAAACTCCCCTCACTGTCACATGAAAAAAATTCTTCTTGTCATGTGACAAACCATTCTCTCATTAGTGGTACCTCTTCCCTTCTTGTCATGCATTAGCTATTGGTTTCTGTCAGGTGATAGTAAAGAGTTTCAGATATGACCAAACATTAATGACACCGTACAGGGTAGCTCAACAACCAGATTAATGAGGTATGGCACTCATGTTCACCATGCAAGAAAAGTACCATTGGAAATCAAACCAGCATGGTCACCCATACCTCCGTAAAGGCAATTAATGAAGGATGTTTTTTGGTAGCTCCTTTTCTCTATATATATGTAAATTCCCCTCATTTGGAGGGGAGAGATTTTAAAATTGTAAAGGGACTCTTCCAAAATTGTTCCAACAATTGTAATTTTGTGAGTTGTAGGTCTCAAATTTATGCACTTTGTGAAGTATTCTTTCCTTGTTCCTATATTGTAATGGATTGTGCATCATTTTAGGAAATAAAAATGGTTTTTTATGGCTTTTCTTTCCATAGCTTAATTTATATTGCATTTCTTTCCTTCTATTATATTTTGTAGGTATATTGTGCATATTATGTTCCTTTGTCATGCTTAGATTTGTTGTGCTCCATGAAATTGGAGTTTTGAGTGTGTTTTGAGATTGTGGCACTTTGTCTGCCCTCTTCTTACCCAATTTTCACCAATTTCGATCACTAGGAATCTCTCTAGCCTTGTTTTTCTGTTATCTCCTCCCTTAGTTTAGGATTTACATTTTATGTATTTCTCTTCCTATGGTCCCTTGGAATTGGTAGTTTAGGAGTAGGTTAGCATTAGATTAGGTCAGGAACCAACCTTCTCTGGAGGTTTGTCTCAATCACAAGGGTCCCACACCTTGAGACAATCTCGTGTTAGTCAAAATTAGGGTTTTGTAATGTGTAAATCCTAGGGTGCTACTTTTCTAACATAACATTTTTGGCATGCCCGGTGGGAAAGAAGTCAATATTTTCATTTTTATCAAGATTTTGTGTGTGTCTTGGTGAAATTATAGCCTTTAGAGGCTTTGTTACAACACATCTGGTGACTCCGTCACTCAAATACAGTGGTTTCAGTAGCCCAAGTTTATCAAGTTCATGAGAAGAATCCAAACAAGGTTAAGAACTAGAGAAGAGAAGATATTTTTATATCTACACTTATCCCCAGATAGAGAAAGAAGGGGAAGAAGATCTCAAAGGTTTCTGACTCCACCAAATAGAACTATATCAACACGTCCACTAGGTAGAACCTTTCTTCAATTGACTAGGGTTCTAAGGCCACTCAAGATGGCTCATCTACAACCATCAAATCATCCACCCCCAAAACCATATGTAAATTTCACAGGCATCAGTCCAATTTCCCTTAATGCATGAAATCCGGTCCCAATAGCAACATTAAAGAATATCCTATACTTAACTAGAGAAAATCAAATAACTCCCATCGACCACATTCAAGACATTCCAAATGTTTGTGTCATACATGAGATTGATGAGATGGATGTTGTGGTCAAGTTGTTAGATTCTTCCTTCAAAGGAAAATCATTATAGTGGTTTAGAGGCTTGGGAGTAGGATTGATCCAGAATTGGGACCAATTTTGCATAGCTCTTAGTGGCTAGTTTGGGGAGATGGCTGACAACTTATCTCTTTTGGAGCAGATGACTATAATCAAAAGAGCACCAGCTCAGCAGATGGCATATTTCAATTCTAGATTCCCAAGAACATGGGAAAGGATTTCAATTGTGGTCAAACTAACAGCTGAAGGTGGATTTCTCTATTTTCTTAAAGCTCTAAATTTAGATATATTTGTTATGATACAATATGTGGGGGTAATAACCCTACCAGATGCCTATGCCTATGCCATAGCCATTAGAGCTGAGAATTTCCTAATTCAAGCCAGTAGACTTGCACCTAAGCCTCCTATACCTCTCTATTCAGATATGGGGAATCCTAGTCCTAATCAAATGCCCACAATAGCCCCCATCCCTACTCCAAGAAATCAGAGTTCAAATGAAGAATATTGTTCTTCTGCTAGCCATTCAAATTAACTCTAGGAGGTTATGAAACAATTGTAAAACTTAGGAAATGGGTTGGTAACTATTAAGAGGAAATAAGAGAAAATTTATAGACCTTATCATCCTCAATTCCAACCCAATAAACCTCCATATCAGCCAAACAAGCCACCCATTCAAGCTGCCAACTAGTATCAAGGACAACCCCAATATGCTAGGCCATTCCATATATATAACCCTAATTCAGTTTCAGCATCTAGGGCATTGGTTCCAACTCCAAAAAACATAACACAAGAATATGAATGGTGTTTCCCATGTAGCCAACCACACAATCAAGAAACCTTCTTCAATGGTGCTTTGAATCAAACATTTATGATGACTACATCGGGTGTTCCTCAAGAAAGAAATGAAGAAGAAAGTCAGCAATAGGTAGCTAAGCAGGAAGCACCTCTAAATGAGACAACACTTGTGAATTGGCAAGCTGAGGATTTCTGTGGAATAAATAAGTCCCCTCCTCAAAATGGAACAACAAACACAAGGTATAAGAAAAGGAATATAGAGGAAGGGCATTCATCTAATCCAAGTACTTCTCAACCTTTTATCACACTTCAGAGTATCAATAATCACAGTGCAGCCCCAAACGTTCAAAATCAGCCCAAATTACCTTCAAAGACAACCCATGTACTGGTTGCAGTAGCCCATGTGTAGGAGAAAATCATGTCAAGTAAGGGGCAATAAAAGGATAATCCATCTCCTTTTAACATTATTGATCAAATGAAGAAGAAAAATGTAATAATTTATATGTGTGAATCATTAAAAATTAAGGGCCAGTGAGATTTGTTACAAGAAGATATGGATAATTGGTCAACAACAAATGAGTTGTCTAAAACTCAAGAGAAGGTGCTCACTAATGTAGCTCAAACAAAGGAGTTCATGGAGTTCAACAAGGTAAAAAAATGAATCCTACTCCATCCTATATATCTTTGATTATCGGGAACATCCTTGTACATAATTTCATGATTGACTCAGGGGATAGCAATTCTATAATGCCAAAACAAATTACAGATCAGTTGGGCCTAAAATCCGAACTAGTTTCCAAAGGAGTGGTACAGTTAGATAAGACAACAGTGGGGACTATTGGGATCATACAAGGTTTATACCTCACATTACATGCATGTCATAATGTCACAGTTTAGTAGGATATACCATTGATTGACTTGCCATCACTCTTTACATTATGCTTGTCAAGATATTTCACTACCAAAATTGGAGGCTACTTATCAGCTGATTGGTCGCATGTTCTCTTTAGAAAAAGGTATGGAGCTAAGGCTACAATCTAGTCTGAACCTATTCCAAATTTCCATATTGAGCCTCATGTACCAAGCGTAATCAACGTAAATTTCTTAGCTTTTGAACAAGAGGATTTCCTAAACACTCAAGAAGAAAATACCAATTTTGGAGACATCCTGGATTTGAATCTTTATGAATGGGAAAAAAAAAGTCACATATATGATCCATACAAGGAAATAGAAGAGGCCGAGTTAAGAGTTTATTGTTTTCACGAGGAAAACACACCTCTTCCTAGCCTCACCAAACTGGATTATAAGGATTATAATGAAGTATGTCAGTTATTCTTTGATGGCTCAAGGAGTAGGAAAGGCGTTGGAGGAGGAGAAATTCTTTTATCACCACAAGGTATGAAGTACTACTCATCTTTCCATTTTTAGTTTACTTGTTCAAACAATGTAGTTGAATATGAATCTTTGATACATGGATTGAATTGGGCAAGAAAGAGGGGTATATAATACTTTCAAGTGTTTGGGGATAATGAGTTAATTATCAAACAGGTTAGGGCAAAAGATGTTGCTAATAATGATCTGCTCAAAGGCTACAAACATCAGGTATGGGATCAAATTGATGATTTTGAAGCGTTCAATATTCAAGCCATACCAAGGAAGAAAAATGAGGTTGTGGATAGGCTTGCAGCAATTAGAGCAACATTTGATGTTGTGGACAATATTAAAATATATAAACCACAACCACATATTCATGTGACTGTGAGGCCAGTTGGGTCAGACAATAACACGATCTGGAAGGTATTTGAGAATGATCAACAAATCATTAATTTCTTGCAGGAGGAGGTTGAGTTCTCAGCTAAAAATCAAGAGAAATTGGAGCAACAATATGGCAATCAAGTGGTTCAGCTAGGGAAAAATAATCTTCCAAAGGGCCAAGTGACTCTAGAATAAATATTCAATCCTAATGATCAATTCTAGAGGGAAAGAGAAAACATTCAGGTCAAAGGTGAGGATTCAGAGCCAATTTCAATTGGATAAGGAAAAAGACTTCAAATTCGCAAGGTAAGCATTGAACAAGAAAAATCTAAATTTATACAACTTTGCCAAGAATTTCTAGATGTATTTTCTTGGAGTTATGAATATTTGATAGGGTTTAATCCAAAATTGGCACAACACACCATTGAGTTAGATTTGGGAGCCAAACCCATCAGAAATAAGCAAAGGCCAGTCAATCCTCATATTGATCCTCTCATGAAAAGGGAACTGAACAAACTCATTGAAGGTGGCATCATCTTTCCAATCAAGAACTCTTCATGGGTAGAAAATCTTGTTCCAGTGAGGAAAAAGAATGGGTAAATAAGGTTATGTGTGGATTTCTGAGACTTAAATAGGCCCTCTCTCAAAGACCACTATCCACTTCCTTCCATGGATCAAATATTACAGGTTGTAGCTGGTTTTGAAAGGTTCTCATTACTGGATGGCTACTTAGGATATAATCAAATCATGGTGAAAGAAGATGACCAATTCAATACAACCTTCACTACAAAGTGGGACATGTATGTGAACAGGAAGAATCCATATGGAATGTCAAACTCCGGAGCCACTTTCCAAAGGGAAATGGATATGGCATTCAAAGGGCTAATCAATAATATAGTTCTTGTGTATCTAGATGATATTACTTTATTCTCCAAGAACGTAGCAAGTCATCTCTTTCACCTTAGGCAAGTGTTCCAAATATGTAGGATATTTGGAGTGTCTTTGAATCTGAAAAAGTGTATATTCTTATCTCATGAAGGCACTCTCTTAGGACACACCATGTCTAAGGAAGGGTTGGTAATTGATCCAAAAAGGGTATAATCCATTCGAGAATTGTCATTTTCAAGTCACAAGAAGGCTCTCCAATGATTTTTGGGGAAAATTAATTATGTTAGGAGGTTTGTTCCTAACTTTTCCCTTCTTGCAAGCCACTAACAATGATGCTGAAGAAGACTATGATTTTCATATGGACTGTTGAAGGAAAAGAAAGCTTTGAAGCCATAAAACAGACCATTACACAGGATCCAACTCTCATAAATCCATATTTCTTGAAGGAATTAATCTTATATTCTTTTGGAAGCACGGATTCAATATCTTCCATACTTGTATAACCAAATCAACAAGGACTAGATCATCCTATCACATTCTTTAGCCAAATCCTTCAGGATTATGAGGTGAGATATTCATTCATTGAGAAGCATGTCCTTGCCATGATTAGAAGTTTAAAGAATTTCAGACATCTAGTGTCAAACAATAGAATTCATCTATTAGTTTTGCATACTGGTGTAAAATATTTTATTTTGAACAAGGACCTTAATGAAAAGAGAGTTGGTTGGATAACTAAGGTCATGGAGTATGATATCAATATAAATGTGACCAAATTAGTTAGGGGGAAATGTTTGTGTGAGAACCTAGCTTCTAACCAACATGTTGAATCAACAGAGGAGGTAGAAGTTGTTATGGTGTTGCAAGATAATCAAGAAAATACTACAGGTGACATACCCATTCCTTATTGGACTTGGGATATTGTACGTTTTCTTTAAACAAGTCAAAGTGCTCAGAGATTGAGTAAGTCCAAAATTAGGTATTTCAAACTTCATTGTATCCCATATGTGCTTTTAGATAATATTTTTTTTAAAAGAGATATGAATTGTGTCCTCCTAAGGTGCATCAAGACAAACTAGAGAGAGAGAGGGTATTGCACGAGTTTCATGATGGAGAGGCAGGTGGTCATTTTTCCCCAAAATCAACAACTATTAAGATCATGAGGGTTGGTTATTATTGTCCTAATATTTTCAGTGATTGCTAGTCATGGATCAAGAAATGTAAGAAGTGTTCCTTATTCATAGGTAAAGAGAAGATATCAGCCCTCCCAGTCTATCCTATCTCAATTGAGAAACCTTTCATGAAATGGGGGCTTGATTTTATTGGGATGATCAATCCAAGTTCTAGCCTAGGTCACAAATGGATTCTTACAGCCACTGACTACTTCACTAATTAGATAGAAGAAATTGCACTCAACGAAGCAATGAAGCTAGCATTTTGAACTTTTACAAAGGTATTGTAACAAGGTTTGGTGTTCCTTCCACTATAATATCAGATAATGCCTTATCTTTTCTTGGAGTAAAGATATCTAATTGGGTTGTTAGAAATGGCATCTACTTGATCATTTATTCTAACTAATATCCCCAGGGTAATGGACAAGAAGAGTCCAAGAATAAGAACTTGCTGAGAATCATAAGAAGAAACCTAGATAAGAATCTGAGGACTTGGCATACCAAATTGAAATATTCCTTGTGGGATGATAGGATCACTCCCAAAAATTTGACTGGTTGTTCCCCTTTCGAGTTGGTTTATGGAAGGGTAAGAAAGGCTAGAAATATCCGTTGAATTACTAGCCTTAGATCTTATCAAGTAGCTCGAGTTGTTTGAGTTTCCAGATATAGAAGGCAAGTATGAAAATCTCATGGAGTTGGAGGAGATAAGAAACCAGGACATGAAAACAGTAGAGAAGGACCAAGCTCAAATCAAGATGAGTTTTGACAGAAAGGCCAAAAACAAAACTTTTCAAGAAGGAGACCTGGTTCTAAAATGGGATGCAAATAGAGCCAAACTAGGAAGGAACTCCAAGTTTTATGTAATATGGAATGGCCCTTACTTTATTTCATGATGAAAATAGAATGATGCTTTCCAATTTACAAAATTATATGGAGAAGAATTACATATCCTAGTCAATGGCATCTATCTCAAGAATTGTTACTTATGGGATTATCTTTCTTGTACATATTAGCCTAGAGTTGTAATTCTTCTAAGTGGTTGCAACACATTGTTTTGTTATAGCTAGGTTTTCTTTTAGATAATTTCTTATGCACTCCCTGCATGTTCTATTTGGGATATGTCTGATTTTTTTATTTGTACATGGTTTTTCTTTGTTGTTGTTGCAATTTCCAATTTTAGGAAAGATCCGATGATGAAGTAATGCCTCAGCAGTGTTCTAGAGAAACAAGAGGTTTTAGACATCAGAAAAATTTATCAATAAGAATGATTCCATGCCCAATGGATGTAAAATCACTGGTCTTTCAAATCTAGTAGGCAGATCACCCAACAAGCCGCCAAATTGTTATCCCTTTTTACACCCCCTTTCGAAATGGATCAACCTTCAGGTTTGGACATTGATAGTTAATGGGAGTAGTTTAGAAGGTATCTCGTGGAGAGCTTGTGAGTCACAACAAAGGTTTTGAGTAATATTTTCATTAATGGTCAATCTGGAAAAATGTACGGATTATTGCCTCATTGACGCGCATAAACCGCTTCCTCCTATCACGTGTCAACCATCCTTGTTGATGTGTGTCAACTGTTCCTCCTTGGCGCATGAAAAAATATATTCTTCTCATATGAAAAGATATCCTTCTTTCTTGTCATTCTATCCCCCCATCATTTTTGCCCTCTCGTCGTGCATCAACATCACCTCCTGTCGCGTGTCAACCACATTTCCTTAAAGTGCGTCAACACTTGATGCATGTCATGTGTCAACCGTCCCTAATTGTCACACGAAAAAATTTCTTCTTGTTGTGCAACAAGACATTCCCTTGTCAGTGGCACCTCTTCCCTTCTTGTCGTGTGTCATCTAGTGGTTTCTGTCGCGCGACAACAAAGAGTTTCAAATATGTCTCGATATTAATGAGGTATGACACCCCTATTTATCATGTAAGAAAATTACCATTGGAAATTGAACTAGCATGGTCACCTATACCTCCATACAAGAAAGTAATGAAGGATGTTGATTGGTAGCTCCTTTTCTCTATATATATGTAAATTCCCCTCATTTCAAAATTGTAAAGGAACTTTGCCAAAATTGTTCTAGCATTTTTTTGAGATGTAGGCCTCAAATTTATGCATTTTTTGAAGGATTATTTCCTTGTGCCTATATTGTAATGGATTGTGCATCATTTTAGGCAATAATATTGTGTTTTGTGGCTCTTCTTTCCCTAGCTTAATTTATATTACATTTCTTGCCTTCTATTATATTTTGTAGGTATATTGTGCATATTCTGTTCCTTTGTAGTGCTTAGATTTTTTTTTCTCCATGAAATTGGAGGCTTGAATGTGTTTTTAGACTGTGGAACTTTGTATTCCCTATTCTTACCCATTTTTGTCCACTTTCACTGAATAGGAATCCCTTTAGCCTTGTTTTAGTGCTATCAACTCCCTTAGTTTAAGATTTACATTTTATGTATTTCTCTTCCTCTGGTCTCTTGGAATTAGTATTTTAGGAGAAGGTTGGCATTAGAATAGGTCAGAAACCAACCTTCTCTAGAGCTTTGTCTCAATCACAAGGGTCCCACACCTTAAGACAATCCCATGTTAGTCAAAAGTAGGTTTTTGTAATGTGAAAATCCTAGGGTGCTACTTTTCTGACATTCCAACAACCTTTACAACAATAGCATGCATTGTTTAACAGTAGATTGGGTAGCATAACACCAGCACGCGGCCCTAGAGTGATGTCGCAAACACATGAATTTGGCATGCATAAACTCTAAAAGGAAAAAACTTTAGCATTCTAACCCAAAGTTAGCAACAAACCATCTCCTTCAAACCTATAAAAGAGACTCAACACATGTAAATTTAGTAAAAAAACATCAAGGAATTCAAGTTAGTTAACATGTCCATAGTAAGGGTTAGCCAAAATTGATATAAAACTTAACAAATCCTGAAATCAAATACTAAGGAAAATGGGGTATGTCCCACCGGGCATGCCAAATTTTTTCATATATAAATTTGTATTGTTAATCAAAAGAAGCTAACACCTAGTAGCTTCAAAGAAAAATCAAACCTACTATAGAACCATCAAGATAAAATCTTAGGGGAAAGTAAATTTTATAATGCATATACATGATAAATCCATCAAATTCCAAACCATTCCTACTCTTTGAGATTGCTACCTAATGAATGAACCTAATTAGATCACCTAACAATCAAATTGGTGTTGTTTTCTCAAGAATTAAAAATGAGATCTCACTAATAAATGGGTACAAGGCCATTTTTTGATCTTCCCATACTCTTCAATTTGAGAGAATGGATGTAAGATGGATAAGATATTTCCTACAATGGAGAATGGCTCAAATCAAAATGCCTATAGTTTACACTGAAGAAAATAATGTGTAAGAAGAAAGGGTAGGAGGAGGGTTCTTTATATAACCCCTTGTTGGAGAGAGGTTTACATCTTGGACCATGTGGGATAAGGTTAAAACATGCTTAACAATGGGTAAGCATGCTTTAGAAAAGGTAAATTTTCTTTAGAAGAGTTTAATTTTTCATTAGTAACTCATGAGAGTTGGAGGGGTGTTTTAAGTAATCAGGTGTGATTAATTAATATGTAGATGTAAGCTTATAGAATCTAATTAGAGGAAAATTAGTATGATTTAGTGTAAAAAAGGAATTTGATCCAATAAACGGTGATTTATTGATCTAGAGAAGCGGGTGTATTTAATTATCGATAAATAATTCACCAAGTAGAAGCTAACAATAATTAACGAAAGGTCGTTAATCGACATCCTGATTGATAGGAAGGTTAATTAATTATTGAAATGCAATTAATTAAACATAATAAAGGGAAAATGGTGGTTTATTGATGAAGTGTCATCAATTGACCAAGAGAGAATGAAGATCGTGGTTAATTAGAGAATTTTCGTTAATTGATCCAATGAGAGGAGAAGAGTTTCTTCAATTGACTAAGTGTCATTAATTGTCCAAATGACGGGAAAGAGGATATTCAATGCAATTTAAGTATTAAAATTGCTTGATCAAATTCTACGTGTCTACAGGGTGCATATTCTTTGGAGCTGACTTCAAGTCATAAATTCACCAAGAAGTGGTAATAATGAGCCAAGATCCTTTTTCAAGTGATTTACGAAGATTTAGGGAATATTTGGAGATGCAGGAGAAAGTTCAACAAAATCAGGTTTTTGAGGTTAAAGGAGCTTCCACTGCAAAAAAGCACCTTAACCTTGGAGGATGATTCTAGGATCTCTAGAATGAATTTGAGATAAAAAAAAATATCAATGGAAAATTGATTTGTTTATTTATAAGTTTGTATTTTCATATTTTTCAGAATACCCATGCATATCTCTCCACAACTCATTCTTCGTGTGTATAACTAATAATCCCTATAAAAAGGCCATTTTAAGAATGTTTAAAGTTGAATCATATCTTTATGCTCTTCCCATCATTTTTAATATTTTGTTTCCAGTCAAAATCATATAATAAAGTGCCTAAAAATTCCCCCAAGATCTCTAGTAACGTCATTTTCAAAATCCTCTCCAAGGTACAAGCTCATTCCTTAGCCAAAATTTTCAGTGCCACATGGAATCATGAGGATAAGATGCACTTTTGGTTTCATGTTTTCCCTTTCTAAGGGAACATGGGAAATAAATAATTCCCCCCCACCTTGGATCACTTGGCCCCTCACATGACCCCATTAAGCTCTGTGAATCAAGTTAAGCTCTTTTTCACCTCATTCTTATTCCTTCCATCACGCAATCACAAAGTGCCACTTTTCATAATGATACTGAGGTGAAATTTTATGTCCCCCTTTTCTATTTTCAAGATG
This sequence comes from Taxus chinensis, assembly GCA_019776745.2. Classification (NCBI taxonomy): domain Eukaryota; kingdom Viridiplantae; phylum Streptophyta; class Pinopsida; order Cupressales; family Taxaceae; genus Taxus; species Taxus chinensis. Next base: position 57,111,869 of record CM034148.1, read on the forward strand.
ATAAGGGGTAAAATAAAATGTGCCCTCCCCCTTTCTTCTATATGGTTTTTCATATGACCCGATCTTAGTCCCCGGGAGGAGAAGGCAGCTGAAACTAGTACCTAATCTTAATTGGATGATTACAGAAGATTTGTAAGGAGTTAGGAGGAAAAACTAACTCATTGTAAAGATAATAGGATCCTATATAAGTTAGAACATTCAAAATTTTGACAAGCCCTTTGCAATTCTCAAGGGATGTCATTTATGGTGGGAACACTTTTTGATTCCAAGGAAGAAGAGCATATTTGAAAAGGTTTCAAGTAGAACCATACCTTGAGACCCATATAATTCTTCTAAAAATTATTTTTTCATTCAAAGTCATATAAAGTAGTTCCCAAAACGACCTCTTGGAGCTCTATCAACTTCATTTTCAACCTATCTCTCAAGGATGGTCTTGCAGTTATTAATTTTATCTGGTGCCACGTGTCATCATGGCACTCAAAGAACAATTTTATTTCCCCTTTTGTCTATTCTAAGGGAAAAAATGGGACAATAAAATTCCCCCCTCCTTTAGAGTTCATGGACACAACATATGGCCCCAGAGACCTCTGATAAGTACCTTTTGCTAGTTTTTGAGCCCATTCTGCTCACTCTGCATGCATGCCAAGTGTCACTCTAGGGGAGAGGAAAATAAGTTCATCCCCTTCATCTCTTTCCAAGGGTAAAATAAAAATCATCCCCCATTCCTTTAAGGAAAAATTCTTATAAATACCTAGAGTTAACCATTTTTCATCCCCCCCTCCCCACTTTTGCTCTATTTCTAATCGGATTTTTTTCTAGAATATTTGTCCACCATTGTTCCTCCTAAATAAATCCCTCCATTCCTCCATGATTTCATAAAAATAATATATCATAAAAATTACAAATTTTTAAAGCCCCAAGCCCTTTTTTTTCATATTGACTCTGTAGCTCATGAAGGAAAAATATTTGTATATTGTGAACCGGTGCACAAATTGAAGTGGATTTTTTTCATTATTCATCATTTTTAGGTACCCTCACAACCCAAGTGATGCCACTAGCATGCATGGCCTTGATTTTTTACAGTGAAAAAACCTTGATTTCGTGCCCTTATTTTATAAAATTTTTATTTCCTGTTGTACTGGAGATCGAATGAAGCTACAAATTTATACATGCGATCGTGAGACAAAACTTATAAAATTGGAAGTGATTTCATTGAAATCCTATGTCAAGAAATCTACTTTTCAATAATAGTAAGTCTCCACATGAGCACTTACTATAAACAATAAATTCTTTGAGGTAGTGTTCACATGGAACCACCAGGACAACAAGAGGGGTGGTCGAAACTGAAGAAATTGAATAATAACATTTTTTAAAATATCAAGTACTCATTTTCAGGGATGGAAGTCATAGTTGTATCTATCTCCATTCACCTCTCTACTTTACAACACCTTCATAGGGGTGTGCAATAGTTACACAGTTCAAAAGAGGCAATTCATCCTCCACAGGGCATCCCAAGACATCATTGTGGTCATAATAGCGTACATAAGAAAATAAGGACATTGTAGGGTGAATCAGTTCAAAACGAGAAGCATCGTGCATTCCAAGAGGGTATTAAAAAAAAATTGAGAGCTTAAGAGATCATCATTGTAAATATTCAATCAGGTTGAAGGCATTTGCCATCCCTTGGTGAGCGAGATGAGTGAGCTCTATAAGTTATTCAAAGTGAGCCAAATAAGTTGAACTCAGTGGGCTAGGTGAGAAATTTGGATTGAATCTCTCAAGACAAGAAAGTTCCATCAAAAGGTAGTAATTCATTTCAAAGCATCCAAATTCCTAAGAAACTCTTCCCAAAGGTCAGAGTTTCCCCATGGTGATAAAGAAATGATTCCACAATGATCTGTTGAGGATGCTCGAGTGGGAAAAATCATTATTACATTATGTGGGAAAGTTATCCCAAGTATTCATTCATATGCATGATCTGTCATAAATGAATGGCATATGTTCATGGTTTGATCAAGTATTTCGGGGGAATCCTTCATTATCTATAGTATTCTAGTGATCAAGTGCTTCTCACTTCTTCACTCGATGTGCCTGATGGGATGTAGTTTTCAATCATTAAAAAGAATGTTTCTCATGATGCAAAATAGCTTAAGGTTGCAAGTTTTCACCATTTAGGAGGAGGCTTCTTTCAGTATGGAGTTTCAGAGTTATTCACTCAGAGTTCATTATTGCATCAAGGCATTCAATGGGATCATTGCAAGGAATGGATTCCCTACATCTCCTCCCTCCTTCCCAATTTATCCCTCTTCCTACTTTCTCCTTTCTAATTCTTCATTGAGAATAATCATTTTATTTTTTCCTATTCACTTAGCTGACATAAATTGTAAGAGTATTTTCTCAAAATTATAAGGGAAATAATGAATTTGTCTTTTCTTATTGAAAATAAAATGTCACATGTGTAATACGAATTTGAAGAGTTATGTTGAAGGAAAATGAGAGCTTAATTCATATTGCTTTAAATTGAAATGGATCCTGAATATTACATACTAAAAATTTTAGTTCTCTTTATAAATAGTGGATTGTGATATGTTGTTGAGCTTTGTATCACCAATGCACATGAAATAAAACCTACACTTCTTCTATTATCCTTTTCTTTTGTTTCTATTACTTCTATCTTCTATTCAATTTACAAGCATAGTGATCCAGTAAGAGCTTTGTATCTTTAATAGATTAATCTAGGAACTTGGTGTCTAGGTTTGTCCATCCCACTAGCAAGCTTTATTATTTCTTTCATCTATATTAAATGTTGACCTACTCTAGTTACTAGTTATGAACTTTGAAATTGACCTACTCATGGTAGTAACCTTGTTTTCTTAATTTCTCTCGTTCCCACTCGTCTTTGTGATTTCTTCCATTGTACCCCATACAATAAATTTTCCATAGGTTTAGCAGAGTGTCCCTTTGTGATCCTCGACCTATTTGGTGAACCTATAACATTTATTATAGGATTAGATTAGGTACATTCAATAATGGGAGTTGTACTATTTAATGCAGAGGGGCGTAGCCCGTGAATGTTGGTGGAGACAACTAACTTTCCCAACTGAAAAATTTTCTCAATTTTTTTTTGTGGATCAGCTGGGGAGAGGTATGCCCTGGTGAACCAGAATATATTTCGGGAAAATAAAAAAATCAACAAATCAAAATATATTCATCTTCCTGTGAGAGTGCATTATTATATGCTGCTGGATTTGTAGGATTTTTGTAATTTTTTTCAAAAAATTCCTGAACATCTGGAGATCTAACCAATTCCTTCATTATTAGAGACCAATACTCAAATTTTTGCCTATGAATTGAGAAGTCTATATAATTGAAATAGATGCTTCAGATGTGGAATCCATTAATGGCAATCAATTTAAAATCTTTCTTTGATACCAAGTTAAAATAAATAGGAAGATGGAAAACACAAATACATAATAAAATACTACAACAAAAATAGAAAATAAACTTGGAATAACCCACAATGGTGTGTGATTCTATTTCCTTTCTTGGATAAAACAATTACATATGCTTCAAATTTATAGAAGGGTTTTCACCAACAAAATACAACATGCAAAAAAAAATTCTTTATTTATCTTTTCATAAAATTAGGAACAAAAGTGGGCTAAAGTAATTTTTATATAAAAAAACATGGACTACATTCATGAAAGCAATATATTGTTTATCTAACAAAACACTCAATCATGGAGCCTGGAATGCGAAGGAAGTTTTGATTTCGGATGAATAAATCACAATTCATGGAGATGGTGTATGGAGATCTCGTAACCAAAAATCACGTAAGGTTTTTCTATTTTAGATAAAAAACTAACACTACAGTAACAACTACTCTTTTAATCTATTATAAGATCAAGATATGTTTTTCTTCATAGGCATGAAGCGGTGTGGGAAGAGTTGTAGACTGAATTGATCGAACTATCTCCATCCTAAACTTAAGTGAGGAAACATTTCCCTTGACAAAGAGGAGCTCATTATTATAAAATAAACTTGTTGGAAATAGGTATTACTAAAATTATGCTTAGATGTGTAGGCACTAAAACCATTGTTGACAATAGGATGAGAAACAAAAGCTTGCAATTTTTTAGGGCCCTTTAAAACACCTTTCTTATTGGTCACACTTGTCCATCCATTGGATGAAATTTTAGGGTTTGACACTATTTTTTTACAAGAGCAAGATGCGAGTCAGCCATGAGAGTAGATTCACGAATCATGTGCTCAGATGACTGACAACGAAAGAAGGTGTTCAGAAGATTGATATAAAGAATCATTTGAGTGATTTGGGTTTCACTAACCTAGATATCAATCATTAAGAGAAACAAAAATATATAAAAGTGCATTCTCGTAGCCCTTCCCCCACAGAGGATGGTGAATATGTGCAAGATAAGCATAGACCTTGGACCTTTGGAGAGCATTTTGATCCTAGTTCTTAATCAATCATCTTTTTCTCCAAATCAATATGAAGTCCTCTCTGCGTTGGACAGTGAGGGAAATATGAATTTAGATCTTTCTAAATGATTTTGTACTCTTGGAATATATTAGGACTTACTAAACTGGCACGACATTATCTGATCAGGGACATTTGTCAATAATTTAGCCATATAAAATTTTTGTGTTTGCAAGAATTTAAGCTTTTTGAATTTTTGTTACATTCTACATCTCATACTATTTGGTCGCAGGCCATTTTTCACTCCTCAACTCATGAGCTGGGCCGCGGTGGGGTTATGAATTTGATTTCTCCTGACATTTCCCAACATGTGATCTCATGGGGTTCATACCCCACGCATTCTGTGGTTTGGTCCTTGTTTGATTTTGATAGTTATATTTTTTGTCTTGGTAATATATATGACTCTAATGATGCAGGGGAAAGGGAACTTTTTGGGAATTGGCTTGCAGATTCTCTATCAGATTCTATTTGGGTGGTGTATGGGGAATTTAACATGATAGAGAACCTAGCAGACAAATGGGGTAGACTACCAATGAGGTGGTGTGTGGGAGAGAGGGAAGCTTGGTTTTAGTTCAGACATAAGCTGGGCCTTTTTGACCCTAATTTTCTTCACCAACATCCTTCTTCAAAGCTCCAATTTCTGGGATGGATAGGACCATGTTGTTAAAAGGCTTAACCATGCTCTTATTCCCTCTCAATAATTTTTCTACTTTGTTCCTGTCTCGGGCCAACCTGTGGCTATGAAAAATAGTGCTCTACTATCAAACCACTACCACCCATATTTCTCGATATTTCTTGGAATATCCCTATTAAGAAACAAAAGGGAATTTATCAATTTTATCTCAACATTGCTCACCTCAAACATGCTTGTATTTTGTCTCACATACAGTGTATTTGGAACCTAGTCCCTCAACCCTTGGATTCCTCCAGCAGGATTTAGCAGTGGAATGATGTTATCAAGCGCACCATTATTTTTTGCGTACTTATGGTAAGCAGGCTTCTATCTTCAGTAAAAATGATCGTGCAACTACCTATCATGAGTTTGAAAGAATCTCACATGAACTTGAGGTTACTCCCTTCAAAAAAAATTTACAGTCTCAGACTATTATTTGGAGGTATAATCTTAAGATTCATGAAGCTTACAATGCATGGGGAGGTCAACTATGTGTTAGAATACATTGGTTGAAGATTAGTGATAGTGATTCTAAAGATTTATTCACCATGTTGCGTTCCAAGCATTCTTCATATAGGATCAAACCCATTTTACATGATATTGTAAGACTAACTTCCTTACATGATATCCTTCAGGCCTGTTTCCAACACTATCATGGAGTTTTTGTAACTCAACCTGCCACTCTTGCTAGAGAGGAAGCTCTTTTCAAATGTCTTCAAGTAGTTTCTTGCAAATTCTCCCACTCTTAGAGGAGTCATTGTGATTGCCTTATTTCACTCTCTAATGTGAAGGAAGCTACTTTTCAAATGGCAACCAACAAGGCTCCTAGAGTTGATGGTTTTTTAGTGGAATTTTACTAAACCCTTTAGGACACGATAGGTCTGGACCTCCACCATGTTTATTTGGAAGCCCTTGCCTCCAATTTCCTAGGAAAACTCATTAATCAAGGCAACATCGAGTTCATACCCAAAGTAGGGGATCTTGAAATCATCAACAACTAGAGACCCATCACCTTGCTTAATGTTTCTTATAAGATTATTGCTAAAGCTTTAGCCAACAAGATTGTTAATCTCTTTCCCTTAATTGTTAGAAGTGAGCAAACATGATTCATTAAGAAAAAAATTATTCTTGATAATATCATTATTTTTTGGTAAGGAATGGGATGGGATCGTCAATCATCACATCAAAATCTATTTGTTAAGAGAGATTTGATTAAAGCTTATGAAAAGATTGAGTGGTCTTTCATTTTAGCCATACTCTAGGCTCTTGGATTTGGCCCTAGGTTTGTGCAATTTGTTCAAATGTTTTTTTAGAATGTTGGGGCTTGTATTACTACTAATGGGGGTGCAGTCTTCTAGGTTTGGTATTTTCAAGTCAATTCACCAAGGCTGCCCTCTGGCTCCCTCCTTATATGTGTTGGCCGCTGAAGGTTTGAATTAGTTTCTTGCCCACAGAGCTTCTCAAGGACTTGTTAAAGGTATTGTTGATGCACAAAATCACAGCACCCCCCGAATTGCCTTAGATCTGAGTGGGGCATCTAGTGTGACTGCATAACATGGGACCATCTCTCAAGCTGTGAGACTTGTGGACTTGAGATGGCCCTCTGGGGAAAGTCAGCTTCTTCTTCCTAAAATACCTACCACAAGCTACTCTAGTGCAGGAAAACTATCTAATCCTAATCTAACCTTCCAAAGAGACAGAGAGAGAGAGAAAAAAAATAAAAATAGAGCCTACACTAAAGTAGTGATACACCAGAAAAGGAAGTGGCTGGTCACAAATCCAACTTCCTGAAGTGGAGAGAGGTGAGAAATGGAGAGGATGGACAGATGCATCATAGACCAAAGATAGAGTTCACATATAACACCACTTCAAACCCATTAAAAACACCTCCCAAAACATGTAACATACATCAGAAGTATGCACAATATACCCTACAATGACGAGAGGCGAGCAGAGACAGTAAAATAAGGAAGGATGGACAAAATGCATCACAAAACAAATTTTATTTCTCCATGAGTTCACACAGTACATCATCAGTGGGAAAGAGGCAAGAAAATTTCATTACAAATCCAAGAGAGGAGGCTTAGACTCCACATTCTACCCTAAGGAAGAAAGAGAGAGGGGGGCAAGAGAGAATCAATGACCAACCCTTTGAAATATGCCCCTTCTTTACAATATATAGAAGAATGAGAGAAAGAGAGAGGGAAGAATTTGAACCCTGATCCAACCACCCCTAGAAGAGCGTTGAATCCACCTACTCGATGATGGGCTTTACTGCACGACCCATGCCCCCGTCCCTATCCCTTGTTGGGAAAGAAAGGAGGCCCATTCTTCATCATGGCGGTAGGTGGGAGACTTAACAACCTCGAAAATGGTGGGCCGAAACATTAATGGTGGCAGGTGAGTTGCAGGTGCCAAAATCTTTCCAACACGTCCCTTCTCACCCGAATCTGAGCTTCTAGTCGAAATATATGGTCGGCTGAAGGTCAAGGTCAGGCGTTTAACGTGGGCTCTCAATATTTAAAAGAGTCGATTCATGCAAGACCCACGTGGTGGCCTTGCGCGTCTTGAAGATTTATCCCCTTCCACTCACTCTTGTAGTTACGTCAAACTGACACATGGTGGCTTCCGTGGACTCCTCTGTGTTCTACCTAACTTCCTTTTGTTTGGTGGGGCCATATGTCTGACCCTGGACACGTGGAGGCTTTATGCTAACCCTATTATACTGAATCGATTTAGCCTGCTGCCTTTCTTGGTCTTTGACTACGTGGAGAGCTAGTGTATGTTTGGGGACCGAATTTTGATTCACCTCTTGAAAGTGCACCGAAGAGAAACGTGGTTCCTTCCGATACTTTGCCTTACTTTGTTTCTTTGTGTTTTAGCTAAGTCCCTTTTGTTTTATGGGGCCATATGTCTAACCCTGGACACATGGAGGCTCAACGCACATTTGGGGACTCGCTCTTGATTCTTCCTTTGAATTCACGCCGAAGAGACACATGGAGGCTCATGTGGACGCTTGGAATTTTCAAGGGCTCGCTCTATCTCCTTTTCATACCTGGGACACGTGGAGGGCTGGTGCTAGTTCAGGGTCTCTCTTCCAGCCGTGTCTTTGAATTTGCACCGATGAGGCACGTGGAAGCTTCACGCTCATTTGGGGTCTGCCTTTGGATTATGACTCTGAAGTTGCGTTGATGAGACACGTGGAGGATTTCACTCGCTCTTTTATACTTAGACAATTCAGGTCTACTACCCATTTAACTTCTGTTGGACCCTAGACATGTGGAAATAATGTAGTTTTTAATAGTGCTACAGTTGATTATGATTTCTCTGTTACTAATAAAGTGGTTGTGATCTCTAATGTCATGCTTCAGATTCAAAATCAGGTCGGGATGGTTAGGCTCAAGGTGGAGTATCTCCAGCGCCTTGTCGACCACTGGGTTCATCCCCTTGTGTTGTTAGTTAGTTTCCCCTGAATGTGCCCCCATGCCGTCATTTGTCGCCTCCACCTCGCCACTCTCTGTTTCCTATCTACAAGAGGGGGTGAGCTCATCGCCGCCCGTGGAATCTTTCTCCTCAATGGAGATCTCCCTGCTCTCGGTTGCCTTTGCCTATGCTTCCTCTGACAGGTGGCTTTGGTTGGTTTTCTCCTAGTCAGGGAAAGCATCCACAACTCTCATTGGCCATTTCTCCCACTCATCCTGACGACAATTATGGTGATAAGAAAGATAATGGATGGGATGGGTGGGATCCTATTTTGCATGAGGCTCACCCCTCTAGTTCGGGTTGGGGCGACAAGCCTGACAGTCCCCCTCGCCCCTGCCACTTACCTCAATGTTCGCGATTGATGCTTAGTTGTGCTCTCTTTTTGGTTGAATTTCAATATGTTTATGTAGTTTTTTTGGTGCTACAACTTGCCTCTCACAAGACTTCTTTTAGTTCGATGTGACTTTTGGCATTCTGGGGTGTCACTTTTCCAACAATTTTTTTACGAATGACATTTTATATATTGTTCTATTAATATAAAAGTGTGTTTTTCAATCAACAAAATTATACTTAGATTGAATAAACATGTATGCAATCTTGACCATGGGCTACCCTTCACTCATAATGCACCCGGTCAATCCCGATCAACGCATCATGACCTTCCATTACAAAAATGGACTGCATTCTTGAAATCGTCAATGATTGATATTAGGGTATGTCTAGATGGTCATTAATTGCAGGATGACAGATCCCGTGCTCAAGTAACAAGAAACACAGTTACCAAATACAACTGTTTTTTATAAATTTGCCGTATTTTTGCATTCTCCCTAGTTCACCGTATGGAACTCTGAAGATTTCGGGATTTGATTGTTAAAAATTCATAAAAAGCTTAAAAAAAATGCAGCTGTAAATAATTACAAATTTATCAAATCTATTTACCAAAAAGTAAAAGCCAAAAACTGTGGAACTACCTAGAATCCAAAGAATCTGATTGGAAGTTGTTATTTTTGTAACAGCCCGGACCATATTAATTAAAGACAATTACAAACATAAAATATGTTATTTCCATCATTTTAGTTAATGCATACATGTTTCAAGTTTAATCCAGAAATCTTTGTAACTTTAATCATTTTTAATTTGTTATATAGTTGTGTGTTTAATTACTTAGATTACCATATTTTTTACGGTATTTATCGTATTTTTTCTATGGACCGTTTTTTTTCAATATTTTTTATCCACCGTTTAATACTCTCCGTATGAAAGTTGCTACTATGACAAGAAACATCAAAACAAATGTATCTGAAAATAAAAATGTCGAAACACATCTCATAAGAAACACCACTGGATTATGTGATTTTATACAAGAGTTAATATGATAATGGCGTCTTCTAAGCCAAACTCTAGGGAGGATATGCAGCTGTATTAAATTCAGAGACAATAAACATAGATACTGAAACGACTGTTACATAATATATTATTTCGGAGACTAATCAGTGTTCATTGTGATATAATTTTAAGCTCCCCATATTACTGCAACAGGGCTACGAACAAGGTATTTCCCCCCTTGGGTGCAGTTCCAAGCTATCTCTCCAAACTCATTTTATGGAGCGACAGAATCTGTGACATTGTTTCGGAAGATCATGGTATATGTGGTCGCTTCGTACAGTTGTGTGAAGCGTAATGTATTTGGTTCCACGCTTATTTCCACTCCCGGAGGGCTCCTCACGCTCACTTGAAACACCACATCGCCCCCATCGCTAGAATTTACTGATCCCACATACTTGACTCTTCTCCTCTTCGTCTGAACTACTCCATTGGAGTTGAACAGCACAGAAAATGAGGGGTAGTTGAGATCGTCGGCTTCCAAACTCGAGTTGGATTTGGTGCAGGAATCAGAATCGTTGGTGAGTAGAGCGATTTGTTTGCTGGTATAGCTGAGAGTGCAGAGAAAGTCGATGTAATCTGTTGCTTTCATATCATAGACAAGGCCAGGATTAACAGCAGCTAGCGGATCCACGTGGCCTGCACCCATGGCAAATGGGGTGGCTGCCTCCATGATGGGTTGCCCTGCGTTGTCAAGAGTGTAAGAAGATGTCAAGAGAGCAGATATGATGGCGGCGGGAGTCCACGTGGGATGTATGGATTTTAAGAGCGCCGCAATGCCACTCACGTGAGGACACGCCATTGAAGTGCCCGATAAGAGCCGGTAACCACTTCCAACGAATGCCAATATGAGCACCCCAGGAGCGATTAAATCGGGCTTCAGAATGTGTGGATAGCCATTACTCTTTCCCCTCGAAGAAAATGCGGCCACAATGGAAGCCGTTATTCTGTTTCCCACAACAGTTGTACCGGTGATATTCAGAGCGGCAGTGACATTATTCTCCCGCGGTATAACTGACAGTCGATGTAGGCTTTGATTTCTTCTCCCGCGGTATAACTGACAGCGATAGACGGCAGATTGTTTAGATCGGTAACTTGCTGGTCTGCCCCCAGGAGCATTTCATTTGCAACTACCATTCCAACACCCCCTGCGCTCGCCACCTTCCTCGCCTTCGACACTGCGTTCGTCTCATCTGGATGGATGGAAAATAACAAGCAATCGGACAAGACGATTTTTCCGTTAACAGCCGTGGGATCGAGGCTTCCATGGAGACAACGCCTTGAGTTGTTGTTGGTGGATTCGTACACCAAAGGTGCCAATTTGAAATCAATATCAAAGTGGGCGTGTTGTACACGAATGTGGAGGCCGCCATAGTTATCTGTCAACTACTTTGCAAATTCTAAAATGCGGTGGGTGTTGATGAAATACCGCGTTATTAAGACCGTTCTTGTGAAGGATTTTTGTGGCGGTCAATCCTCTGTTTTTGTGAAACTTTCATAATGGATATAGACATCATGTTGTTTTTATGATAGTAATATTTGTGGGTTTTTGAGCAGCAAATGGGTGGGCCACACGTGCTTTGCATTTTCCTTATTTACTGCAACCACTCTATACATTATTTTACACTTAACAATTATACATTTCATGAAACATTTGTGTTTTGTTTTAGTTTCAAGTTCCCTTGAAGAGACGTATGCAAAGCTCACAAGCATGTGGACTATTAGACGAAATGGATGAGAGATGTGTGGTCTCATGAACTCTTAACGATTGCCAAAAAAAAATGAGTGTTTTTTTGGAAAGATCTGATTTTGAGTTTTTGTTGAAAAATTTCCCTTGTTGCACCTTTAGTGTGCTTCACAATTTGAATTCATATCTTGGTCCGATGTTATGTTAAGCATCAATATGGATGAAAGACTATTTTGTTCTTTTCACATTTGATAAGAAGGAAAGTTTGACAGATTTTTTAGTATGGCGATTAAGTTGACATATTATTCCAAGCTCCATTGATCACAATAGAAATCCATCAATACCCATTTCATTTTCAAGCGGAGATTGCAGAGGATTCCAACACATGTATACGGGTGGTGAAATGGCAATGTGCATTTCCCTCAGCCATCTTCAATGACTTGCCTATAATGTAGGCTTCGTCAATCTTATACTTCAAAATTTTTGTCTCGGTCTTGATAGTTAATTAATTGGACACATCCCCGTAGGGTTATATTATCTTCACAACATCTAGCCTTTCTTTTCCCGCCATACTCTTAACGTATGCCAAAAAATAAGCTTTGAAATAGGATATGGATATCCACCAAAACAATATTCACAAACTTATTGTCCAAATATTCAAATGATTTTTCTATCACATATTTTCCATATTTGATGTTGCAACACAATATTGAATGAAATTTTGCAAGAAATATGCACACAAATTATAACAAGGTAATATCAGTACAGTGTTTGAAATATTCAATAAACACATTATAATAAGGCAATATGAACACAATGTGTAGAAAATTTTGAACAATGTACATTGATGTTACTTTGTTAGTTGCAACTGAAGGAACATAATTTGTGGGTAAAATCTTCAATATACACATTATAATAAGACAATATCAACACAGTGTATACCAAATTTTTAAACAATGTATATTGATATACATGGCTTATTGTTAAAAGAACAACACTTGGAATATCATTACATGAATTATTGATTCTGATTGTATTGATGACACATCCCTCATCATATCCGTTTATCGGCATTTCCATTGCACACTTATGGTGAAATTGTTAGTAACTCTTGCAACCTCTTCACTTACTTTACCTAGGTGGGTTTTTAAATGAGTGATAATAACATAATGAATTTAATTGTATCTTTGTAGGTGGAATTTTGAATAAGCTATTAATATTTTTCAGTGAGAAGGTTAATGATTATTTTGCATGTGAAACGTGATTTTGACTATGAAAAAACCTTATTCACGTTAGCCGACAACAGACAATTTACAACCCTTTCTTGTGGATTAAATCATGAATGCCATATAAGGCATTCCCAAGTGGAGAAGATATTTGTGTGGGTTTGGGTGATATATCTGAGTAATATTGCAAACAAGCCGAGGCGTGTTCAAGTAGAGTTTTCTGGTATGGATAATCAAATTTTATTTCCATTGTGTTTGATAGTGTTGGAAATATAATCCCAACCACTTCCATTCAATCCTCATCCCCAAGTGGGATGTTTTAATTTCAAATTTTAGACCTCCTCATATAATGCAGTTAGTTGGGAAAACAGATAAAAATAAACAAGAAAGAATGTTCCATACTTTTTGCAGCCATATGGAGGAAAATAAGTAGTAAGAGAATAGAAAAAATAGAGCATCTGTATGATTTTTTGTTGCACTAATGGAAAATAGAGAAAAGAAAATACAACAATAATGTATTTGTAGGTGGAATCCAGCAAAAACTGAAGGTATAAATAGCCGAAATTATCCAATAGCAACTTGTAGTCACAAAATCTTACACATTAGGCATTATTTAGCCCGGTTTTCATACTAAAAGTACTAATTAATCTCACCTTTTGGACATCTTATTTTATATTTTATTTCATCATTCCCGCACATTTTTACATACATGCCCAGCTATTTTGCAACCATCCTGTCATTTTAGCCTAAACTGAGTCACCCAGGCCTGTACTAGGGCACCCCGGGGCACCCCAATCCCATCTGGGGAATCCCTATCCTTTCTTGACTTTCCCGCCTCTTTTTGGGCTCCTTCTATCCATTTTTTTTATCTTTGTCTTTTTCCTAGTCGGCCATGTCGAGATTCAGTACAAAATTAGAGAAAGAGAACCCTATACATATAAAGTTATGAGACCATAATGAGGGTGCTAACGTCACTACTACTATCACTCCATATAGAGTTGCATTCATTGCATCACTTTCATCCACATAGCGCCATCTAACAAGGATAGGAGATCTACATCAACACACACAACATAGATGGAACAGTTTTATTCTATTCCATGCACACATGCTAATATATTTTCTATAGTTATTATATGCTCGCTACTGCATAAAGTTTTATTGGCATTAAGAGCACCTATGGAACGTTATGCGCACACACACACCAAAATTACATCCGGGTTAGAAATGTAGTACAATTCTCAGTGATATGACCAATAGTTTGGCAACTGAGGTCAGTCCGACCCATTCATTCTACATCTTTTATATTTCTTAGATTTTTGATACTTCCTTCTTTCTTGTACGTCATCACTTCATTATTCAACACATTTGGTGTAGCTCAACAGATATAATGCAATAGATAGAGAACACTTCAGAATACCTTGCAACCATGTAAAAATCAAATTTGGAGATTTTATAGAAACCAGGGTGCCTAAGCTGTAGACCAGGGTTCCCTGGGGTGCCCCATTACCTTCCTAGGGTGCGTCAGTCAGTTCAGAACTTCCAGATATGGTATGTTTAGGACTTCTGAGTGATCATTCCTACACCAAGAATTCACAGTCAGACCCGCGACAACTAGCGACAGTCTTCTTTAATTAGCTAAGTCATTCTTCCTCACTTATTTACATATTTAGGATTTTATTTCTTTGAGCATAATTATTTAGAATTATTCCATACTATTTTAGTGCATTCATACAAAATTTTAGTCATCCTATAATAGTTATATAATTAACTATTATTATAATTCACTATAGTTTGGTTTAATTTTAGTTAATCATTTTGATGAACCCGACTATTGACTCCACCTTCGTTCTAGGGATTTTCTCATCTTTCATACCATAACTTCTAATGTCTAACAAGTCTCTTTTCTTCAATTGATTTAAATGCACCCATCTTGTAAATACATTCTTCAACAAACCCTAGAGAATATGTGTCTACCTAACAACATATTCCCTACCCTAGTCAATGCTATTTTTGGTCATCTTTTTTGTGGTCTCCCTTAATTCTGATTCCAATCAATCTATTTGTAAATCCATTTTAATCTCTTCATTTCGTATTTCAAGATAAATTTCAAGCTCTTCATTTTGCATTTTAAGATAAATTTCAAGCTATGGAATCCATAATCACATCTCTTAAATATGAAATTCAACAGGTTAAGGATACTTCCCAGGCTCATGATTATTCTTCTTCTCATATCCATCATATGTCTTCTATATGTTCTCATGTTAGTGAACCTAAAATATTTCCACTACTTGTGCCTCTCAAGTTTGCAATCAATGCTAAGAAAAAAGATGTCCTTCCCAAAATCATAACTCATCAATTAATCAACTTGTCATCTACTCATGGTTATCCTCCTTATCCCCTTGTAAAATATCATGGTCTCCCATATGTAATTATCATCAAATCAACAAACATGATGACAATGATTGTTATGCTGTCACAACGAAGAATTAAACATCTTGAGTGTCAAGGTTTCATCTCATTCACCGTATAAGATTTTGTTACATGGTCATCTCCACTTGTTACATCTCAATGGGTTGTTAAATCTGATTCATCTAATGAGCATCATGTCATTACTTCTAAGGGAATTGAAGAGCCACCTATGCAACCACCCCTCAACATTGATATGCCACCTCTTCTCGAAACATCTCTGGAATCCCAAAGTCAACATTAGAAACCTCCTCTTAAGGACGATCCCACTCCCATTTTGTTAAATGTATTGGCCACCTCACCTAGTTATACACAACAACCACCACCTAAAGTAAAGCTTGAAATTCCTACATTCACTATAGATCTAACATATATTGATGATTGGGACCCGGATGACGCTTAATATGATGATGAACCATTTTATGGTAACACTCCTCTATCACATACAATCACTTTTGTCAATGATACTACTCCTACTGATGAACACGACACATCTCAATTTTTTCCACCATCGTATGGTCCTACTGTTGCTTCGGTCTACCATTTTGTTGGCCCTCTCGCTTATCATGACACAAATGAAACTCTCCCACAATGGCATAGAATCTCTAGTATTACTGCATAGTTCCCCATCATCATAGTAAATTTGGGGGACATAACACCTAATACACTCACCCCCCTCACTTACACATCTCTCATTTTTACATTTTCATCACATGTTTTAGCACTATCATTATTCGATGACACACTCTTGTGCTTTGGTTCAAACTTGAATGTTGAGGGCTTACCATTACACTAAACGCCACATAACACGCTAGGAATTCTACACTACATTTCATCCTACATTGTGCATCATACATTATCGATTCTACACTTATTCTACATTCTACATTATACCAAGTTCCACGCATTACATCTATTAGCATATTTACACATTTAGTCACATCATACACTGCGCATTTACACATCATCCCTATTCTACATCTTACGCTAGGTTACATTACATATGAGTCTAGTTTTACATTTTACCATTACACATTCTATTTCTATCTATTCCTATTATCGCATTTTATGCGTTACATAGTGCACATTCTACATACCCTACACACACTGCATTAAATTATCTACACCACGCATTTATACATTCTATCCATCCTATCATCATTTTAGCATTACTACATCTACTACATTGTTCTATGTATTGCACCCACCACCCTATGACACAATTTAGTTCCTCAGTCCATACTCGATTGTTAAGGGTTAACTAATCAAATGGACCTTTACCTTCACCATGTGACATTTCATTCTATCACATTTATACACCTATTGACATATGATTTAGGCTATATCATCACCTAAATTTATTATTACATATCATAGTGGTATACGCTTTAGGCTAAATCAACACCTCCATCATGTCATCTAGTAGTGGTATACGCCTTAGGTTACATCACCACTTGCTCCATCGTTTCATCTTATAAATCATCACTCATCCTTTCATCATATAGTGATATATGATTAGGGATAAATCATCACTCACTCATTCAATAAAGTCGTGATATACACTTTGGCTATAGGGTTCAAACAAATCCTTTTCCATATGTTGCATTTCATCACCACTACACATACACATTCATCGCAGTGCACTAGACACACCAAACACTACTCAACCATTTCCCGATGATGCACTCTTGTTTACAATTAATTCTAGACTGCAAAGGGGGCAAGAAAAATGAACCTCATTTCATACACTTCCATACACTTGGGCGGAATGCTGCTCCTACCATTCCATCTTGTATTCCTGTTGGTGGCAAATCAAAACACCCATAAATGTCTACAACTCAATGGGTTTAGACTCTCAGTGCTATTGCATAAGATGGAGTTTTTTCCAAGTGTGGGACCTTGCGAATCGGGAAAGTTCCCCGGATGAAGGCCGACTCCTATTCCTCTGTTCAGATGCACGCATAAAAATACAGAGGGTTCACTCAAAAACCTAATCTAGCTTGCCAAGGAGACAGGGTTGAGAAGATGTAAGAAAATAAACCTAATCTCACCAAGGTGATGCACCAAAGGAGTGATGAACAACTATTTTTCCAATAAACACAAACAATAAAAATGCAATACAATAAACATGCACAGGTAACCAAGGCTGCAATAAGAGATCATTTGAATGCAATGTATACAAGAGAGGATTGAAATCATCCATAGAATTAGTTTTTATTGCTCCAAATATTGATACAGTCCATTACAATGGCCAAAAGGCACAAACCTGCATTACAGTTTGAATGGAAGGTATGAAACTCCACAAATTCTCCTGCCAAAGAGAAGAAGGGAGGGGCAAAACAAGAATGTCCAATGTTTAGAAAAATGCCTCTCCCTTCTAATTTATTGGAATAAAAAGAGAGGGGGAAGAGAGGAATTCAAAAACTACCCCAACCACCTCCAGGTTGCATTTAATTCATCGCATTATGACGGTAGGTGAGAACCCTAGAAAACCCAAAAAATGGTGAACTGTATTTTGAATTTTTGAAGAACTTGTTCTCACCTAAAAAGGTAGAGGACCTTGTGAGCTTTCTGAAAAGTCCAACCTTGAGTGAATTTGAGCTCCCTGTGAAAAGTTATGGCCATTTGAATATTTACCGAGTTAGGGTCTGCTTCCTGTCGAGTTCGGGGTTCTCCTTTGCATTTGCAATGGGTTTGGAGGGTGCCTCAACATGTGTTTGATGCTAATGTTTTTCCGAAACCTTCTTCTACCAGTGTTTCCATGATTTCCTTTGTTACGGGTTCGAAATTTGGACCTGCATATGCATCGAGTTTTGAAGGTGGCTCGATATGTTTTCGCCCCATGTTTTCCCGACTCCAAGACCCGATTTCCCTATTTAGTGTTTCAGATTTTCGAAACTCCAAAGCATCAGGACATGCCTTGTGATCTGCATGCTTCATGTCTCGTGTTTCCTGAAACCTGAAACCTAAAATCCTTTGTGTCGGGTTTTGAGACTTGTGCAACATATTTCTTTGTGTCAGGTTTTCGACCATGCAATGCATCCCCCAAAACCTGAAATGAAGGATTTTGGGACTAGGGACCTGTTTGGAAAACTCAAAAACCTAAAATGAAGGATTTGGAATTCTAGACTTTTTTTGCATGCATGAAAACCTGAAATGACCTTGGTGGGAGTAGAGGCATGCAATGCACCCTCTAAAACCTGAAATGAAGGATTTTGATTTTCCTTGATTTCCATATTCTGTTGTTGTTTATATTTACCCGGGAGGGTAGATATATATAACAATTTGGCAACTCAACGGGATCACCTACCTACTAGGTAGAAGATCAGTCACCTTTTAATAATTCATTGGGCATGGAGTCATAAGTAATAACTTGAAACCAACCTGATATCTAATCCCGATCCTGATACCGCAACTCCTTCTCCGAGAGCACGCTGAATTGTAGAAAATCAACCTAGGAGAAACAAAACCTATGCCGAAGCACTTAGGGAAACTGAAACCTAACTACAACAAGACAATATGCATACACACCTAGAGGAATTAAAACCTAGGCTAATATTTACAAGGGTAAACCTTTTCTTTTTAGTAGCAATGTTTAAGATAGACTCTGTTAACCAGAATTGGGAGTTCTTCTCCGTCTAATGTAGAAAATTGGAAGGCATTGCTATTCTTCCATCCTGTGACCATGCATGGGCCACTCCAAATTGCTTCAAACTTGGAATGCCTTCTTGGTTTTTCCCGATCTGCATCCCATTTCAAAAATAGGTCTCTTTCCTAGAATGTCCTTGCTCTTGCTTTCTTATCAAACCATATTTTTATGAATGCCTGATCTTTCTCAATCATTTGAACTGCATGTGCTCTGATTTCTTCCAATTCCATCAACTCTACATACCTTGCATCCATTGGTTTGAACTCAAACAACTCCAACTTCTTCATGAGCTCCAATGCAGGCAGTTCTAATGATATAGGCAATACTACCTCTTTTCCATAGACAAACTTGTGGGGAGAATTACCTGTAGACCTCTTTGGCATCATCTTGTTAGCCCATAATGCTGATTTTAGCTTGGTATGCCATGTTATTTGGTTTTCATCCAGAATCCTTATGATGATTCTTAGCAAATTCTTGTTCGTGGATTCTGCCTATCCATTACCTTGCAGGTAATAGTTGGAAGAGGTGCTCAAGTAGATTCCATTCTTGACAGCCCATTATGTAATCTTGGAACCTATGAATGCCAATGCATTGTTCGATATGATAGTTCCCGGCACACCGAACCTGGTCACTATTCCTTCATAAAAGTCTAGTATGTTAGACTCATTTGCTGCTTTGAGCGCTACTACTTCGGTCCACTTGGTGAAATAGTCCATTTCCGTGAGAATCCACTTGTGGCCTTGGCTTGAGTTTAGATTGATGACCTCGATCAAGTCCAATCCCCATTACATAAATGGTTAGTGAACCAAAATTGGGTGCAATGGAAGTGTTGCTAGTATTTCTTTTCCTGTGAAGAGTGCACATTTTTTACACTTTTTTATTCATGTATAATAGTCACTGAACACTGTGGGCCAATAATACCCATCCTTCATTATCTTGAGAGCTATTACCCATGGGGCAAAATGTCCTCCAGAATCTCCATCGTGAAAATATCATAACACCCTCTCAATTTTTCCTATCCCAATGCACCTCAATAGAACTCCATTGATGTCTTTCTTGAACAAAACACCATCAACAAGCACATGTGGAATGAATTGTAATCTAAAGTATCTCCTCTTTTCTTTGCTCATTTCTAGAGGGCATAGGCCTATCTGCAGGAAATGTATCCTATTCTGAGTCCAACAGGGAGTGGGCACATCCTCATTTTCTTGTTCTTGACCATCTTGTAGTACCAAGATAGTCTCCTTTACATCACCTGCTTCATATTGTTGACTCGAGGCCAATTGTTCACATAATCCCTTTCCACGGACCAGCTTAGTGAACCTTAATTTCGATGTCATATTCCATGACACGAGTGATCCATCCTACACATTTCTCATTCAGATCCTTGTTTAGAAGGAAGTCCTTGACTCCCACATGAGATACCAACAATTGGATCTTGTTGTTTGAGACTAGGTGCTTGAATTTCTTTAAGATCCTAATCACTGCAAGGACATTATTTTTTATGAAAGAGTACCTAGTTTCATATTCCTCCAAGAATTGACTGAAGAAAGCAACTGGTTGTTCCAATCCCTCTTCATTTGGTTGTACCAGGATTGTAGAAATTGTGTCCCCACCACCAAAGGCATATAACATGAAATCCTTCGAGAATTTTGAATTGATGAGAGTTGGAGCTTGAGATATAGCATCTTTTATTGCCTCAAAAATTTCCTTGCTTTTAGTTGTCCACTTAAATGCCATGCTCTTCTTTAACATCAGCGTTATTGGCTTTATGAGAGCTGCAAAGTTTGGAACAAACATACGAACAAAATTGATCCTTCCTAAGAAGCTTTGAAGATCCTTCTTGTGACTTGGCAATGGCAATGCTCTAATTGCTTCAACTCTCTCTAGGTCAATTGTCAACCCCTCCTTTGAAACAATATGGCCTAGAAGTTTGCCTTCATGAGCCAAGAATATGAATTTTTTGGGATTCAATGATACCCCAAATCTTCTACACCTCTAAAATACCTGTCTCAGATGAAAGAGGTGATCTGATGCATTTTTGGAGAATACAGTGATGTTGTCAAGATATATCAAAACTATTTCATTGATCAACCCATTCAATGCCATATTTGTTGCTCTTTGGAAAGTGGATCCAGCATTTTATAGTTGTATTGAAGTGGTCATATTCTTTGACCATTATCTAGTTATACCCTGAGTAACCATCGAGGAGAGAGAATCTCTCCGAACCGGATACCACTTGCAGGATTTGTTCCATTGAAGGAAGTGCGTAATGGTCTTTGAGAGATGCCCTGTTGAGGTCTCAGAAGTCCACGTACAGCCTGATTTCTCCATTCTTCTTCCTGACCAGTACCAAGTTTGCAACCTAGCTTGAGTGTTTGATCATGAATATAATGCTTGCCTCTATTAGCTTGTTTAGCTTTTTCTTCATTAGAGGCTCAATGTGAGGGTTGACTGGTCTTTTCTTCTGCCTGATGGGCTTAGCATATAGATCCAGTTCTATAGTATGTTGTGCCAACTTCAGGTTAAATCCTTGCAGGTCCTCATAGCTCCAAGCAAAGACATCTAGAAATTCTTGGCAAAGCTATATGAAATCTGATTTCTCCAGTTCAGTGGCCACTTTACCAATTTGAAGTGTTTTTCCTTCCCCAATTGGGATTGGCTCTAAATCTTCTCCTTTTACCTGTATGTTATCCTTTTCCTTACGGAATTAGTCATTAGGATTGAAGATAGATTCCAATGTTACAAAACCCTTGGGAAGATCATTTCTCCATAGCTTCACTACTTGATTCCCATACTATTGCTCTAGTCTGTCCTGATTCCTAGCCAAGAATTCAGCCTCTTCTTGCAAGAAATTGATAATCTGTTGATCATTCTCAAACACCTACCAGCTCGTGTTATTATCTGGCACTGCTGACCTCACAATCACATGGATATGTGGTTGTGTTTTGTCCCTTTTGATGTAATCAACCACATCAAACATTGCTCCAACTGCTGCGAGCCTATTCATGGCTTCATTTTTCTTCCTGGGTATGGACACAATGTTGAAAACTTTGAAATCCTCAATGAGGTCCCATACCCTGTTCTTGTAGCTCTTGAGCAGGTCATTCTTTGCAACATGTTGTCCCATGACTTGGTTAAGGATTAACTCGCTATCCTCAAACACCTACAAGTCATTTATACCCCTTTTTCTAGCCCAATGAATTCCATGAATCAAGGCATCATATTCTGCTATGTTGTTTGAACAGGAAAACTAGAAACAAAAAGCTGAATAATATTTGATGCCTTATGGTGACATCAACATTGTACCTCCTCCAACACCTTGTTTGCTTCTCGAACCATCAAAAAATAGTTGCCAAACCTCATTGTCATCTTTTTTTTCAGGCTTAGTGATGTCGGGGATGGGTGAATTTTCTTCGTGTACACAATACACGCACAATTAAGATTCTTCAATTTCCTTGTATGGGTCGAATTCATGACTTTTTTTTTCCCATTCATCCAAAGTCAAATCAAGAATTCCCTCGACCTTAATACCTATTTCTAGATCATTTGAACACTCCTCCTAATCAAAGGCTAAGCAATTTGCATTGATAGGACTTGGCACATGAGGCTCAATATGGAAATTGGCAATTGTTTCTAACCTGATTGTTGCTTTGGCCCCATACCTCGTCTTAAAAATCATGTGTGACCAATTTGCAAATAGATATCCACCAATTTTTGCAGTGAAGTCTCTTGATAGACACAACACAAAGAGTGGTGGAAGATCAATTATAGACACATCTTGCAGAACTATAACCTTAGGACAAGAATGTAGTGTTAGGCTTAACCCTTTGATGACTCCAACTCTTCCTACTATCATTCTATCTAGTTTTACTACTCCTTTCAACACTGGCTCATACTTCAGACCCAGTTGATCCGCTATTTGCTTCGGCATCACTGAACTACTTGGCCCTGAATCTATCATGTAGTTGTGTACCAATTGGTTCCCAATAATCAATGACACATAGAATGGTGGAGGATTCAAATTTTTTCTCATCTAGGCCCCATCATGTTGTAATGTATTAGTGATAACTTTCTCATGTTCCCGGTTTGATACATTCGAGGTAGACCAATTAGTCATTGCAGCTTGCAATAAATCTCATTTCCCTGGAATCACCAATGATTCTTACATGGAAATGTTCACACGTGTCTTATTCATTTGATCAATGATGTTGAAAGGGGATGAATTGTCCTTTTGTTGTCCCTTACTTGGTGCAACCTTTTCTGGAGCTTGAACAAGCGCATGTGTTGCTATTACATGTACCTTAGGCTTGTTTTGCACATTTGGAGCTGTATTTGGTCTACTTACCCCTTGTTGTGTAGGAGTGAACTGAGAAACAACTGGATTAGATGGTTTTCCCACTTCTATGCTTCTCTTCTTTGACCGTGTGTTGGAAACCATGCCTTGAAAAGGCTATTGGTTAACTCCACAGAAGTCTTTCGTTTGCCAATTGGCCAAAATGGTTTCTATTGGAGGTCCTTCTTGTTGTGTTTCTTGTTGTTGATTCCCTTCTTGAGACACATCAATGGTTTGCACCATCAAGGCCTGATTTAATGCAGCATTGAAACATGTTGATTGATTATGAGGTAAATTATAGGGGTAACACTAGTCATACTCATGTTCCATGTTGTTTTGTGTTATAACCAAGGCTCTTGAGAATTTCGTTTCATTTGGATCATACATTTGAAATGGCCTAGAAGCTTGAGGTTGTCCTTGGTTTTGCTTTTGATTTACAACCTGAGCTAGTGGTCTGTTTTGTTGGTATGAGGAACTAGCTTGGTATTGCGCTGGAGGCTGATATGGTATAGAACTTTGAGCTTGCTATCTTTTGATAGTCACTAGCTCATTTCCAAGGTTATGTAGCTGTTTCATAACCTCCTACAATTCCTTTGAAGTATTTGAAGAATTCGATGCCTCATTATTGCTTTGATTTCTAGGGGTTGGAATGGGATTCAATTCTGGTGTTTGACTGGTCGTAGGATTTCCCATATCCGGATAGAGAGGCATTGGTGGCCTTGGTGCAAGCTTACCATCTTGGATCAAATAGTTCTCTACTCTAATAGCCATGTTGTAGGCCCTTGGCAACGTTGTTCCTCCAATTGATTGGATCATCATGGCTATGTCTGAATTTATAGCCTTTAAGAAATAAAGGAATACTCCTTCGGTGGTTGGTCTAATAGCTATTGGAATCTTGTCCCATGTTCATTGGAATCTGAAGTTGAAATCTGTCATTTGCTCATTAGGATCCCTTTTGATTGTTGTCAGTTGTTCCAATAAAGACAAATTGTCTGCCCTCTCCCTGAATTGGTTACAAAGGGCTGAACAAAGTTGGTTCCAATTCGTAATAGACCCTGCTGCTAGGCTCCTAAACCATTGTAAGGCCTTACCTTTGAAAGATGAAGCCAATAACTTGACTGTAACATCCATTTCATTTATTTCATGGATTGCACAGGCATTGGCAATATCTTGGATGTGGTCAATAGGAGTAGTATGATTTTCTCCTCTGAAATAGGGGATATTCTTTAGCGTTGCAACCGAAACTTGATTCTAAGAATTTAGGGCAAGTGAACTACTACTTGTGAAATTTGAAAAGGGATTCGGTGGTAGATGTGCCATTATTATTGGCCTAAGAACCCTGTTTGATGCGAGAAAAGGTCTACCAGGTGGAGGTGTAGACAAAGTCCTGTTAGGTGGAGATGGTGATCTTTGTGGTCCTCTTCCTCTCCTTCCTCTTCCAAGTGATAATTGCAGGTAGAAAAATAGCCCCTCTTCTCGAGTATCAAACTTGGTTCAAATTATTCTCACGTACCTTGGCAACCTATGCTACTACATCACTGAATTCTATCCCTTCGGATTTGCCAGATGTGTTGGGGAACGAGCCTCAGAAGGCTAGATTTTTTGAAGATACACACCAAACTCGAAAAAAATTAAACTTGAAACTTTGAAGGACCTGTGTAATTGAGATTCTAGGGTTTGAAATTTGATTTGGAATGACAATTTCGAAACCTGAAAAGTTCTGAAATCCTGAAACCCAAAATTCAAAAAAATCTGAAATTTTAAAAATCAAAATTTTGAAAAATAAAAGATACCCTTTTGAAGATTACCCCCAAATCTATCAACAGGTAAAATTTTTACTTGTTTTGAGCAAGGTAAGCCCTTGAAAATCAATTTTAGAGTTCACCCTGGGAGGTGAAAAATTGGAAATTAGAGAACTTACGCTTTCTAAGTTCAAATTTCTTGAAAATTACTTCAAATCTTGTGGAATGACCTCTTGGTCCCATCGGGCATGCCAAAACTATTGATGGAAAATCACAGCACCCCTGAATGTCTACAACTCGATTGGTTGAGACTCTTAGTGTGATTGCATAACATGAAGCTTTTCCCAAGTGTGGGACCTTACGAATTGGGAAAGCTCTCCGGATGAAGGCCAACTCCTATTCCTCTGTTCAGATGCGTACATAAAAATGTAGAGGGTACAATCAAAAACCTAATATAACTTTCCAAGGAGATAGGGTTCAGAAGGTGCAAGAAAATAAACCTAATCTAACCAAGGTGATGCACCAAAGGAGTGATGAACAACTGTTTTGCCAATAAACAAAAACCATAAAAATGTAATACAATAAACATGCACAGGTAACCAAGGCTGCAATAAGAGATCATTTGAATGTAATGAATACAATAGAGGATTGAAATCATCCATAGAATTAGTTTTTATTGCTCCAAATATTGATACAGTCCATTACAATGGCCAAAAGGCACAAACATGCATTACAGTTTGAATGGAAGGTCTAAAACTCCAAAAATTCACCTGCCAAAGAGAAGAAGGGAGGGGCAAAACAAGAATGTCCAACATTTATAAAAATTCCCCTCCCTTCTAATTTATAGGAAGAAAAAGAGAGGGGGAAGAGAGGACTTTGAAAACTACCCCAACCACCTCAAGATTGCATTTAATTCATCTCATTATGGTGGTCGGTGAGAACCCTGGAAAACCCAAAAAATGGCGAACTGTATTTTGAATTTTTGAAGAACTTATTCTCACCCAAATAAAGACCCTATGAGCTTTCCAAAAAGTCCAACCTTGAGTGAATCCGAGCTCCCTGTGAAAATTTATGGCCATTTGAATAGTTCCCAAGTCAGGGTCTGCTTCCTGTTGGGTTCGAGGTTTTCCTTTGCATTTGCATTGGGTTTGGAGGGTACCTCAACATGTGTTTGATGTTTATGTTTTCCCAAAACCCACTTCCGCCAGTGTTGCCATGATTTCCTTTGTTTCGTGTTCGGAAGTTGGACCTGCATATGCATCGAGTTTTGAAGGTGGCTCGATATGTTTTTGCCGCATATTTTCCCGACTCCAAGACCCGATTTTCCTAGGTAGTGTTTCAGATTTTTGGAACTCCCAAGCATTGGGACATGCCTTGAGATCTGCATGCTTCATGTCTCGTGTTTCATGAAACCCGAAACCTAAAATCCTTTGTGTCGGGTTTTCAGACATGCACAAGATATTTCTTTGTGTCAGGTTTTCGACCATGCAATGCATCCCCCAAAACCTGAAATGAAGGATTTCAGGACTGGGGACCTATTTGGAAACCTTGAAAACCTAAAATTAAGGATTCAGAATTCCAGACTTTTTTTGCATGCATGAAAACCCGAAATGACCTTGGCGGGAGTAGAGGCATGCAATGCACCCTCTGAAACCTGAAATGAAGGATTTCTATTTTCCTTGATTTCCATATTCTACTATTGTCTATATTTACCCAGGGGGGTAGATATATATAACAATTCCATTCCATACATCCATAGTTTACTGCATTATTTTGGGGACATTTAATTTTTATTGCTAGTTGATGAGGCCAGAATATGTGTGTTAAATGTACAATAAATGATCTCATCTTACTCTCCTTTTTATTAAGTTTGACGACATTTTGTGACTTTTGTTTGATCTGATATAAGTTAGGATGTAATTGTCCATCTTTTGTAGATTATGATTCTAAGGTTTAGAAGCTTTGTAATTCCTAACAAAGTGTTTTGGAAACTCGGTTTTGTAATAAAACCAGTCACAATTAGGTGGAAGAACAAATATGAAGTGGATTACATGTTTTTGGAAGCATTGGAATCAATACGGTTTAGTTTCGGAGCTTTAAGAATTAGTTTCGAACCTCCTCCATGCAGTTACGAGTTTTGTCACTTAGTTCTTGAACTTTTAGACTTAGTTTTGAAACTCTAGTACTTAGTTCCAGAATTATCGGAATTAGTCTCAGAACTCCTACAGATAGCTCCAGAACTCTCTCGGTTAGACTTGAAACGATTTCTTTTAGTTCCAGAACTCTTCTAAAGTTCCAAAACTGCTAAGAATCTATTCCAAATGGCTGGTGATTTTTCAAATCAATAATCCTAAAAATTATGAGAAGATTATAAGACTTTTGACTCTCCATACTTGTAGATCTAGGATAATTATCACACAGCTCTACATCCAGCCATGTTTCAATTCAACATCTATTCTAGGCACAATTTAGTTCCATTGTATCAGTGGAACTGTTACGGCCATAAATTCACCCCTAAAAGTATATATATACAAACCTAATGATATAAAATATGAAGAGGATATAGATATAGAACATGAGATAGATGTAGATTGATATACACAGATCCAACATGTTTTTGTACTACAGAATGTTTTATCAATACAATAGCCATTTTATTTTTGAGAGAAAATTAAGTTGTCCAATCTTGTTTTGAGGTGGAGCAAGGGCCCACTCCTCCAAGAACCAAGATCCTCGTTTTGTTGGTATTTATATTTCTAAAGAAAATAGTTGAGATCTATTAATTCTGTATCACTTTCAATTCCTTAAGTTGAAATCTATTGTAGACTTGTCCCTGCAGGTGTTCTAGATTAAGTTCTTATTTCTTTGCAATAATTTTCCAAGCATTCTCAAAAGTTTGTTTATTTCTAGCAATTCATTTATGAAAAGTGTGTTTATTTCCAACAATTCATTTACGCAAAGTGTGTTTATTTACAAGGAAAAGTGTGTTTATTTCCATCAATTCATTTTTGTAAAGTGTGTTTACTTCCAACATGTTTTCATAGTTTAATTCCAATAAGGTTTTTAACCAAGAAGTCCTTAATACATTGAAAATATCCCCTATAAAATACAAAATACCTACAATCAATTAATAGATTTCTAAGATTCTTCTTGTTGCAACCCATGGTTTGAATATGACAACATAAAGTTGATTAAATCAAGGGAATAACGACACCCATCTTTTTTGGTGCTGTTTTCGGGGAACCACTAGTTAGAAGTTTCTAATTAGGTGTCAACAAGAACAACAATCATACATTTAGTAATTGAATAAATATTCCCTAAGCTATCACAATTTTTATGAGTAGACGAAGAGACTCCAAGGGTAGATTTCTCCCAAAAATATCTAAACAAGAATTAACATCATCCTCTAGTTTAAATTAGGAAGTTGACCAAGAATTGGAGGCACCATTATCCCCTGTAAGACAAGAAGCATAATTTCCACCTTTGGAGTTCTTGGATCAGTCACCAAAAGGAAGTGGAAATTTTAGGAGAAGGATTATTTCTCAAGATCCATTTAGCATAAGTTTTGATTCTCAATTGAGTAGTCAACCTCCTACTCCTGATTTTTCACCTTCCCCAAAGCAAATCACATACCACATTGATTGGGAGAAAATTTTAGAAAATAATTTAGAAATGGAACAAGAAGCTGAAAGGGAACATGATAGGACCTTTACTTATCCAATTCAATTGAAGATGATGGTACACCAATGATAAATATTTCACCTGCACATTTACACACATTTAGAGGGATGTCATTTGAAGATCCTAACCAATTTTTTGTTTGAGTTTAAGGTACGAAGTTAGACCTATGACTACAATTCAGATAATCAGAAACTCAAGTTGTTTCCATCCACTCTGAAGGATGCAACAATGAGGTGGTTC
This sequence comes from Taxus chinensis, assembly GCA_019776745.2. NCBI lineage: Eukaryota > Viridiplantae > Streptophyta > Pinopsida > Cupressales > Taxaceae > Taxus > Taxus chinensis. The sequence continues at coordinate 57,140,936 of CM034148.1, forward strand.
ATGGGATTAGCATCCAACTCTATTACCACTTAGGCAAAAATGTAAACTACCTTCCTAGACAAATATCAAGATTACTATAGAGGGAGAAATAGGAAGGAAGAGTTTTTCAAAATCAAGAAGCAGGAGGATGAGAATATAGAAGATTATTTGGACAAATTCCTCTTTATAAGTAAAAGGTGTGGATTTGTACTTCAAGAAGAGTTAAGTATAACTATTTTTCTTAAAGGTTTGGAAGATGAATCTAGGGAAGCTCTTAACTTGATAAGAGGTGGAAATATTAATCAATTAAGGATGAGTGAAATTAAAGACATTTGTAGAAGCTATTCTAGAACAAGGGGTGGAAATAGGAAGGGAAAATCAATGAAAAGTTTGAATCTAGATATGAACAAAATAATGTATGAATCATCAAACTTTAAAATGGAAATTTTAGTTTAATTAACCTCTACAATGGATGGATTACAAGCTAAACCAAATGCCAAAACTGAACCATTGGCTATGTATTGTCCTAGATGCAGGAAAAAGCATGCAATAAGGGACTGTACTTTGGATAAAATAGAAGTATATATTATCTGTGAATCTAAAGAACATGAAATTCACACTTGTTCTCTTCTTCCACTCCTAAAGAATCAACTCAAATAAACTAGTACATCATCCACAACATAAGAATTGAATTTTGTCCAAATACAATATACCCAAGGATAGTTCATGCCAAGGTCATCTCCTAATCATTGAATGATGCCATGGGATGCTCAAATAATACCAAAAATTTGGGGATAGCCACCTTGGGCCCCTCAGCCAACTTGGAATCCACAGTATTGGGCAGGTCAATCTTGGTTTTCTCAAGGACACCAACAACCATGGAATGGTCAAAATAACCAGTATGCTTGGTCACAACCTAGATGGAGTCCTAATAACTATGCTTAAGGGAAAAAATACCCTAATCAGAATCAACAAGCCATAATGGGTGCCCCATTACAAAATTCACAGAATGAAAATGTGGTTCAAATGCAAATGCCAACAAAGCCAGTAGAAAACCAAAGAAACAAATAAACAACTCCTGTCTGCGAGAAAAACCTAAAAAAATCAGTTGATCTAAATACCATGGATTGTAAGCATATTCAAACTAGATCTTGTAAAATATTTAGTAGTCCACATGTTATAATCACTGAAATGACAAAATAAATTGAAACCCCTAGTCTGGTTGCCCCCAAGAAAGATGAAAAAGAAAGAGATAAGGAACCAAAAAGAAAATCTACTAAAACTCCATTTCCATAGAGATTTAAATAAGTTGTAGAAATCTAGGAATCTGAATTGGTGTTGGAATTAAGGAGATTGAATATTGGAATACCACTGTTACAAGCAATTAAGGACATTCCAAAATTGAACAAATTAATCAAAATGCTATTTTTGAAAAGGCCTAGAAGGAAGAAGCAGTACCCCAGGACTATTAAGGTAGATGGGAAACTTACTGATTTATTAGTAGGAAAGCTCCTACTTCCCAAATATGGAGATCCTGGAAGCTCTGTTATTTTTGTCTCTATAGGGAATAAAGATATACATAAGGTTTAGGTTGATTTGGGAGCAACTATAAATGTAATGATAATGGGCACTCTGAAAACATTACCATTAATAGGTATTCAACCTACTAACCTCATATTGTAGATGGCATATCAGTCTGTAGCAGAACTAGGAGGAGTTATTGAAGATGTGGTGGTGATGGTGGAGTCATGGGAATATCCAGTTGACTTCCTTATATTGCAACAAAAAGTTAAAACATTGGGTTATCCCATTATTTTGGGTAGACTGTGGTTAGCTACAATTGTTTCCTTAATTGATTGCAAGTCAGGTGATATGACTATTTCAAATGGTAAGAATTCTAATAAAATTTCATTATATCCCTCTGTATGATATTTTAGTGATAAGCAAGAGAAATTATGGGTTGATAATCCTGATATTAATGAGAAAAATTTGTCTTTGCTGGCCATGATCACATTGTATGATCACGTACGAGAAATAGAAGATATGATTAACCCACCATTGAATGTACACCAATTTTCCTTGGAGTAGTCAGGAATAGTTTCGGGACCTATGAAATTTGTTCAGGAACCATCACAGTCAATTCCAAAACCATCACAATTAGTTTTGAAACCACACTAACAAAAATTCCCTACAAATGAAGATAATTTCTCTCCAGAGGAACAATATTTATCTTGGGGAGAGGAAAAATCTGTAGCTTCAGCTTCACATATATCAGGTGATGATGAAGAATTTCTGAAAAGTAGCATTGATGAAGAGTTTGACCTACAACAAGATAAGTATCATAATTCTTGTTACTATCCTTTGTCCGACATTTTGTCTCAAGGAACTTTTGGAGATGTTGCTACATATCATATGTTGTTGCCACATGCATGTACCCTTTCATCAAATCAGTTCATCATACACTGGAACCAAACATGTTGAGATTCTACAGAGTAAATTTTTTAATATTAATAGCTGGTTGAAGAACGATGAAGAAGCTAAAATGTTTGATGTTCTGAAAGATCATAGTAAAGCTTTTTCTTAGAATTAAAAATATATGAAAGGAATCCACCCAAGTATCTGCACTCATCACATCTATACTAAAAAATTAGACCAGTTAGGCAACCTTAGAGAAGGATTAATCCAGCCTTAACGGATATAGTCAAACAAGAAATTGAAAAACTATTACAAGTAGGTTTTATCTACCCTATCTCAGATAGCCAGTGGGTGTCTCCTCATGTGATTATCCCTAAAAATAACGAAAATGGAGAATTTGTGTTGACTATAGTGAACTAAACAAAGCCACACTGAGAGATTATTTTCCCTTACTATTCATAGATCAAGTGTTAGACAACCTTTCAAGTAAACAGTACTTTTCCTTCTTGGATGGATTTAGTGGATATAATCAAATTAGAGTTACTGTTGAAGATCAGGATAACACTACATTTACATGTCCATGGGGTACCTTTGCCTATAGGGTATTACCATTTGGACTATGTAATGCTCCAACAACCTTTCAAAGGGTTGTATTAGAAATTTTTGTAGACTTAACAAATGACTGTGTAGAGGTATACATGGATGAATTTACTGTGCATGGAGATACATTTTATGATGCCTTGAAAAATTTGGACAAAGTATTGACAAGATGTGAACTACACCACTTGTCTTTTAGCCATGAAAAATGTTTTATGATGGTTGATGAAGTGATTGTATTAGGACACCATATTTCAAAAAGAGGAATTCAGGTTTATCAAAATGAAATTAGAATTATTTCAGACTTACCTATGCCTCAGACCCCCATTGATATCAAGTCATTTTTAGGACATGTTGTGTACTATAGACACTTTATCAAGGATTTTAGTAAAATTTATGCCCCCATATTTAATTTTCTTACCAAGGATTGTAAATTTCTTTGGGATGAAAAGTGTCGACATACTTTTGAAGAAATTAAAGATAAATTAATAATTTCCCCAGTATTAAGAGGACCTAATTGGGAGAAATGTTTTCATATCCAAATAGATGCCTCAAATATTCCATTAGTGCAATTTTGGGATAAAAACATGAAGAAGGGAAAATGTATGCTATATATTACCTTAGCAAAAATATTACTCCCATTGAAAGAAATTACACCACCACTGAAAAAAGAATTTCTTCCTGTGATCTATGCAATTAATAATTTTAGACATTACATTACAAGGTACAAAATATTTGTACATACAGATCACTCGGCAATTAAATATTTAATGAAAAAACCAGTGGTTGGAGGTAGAATAATTAGATGGTTATTTCTCTTACAAGAATTTGATATTACCATTGTGGAAAATCCAGCTAAATATAATGTGGTAGCTGATTTCTTGTCAAGACTAACCACTATAGGGGAGCAAGATCTAGTCAAGGGAAAATTTCTAGATGAACAGTTGTTTGTTATTTCAACTGATACACCATGGTTTGCTGATATGGAAAATTGTTTTGTAACAGGGAAGTTTCCTCCTTCTTTCACCAAGAAACAAATAAATAAGTTAATAAAATCCAGTGCACAATTCAAATGGTTAAATGAAATGCTATTTAAGTGTGGTCCTGATTTTCTTTTACGTAGGTGTGTAAGAGAAGATGAAATCTTTGACATCCTCTAAGCATGCCATGATGAACCAAGTGGAGGAAACTATTCAGTGAAAAGAATAGCTCACAAGATACTTGGCATTAGTTATTATTGGCCATCTCTGTAAAAATATGTGACGAAATATATCAGGCGGTGTGATCCTTTTCAAAGGATGAGACAACAAACCTTTACCAATGAAATGCCTCTACAACCTCAATTAGTGATTGAACCATTTGAGAGATGGGGGTTGGATTTTGTTGGTCCCTTTAGTCCTTCTTCACAAGGGAAGGAACATATTCTTGTGTGTACTTATTATGTGACAAAGTGGGCATAAGTATAGGCTTTAACAAATGCCACTGAAGAAGCAGTTGCTGATTTCCTTTGGCACAAAATTATGGTAAAGTTTGGAGCACCAAGGAGCATAGTTCTAGACAAGGGACCAAAATTTATGTCTAATATGATCCAAGCTTTCACGATGTATTATCAGATCAATCATAGGAAGTAATCTCCATATCACCCACAATCAAATGGATAAGTTGAAGTAACAAATAGAGAATTGGAAAACATCCTTACAAAAACAATTGAAGCAGGAAGAAGAGATTGGGTAAAGAGACTACCTGAAGCTGTCAGGGATTACAATACAACTTGGAAAACTACAACAAAGTTTTCACCATATGAGTTATTCTATGGGAAAAATCCCTTATTGCCTATTGAATTTGAACCATAGACATTGAGGACAACAGTTAAGGTGGGTATTGAGTTGGATGAATTGAGTATGGAAGCACTTTAGTAGACAAAGATAATCCAAGATCAAAGGAAGTAATGACATGATACACATATCAATAAAAGGCAATTCAATGTAGGAGGCTAGGCATTGTTGTTTGATTATAAGTACCATCAATTCAAAGGAAAATTGAGAACCAGATGGTTGGGACCCTATCAAATTGAGAAAATATTTGACAATGGTTCTATTCAATTATTTCCCATTGATGGTATCAAAAGAACACTTTTGGTCAATGGTCATATGCTAAAGCTTTATAGGAAGCCTCCTACTAAGGATGAATTCTTGAGGCAAATTGAAGAAGATAAAGAATTTGATCATATGGAAGAACCCAGTTCTTCCAAAATGATCAAATAATCAAATAGATAGATCCAAAATAAAGGGAAGAGAATGAAATCCAGTAAATGACATTCTCTTTCCCCCATAAAAAAGAAAAAGAAAAAAACAAGGGAAGAGAGTGAAAACCAGTAAATGGTGTTCTCTTCCCCCAAAAAAAGTTTCTCTCAGAGATCAAATGAAAACTAGAAATGGCGGTTGATCTTCTCAAATAAATGGCTTATTCAAAATATATATATTTTTGGGAATTCCAGTTGTTTTTCTAACCGTTTTCCTTTTGTTTCACTTTTTAGGAATGATGAGTCATCATGAAGGAGGGATTACATCATCAATGATGGTAATTATGTCTTTAAATTATTAAAGGTTAGATTAAAAATTCACATGTGTGATTAGAATTGATTTAAAAGTTAATATGATAAGTCATCTATTGTACATCATGATAAAAAGTGAGTAATCATGAGAAAGATATTGATGGAATAAATTGGTGGCATAGTTATAATGAGTTATCATTAGTGTGGAATCAAAAAAGTGAAAACTAGTTGCAGCTAAAATTCAAGGAGGAAGTAGCAAATGAGGTTTGCATTCCCCAGCTACAACACAGAAGTTCCGCAGCTAAGTACAATAATTCCATAACTAAATTTTTCAATTCCATAGCTAAGTGAAGAGTTCTTCAATCAACCTGCACAAGACTAAAGAAGAACAGATTTGAATCACCTTTGTATCATGGGGATTAAAAAGAAGTCAGAACCAATGGATGATACCCATCTCATTACAGATGAAGAAGTGGTAGCTATCTTTCATCAAGTAGGATGGCTGGAATTTCTGAGGAAGTTCCCCAAGTATAACGACGAATTGGTAAAAGAATTCATTATAAATTTAGAGCAATCTAGGGAAAAGGTTAGAAATTTTTTCATTCCTTTTTCTATGAATACAATCAGTAATATATCTAGAGTGCCAATTGTGCATGTCCCAAACCCTGCTAAAGGGACATTAAAATACTTGGTTGAAACCCTGTTGAAAAAGGGGTAATATGAACCTAAATATATTTACAACATGAAGAAAAACATAAAAGGGGTCAGAAGGGACAGCTTTTCCAAACCCTTTGACAGAGTGGCATTTTGGATAGTCAAGTATTTAACCCGTGATTGTCAATTCAGGTCGGTAGGAAGAGAATTTTTGAAGATCCTCATATACCTTAGATATGGAGCTACAAAACCAGAATATATAGTAAACCTTCTAGGGTTTCTTTTTTACTCCATCCATACAATCACCTAGAGGTATTCCTGGGGTGTGGGAACAATCAGACATCATGGGTTATTGCATTTAGTGTGCCAGCACCATTTTCTTTTGAAGAAAAATGGAGAAGAAATGTGGGAGAAATTTCTTAGGAAGTTTAAGCAAAGCCCTGATATTCTTAGAAGAGTATTACCAACTCCTTCTGTTCCTACAACTAATTTGGAAATCGATGCCACTACAGAGAAAAAGAAAGAACTAGGTGGAGATGAAATACCAAAAAGAAGAAGATTTGGAAGAAGGACTAAAACTACAGAACCTAGTGTGCCTTCTAAAGAAATTACTTCCTCTGTAGTAGCTACAGGAGAGCTAATATCTATATTTGATAGTGAAAGTTCACCTAGGTAAGAGCAAGAGGTGAAAATCAGAAGAAGATCTAGGAGGAGACCTATTTCTGTACATTTTGAGGCTCCTCAAAGAAGGAGAATTCATAAAATGTATAGATAAATTCTAGAGGATATGAAAGATCAAGAAGGGTTGGAAATGGAAGCTGCTGATATTTGGGGAAGCATGGCCATGAATCCTCCTGGACCAATCCAAACAGAGATAGAAAAAGAAGATGAGAGATTTGAGGAATAAGTTTTCCAAGAGATGGGTGAATCAACAACACCATCACATGAAGAAGATGAATTGGCATCTTGGAAACAAAAAGGGAAATCCCCTATGGTAGAAGAATAATTCTTAACCCCTAAGAAACTTTTAGAGAAAGAAGAGAAACAACAAGTTAAACAGGCTTTGTTTCTATCCAGAGTAGAAATCATTATTAGAGAAAAGGATGAGGAGTTGAATTTTCTCAAACTTAAATTGGAATAGAGAGAAACTCTTATTGAGGAGTTAACAACTCAGCTCACTGACAAGACTGAGGAATTGACAAGAGTTAAACAGTAGATAATGGAGAAAGAGGAAGAATGTCAAAATTACAGAAAACAAACTGTTATGTCAACAGTCTCTACACAAACTGAATTAACGTATTGGCCACTTAAACAATTATGAGATGATACTTGCAGAGAACTCAGAGAAGCCAAGAAATCCAATGAGGACTTGAAAAGCAAGATAGAAAAAGAGAAGAAAGAAATAAAAGAATGGGAAGAAAAGTTTTACACAGAAGAAAACAAAAAAATTAAATATCTTGTGAAAATACAAATGGTTTGCATGATGAGTGAGAAAATGCTTTCATGCAAGATAACTTCTCCTACATATAATGTGTTTTTGGAGGAACAATTCATTCGCTGGCATTTGTCAAGGATAACATGTGGCCTTCCACATGAAATAAAAGATGAAGCTGATTTCATGGCAGCCTATTCCTTAGCCATTGCAGAGCAGAAAAATCTTCTCTGCAAATTCCATATTTGCAATTTCATGCTGGAACAGAACTCAAGTTTTATGATAAATTTGTATGTAGGGGAGAGCCAGCTTAATGCATTTTTTTTTGTTCTTCAAAATCATATTGCATGTAAGGAGAGGGAGTCAGAACATTTGTTAAAATCTAGTTCATCTGGTCTATATATGAGGATTCATTATGGTAAACCATCTACCTTTGCTACACATTTTAGATCCCATGCATTTGATAAAAGGTTCAAGAAACCTTATCTTGCTAATTTGCAGAGAAGTATTAATGCCTTCACCTCTTATGAAGAGGAATTTTTTTAAAGATATTTATGACGCATGTTTGAAAAGATGGGAATTTTTCATGGTGGCATTAAGAAGAAGGGAATTAATATCTCCTACAAACTTAATTTGGAGTTTGTATAGATCAAAATCCTTATGTACGCTAATTCATCATATCAATGAAAACCACAAGGGCATATGGATGGGAATGAGGATAAGACCTCCACTCCTTCTCACCCCCATGTCAACATGGCAGAATAGAGAACCACAAGATCCCACTGAATTTTATGCATGGCAGAGGAAAGTAGAAGCAGAAGCAGGGTATAGTACCTCTGAATTAAAACATTGGGATATTCAATTCTAGCCATTTGACCTAAGCAATCAAATGGAATACAGAATATATAACCCCAAATTCAAAGAGTAAATTTTGTAAAGGGGCTTACAAATGAGTAAGTATGGGGGAAATGATGAGGCCAAAATATGTCCATTAAATGTACAATAAATGATCTCATCTTATTCTCCTTTTTATTAAGTTTGACTGCATTTTGTGACTTTGGTTTGATCTGATATAAGTTAGGATGTAATTTTCCATCTTTTGTTTATTATGATTATAGCGTTTAAAATCTCTATAATTCCTAACAAAGTGTTTTGGAAACTCAGTTTTGTAATAAAATAGGTAACAATCAGGCAGAAGAACAAATATGAAGTGGATTTCATGTTTTTGGAAGCATTGGAATCAATACGGTTTAGTTCCAGAACTACAAGACTTAGTTCTGGAACTCCTCTACACAGTTACGAGTTCTGTCACTTAGTTCTGGAACTTTTGGACTTAGTTATGGAACTCTAGTACTTAGTTCCAGAATTATTGGAAGTAGTTCCGAAACTCCTACAGATAGCTCCAGAACTCTCTTGGTTATACCTAGAACAATTTCCTTTAGTTCCAAAACTCTTCTAAAGTTCTAGAACCAATAAGAATATATTCCAAATGGCCGATGATTTGTCAAATCAATGATCCTATCAATTAAGAGCATATTAGAAGACTTTTGACTCTCTATACTTGCAGATCCAGGATCATTATCACATAGTTGTACATCCAGCCATATTCCAATTTAACATCTATTTTGGGCATGATTCTGTTCCATCGTATCAGTGGAACAATTACGACCATAAATGCACCCCTAAAAGTATATATATACAGACCTGCTGATATAAAATATGAAGAGGATATAGATATAGAACAAGAGATAGATATAGATTGATGTACACAGATCCAACATGTTTTTTTAATGTAGAACGTTTTATCAATAAAATAGTCATTTATATTTTGAGAGAAAATTAATTTGTCCAATCATGTTTCGAGGTGGAGCAAGGGCCCACTCCTCCAAGAACCAGGATCCTCGTTTTGTTGGTACTTATATTTATAGAGAAAATAGTTTAGATATGTTAATTTTGTATCACTTTCAATTCCTTAAGTTGAAATTTGTTGTAGATTTGTCCCTACAGGTGTTCTAGATTAATTTCTTATTTATTTGCAATCATTTTCCAAGCATTCTCAAAAGTGTGTTTATTTCCAGAAATTCATTTCTACAAAGTGTGTTTAATTCCAAGGAGAAGTGTTTTTATTTCCAGCAATTCATTTCTGTAAAGTGTGTTTAATTCCAAGGAAAAGTGTATTTATTTCCAACAATTCATTTCTGTAAAGTGTGTTTACTTCCAACATTTTTTCATAGTTTGATTCCAATAAGGTTTTTAACCAAGAAGTCCTTAAGACATTGAAAATATCCCCCATAAAATACAAAATATCTACAATCAATTACTAGATTGCTAAGATTATTCATGTTACATATAGCTTTAGACACACACCTGGTTTGAATATGACATCAACATAAAGCTGATTAAATGAAGGGAAGAATGACACCCATCACTAGTGTTTTACATGATCACTTTACTACACATTTTGGATTTATTTCTTATATGTCATTATCATCCACACCTATGTGTTCATACTTTTATCTAGTGTGATTGCAAATACATGACCCCTACACATGACATGGATGCTCTCCTTTGACTCTTACTATAGTGGTCATTGGGGGCATCCACATTCATCTTATACATGTGATATTGTTTCATTTTTTACTTAGCATATTACATTACTTATACACACTTTGACATATTGGCTATTACTCTAACATGCTAATAGGTGTTCCATTTGCAACACTTGTTCTGTAGGATTACATGTTTCCATGACTACTTGTTTATCTATTTCTACTTGGCTATTTTGTTTTCCATTATATGTGGGATTTTCCCTTTTCTTGTGTGCACACTTATCTATTGTTTGAGGCCATGACGACCGTTCTTGTCTTATGACATCATGAGTAATGTCCCATGTTTGCAACCTACTTTGTTTGGCTTACTTGCTCTTTTACATGTTTACACTATTGTGCCTGGTAGTTCTTACATTGTCTACATATTTTACACTTGTCTCATTGCATGCATGTGTTTTTAGAATAACACTTGTTTTGGTTACCGAGCATTGTGCTCACCAACATAAAGTGGGGGAACAATGTAGTCACAAAATCTCACACATTAGGAATTATTTAGCTTGGTTTTCATACTACTATTTAGAGGGTTTTCAAGTGAATAAAATACTAATTAATCTCACTTTTTGGCCATCTTATTTTATATTTTATTTCATCATTCTTGCACATTTCTACATGCATGCCAAACTATTTCACAATTGTCTCATCATTTTATCCTAAAACGAGACACCCAATCCTTTACTAGGGCGCCCAAGGGTGATTTGATCCCACCTAAGGTGGCCTAATACTTTCTCGACTTCCCCGCCTCTTTTTGGGATACTTCTATCCATTTTTTATTTTTATCTATTTCCTACTCGGCCATGTCGGGATTAATTATGATATTAGAGCAAGAGAACCCTATAAATATAAAGTTATGAGACCATAACGAGGGTCATTGCATCAATACTACTATCACTCCATCTAGAGTTGTATCCATTGCATCACTTTAATCCACATAATGCCATGCGTCAAGGCTAGGAAATCTGCATCAACACACACATCATACGGGGGTATATTTTATTCTATTCCATGCACACATGATAATACACATTCTATAGTTATTATTACTCGCTACTTCATAAAGTGTGACTAAAACAAGAGCACCTAGGGCATGACATACACACATGTACCAAAACTACATCTGGGTCTGAAATGTAGTGCAAAAATCAGTGATAAGACCACTAGTTTTGTGGCTGAGGTCAGTCTGACCCATTCATTCTACATTTTTTTTCTTAGGTTTTTGATACTTCTTTCTTTCAGGTCATCACTTCATTATTCAACACATTTGGCATAGCTTGACAGATCCACTGTGACAGATAAAGAACACTTCAGAATACCTTGTGACCCTATAAAAAGTATATTTAGAGCTTTAATAGAAACCAGGTAATTTTGGGACTTCTGAGTGATTGTTTCTGCACCTAAAATTCATAGTCAAACCTGTGACAGTCTTCTTTAATCAGCTAAGTCATTCTTCCTCACTTCTTTACATATTTAGGGATTTTATTTCACTTAGCATAATTATTTAGAAGTATTCCATATTGTTTTAATGCATTCATACTTCGTTTTAGTCCTCCTATATTAGATTTACTATTATTATACTTCCCTATAGTTTAATTTAATATTATTTAATCATAACTCAAGGTACAAATATCAAAATATAAAGAGGAAAAAAATAATGATATATATAGTAGTTCATATAGTTTATGTAAACAAGTTTTTTGTTAATAATGCAAGGAAGAAATTTCAGATTTGTAGTTGTCCTCTTTTGTCTACAACTATTGCTTTGTTTTTATGTTTTGGTTTTATTTTATATTGATTTGTGGGTATGAAAGTGTTGTTGGTTTTATTTATTCTTTTTTCTAAAAATCTATATTGGGCGCTCCTTCCTCCCCCCTCCAACAAAAATGTGGTATCAAAGACAGATTCTTGAGAGGGAGTAGAATTATTTGTTTCTATTATGACTAGAAATGAAGCCAAACCCTAGCAACAACCTCCCACTTTCAATGGGAGAAATTATGATTTATGGTCCAAGGTGATGAATACCATTTTTATTAAAAATGATTTTTGGGATTTAATATCAAATTGGTTTGTATATGTGACTGATAATGTGGCTTATGTAGGTTTGAAAAATGCACAGAAAACCCAGTTAAAGGAAACCATATTAAAGGATGCAAAATATCTTAGCCTCGTCGAATGTGGAATGGAAAAGACAATATTTCCAAGGATAACAAGAACTAAATACTCCAAGGAATCCTAGGAAATCCTTCAAAATACATACAAGGGCACTGACAAGGTAGAGCTAGTTAAAATTCAATTATTAAGAAGAGAGTTTGAAACCCTTCAGATGAAGGAAGAAGAATGTATTTCTTATTTTCAAATGAAGATTTACGGGTTAATAAATTAGTTGAAGATTAAATAAGTTTTCCTGTAAGATTTGACCCGATTTTTGTAGCAATTGAAGAATCCAAGGATTTATCTTAGATGATGGTTGATTAGCTTTTGGGTTCACTTAAAACCCACGATAAAAGGATGAATAGATCAGCTCCTCCTTCTTTAGAGAAATATTTTAAATCTTAGAAAAAATTAAGAGGTAGAGGGAGAGGAAGAGATAACAAAGGAATAAATCCCAAAGGTAGAGGAAGAGATAGAAGAAACCCTGTAAGAATTTAAACTTATACCAAGAAGGAGAAAGAACCTCAATTTTTCATGTATATATTTAGAATTAGAAGTATGGGAATTAGTGCAAGAAGAGAAACAAGATGAACCTTGCAAAACTGTGGCCATGATCTTGGTTTCATCACCATAATCAAATCCAAGATCTTCCACTATTGTCGTAATATTTTTATCATATTTTTTCTTGAATCGTTTTGGCTCGAGATTTGGATGGATCTTCTCACATTTAGCATATGTATTTCCTTCTTTCTTATAATGATGACATATATTATTATCATATTATTTTTTATCCATGGAAGTATGATTTACTTTACATTTTCCTTTTGATTTGTTTTTAGGTTGATATTTTCTTGATTTCTTTGTGAATCTTTCTTTTGTGTTCTTACCTAAGGTTTCAATGTGGGTAGATTGGACACAAAATGCATCAAGGTTAGTGGGACTAAACATAAGTATGGCATATTTCAGATAGCTTTGTAACCCACCAATGTATTATAAAATATTTTCTTGAATATACAAAGGAATTCCAAAACTCAATGATTTCTTCCTCAAATCTTAAGTGTAATATTACACACTTTGACCCTTAGTTTTTCTTAAAATTTTCTAGTCCATAGTAGCTTGTTGCAAGTAGATAAAATTTATTTTTCAAAGTGGAAACAAAATATTCCCAAGAAAAAATGACTTTATCATGTTTTACTAGATCCTCATGAGTATTACTCTTCAACTAAATGAGTGTTAAATTAAATCTTCTTTATCTAATAATCCGTTTTTTATGTATTAAGCTCTCCATTATAAATTGGAAATTCAAACTTAACATCAGGTTTTAAAAGTGATGGAGCATTAGAAGAAGAAAGAAAATGTTTAGAAGGAGATGGAGGAGGTTTATGTGATCCTTCTTGTTTACCTTTTTCCTTACCATCTTCTAATTTTCCTTCCATTCTTTGTCTCCAATCTTGGTATAACTCTTCCACCATTCTTTTCATTTCCAAAAAATCTTGTTGGAAGGCCATTTATGTATCCATTCTTCCTCTAGGAGATTCTATATGAGATTCCATGCATGTACTTGAACATGCACATTTAAATGAATTTCCAAATTATATTTTTCCAGTAATCCTTCACCTTGCATGGATTTAGAGCTAGAAATAATTCCAAACTATAATTATAAATCCAAAAATCAACATTAAAAATCCTTTACTCAGCCACTCTAATACAAAACTAATCCAAAAATCATATTTAAGTGACTCACTTAAATAGATTACTGCTTTCGGATACTTAAAAACCATTCTTAATTTCCTGTCAATTATTTAAAATGATTAAAATTGGCTTGAAAAAATAACTAAATTGTTAAAACAAAGAGAAAATGAGAGAAAAATATAGTAGACATTACAAACCAAGAGTTAATAGAGTCCACCAAAAATGGGATACATTTCCGGGAGTATATAAGCACCTGAATTAATCGATTCCGATGAAAAAATGCATTATACAATTATTATTTACATAAAAAATCTCTTTGACATGCATAAACAATCTCTTCTCAGTATCCTAAAGGATGTGACCAATCTTCTAGTTGTACTCCCACAACAAAAACACTCCAAAATGGCTTTATGGCTCTCCAATAGCTCCTACAATTTACCAAGTTAACATTCAAATACAATTTATCCTTTTTTGTAATGTTTACAAGCCCCATGGGATTATGGCTAGTCACATTAGTTTTAACTGAAACAACCAATAATTTAATCCCTTCCCATCACATTAGTTTTCGGCTACTTAACCCATGAAAAAAAACTTTATAACAATAACCTTAGCCATATAGACTATAGTAAGGCATGTATCCTAATGACTAGGCCTGTATGAGTGTGTTGCAATTGGTTTGGGATTTAATCCCCACATAATAGTTGTCCCTTGTGTTATGTTGTTTACCATGTTGGTGGGTATTGTTAGTGCAGAATCACAGCACCCCTGGACGCTGATCAGATTTCTAGGTTGATCACTCTTGCATCCAGTGTGATTACACAACATTGAAACCTTCCTCCAAGTGTGGGACTTGCAAAAAATGAGAAAGGAATCTCCAGAGAAGGCTGGTTCCTATTCCTCTGTTCAGATGCACATGAAAATGCAGAGGGTTTACTCAAAACCTAATCTAACTTGCCAAGGAGACAGGGTAAGAAGATACATAAAAAATAAACCTAAGCTAACAGATGTGATGCACTAAGGAATGAAAAACACCTGTCTTGCTAATAACACAGACCATTCAAATGTGATGCAAGATCATGCACAGATAACAAAACTTGCGGTAAAAGACCAGGAGGATGCAAATAAACACAGAGAGGGTTGAGAATCATCCACATATATGCATTACTTACTCCAAAGATTGATACAATACACTACAGAATGCCAAAAGGCAGAGTCGCATTACAGTTTTAAATGGGAGGTTCAAACTCCACAAATCCGCCTGATAAGGAGAAGAAGGGAGGAGCAAAACAGGAATGTTCGACCTTTTGAAAGAAGCCCCTCTTTACAATATATAGGAAGAATGAGAGAGGGAAGAGAGAGGAAATCCAGATCTACCCCAACCACTTCTAGGTTGCATTTAACTCCTTTCATTATGACAGAAGTGGCGAATCCTGGAAAAATGGTGGACTGTCTAGCAGAAACGGCGAACTGTCTGTTGTATTAAAGCTGGTTGTTGAAACGTCAGTTCTAGCTATTACCATGCATCAGAGATGTTTCCTGATTTTCTCTCTCCAAACTGAACCAAAATTCCAGATTGACCCTGGAATCATGTAGATAATTTTTCTAGCTTTCCATTGATATAAAGAACATGAAAATCTGAGTTCTGGATCGAAAGATATGGCGATCTGAAGATTTAGGGCAAAAACAGGCAAAAACGGGTCGGCGGGAAAATATTTGAACTTTCCCCGCGTTCTGCCACTTGGATGACACATGTCGGGCTCTGATTCACTGAGAAATTCTCTCTCCTCCACCTTTTCACAGGATTTCCCTTGAAATTTCCTTGTGGGCCCTTAAACTTGGACACGTGGCACTATTTCATTGGTTCGGGTCTGAGGGGCGCACTTGGAAACTTTCAACCTTTTGACACATGGCACGTTTTGATTCATTGGTGGCCCTTTCGGCTCTTCGTGTCCCTCGCGTCCCTTTGGCCCGGCTGTCCCAAACTTCCTGGGACAAAAATCTCTGAACCGCCTGATTCAGGATTTCTTGTTCCTCTTTGACCTGAAGACACGTGGCAGGATCCCATTCCCTCTCGGCTCTTCGCGTCCCGCGCGTACTTTTGTCCCGGATGTCCCAGAAAAAACTTGGCAATTTTTCCCACTTTCGGTCGGTTCGCCCTTTCGTGTCCCGCATGTCCCGATGTCCCAATTGCTCCCGGACTGCCTGATGGCCCTTTCGGCCGATTCGCACCCCGATGTCCCAACTGTGCCAGCTGCTGCGAGGACTAGGACTTAGCCGATTTTTGCAATTTCTTCAGCTTCAAGCTTGTTTTGCATGTTATCAAAATTACCCTGGGGGGTGAATTTTGGATAACAATTTGATGACTCAGCGGGGTCATCTGCCTGCTGGGTGAAGATCAGTGACCTTTTAGTGATCCATTGGGCATGGGGTCATAAGTAATAACCTGAAACCAACCTGATATCTGATCCGAGCCTGATACTGCAACTCCTTCTCTGAGAGCACGCTGAACTGTAGAAATCCAACCTAGGAACAACAAAACCTGTGCCAAAGCACTTAGGGAAAAGAAACCTAACTACAACAAGACAATGTGCATACGCACTTGAAGGAATGAAAATCTAATCTAATATTTACAAGGTGGTAAATTTCTTTCTAGAAGCAACGCTTGAGATAGATTCCATTGAATGGAATCTATAGTTCTTCACCATCCAATGAGGCCAATTGGAAAGCATTGTTGTTCTTGCACTTTGTGACCATGTATGGGCCACTCCAAATGGCATCAAATTTTGAATGCCTTCCTGGTTTTGCTCTATCCACATCCCATCTCAACACTAGATCTCCAACTCGGAAGGATTTATCCTTGGCCTTCCTATCAAAGGTATTCTTGATCAAAGCTTGATCCTTTTCCATTGCTTGGGATGCCTGATTTCTGATCTCTTGCAGCTCCATCAACTCTGCATACCTCACCTCCATTGGTTCGAACTCAGACAACTCCAACTGCTTCATGAACTCCAATGCAGGAAGTTCTAATGATATAGGCAATACTGCCTCTTTTCCATAGACCAACTTGTAAGGGGAATTACTTGTAGACCTCTTTGGTGTTATTCTGTCAGCCCATAATGCTGATTTTAGCTTGGTATGCCATGTTCTTTGATTTTCATCCAGAGTCCTCCTGATGATTCTTAGCAAATTTTTGTTCGTGGACTCTACCTGTCCATTACCCTGCGGGTAATAATTTGAAGAGGTGCTCAAATAGATTCCATTCTTGACAGCCCATTCTGTAATCTTGGAACCTATGAATGCCAATGCATTGTCAGAGATTATTGTAGCAGGTATACCAAATCTGGTTGTTATCCCCTCATAAAAGTCTAAGATGCTAGACTCAGTTGCCTCTTTGATTGCTACTGCTTCTGTCCATTTGGTAAAATAGTCTGTGGCTGTCAAAATCCATTTGTGCCCTTGGCTTGAATTGGGATTAATGACTCCAATGAAGTCCAAACCCCATTGCATGAATGGCTGGTCAACTGAGATTGGATGTAATGGAAGGGCAGCAAGTCTCTCTTTTCCTATGAAGAATGCACAATTCTTACACCTCTTGATCCATGCATAGCAATCACTGAAGATTTTAGGCCAATAATAACCAGCCTTCATGATTTTTAGAGCTGTCAATCTTGGTGCAAAATGACCACCAACTGGTCCACCATGGAACTCTTCCAACACCCTTTGAATCTGATTTGTGCTAATGCACCTCAGCAGCACTCCAGTCACATCTTTCTTGAACAAAACTCCATCAATAATGGTATATGGGACAGCCTGCAATCTGAAGTGTCTCCTTTGGGTCTTGTTCATCTCTGGAGGGCATAGGCCTATGCCTAGGAAGTGTATAATACCTTGGGTCCAGCAAGGAGTGGGCACATCATCATTCTCCTGTTCTTGACCATCCTGTAGTACCAAGGAAGTCTCTTTTTCATCACCTGCTTCAACTTTCTGACTCAAGGCGAGTTGTTCGCATAGTCCCTTCCCACGTACTAGTTTGGTGACCTTAATCTCGATGTCATATTCCATGACACGGATTATCCATCCTGCACGTTTCTCATTCAGATCCTTGTTTAGAAGGAAGTCCTTGACTCCCGCATGGGAGATCAATAATTGGATCTTGTTGTTTGAGACTAGGTGCTTGAATTTCTTTAAACTCCTGATCACTGCAAGTACATGATTTTCAATGAAAGAGTACCTAGTTTTGTATTCCTCCAAGCCTTGACTGAAGAAAGCAACTGGTTGTTCTAATCCTTCTTTGTTTTGTTGTGCCAGGATTGCAGAAATTGTGTTTCCACCACCAAAGGCGTATAGCATGAAATCCTTGGAGAAGTCTGGATTGACGAGAGTGGGAGCTTGAGATATAGCCTCTTTTATTGCCTCAAAACTTGCCTTGCCTTCAGATGTCCACTTAAATGCCATGATCTTTTTTAACATTAGCATTATGGGCTTTACGAGAGCTGCAAAGTTTGGAACAAATCTGCGGACGAAATTGATCCTTCCTAAGAAACTTTGAAGAGCCTTCTTCTGACTTGGCAATGGCAACGCTTGAATTGCTTCAACTCTTTCTGGGTCAATCGTCAACCCTTCCTTTGAAACAATATGGCCTAGAAGCCTTCCCTCATGAGCCAGGAATATGCATTTTTTGGGATTCAATGATACCCTAAATATTCTACACCTCTGAAATACCTGCCTCAGATGAAAGAGGTGATCCACTGCATTTTTGGAGAATACAGTGATGTCATCAAGATATGTCAGAACTGTTTTATTGATCAACCCCTTGAATGCCATATCCATTTCCCTTTGGAAAGTGGCTCCAGCATTTGATAGGCCAAATGGCATCTTCTTGTAGGCATATGTGCCCCATTTGGTGGTGAAAGCCGTCTTGAACTGGTCTTCTTCCTTCACCATAATATGATTGTAGCCTGAGTAGCCATCAAGTAGTGAAAAACTCTCTGAACCAGCTACAACCTGCAATATTTGCGCCATGGAAGGGAGTGGGTAATGGTCCTTGAGAGAGGCTCTATTCAAGTCTCTGAAGTCAACACACAATCTGATTTCTCCACTCTTCTTTCTAACTGGAACTAAGTTGGTAACCCAACTAGAATGCTTGATTGGGAATATGATCCTTGACTCAATCAGCTTGTCCAATTCTTTCCTCATGAGAGGCTCCATGTGTGGATTGACTGGTCTTTGTTTCTGCCTGACAGGCTTAGTATTTGGATCCAATTCGATGGTATGCTGAGCTAAGTTGGGATTGAAACCTTTCAAGTCTTCATAGCTCCAAGAAAACATGTCAGGGAACTCTTGACACAACTGTATGAACTCATGCCTTTCTTGTTCAGTTGTCATATTTCCAATTTGCAATGGTTTGTTCTCTTCCATCAAGATGGATACTGAATCCTCTCTCTTGACCTGAATGTTTGCTTTCTCCTTCCTAAACTGATCATTGGGATTAAAAATGGACTCCAAATTGATAAGTCCCTTGGGCAGCTTGTTAGTTCTCAGCTGTACCACTTGGTCACCATACTGCTGTTCTAATTTTTCTTGATTTTTAGCTGAGAACTCGGCTTCTTCTTACAAGAAATGGATGATTTTCTGGTCATTCTCAAACACTTGCCAACTGAAATTATTGTCTTGCACTGAAGGCCTCACAATCACGTGGATGTTTGGCTATACCTTGTCTTGTTGAATGCTTTCCACAATGTCAAAGGTTGCCCCTATTGCTGCAAGCCTGTCAGCAACCTGATTCTCTTTCCTAGGAATGGATCTGATGCCAAAACCCTCAAAATCTTCCATGAGGTCCCACACCCTGTTCTTGTAGCACTTGAGTAGATCATTCTTGGCAGCATGTTGTCCCTTGACCTGATTTACAATCAATTCACTGTCACCAAAGACTTACAAGTTCTTTATTTTCTTCTTGATTGCCCAATGCATCCCTTGCACCAAGGCTTCATATTCGGCAGCGTTATTGGAGCATGCAAACTGAAATCTAAAAGCTGAATAGTACTTTACTCCTTGAGGTGAAACAAGCACGGCTCCACCTCCTACACATTGTCTACTCCTTGATCCATCAAAAAACAGTTGCCATACCTCATTGTCATCCTTGTGGTTTGTCTTGGTGATGCTAGGAATATGCTGATTTTCTTCGTGTATGCAATAGACCCCTAGCTCAGATTCTTCCACTTCTTGATAAGGATCAAATGCATGTATCTTGTTTGCCCATTCATCAAGAGTTAGATCCAGGATGCTTCCAACCTTGGTGTCAGCCTCATCAGTGCTTGGGTGGTCTTCTTGATCAAATGCTGAACAATTGGCATTGATCTGACTTGGAGTGTAAGGCTCAATGTGGAATTTTGCAATAGGTTCAAACCTAATTGTAGCCTTAGTTTCATACCTCATTCTGAACAGCATGTGTGACCAATCAGTAGACAAATATCCCCCAATCTTGGCTGTGAAGTCCCTTGACAAGCATAGGGCAAAGAGTGGTGGAAGGTCTATGACTGATACATCTTGTAAAACAACAACATTTGGACATGCATGCAAGGTAAGACTCAAGTTTTTAATCACTCCAACTGTTGCTATTGCTGTCCCATCTAGCTGCACTACCCCTTTGGATATTGTTTCATACTGGAGGCCTAGCTGATCAGCTATTTGTTTAGGCATTACTGAGCTACTTGCCCCAGAGTCTATCATGAAATTGTGCACTAGCTGATTTCCAATGATCAATGAAACATAGAAAGGAGGGGGCTTCAACATTTTACCTTGTTGTCCTCCATGATTTCCCTCAGGCTAGGCAACATTTGTAAGCACTTTGTCTTACATCTGAACTTGCTGATTTGAAGTTGGCCAGTCCTTCATGGCAGCTTGCAGTAGATTTCTTTGGCCTGGGATGGATAGGGATTCCCACATCGATATATTAACATTTGTCATCTTCATCTGATCAATGATGTTGAATGGGGATGAAGTATCCTTTTGCTGTTCCTTTGCTTGTACATTCACTCCTTGCACATGGGCAGCAATAACTGGTATTTGAGTTGGTCTGGGAGCTGTTCTTGGCTGCCCTTGTGCATTTGAAATTGGATTTTGCTTGCCAATCATTTGTGGAGCCATGGAAGGTTGTGGATTGGTTGGGGCTAATGGCTGTTCTTCACCCAAATTCCTCCTTTTTGACCTTGTGTTGGCTGCAACACCTTGAGAAACTGCCTGGTTCATGCCACAAAAATCCTCTGCTTGCCAATTTACCAATGTGGTGTCATTTGGGGCTGATTGCTGTTGGAATGTTTCTTGTTGTTGGCTGTTTTCTTGATTGCTCTCACCCTCCACACCAGTAGTTGTCACCATTAATGCTTGAGTCAAAGCACCATGGAAGCACATGGATTGATTATGAGGCTCATTGCATGGAAAACACCAATCGTACTCCTGGGCAATGTTGTTTTGTGTTGGCACCAATGCCTTAGAGGCAGATATGACATTTGGATTATAGGGCTGAAATGGTCTATTGGCAGGAGGCCTTGTTTGATTCATATTTGCAACTAGATTAGGTGGCCTTTGTGATTGGTATGGCTTCCTTTTAGGCTGAGCTTGGGGTTGATAAGAAGGTCTAAAACCTTGGGCCTGCTGCCTTTTGAGAGTAACCAACTCATTGCCTAGGTTTTGTAATTGCTTCATGACTTCTTAAAGCTCATTTGGGGCACTTGGAGATGAAGTGGAAGCTTCATTTGAACTCTAATTTCTAGGAGTGGGAGAAGGAGCCAAATTAGGTGCTTGATTGGTGTTTGGACTCTCTAAACTTGGAAACAGTGGCATGGGAGGTCTAGGGGCAAGTTTACCAGCTTGGATCAAACAATTTTCAGCCCTAATGGCAATGCTATAAGCCATAGGGATAGTTATGCCTCCCATGGACTGAATCAACATAGAAATATCAGAATTTAGAGCTTTGTGATAGTAGAGAAAAGCACCTTCTGCTGTTGGCCTGACTGCCACTGGAATTCTCTCCCAAGTCTTTTGAAATCTAAAGTTGAAATCGGTTAGCTGCTCATTGGGAGCTCTCTTGATGGTTGTCAGCTGCTCCAAAAGAGACAAGTTGTCTCCCTTTTCTCCAAATTGCTCATGAAGTGCTATACACAGCTGATTCCAATTTGTGATAGAACTAGCTCCAAGGCTCCTAAACCATTGCAATGCTTTACCCTTGAATGAAGATGCCAGTAACTTGACAGCCACTTGCATCTCATTGATTTCATGGATTGCACAAAGGTTGGTAATATCTTTAACATGATCACCTGGAGTAGTCTGATTTTCTCCAGTGAAGTAGGGAATGTTCTTCAAGGCTGCAATAGGAATTGGATGTCGTGCATTGAGGGCAAGTGGGCTGATGCCTGTGAAGTTGACATAGGGGTTGTTTTGTGCCATTCTAATTGGTCTTAAAACCCTTGTATACTGAATGAAAGGCCTATCAGGTGGAGGAGTTGAGAGAGTTTTTTTTGGTGGAGATGGAGACCTTTGAATCCTTCTTCCTCTTTTCCTTCTTCTTGGAGATAATAGCAGGTATTCAAACAACACTTCTTCTTCTCCAACTCTTGACCTTGTGGTGACTCTTCTCATGAGTTTTCAGGCTTACACTGCTGAAACCAGTTGATTCTTCCCCTTGGAGTCGCCAGATATGCAAATAATAGCTCTTTCAAGCAAGAAAATTGCAGCAGATGCACATCAACTTTGTTGCAATAAAAATGAGACCTCTAAGCTCCCACCGGGCGTGCCAAAACTGTTAGTGTAGAATCACAGCACCCCTGGACGCTGATCAGATTTCTAGGTTGATCACTCTTGCATCCAGTGTGATTGCACAACATTGAAACCTTCCTCCAAGTGTGGGACTTACAAAAAATGAGAAAGGAATCTCTAGAGAAGGCTGGTTCCTATTCCTCTGTTCAGATGCACATGAAAATGCAGAGGGTTTACTCAAAACCTAATCTAACTTGCCAAGGAGATAGGGTAAGAAGATGCATAAAAAATAAACCTAAGCTAACAGAGGTGATGCACAAGGGAATGAAGAACACCTGTCTTGCTAATAACACAGACCATTCAAATGTGATGCAAGATCATGCACAGATAAAAAAAATTGCAGTGAAAGACCAGGAGGATGCAAATAAACACGGAGAGGGTTGAGAATCATCCACAGATATGCATTACTTGCTCTAAAGATTGATACAATACACTACAAAATGCCAAAAGGTAGAGTCGCATTACAGTTTTAAATGGGAGGTTTGAACTCCACAAATCCTCCTGATAAGGAGAAGAAGGGAGGAGCAAAACAGGAATGTTTGACCTTTTGAAAGAAGCCCCTCTTTACAATATATAGGAAGAATGAGAGAGGGAAGAGAGAGGAAATCCAGATCTACCCCAACCACTTCTAGGTTACATTTAACTAATTTCATTATGGCAGAAGCGACGAATCCTGGCAAAACAGCAGACTGTCTAGCAGAAATGGCGAACTGTCTGTTGTATTAAAGTTGGTTGTTGAAACGTCAGTTCTGGATATTACCACGCGTCAGAGATGTTTCCTGATTTTATCTCTCCAAACTGAACAAAAATGCCAGATTGACCTTGGAATCGTGTAGAGAATTTTTCCAGCTTTCCATTGATATAAAGAACGTGAAAATCTGAGTTCTGGATCGAAAGATATGGCGATCTGAAGATTTAGGGCAAAAACAGGCAAAAACGGGTCGTCGGGAAAATATTTGAACTTTCCCCGCGCTTTGCCACTTGGATGACACGTGTCGGGCTCTGATTCACTGAGAAATTCTCTCTCCTCCACCTTTCCATGGGCTTTCCTTTGAAATTTCCTTGTGGGCCCTTAAACTTGGACACGTGGCACTATTTCATTGGTTCAGGTCTGAGGGGCGCACTTGGAAACTTTCAACCTTTTGACACGTGGCACGTTTTGATTCGTTGGCGGCCCTTTCAGCTCTTCACGTCCCTCGCGTCCCTTTGGCCCGGCTTTCCCAAACTGCCTGGGACAAAAATCTCCGAACCGCCCGATTCGGGCTTCCTTGTTCCTCTTTGACCTGAAGACACGTGGCAGGATCCCATTCACTCTCGGCTCTTCGCATCCCGCGCGTACTTTTGTCCCGGATGTCCCAAACAAAACTTGGTGATTTTTCCCACTTTTGGCCGGTTCGCCCTTTCGCGTCCCGCTCGTCTCGACGTCCCAACTGCTCTCGGACTGCCCGGCGGCCCTTTCGGCTGATTCACGCCCCGATGTCCCAACTGTCCCAGCTGCTGTGAGGACTAGGACTTAGCCGATTTTTGAAATTTCTTCGGCTTCAAGCTTGTTTTGCATGTTATCAAAATTACCCTGGGGGGGTGAATTTTGGATAACAGGTATAATCCCACAATGTGTGAGATAAACATTACATTGGATATTTTAATGGCTTGGGTTGTTAATGTGTTATGTGGCTGTGAACACACCTTGCATTATTTTGTTGGCTGATATGCCAACTTGATGGTTGTATTGATACTTGGTTACATTAGTTGTTCAGATTTGGCAATTGATCTGTGTTGACTTGACTCAAACTCTCTATGGTAAGTTGGTTAATGAGTTGTGTGATTATTTGAAATTTGATGAGTTGGATTGTCGAGGTGCTTATATCTATAGAGCTTGATCTCCAACTCACCAAGCTAACTATCTCATCTTTAACAAGTTTGGGAACTTAATCCCACATGTAACAAAAATTGCTCTTTAAATGACTTTATAAGAAAAAAAAATGAAGAAAAGGAGGGCGGGTCCCGCTCTTGAAAAAGAGTGGACCTCATCGATTATTGGGCCCCTAAGTGACATCATATATGCCCCACACCAACAGTCAAAGACCAAAAGATAAAACTAAATTTTTGCACAAGTAAACTACCACATGTTATCGCCATGTTCATCCACTTGTCACACTCACATCATGCCACCTCATCTCTGTGAAATCATGTGTTTTTTAATCTAGTTGGAGATAAATTTCTGTGGGTCATCTCTCCTCATAGGATGTCTATTTTTTCCCATTCAAAAGTCATTGGAAAAGTCTTGATGAGCTCTTTCTTACACAAAGTAGTTTCATGACTTGTGTAGAATTTTTAATTGATTTTGAGTGAGGAACCTCATGTATCACTTGAGATCTAATTTAGATTGAATATATTCTCCATTTGGTTGATGTGGTTCAATGGGTTCTTTTCGTCAAACTTACATATGCATATCCTCCTTTGGGAGTAAGTTCCGCAACCATAAATTAATGCTCTCTCCAGAGGAATGCGATGTAGTACTTGAATCACAATTTATATGTTTATTAGATCCACCTTTAGTTTTGTGAGAGGCCAACAATAAGTCAAATTTGTTAGATATCGTAGCCACATCTCCTTTTGATGCCTCCACCTCTCCTTTCATGTTATGACACATACGATTGACATCAACACTTTCACCTCTTATTTCATGTTATGACCCATATGGTTTGTATGCTCGATACCAAGGGTTATATTTTTTCATCCATTAAGGAATACATAACATCAAAATTTCCACCCCATTCCAACTCCGATCGGCCTACTCCTTGTTAGGAGTTTTCCTGGGAGTAAGCAAACCTTTTCCTTAGCCTTTGGTCGATCTCACCACCATAACAATGTGGATTTAGTTTTTTTGGATGATGTTAGATAAATAAACAAAAATACCAAGAATAAACCCCACTCAAATTCAAATATATTTGAAAAAATGTAAAAATTGGAGAAATTCCACAATTTGCGGCCTAGAAGGTGAATTTGTGAAAAATCCTAAAATGTAAATAAATTTCAATCATATCAGAATGAGCTAAAATTCGGAGGCTAACTTCCAATAGATATGCTAAAACACTGGTAAAAAATTACCATAAAAATCGTAGTGTTTTGTGAGATGTAGGATAATCCTAAAAATTAGGGTTTCAACTTGATTTTGGCCCAAATCAAATCTCTGATACCACTTGTAATGAAATTACTTAGGTAGATATAATTATCAACAAAAATAAAACATCAAAGAAATATGACACTAAAGTGTTGCAGGACAATCAAGGCATTCAAGTTGCATATAATAAGCAATCAAGTAAGAATGCATTCTAGCAATTAAGTAAAGAAAATAGTAGTGAAATAGCACATAGAGAAAGATAGGATAGTGTTGCATAAGAAACATGTTATTTTTACTATTCAAAATATGGCACATGTACACAATATAATTAATTGAGGGTAACAAGGAAGAAGAAAGTGAATAAAATGAAACAAAATCACATGTATATTGTGGGAGACATCCCCGAATAATCAAAGTCACTAGGAAGGGACTAAGCCAACACCTCTCATCATGTATCAATTTATGTGTGCCCTGTATCAAGATCAACATACCTCATGAATGCATGCATGTAAATAGTATATAGAAAAATATGTTATCTATCAAACTAATATGACAAAGAACATATGTATATATGAAAATTAAACATTATGACAATTAGGGTTGAAACAAAGAGAGATATTAAATCAAGGGTTGAGTTTAAAATTTTGTATTATGAATTCCTAAATATATGAATGGAATTAGGAAATGTAAAAGATATGTTACAAGTTGAATTTTCTAAATAATCAATTAACATTAATCATACAATCCAGAATTACGGTATAAAATACTTTTCACTATGATAAACTATATAACAATTACTCAAAAAACAAGAAGGGATGAATACTTCACTATGCAAATTGATACATAAGTATCTAGGTGTACAAACTAGGTTACAAGGATAATATGAATTTTAAAATATGATGTCTTTGGAATTGTGCCTAGAAACTATTCTTATGCAAAACTGTACAACTCTCGTTGGGGCATAGTTATGCTCTAGACCTGATCTGTACGATTTTAAACCTATGCAAAATGGGGTTATGCAAATTTTCTTACATGTTGCTAGTATGTAAATGGTTTTTTATTTCTATCACTAGGGATCACACAACTTCGACATCACTTACATAATGATCTAGGATAAATAGAAACCCTATATACCTGTAGCAAACTTCATGAAGTAATTACATAATTGAATGATAAATCCATGTATGGGCGAGGTTGGAATGACCATGGTGGTCAAACCCTATCAAACTAATCTAGGTGCTGCAATACATCCCTCGAATAGGAGTAAGCCTCAAGTAGTTCTCCTATTGTTGGTGCAATTACTGTAAGCAATCTAAGCTAACCTTATGTGTGTGCCTTCTTATCTCTTGAAACGATGATAACATAATAACTATAGAGTAGAAAATGTAACCAATGTTGTAATAGTGTGATTTGGTGTTCTTCAAATGCTAAGACTAATCCCCACTACTCCTTGAAGACCTTTGACAATGTTTGGAGTGACTTGCTCCTTTAAGATACGACTCTAGGATCTTTCCACACTTGGAAATGGAGGAAGTTAGATTCTTGAACCTAGTTTGAGTGCATCACACCTATGTGGTGGCTTCACTAAAGGATGTGTGTCTTATTTTGGGAGATTTAGGATATCCTTGAGTGCCCGAGTAATGATATTTGTAATGTATGCTTAGGATAATGTTAGGTGAGTTATGTAAAGCACAATTAAGTTGCTTATAAGGCTTCCATAGGTTAGATATTCACATTATGGATGACTTAGGGAAGCTAAGATAACACATATAAGATTTGTAAATTATAAAGGTAGTCATTAGATGAAGAGTTATAGGACAATACATGTTGGCTTAGACTATAACACGACCTGAATCTATTTTGTATGGTCTCAGGAAAATATTTAATGATGAAAGAGCCAGAGTCCGGGAAAGATGCTTGGAGATAGATTAGTGTTCTAGATATTTAATATGCAAGGATGAATGATATAACAATGTGTAAGATTAGCAATCCATGTGGGGAAAAGGAAGGATATACTGATTGAGTTTAGAATGCGAGCATTTGTCTTAATATAGGAACACAATCAAGCTTGTCACTGCCAAAGGATAAGTTACCAAATTTGAGTGCCTACATGTTCCAACCTTTCTCAAATTCATCACTACCTCTATTTATACAATCTAATGGGAGAAGTAAAGATAACATTGTAAACAAAGATACCTTTGCAAATATTCCACAACTTGCTCAAACACCATCATTTTAGAGTATAAGATAAAAAAATGATCACTCATGGGGGCATTTTCGTCCAATCAAAATGTACCATTGTGACCGGTCATTTAGTTACGAAGAAAGGCATACCAAGAACTATGTGTCCATGTGGCAACTCATTTTGTTGTTGAAGGTTACACATAAATACAAGATCCACAAAATCACATGAATTCGTAAGATGTGTGCGCAAGAGTTTGTGTACAATCTTCAAGAAAATCATCATTCCAAAACTCAACACAATAGGTTTTGCAAGACATTGATGAAGTTAAGGCCTTATTTATTAAAACAACACTATGTGCAAGACTCAACAAGGTAGACAATACTACACAAGACCGTGCAAGCTTATTATTCTACTTTAATCTTTTTTGGTGATACAAAATAACAAGCAAACCCATATAATCTTGCATCATTTTTTAAAAGCAAACGTTATCTTTTAATATTTATGTGGATTGATTTGTACCACGTCCCTAATATGTATGAGATTTAGGTCCCTTTTATCTCAACTTAATAATTACAAAAATTCTGATTTTTAGATGCGAAGACAATTTTATGTTAGTTATATTTAATAAACTTTTAAGAAACATTTATTATTATATTTGTTTGGTTGAGCAAACTGAATTAAAAATTAATAATGTTAAAACTTGATACTTTATAAAATGAGATAATTCAAAGCGGATGCCCCTAGAAGTAAATTGATGCAAAGTGTTGGGAAGAAAAGTATCTTCACACGTGAATCAACATCAATACCTAGAAAGACAACCTTCCAATTCCAAAGGTGATGAATTCTATTAATGAAGATGTAAAGTACTCCACCTAAAATCTATCTTTAACATTTAGAATTCTGAATGACATCTTCACTCAATAATATCTTTTGATGAATAAAATCTTATATTATATTAAGAAACAAAATGATATAAGATAATTCATTAAAATTAAATAATTTGGAAGTATATCCCAAAACCTAGAATCAAATTAAGCAATAAATCTAGAAACACAACCAATTACATAACATCAAAGAACATAAAAAGCAGAGTAAGTTAAGCCCCCTTATTATAGATGATTAAAAGAAACCACTATCTTATTATAACATCTTGGGACGAGAATAGTTTACAAAAAGTTGCTGTAAATGGTGGTGTTGGTAGACCAGACTTGATAAAGATTGTTTTCATGGCTACTGTAAATAACCATTCTACCCTCATCCTCCACAACCAATGCACTAAACTTAATACAGCCATACCCACATCCCTCAGAAATACTCCACACAGGCGTCGAATTAGAACTAGAATCATATATAGCCAAGTTTCCATCTGACTGAAGGCGCAGAAAACACAGCTGGTCTACATCTCCTGTAGTATTACTGTGCCACAGCATTCGGCTGTACTGTGTATCAGTCAATACAAGATTACAACCTCTTTCCATTTCCAGCCTTATTCTCTTGTCCGGAGATGTGAGATACTCACCTGGTGCAAGACCATTCCAAACACCATTGTCATGACTGAGCAGAAGAAATGGCCACAGTGGGCAATCCACAAACCCGGTTTTCTCCATTGGGGTGTCAAAATTAGAATGAGAACACCGCTTCCTGGTCTCAATCAGTCCATGATCCGAAGCCATCACATCAAGAAAATCAACATGAGAAGAATTGTTATAATTATCCGTGACATAGTAATCAAGAAAAGCATAGGCGTTGGATACAGAAGCCCATGAATAGCCCTGCAGAGCATATGGTCTGAGATAGGGGATTGTGGCTTTGAAATCACGGACCAGCCATTGACCTGGCACAGATTCATATGTTCCCACTGTGCAATACTCTGTCCAGCGGACATATCTGGTGATGACCACATTGGGTGTGGTTAATTTGTGAACTTCTGCAAATGCAAGGCCGCTGTAATAGTGTTTGGAGGTGCTGATTTTGCTAGGTGTCATCAGATTGCTGAGTGCAACTGCAATGGCAGCCCCATCTCGTGGACTTAGAGCTCCCTCGCCTCCTCCCGATCTTGTGAACAATGCAGTGCATGAATTAGCAATCAACAGTGACCATATAAATGCAAGGAGTAATGGGATGATTTGCATACGAGAAGGATTATTAGGCATCGCCATTATTACAGCAAAGCAAAAGTGTGTGTTTTACAGGGCTGTTATATGGTAGGGTATATAATGCTCAAGGGTTCTCTACGTGGGATGGCCAATTGCCATGCACTGGACTTTGTGACACGTCAAACTGTTGTCCTCCACGTGGGACAGAAAGGCTTCCAATGATAGTATTGGGAGCTGCCATGTGGGAACCAGTTGTCTGTGTTTCCTACACCACAACCACTAATGACAATATGGAAAAATTACTTTGACATAGACGCTATGAACCTATTTGGGTAAGGCAAACCCTCTTGTCAAAAATTTCTTTGTCAAAAATAGTTACCATTATTTTAGTAGCACATTCAAAGTTCACTAACATGTTTATTAAAGGGGTGGATTTCGTCACAAGTTATCCAACAATTAAAATGCCCCCAGGGTCAAATAGGTGAACCCGGTTAACCTCAATATTGTGAAGTGGCCACAATATTGTTCGTTTTTATTGAGTAGTATGTGGCAAATTAAAGATACATGAATAATACATAAATACACAACTCTCAACATATGTCGTTTTTAAGCCATCATCATGTGATTGTTCAATGCATGCATTAATTGAGTGTAAGATTTGATGTCAACACCATTTGAAGGCATTCGGTATCATCCAACTCATTATTTTGTTATTTCTTTTTTGTATTGGGACTAATTTTGTATTGGAACTCCCCCCTACATGTGAGCTCGGAAATTGTGAATGGCAAGAATTGTGTTGCAACACAATGCACTGGTTGACATGAATTATTTGTTTAGACATCAGTGGATAAATGGTATGGTAAGAGCTTCATTAGGTGTTTCTGGTTCTTATGGTTTGTAAATTTTATTTAACATCGTTGATGCGGCTGCAGTTAAGGGCCTCGAATAAGAGACGCCTTAGACCACGTAGCCCACATAATGTTCAATGGAAATGCAATAATATGTAATTAAAAAAATCTGATCCTTTTTTGATTTAACACAAGGAAATATAACCAACACACAAAACAATCTCACAAGCCTAGATGTGCTCTTACTAGCGCTCCTTGCAAGTATACCTATATGAACACAAACTATCTATAGTGACTAGTCCATATTCTATCTCGAGAGCCCACTCCCGTAACACATGTGTGTTGGGATGCTTATATGATTGCAAAATCCATCTATATACAATATGCCTCAAAGCTACAAGTGACATATATGATATTCATTGTCCCAATTCTCTATGCAAGATAGGGCCAAATGATAACTTGATTCAATGCATTTGATTTAATTCCCATATTACAATTATGGGTTAGGGATGTTCTCTCCTTCAACAAATTTTCTTTTGGAACCTCAAAGATCATGCACACACTACATTATTGCGCACAAGACTTACACAACTGTCCCAAGTGAATCCTTGCATGTTTGCTCAAATCAACTTAGATGGATTTCTGATTTCAATGGTGATTGCACTCCTTCAAGATGAACCTTTATTGGTGACGTGAGGCTCTAAAAATTCCTTATGTGATAGCACATGAAAAATTGATTTTTTTCTGCACAAACTTGAAGTCACACAATCCTTGCATCGAGTGATTAGACCTTGTACTATAAATTTGAAGCCTTCACCATCCATTTGAAGACATGCATAACATAGTGATATGATGATGCATTCTAGTCCTCCATTTCTTATATAAAAAAAAATTTGTTTTCAAACACTCATATGTGTTGCACTATTGAAATACTTTCTTGCACCATCTTCTGAAATATGCTTCAACATCTAGAAGACACCATAAGCCTTGATGAACTACTCTGGATATTGTGGACGTCAACTAACACTACATGAAATATTAAAATACATAGGTGTGTTACAAAAGAAGGTGTCAAATAACATTACAACATGTGTGCTCATAGGATACGTAAAACTAAACAAAACACTAGTGCAATTCAATACTTGTGAGAAAAACTCACAAATAAATATCAAGCATGGTCAAAAACTTTTCTACACAATTAAAAAACTTATTTTCTTAGTCTAGTATATATGAGGTGGATGTAGGATTGCAAAGTGAGCCTAGATGCTCCTACATCATTGAACCTAGGTAATAAAGAAAATATAAACTTCTTCTTATGTCATTTATACTAACGAAATTCCTTTTTTTGCAACTTTAAACGTGTTTATCTATGTCATACTCAATCTCTCAGCTCTTCCACTTGACCAAATATTTTTATATTACTTTTCATGTATCCACTTTTTAACCCTTATTGCTTCTCTTCTTTACCCTAACTTCCAACCTCAAATTGATCAACACTAACTCATGGCACCATAACATGCTACCTATGTACACAACACCCTTGCATTATCACATCACACAAGGCTACCCTGTTCACTTAATTGAGGTGTGAGAGAAGATCGGTTCCCATTGGTTTCAGATGTGTCATGATAGTTTTCAAATATTCACATAACAATCACTTAGTGTAAGAGAATATATTCAGTATAAAATATAACACTAATATAATAGTAATTAAAAACCATTCAATACGAGTACTCAATAAAGATCAATTACTATTCATTCTGTGTGCATGTATACTTTGCTTAATGCTAAATCAAATGAAGCAAGAACTACCACCTAAAATAGTTCTACAATTTAGCTAAAACAAAGCATAAACACCATCATGATAAGAATTAAACAAGGGTTAGATGCTAGCATTCATCAATACAAACTTTGAAACTAACAATGCTAAATATCTAAACTCCTCTATTCTCTAACAACAAATAAATGAATGGACCTAAGTAAGCTCCATGGCTATCAAAATAGTTGTCCTTAATGCTCCAAGAACCTAGGAATGGGGGCTAATCAAAGTTGGGCTATAAGACCCTTTTGACACCTCCCATATGACCCAAGCACTTTAAGAAAGAGGTTTAACTCTTCAAGATGATGAACTCTCAAAAGGGCAAGGTGCAAGCTCTTAGTCTCTTTGCTATATGCTTTGCATTTACTCTCTTAGAAAGTTTAGGTGTAAGTAAAAAGGTAGGTGGAGGACTCTTTATATAGCCCAAAGGATAAAGGATTCAACACATTCTCATGAATGTGGGATAAAGGTAAAACATGATTAGGAATGGATAAGGTTGCTTTATTAAAGGTAACCTTACTTTAGAAGGGTTTAATACATGTTTAGCAAGTCATGGGAGTTGGGGGGTATTTTAATTAATCAAAGGTGATTAATTAATAGGTAGGTGTAAGCTTATAGAAGCCAATTAGAGGAATATTAGTGTGATTTAGGCTATTAGAAGGGGATTAAATCAATTAAATATTGATTTATTGGTTAAATGGACGGGAAAGCTAATTAATTAATAATAATTAATTAGTCTAGGTAGAAGGGGTGATTTATTAACGGAAGGTCGTTAATTAGGGTATTTGTTGGATAGGTAACTTAATTAATTAGCTTAGTGTAATTAATTAATGATGATATGAGGGAAAATGAGTGCCTTTGACGATATGTCGTTGATTTGCGAGAAAGGGGATAATTAGCACAATTTAAGTATTTAAATTGCTTGGGCATAATTATAGGTGTCTACACATTCATCAGTTATTCACACACACTAATATATAATCCCCCATACATACTCTAGCCAGCCCTTAATATGAATTCAATGAGGGGTATTTCTATTGGTGGGGCATTTCCCTTCACTATATTGATCATTAATTACATTGGTTGCCATCAACGAATTACATGAATACACCAACAAATATAGGTTTGGCACTCCGGCCCCAAAATATTTGGTCTTCTTCTATGTTGATCTCTTCTTTAGATGCAACCATGTCCCTTGTCCTAAACCAAGATAATTGTTCAAACCTATTCTCTGACACCCTCTTCTTTTCTTATGAACTACTATCAACCTATCAATATACTCTCAAAGATTATTTTTCCTCTACATAATTACTTTACATCTAGAAGCATGTGATTTATATGATCTTTTATTCCAACATGTAGAGTCCTGTGCACTAGGTGTCTTAAACTCTACCCAATTCTTCCATGTTTCAGGTGTTAGGATCCTCTCTTTTTGTTGCATGTTCCTAGAATAACGGATTCTTTTAGCCTACATATGCGATAGCTTTCGGTGCTCTAGATAGTATGTGTGTGTGTTATGTGTCATCGTCTTCTTCATAATTAGGTGTACATGGAAATCCAAGAGGTTTGAAAACTCCTAAGTCTTGCACCTTCTTAACACTTAGCCAAAATTCCTTATGCTCAACCCAAAATTTATACTTAGTTATTATTTTATATATATATATATATATATGGGCTCAACATTACCCCACATGAGTTTTTTTTCCCACCTTAGGATAACCTTTTTAATACTTCTATAAAAACTTTAGCACTTCCTTGCATAGTTGGTCTTCAGAAATTTTCCATCTGGTTAGCATGATCTATATATTCTATATAAAACTTTCCATCAGTGTGCACAATTTGTTTAACATCTTGGTATCTTTCTTTTGGTCCTTGGATTTTTCTCTGAATGCACCTAGTTTCACCCTCACATCCTTGTTTGTTTCCTTAAGTTGGCTTTGTGCTTCAATTATTTTGTTTTGGAGTATGATGAGGTACAACTTGAGTTTGTCATTATTTTTTCTAATTTCTTTCCACATATTTTTCCACATTCTACATCAACTTGGTCATGTTATTTTAGTCCTTAATATTGTATACATGCATACCCACAACATTTTTAGTTTTCTTTTTAGGATGAATGTATGCTTCAACAATTATATCCTATTTTGCGAAGCTCACAAATAATTTCTCTATAAAGGTGACACTCTCATTTAATTGTTTTCCAATTCCTCATATGACTTTAATTTTTCTTCACAAAGGGCCTTAGCATTATCTCTTTTTTCCATTGCAATCCAATTTTCATGTGTACCACCATCATCATTTCATTATTTGAGGAGTGAGGTGATAGGTACTTTAAGCTTCCCAATTATACTTGTAAAATCCATATTTAATCCAACTACTAAATTTGGATGTACCATAAGGATCAGTGACACAACTGCATGGCCTTGAGGTCTTTACTTGCACTCTAATTCCAAATGTTTTCCCTATTCGATCTTAAGGGGTTACTTTTTGGCCTTAAGCTCTTCCAAATTATTAACATGGTAAATTTTTTTCCTAAGTGCTATATATATTTTTGGATTCAATCTATCCACTTCAAAAATCATTTTAATCGGTGCATCACTTGCTTGGATTTACTCATGTGGAAGGGGTCTAGATAAGCAACTATAAGTCCATATATTTCCTTCGAGAGATGATTTTTCATGCTAGAATGCAAAACCTTGAGGTGGATTTCATACATGTATACATCCATCAAAAAATATACCCCCCTCTTGGGTATTTATCATGCTTCCCTTCTTGATATCAACCATATAGAATTTCCATTTTATCCTCTTTGTCTAGTATCACATGCTCTTCCTTCTCATTTTATTATTATTATTATTATTTCTTTTCTTTTCCTTTTTCCTTTTCTTACACGTGCCTCTCCTTAATTTCCTACCCTTTATCCAACTTCACTTCCAAGTATATGACCTTGGCATTTTCCTTCAATGGGGAGATTGACCTCACATTATTTTCCTCAACACCTAGTTCCATTACGCCTTCCATAATGTCGTGTTTGTTTTTTTTATTGAAGGTTTTACACACTAGACAAGGATTTATATGTTCACCCTTCATCATGCCCCTTACTCTTCTCATGCACCCCTTGGCTGGGTTCTTTTCCATACTCTCCTCCACGCATATTCACAAGTTATTTCTCTTTTCACTAAAATTGAACATAATCAGTCATTGGTTTGTCTAAATTCATTGGTTGTGTAGTGTTAAAAATTAATGGCTCTTCAGATTTTTGTAAACCAACATGAACAAAGGTTTATATGTCATCACTTATCTTCAGAAGTTTCTGCCTCTGCGAGCTACCAAAGGTTCTACGTGTAATAAACTAAAAACATAAACTTCAAAATCCTTGCAGTTTCCATCTTAAAATTAGGAATGGATTTGTATTAGACCATATAACAATTTACTTAATACCACAATAAACAAGAATATTAAATTTTAGTCTAAACAAGAATTTGTAGTTTCTACCTTTCTGACACTTCCATGGTATCACATATTAATTTAAAAATCAACTTATAGGAAAACATAATTTCTTAATATTACATAATTTTTAAAATAGAGACCTTTCATATCATTTACAAGGGTCTAAAAAAATGCATTTACGACCCATTCATCATCTATGATTCTCTATTTACTAGTTTCATCAACAGACTAAAGTAGTGCATCATATACCCTATATTTAACATACTTGGGTGACATACACAATAATTCCACATTTTATATTTCTAATCCTATTTATCATTTTCAAAACAATTAATGATATGAATTCATAAATCTTAATAATAACTTAGGTGTGATATTAAATAGACTCTTCCATGAGTATCAAAGAAGAAATAATTTCTGCCAAACATTCTACAAGTGACCCTCTCATATAGTTCACAAAGATCCCATGCAACAAAATTTATTACAATAAATAATTACTCCAAGTTCTAAAGATACAAGTTCACGATGCACAATTATTAATCTCTACCCAAAAGGATTCATGTAGAGTTGATACAATTTAGTCCACACACACGCACCAAGTGAGTCAACAAAATCCCTCATATATATTTCAATACAAGATAATAACGAGACCCATGTCCTTAAAATAGAATTACGGTGCATCCAAATACTCCCTTAATCTAAGGTAACACACTTACAAAACACCATACAATAGAATGCTACACATTCAACATGTTGCACAACATCTCATCAATAGAACAAAAATATCATAATGTAAACACAATGCTCATATTACTATCACTTAGGTAGATCATAGTTATGCTCCTCCAATTTCCATTCAACAGTCGACATCCACGAGAAGGAGAAAAAAGAACTATTTACAACTATACCATATTCAATGCCAAGAGAAATAATAAGGAGAGAACTTAAATACTTCTCATTTCACTATTTATAACATCAGAACTTTAAACAACTAAACCATTTTAGGAAATCCAATAAAACAAAGGTTTGTGATGAAATGATGAAAGTATCCACATTGTCAACTCTACCTCCCACTACTCTCTTTTTCCAAAGAGGATTTTCCTTGGTGATGTCAGAGAATAAATTACAAATCAACATATAAAACAAGCACCTTAAAAATGAATCATACCATCCCACAATCATACTCTACTAGTTCCAAATTCATTATTTTCTTACACATTAAAATTTCTCCAAAAAGTTGTTATATTTGAATGCTTGAGGAGAACCAAATTCATACAATTGTATTATACAATGATAACTATAAATTTAATAATTCATAACATGTAAATAATAGATTTTAAATCATAGTAATGCCCTACATAACTATTGTCAATTTTATAAATGAGACAGAGTAATAATATAATATCATCGCACTCAGAACATTCCACTTCCACATTGACAAATGAAATTCATAAACATCAATGAGAATTCAAACACATCCTTCTAAATACCAAATTAGGTAGAGAGAATAACTAATTGCAGATAAATACACTAAGTGAGGTTATCCCCTAACAATGCATTATATAATTGACCAAAACATGCTTCTTTAAGCTCAAAGATTAGGATAATCATCACAAACCATATGATAATACCCCTTTAAATTTAGTACCTTAGTCACCTAAACATTATTTAATCATAATAAGTTAAGAAATTTTCCACAGTGATTCCACTCCAAAACATATATGTATACAACATGAAACAAGTCAGAGATAAAATAGTCAAAAATTATATTGACCTTCATAGAAAATCCATTAACACCTACACACTAAAATCTATCTCAACATTAAAGAAGGGAAAGAAATTGAGCTCCAAAATATCATCACTCACTGAGGTAATCATACCAAAATCCAAATAATAAGAAGTGAGCCAATGAATTATACACTCTAACATCTTGAATGATCATAGTACAATACCCAACATAAAAATATTTAATGATATAGTTCATACCATCCTAGTCAATATATCCACTACATTAATTAAAAAACAACTACTTTTATTTAACCACAAGAGCTTGAGACCAACTGGAATACAGAGAAGAAATATAGTACAAGCTCATATTAACTTCATATTGGCAATAATCACCCTAATTACAAAGGATG
This sequence comes from Taxus chinensis, assembly GCA_019776745.2. Classification (NCBI taxonomy): domain Eukaryota; kingdom Viridiplantae; phylum Streptophyta; class Pinopsida; order Cupressales; family Taxaceae; genus Taxus; species Taxus chinensis. The sequence goes on from CM034148.1 coordinate 57,179,487, forward strand.
CAATCAATGGGTTAGTCCTGTAATGATGAGTCACAAGTGAAGTGTTGTAATTTCCGTTAGTGCAAAATGTTCCATAATTATAACTATTAAATGGAAGAAACATAATCAAACATCCACATAAAGCCCTCCTAAAGAAGTGAAAACCCATGGAAAGAAACAATAATTATTTCTCATCTTTAAACACACACACCCATAAACATTACTTTCCATGTCATTCAGATCAAAGTGTAACTCATTATTTTCCATTACTCAAAAAGGAATATAATGCAATAATTCTAAACATAATGCCTTTATAGTTAACTCATGGATTTATAATCATAGATAGGAATTTCATATACACAACTAGGATCCTTGAGAGGATCATCACCCAATCACTACATCATAACCAATACAAGCTTTAAGTATAATGCATCATTCTTATGAATATTTAGGTTATATAGTGATACCTCTAATGGGCCTAAGACCACTACATTATATAAGGGATAAAAAAACATTATACACTAAGGGTCTCAACCCTTTTCAATAATGTTCCATCAATGCTTGCAAAAAATAAACAACTAGTCGAATAAAACCAAGGACCGAGTTCCTTCATACTATTAATATTACCCCTAAATAAAATCAGTATAAAACCGTACAACATAAAATACCTTCCACACCCGTTGTGGGGTAAAATTGAGCCTTCCATTGGAGAAGATGTCAGAATGGACCTAACCTTCCCATCTATTAGCAAGATGAAAAGAGGGAGCTCACATAATTCTATTAGTCATTCAAAATCAATCAGTTAATATCACTCATGGATAAAACATAGAATGAGAAAATCATTCCAATTTTCACACATAAAACAGATATATCAAACCCAAGAATTGTAAAATCTATATAATGACAGGGGATGAACACCCATAAAGAAATACTACATCTTAGGGAAAATATTATAACACCCAACATAGATGTGCATTAATAAATGTTGGGAACTCCGTATACAATTCCATGAAGAATCAAAACTAGTGAGATAGAGTGCAAGTAGAGAATTTGTAGTGCCCACATTATCTATCCTTTATTATCTGTTGAATTTTTAAACCATAGTTACGAATTAACATGGATTTTGGACATATTTTGGACATTATGATATGTTGGTTTTCCTTCATAGACACGTCTGGTGATTTGAGGGGCATAGAACCAATTTGACTAGATTAGTAGATTGACACATTTTATTTGATATTGTGGACACTAACACTTTTCTATGTGATTTGCATCAAATTGATACATGGTGGATATTTAGTTTAGTCACATACCTTGATTTTGTAAAGTATTTGATTTGCTAATAAGGATACATGATGGCATGGTGATATGGCATTTTTATGTATTGTAATACCTAACATATGACTAATAATGTGAGATTGTGCATTCCACATTGATGATTTTGATATCATTAATTTACATGTTTGAATTGATTCGCTTATTGAGTAGCTAGTTTACTCTTGTATTGGAGAGGTGCGTTTAATGTGTGCAATGAGTGTGCAGGTGACAGGTCACAGGAGAACGTGGGTTTCAGGGTCGCTACACAAATTTTGCACAAGAGGCCCATGGGGCTAAGTCCTAACCATGTTTATTGTATGAGGCCTTAGTATTAGTTTTCATTATTTCAGGCACCATGAGTGACCCTCATTTGTAATGTAGTATGTCATGTAATATTAATCTTGTTTAGGATTTTTAGTTTGCTTTATAAACTTGATTTGGGAACTTAATGGTTCCCACTTGCATTAAGTTTTGTGTTTGGGTAATGGTGTATTTAATTAGAGGGGGTTAGGGTCACATGTGAACCCTTGGGTGGGCCCCACATCCTCTACACTTGTGCCCAAATGTGCCACACCCTAAATTTGGCTATTTTAAGCATTTTAAGTGACCCCTTTTAAGTTTGGGAGTTCACTTAGCATGAAAATAGGCCCTTGGAACCTACCTAATAGGTAGGGGGGTGTAATTTCAAGGCATAGAGGGATTTTCCCTACCATTTTGCCTCTCTTTGGTAAACCATCCGGATTGGTATATGTGTTTGTTAAAAGTTACACAAGTTTGTTTTGTTTTTCATTTTGGGTAATTTGGGAGAAGGGTGTTAAAATCTAATTTATCTTTTCTCTCTTTTATTTTGAGAATCTTTGACTTAGTGAGGAGAGGGGTGACACATGTCAACCCCTCATTATAAAAGAAATTATTGGATTCTCTTTAAAATTCTCCCTCATGGAGGAGAAGGGGACTTTTTTTGTTCATTTTTTTGGAGCATTGGCTTGGTTCTTGAGGATGTTGGCCCTAGAGAGTTGCTTGTAGAAGAAAGTTGGAAAATGTAGTTTTGGAGAGATCTTGAAGGTAGGCTCTTGAGCTCATTTTATGTTGTATGTTATTTGTTAGATCTTAGCTTACATGTAGTTGGAATGTATGTTTCAGTTGGTTGTATTGTTGTTGCTTAAGTATGTTGTTGTTATTTTTCTCCATCCATCATATGGCTTGATGGATGTTGGAGTTATTTGGGGGAAGAGAGAGGGATTTTCCCTCTCAAATCTCATGGGTTGATGGGCGAGCCATGTAGGCTCCTTTTACTCCCCTCATATGATTTGAGGTGGGTAAGGTGGTTCATATGGTTTGAACCCCTTCCCCATTCTTGGAGAGGAAACCCAATGGGTTTGAAAATCCTCCCAAGAAGGATTTTGGTGAATGGATGGAGAAATAAGTAAGGGTTTGATGACTTTGGAGGAATAAGGATATTGTGAAGATTATTATTTATGTGCATCCAATGTTGGACTACAATTTTGGAACTTGGAGATCTCTTCTTATCTTCCCCATTTTGGAGGTAGAATATAATTTTCCCTCCTTTCCCTTCTTGGAAAAATTTGGTGTTTTTCTTAGTGCATGGTCTTGGCTTGTATGCGAAAATATTGTGGTCTTTGTTTCCCTAAAAATCTTGTTCACAAGTTGTGGAATCTAGCTCTCTCTCTCATGGGCTTGGGGGAGGCTAGCATGTCTTCCAACCTGGAAAGGCATGTAATGATGCCTAAATGTTGGGTGGTTAAACAAGCCTTGTTCTCTTGAAGTTGGATCCTTGTAAACTTTTAAAATTTGGATCTCAAATGGATGATAGTTGGAGCCTTAAGCTTGAGGGTTGCTAGAGTAACTTTGGTGGCATGGTATTTTATGACTCTCTTCTTATTTTGGAAAATTTTAGCTTCTTGATAAGCTTATGTTCTTTGTAAAACTATTGAAGTGACCTCCTTTGTAAGCCTTCCTTTTGGGTTATATGTTTAGTTCGTGGAAGAATATGTGTTTCAAAGTCGTATTTATTCCTCTCTTTGATTATAGTTGAAAGTTTTATGTACATTTGTAAAACTTGCTACTCTCCATGAGTGGAACAGTCTTGTTGCATTAATAAGTGAAGCTCTTCATGGTTGTTTTGAAAATAAAATATATACATATATTCAGATTTTAGTTTTTAGTGTGGAATGGAATAACTAGTATTCCTTGTTAAAATGAAAGTTTTCCTTCATGAAGTAGATCTCCCTTTTGCCAAAAAGTTTATTATAATGTAGAGAGTTCTCCTACTAACTATCATTATATATATATATATATATATATATATATATATATATAAGGAAATTTGCTTGTTGTTTGACCGTGGTTAAAAGAGAAGAGTAATGTTACCTCTTTACATTGATTTCTTGCTTCAAGTTATTACCTTACAAGTTAGAAATTCATTTTAATACCATTATAAATTGTCAAATTTCTAAATGTCTAAATCCACAAGACAAAAAGAGACAAAATGGAACCTATATTTTACAATCCAAATCAATCTTTCTTCAGTTTGTAAATAATATAATTAATATAGTTAGATTTCATAATATAACTATATTACGTTTAAATACAGTTGCCTATATATTTTGGTATAAATCTAGTTATATATCATCATATTAATTCTTAGTATTCAGATTTTAAAATAGATTATGTTCTATATAAAATGAAATATTTAGTTATTATATTTATGTAATATATTATAAATATAACATACTATTAAATAAGTTATTCTTTATAGATTATAATATAAATGTATTGTATATATATATATATATATATATATATATATATATATATAAAACAAAGTGTAATTAATAAAAAAAAAGAAAAAAAGAAAAACAAAGTTCTTTGTCTTTTTTAAAGTCTATGAATGTGGTTGTGGGGAGGGATCAGACCCTCCCCAAACCCATGCCATCTTTGCGCCTCCCCACCCACTTCCCACGGCCTACCCCCATAGCCATTCCACTTCCTCCACACTACACCTCCCCCTCCAACCTATGTAAATCTTCCTCCACCCTTCCATGCGGCCTCCCTCCCTCTCGCTCAACAACCTTACTCCACGCTATCCCTCCTCCCTATCTCCTTCCACTGTGGATCTCACTCCTCCACACATCTGCATTAGTCGCATGGTTTTTGTACACTCTTGCGCCATTTTGTGGGTCTCTCCTAACTCATGCCTCCTTACCTTGATTTTGCAGCTAGCACCATACCGTTGCCCTCAACCCCTCAGGCCATGCCTCCATCCATAAAAAAAAGTTTTATTTTAAACCGAGTCCTTCCTTCTATGTATTACACATGATTTCATCTACATGTTTACATATATAATTGCACTTGTATTCCAAATGGTATAATATTCATACCCACAACCAGATATTCATCTGGTAGAATAATTTTAACTAAATAAAAGAAAAATAAACAAGATTAAAACCCTGGGCTCTCCAAAAATCTATGCACGGATGAAACAATCCTTGAGAAGAATCTCGTCCATCTTAACCTGTAATGCAAATAGAAAAGATCAAGAAGAAAATAAAAGAGCCATCTCAGAATCGCTTCATGACTATTCATAGCCTCTCCCAAAATTGATACAATTACAAAATGAAGAAATGAAAGAGAAAAGAAATAAAATAAATACATTTCATAAAGATGGGCTTAGGGCATCCTTAGGGAAAAATTTTGATCAAGGGCTAAGATCTCCTTGATCCTAGGGTCCACAATTAACCATACATGTTTTTAAGCCATGGGTATATTTTTTTTAAAATAGGAATGGGAAATAAAGCTTAGGTTGTGTGTGTAAATAAATTAAAAGGGGGGAAATCTAATTAACGTAAAAAGGGGTGTAGTCTCTTATTAGGGTGTCCCTAGTAATGTTTAATAGGAAATTAAATAAATAAATTGTTGGGTTCGGGGCTAGTGATTGAGTGAATTGGGTAAATCAATTAGTTAAAATAAATAATAATGGGAATCGGATTTGTGTTGAATAGTATTTCTTTCAAAAAAAAAATTACCCAAAATTTTTAGTGACTTTTTGGTTTGGTTTCCGGTGTCTCGAGGCGGGGCATTACATTTGGTATCAGAGTGATGGCTCGCACACATGGATGCTCTGGGAAAAACATTTAATTGGTTAGTAATGTTTTCATTGCATTAAAAGTAAAACAATTAAAATCGTTTCCGCTAAACTATTCCATGGGTCAAGTATCTCTCGAGTAACCGCATGGAGTAATATATTTCCTAACACAATAGGTAATACACTAATTTTTATCTCCTAATTTTTTAAAAAAAAATAGTAAAAGTTAAGAGAAAGTTGTTAGTAAATAACATGCAAAATAGATTCTTGGTCCCTATAGTGGTGATCGATTTGGACAATCTTGTTCTCTCGTGACATGGGAAGTCACAACAACATTTAAACCCAATTTATAAGATCATTTTATCATATAGTTAAAATCATTTTTGAGCTCTTATAATCACATTTTTGTTTGGGATAACTTAAATTTAAGCAAAATTGTTTCGGGTTGGACCTGTAAATTAGAGAGCGTTAGTAGGAAATTAAAATTTTGACTTCTAACATGTAGTATTTTTCCATGTCCATTGTCTACAATGATTAGATTTGAGAAAAAGGAATAGAGAGTTATTTTTCCAAGTGTGTTTAGGAGGTCTCTAGACATTTTGGTTCAAAACACAAACTTGTAAATAACATTAATTAGCTCCGGAAAGAAGGTCATAACTAGAGTTATAGTTATCATTTTTTCATTTTGTAAGTTGCGTCATGTTTCTCTATATATAGGAGAATTGATGTCAAGTTATCAGAATTCATTTTTGAGTTGGGATCAGTTATTTTCAAGACCCATTTTGTAGCCTATTTTCACTAAAAATATGCTGAAATGCAATAGTAAAACTCTAATAGTTGGCTCCAAGAAGGTGCTTCCAAATTGAAATCTATTCACCAGTTTTGAGAAATGTACATATTTTTTTACTCTTTTTATAATATAAAATTGACTGGAAGCATTTGTTTCATCACTTGGGTATTGGGTACTTGTTTTGGTAGGCTCCTTTTGTAGCCATTTTCTCTAGATCGTAGAACAAGAAAATTAGGTCTTAATAAACAAATAGATTTCTTAGGACACCTTTGGAGGGTGAAACATGTTATAATATGGTTATTGTTTTAAGCTACGTGTTTCTAGGTTAAATGCTAAGACCCAAAATAAAATTTTGTGCAACAAGTCATTTTTTAATGCTAATGGCCTTGATTAGGTTGATCTTTATGGGACATCGGAGATGGTCTAGATGTTGGTTTCAGAAATAAGAAGTAGGTCGAGATAAAGATGTAAAATAGTTACCTTGATATAAGGAATAAGTTTATGGTGTTTGGTTGGTTGCTACTTGTCTAGTAATCCATTGTTTCTTGGGAATCTCAACTGCCGAGTTAGAGGAACCACTTTGGATCTAACAAAATCTTTTTGGTAGGGGTATAAACTAAATAACTGTATCTTGTAAGAATCACCCAATATGATCAAATAGTCTTCTACATCTTGAAATCTCATTACTAAGAAATTTGAAATAATTTCAACTCCTCTTGTTCTGTTGCTAATATTAGTTTTATAACCCTTTTATAAGGAAATTTACCACATGAACTTATGATTTTGTTGTTACCTTTCAAAAATTACAGCTGAAATTAAGTATAATTGGATGAAAATAATTGCTAACTTTTCTCTAAACAATAAATGATAAATGGAAAGAAAGTTAGTGCCTCTCTTTTTCGGTGTTGTTGCTCAAAGTGATATTTCTTAGCTAATTTATCCTCTTCACGCAGCATAGGAATACATTGTGTTATTATAAAATGAATCTAGTTTTCACAAAACTTCAAATTCTCATCAAAGCTCTTGGTATAACTTTTAGAGTTAACTTCGGAAATGATCTAGTTATTTTTTTTAATCCTTTTGGAGCTCGATAAACCTATCTCTATACCCTAACCACTTGCTAAGTTCTGTTGCATTGTGACTTGGTTAAAACCTTCTTACCTTAGTAATTACACACGTGATTTTAAAACTCCTCAATTTGATTTGAAAAGTTCTGAGTTAATCATGTTTATAATCCTTTTATTTACGTATAGAAATAAGGGAATCACCCTCTTTCTAACCTCAACTCATGGACTTAGAAGAAAAATGATCATGCAAAAATTTATATATATATATATATATATAATAACAACGATATTTTATTCTCTCTCTTGGAAAGAAAATAAAATAAAACGAATTAGTGTTGAATACTTTCTTGGTTAGGCATTATGGTGTAACGATGGTGGTGCTGACTAGGAAATTACAATCTTTATGATCTAATAAGGGTGATTGTAATTTTTTGTAATCGACAAAATTATATATATCTATAAGCACAATTGTGTACATATGCCTTATAACAACCTTAGAAACGTGTAATTTTATGTAATTCAGAAAACTCGTCAAATATATAATTAAACAACGTTGGTTGGATAAACAATATTATCATTATTACCCCTTAAAAAGTTAAATTTGAGGTGATCCTAAAACTATTGCTTCAAATGGGATAGGTGATGTTTACTAATCTTCGTCTTGTGATATTCATATGGTTTACACACTAAATGGTTGGAATTTTGTAAGTAACTTAGGTATTGTTTTGTCTCCCTAAATGTTTAGGTGAGAAAGTTAATACGAATAATAGAATGATTGTGATGATCTGGCATATCCGATATGCCTTTGGCTATTGGACTCTTAGGAAACTCTTTTATAAGATTTCATTCACATAGAAGAACTCTTAGTATGTTATTATAATATAAAGATGTCAAACCTTATTGCAAGGACTAACAATAATGACTAACTAGTCTTTCCACCTACCGTGGGTAAAGACGTCCTTTGTAATCAGTATAAACACTAGTTTATATATATATATATATATATATATATATATATATATATATATTGGAATTGTTTTGGGTTACTCTTTAAAAAATGATTCCATTTGCTATTACCACTCAATAGAGTGGTGAAATTCAAATTTCTTTGTATAAAATGGATTCAATCCCTATTTAATAAGTATATTTTATATTATTTCTCTCATAACCTAATGGGCCAAATTACGAAAAAATAATTATTAAGTAAAAGTTAACGTAAGTTAGATATCTTGAGAAGAATTAGACCTTACCTTTCATTAAAGGAAAATGAGTGTTGATCTCTTGTACACTTGAGGAAAGTATGAAAGAAAAGTTTTTGAATCCCATCATGCTGGTATATTGTAAATTTTGATAAGTATGTTGATAAGATCCGGGAAACATTCTCTTTAAATGGATTTTGTTTTTACATAACTCATTCATGTTTTATTTTGATTATAGTAATTAAGAAACGATAAAATTTAAGTAAAAATTTTCTTATATCATATTGAACTTTTGTGGGTTGTTGTTTCATTAAGGAGTTATGGCTTGTTTGGGGCGTCGAAAGTTATAAAATTGCTTTTTCATAGTGTGAACTTATATATAAACAAACTATAAATAATAATAAATTCAATTTTCGTTTATGAGACTTCTAAAGCAATCTTGTCTCAAAATAGAAATGTTCTATAAAACAACACATACTATGAAACTTTGGAAACCAACTACGAAACCAATCCTAACCTAGGGGTTGACTATATTTGTATTTCACAAAAAAATGTTTTTTAAATACTATCATTTAGTGACCATAAAAATAATGGCCAAATTAAGTCAACTTCTTTATCTAGGCTCGGTATTATGTGAATCTTCGTCCTTGACCTTAGTGAATAATGCGGATGTTGAACTATCTTTAAAAAAAGACCCATGAACTTTATTTCTCAAAATTAGAGTAATGAGGAGTTAGTAGGTGAAACCACACGGAACTTGGAGATCTTTTCTCTCTTATTGTGTGATATTTGTGACACCTTGGATAGTTTCCTTAAGTGGAATCGTACAAAATTAATATAAAAAAACTTTTTAATTCACTTTAAAACAACATTTATGTTCTCTTCACTCACCTGCCATTATTTTTCATTTAATTTTAGCCCTTATATTGTACATCCTCTTATTTGGACCCTTATAGGAAAGTTAGATGATGAGGAAAATGAATTCGGTTTATACAATTCTCCTTGGTTAACATTATCCCATTTGAAATATACTTGTTCTTGGACCATGTTGAGTTTTTAGAGACACGTGGTTAAGACAATTTTCAAAATAGAATATTTTAGTTCATTTAAATAACCTTAATGTTGGAATTACACTACGTGTGATATTTTGGAGGTTTTAGACAATGAGGATTGATAATAGTTCCTTGGAAGAAATAAATTCCTTTAGTAAAAAAATTAATCTAAGTAAGAGAAACACTTAGTACTTGACCAAGTTTGAATTGGTGGGACATGCTTATTGTGTCCAACGATCGCATGATACGATGCAATACCTCATAAAATCTTATTCATACCTCTTCTCGTGACTTCCAGGAGAAAGTCTAATTTTAGGAGAGGGGGATGTATTGCCCACATTTTCTAGCCTCTATTATCTACTGAATTCTTAAACCACAGTTATGAATTAACATGGATTTTGGACATATTTTGGACATTATGATATGTTGGTTTGCCTTCATTGACATGTATGGTGATTTGGGGCGCATAGCACCAATTTGACTAGATTAGTAGATTGACATATTTTATTTGATATTGTGGACACTAACATTTTCCTATGTGATTTGGGTCAAATTGATATCTGTTGGATAATTAGTTTAGTCACATACCTTGATTTTGTAAAGTATTTGATTTGCTGATAAGGATATATGATGGCATGGTGATATGAATTTTTTATGTATTGTAATACCTAACATATGATGAATTGTGTGAGATTGTGCATTCCACGTTGATGATTGTGATATCATTAATTTACATGTTTGAATTGATTCACTTAGTGAGTAACTAGTTTAGTCTTGTATTGGATAGGTGCTTTTAATGTGTGCAATGAGTGTGCAGGTGATATGTCACAGGAGAAAGTGGGTTTCAGGGCCGCTACACAAATTTTGCACAAGTGGCCCATGGGGCTAAGTCCTAACCATTTTTTATTGTATGAGGCCTTAGTATTAGTTTTCATTATTTTGGGCACCATGAGTGACCCTCATTTGTAATGTAGTATGTCATGTAATATTAATCTTGTTTAGGATGTTTAGTTTTCTTTGTAAACTTAATTTGGGGACTTAATGGTTCCCACTTGCAATAATTTTTGTGTTTGGGTAATGGTGTATTTAAATAGAGGGGATTAGGGTCACATGTGAACCCTTGGGTGGGCCCCACATCCTCTACACTTGTGCCCAATTAAGTTTGGGAGTTCAATTAGCATGAAAATAGGCCCTTGGACCGTACCTGATAGGTAGGGGCACCTAATTTCAAGGCATAGAGGGATTTTCCCTCCCATTTTCCCTCTCTTTGGTCACCATCCATGTAAGATGGATTGGTATATGTGTTTGTTAAAAGTTTCATGAGTTTGTTTTGTTTTTCATTTTGGGTAATTTGGGAGAAGGGTGTTAAAAGCTAATTTATCTTTTCTCTCTTTTATTTTGAGAATATTTTACTTAGTGAGGAGAGGGGTGACACATGTAACCCCCTCATTGGAAAGGAAAATTATTGGCTTCTCTTTAAAATTCTCCCTCATGGAGGAGATGGGGAATTTTTTGTTCATTTTTTTTTTGGCGCATTGCCTTGGTGCTTGAGTATGTTCGAGATAGAGAATTGCTTATGGAAGAAATTTGGAAAATCTTGCTTTGCATAGCTCTTGAAGGTAGGCTCTTTAGCTCATTTTATTTTGTATGTTATTTTTTATATCTTAGCTTGCTTGTAGTTGGAATGTATGTTTCAGTTGCTTGTATTTTTGTTGCTTAAGTATGTTGTTGTTGTTATTTTTCTCCATCCATCATATGGCTTGATGGATGTTGGAGTTCTTTGGGGGAAGAGAGAGGGATTTTCCCTCTCAAACCTCATGGCTTGATGGGAAAGCCATGTAGGTTCCTTTTACTCCCCTCATATGGTTTGAGGTGGGTAAGGTGGTTCCTATGGTTTTAAACCCCTTCCCCATTCTTAGAGAGAAAAACCAATGGGTTTTGAAAATCCTCCCAAGAAGGATTTTGGTGAATGGGTGGAGTAGTAAGGAGGGGTTTTATTGACTTCAGAGGGATAAGGAGGTTGAGAAGATTATTATTTGTGTGCATCCTATGGATAGATCTACACCTTATGGAACTTTCGGAGTATCAGATCTACTCTTCCCCAATTGTGGAGGATAGCATATGACTTTCTCCTCCTTTCTTTTATTTCCTAAATGTTGGTGTTTTTCCTTAGTGCATGGTCTAGGCATTGTATGTGCAAATATTTTGGTGTTTGTATCCCTAAAAATATTGTGCAAAAAGTTGTGGAAGCTAGCTCTCTCTCTCATGGGCTTGGGGGAGGCTAGCATGTTTTCCAACCTGGAAAGGCATCTAATGATGCCTAAAGGTTTGGTGGTTAAACAAGCCTTGTTCTCTTGAAGTTGGATCCTTGTAAAATTTTAAAAGTTGGAGCTCAAATGGATGATAGTTGGAGGCTTAAGCTTGAGGGGTACTAGAGTAGCTTTGGTGGTATGGTATTTTATGAATCTCTTCTTGTTTTGGAAACTTTTAGCTTCTTGATAAGCTTATGTTCTTTATAAAACTATTGAAGTGAGATCCTTTGTAAGCCTTCCTTTTGGGTTATATGTTTAGTTCGTGGAAGCATATGTGTTTCAAAGCCATATTTATTCCTCTCTTCGATTATATTTGAAATTTGTATGTAAATTTGTAAAACTTGCTACTCTCCATGAGCGGAAGAGTCTTGTTGCATTAATAAGTGAAGCTTTTCATGGTTGTTTTGGAAAGAAAATATATACATATATTCAGATTTTATCTTTTAGTGTGGAATGGAATAACTAGTATTCCTTGTTAAAATGAAAGTTTTCCTTCATGAAGTAGATCTCCTTTTTGTCAAAAAGTTTATTATAATGTAGAGATCTCTCCTACTAACTTTCATATATATATATATATATAAATAAACAAAATTTGTTTTCTGTTTGAATGTGGTTAAAAGAGAAGAATAATGTTACCTCTTTACATTGATTTTTTCCTTCAAGTTATTACCTTACAAGTTAGAAATTCATTTTAATACCATTATATATTGTCAAATTTCTAAATGTCTAAATCCAAAAGAAGAAAAGAGACAAAATGGAACCTGTATTTTACAATCCAAATAAATCTTGCTTCAGTTTGTAAATAATATAATTAATATAGTTAGATTTCATAATATAACTATATTACATTTAAATACAGTTTCCTATATATTTTGGTATAAATCTAGTTATATATCATCATATTAATTTTTAGTATTCATATTTTAAAATAGATTATGTTCTATATAAAATGAAATATTGAGTTATTATATTTATATAATATATTATAAATATAACATACTGTTAAATAAGTTATGCTTTATATATTATAATATAAATGTATTGTATTATATAAATAATCCTTATTATATAAAATTATTATAGTTATTATATATATATATATATTATTAAACTATTAAAATAAATAAATATATATAGATATATATATAAAGATTGTAGTTTTATTGTTTTTTTGTATAGAAAAAAAAGGTAAAATGCGGGAGGGTCGAACCCCTCCATCCTCTCCACGCGGCTCCACACCCTACCGCCTTCCTCCCACTCATCTGCGCAACCCCCAAACTTTTCCCCACACTGCCCCCAACTTCATCCACCTTCTCACGCCACTGCCTCTACCCACCTGCACGACCCATTCCTTCCTCCTCTGCCTCCAAAACAAAACATTGATCTTCTTTGAAACAAAAACAAATAATAATAATAATAATAATAATAATAATAATACATTCCTATATCCATATGGATTTTTGTACTTCAGGCAGTTACCTTCAAATAAATTCCTCTTGGCCATTCATGGCCTCTCCAAGCAACCTGTAAATGACACAAGCAAAACAAAATGAAGAAAAGAAAGAAAAGAAAACAACATAAGGAAAGTTTAGGGAAACCTTAGGGAAAATTTTTGATCAAGGGTTGATATCTCCTTGATCCTAGGGTTCACAATTAACCCTACATGCTTTTAAGCCATCGATATTTTTTTAAAAATAGGAATGGGAAATAAAGTTTAGGTTGTGTGTGTAAATAAAATAAAAGGGGGAAATCTAATTAATTTAAAAAGGGGTGTAGACTCTTATTAGGTTTTACCTAGTAATCTTAATAGAAATTAAATAAATAAATTTTGTTGGGGGCTGGTGATTGAGTAATTGGGTAAATCAATTTAGCTTAAAATAAATTATATTGGGAATAGGATTAGGGTTGTTAGTAATTAATTTAAAAAAAATTACCCGAATTTTTTAGTGGCATATTGGTCTGTTTTCCGGTGTCCCGAGGTAGGGCATCACAGAAGTCCCATTTGTAAAACAAATGGGAGTGATTTCTTACACTTGTCGAATATGTAGTTTACCACCTTCTAGTAATAATGCACACCTGATATTACACCATCATTACATTGTTGGTTGGATATTTTGTCAGAGACAAAATATGAGATTCAACTACAACATGCAGGATAAAGTCCCTCCTCAAATAAGGGAAGCACCCTGTTTATTGCTATTTTAAGAACCAAATGAATATTTACAATATTCACAATAATCTAACCTTTGGGGTGGGATATCTTCCTTATAAATTTATTTATTTTCTTCAGGAAGGAATGTGAAAGTGATGTAAAGTAGTTTGAGGAATGGTAGGAGAAGAAGAATGAAATGAATTCTTGTTTTTTCTACTTGGCAAATGCAGATCTAGATTTGCTTACACAAGTAGAAAAAGGATGGAAAACAAATTGAATTCATATAATTGGGTTAAAAAAGTAAATGTAATGGATTAAACTTAAGAAAACCATAGCATCAAGAAAATATTCATTACAAAGTCTAAAACATGTCTCTTTATTCCTTTTTGACAAGAAAGGGAAAATATAAAGATTTTCTTCTTTATTGTAGAAATACTCCTAATCAAACCCAAAAATCCATTGCTTCCATGCATTTAGAATTTTATATTTATAAAGAAAAGGAAGAGAGAATAAGGGAATCGATTACACCACAAACTATTAATAGTAAATACATATTAAAGTATTTGGAATGGTTCTTATGCAAAATGACCAAGTCAACATGCTAATCCAAATGATGTCAAAACATCCAAAAAATTTACATGTTTAATGAAAGAAAGGAAAAACAAAACCAAATTCAACTAGAATTCTATTTATGATCCAGATGATCTCTCAGAGAAATTCTAATCCATTTCAGTAGTCAGAGAAGGGTTTATAAAAAAATTATTTTTAGAAAGTCTTGAAATCTATTTTTAGCAGATTTTGGCAAATTTGGTATTTTGCATTTTTAAGGGTATTTAAATCATTCATGGGATTTTTATTGTATGATGATACCATATTCAATTTTCGTATATTATATTTTTAGTTCACTCTTTTATCTTTCCAACATATCCAACGGTTCTCCAATCAAGTGAACGGGCTAGAAGATATGACCCCAACAAGGAGCACTTAAAAATAAAAATATGATATTCAAATTTTGTCCTCTTTTGCCCATTCAAATTCACTCCAAACGTGGATGTATGAAATCTCCATGAAGGATGAATTTTTACATCCCATTTGGAATCCTTCATTTTATGACATTTTGGCTTTTGTTTCAAACCCTTCATTTGATGACCTCTCGACTTCCTTTTGGAACCTTTCATCTTCAAGATTGTTTCACTATAAATGAGATGGGTTCAAATGAAGAAACATGTTTGAAAGTGGAAATATTTTATATACCAAAGTTTCATGTTATATGTTTTCAAGTTTAGAGGCATAAATCTCTCATATATAGAATTTTCCCATTTTTATACATCTTAATTTGTATTGAATTACAAGACATAAATCTCTCCTACTGATTTTTCCAATTCCACATCCATTCTCATTTTCAAAGAGATTCGACATACATATTTCATTAGAGTTTTCAAATTTTGTATACATTTTTGATAAATTTATTTTACTTTTATAGTCACATTTTTATCTCTGCAATACAATTCATTTCTTTTAAATTTTTAGTTATTTTATTATGAATGTATTGCCATAACATATTAAATTCCACCACCAATGTGTTGTCTGCCTAAATCCAAAAATAATTTGGATCATTTTGTTTGCTTTAAGACCAACTTCCTTGTGATGATATGCGTAGAACTTCTAAATCATCTCTTGCACCTCTTTCACATCTGGTCCACATGAATATCAATTCAATATGTCACATGTGTCAAGTATGCAGATCAATTTTCTTGGGAGATTATGAAGTTGCTTGAGGATCTTTTGAAAATTATTCAAAACATTTTGATATACAACCATTTTATTGATTGATTACAAATCAAAATCTTGTTCCAATTTAGAATATTTTCTACTAGGTCCTTGAAATCAGTAAATATGTCACTTGTAGGCAACATGTTCAGATCCTCGTCTAAGACTTGGAAAGGTATCTTAAAAAATTCATCACAAAAGTCATTGAAGGCATCAATTCCTTCTTCTCTGGCCTTTTACATCTTCTCCTTGACCTCTTGAAATTTTTGAACTCAGGAGTCATTGGCCCTATAAAATTAAAAATTCTTTCCTCTCTCTCCAAATATTCCTTCTTTTACTAGGGTATAACATCCACCTTTTACAACTCATTCAGAGCCTCCAAAATGAGTTCCCAATTATTTCATTCTTCATCAAGCTCATCATTCATTCTCAATTGTTTATTTTTCTTTGTCAATGTCATTGTGGATATCAACAACATCCTTAATGAGTTTCTTATTATGGTCAAGAATCCTTTCAATCAAACTGTTAACGAATCATCTAAGGATACTTGAAGATCTTGTTGCACTCCCTCTATAGTATCTTCTCCAAGTGTCACCTTAGTTATTAGATAGTTAAAAGCATTGATATCTTACCTGATATTATTTTCAATGGGAATGAAAATATTAGCAAACATTTCTCTTGATTAATCAATGGTGATGTGCTAAAGTGTTTTGGGCTTCTTTTCTACATGGGAATGAGTTAGATACAACGTGCTGAAATCAAAATCCTTAGGGAGCACTGTTGTCTTCTTCTTTTTGGGGGTTTAGCTAAAAGCCAAGATGGAATTGAGGAGGGAGTAAATTACTGCTGAGGGTATGTGATCATAGGAGTTACACTATAATTGGTGGAAAAATAAAAAACCAACAAATGAGCGGTGGAGAAAATAACCACGGGAAGAGAAGAGGAAAGAGTAGGAATGGAGAGAAAGCTCACAACATGAGATAGAGAAAAAGACGTAGAAGGGAAATTTTTGATAGGGGAAACCAGGGACATAATAACCCGTGAATAAAGTGGGGAAAGGGAGGATAAGACATGTGCTAATGAGGGGGCTATCGAAGAAGAGGATATGGGAAAAGATGATGTAGGAAAAGTGACTGTGGGGATAGTTGAAACTTGCACCATAGTGGTGTATGAGATAGATAAAGGAGGAGAAGGAATATGAGGAGGAGAGGTGGGAGGAGGTAATATTTGTGGATCTAGGATCACAAGAGGAACTGCTTAGGTGATAAGAAGGGATGAAATGGGAAGAGACTACATAACCATAGTGTTGGTTGGAGATCCTTGATCTTGTCACGAAGAAGGATTTACTTGTTAACAATGGTCGTGGAAGGAATGGATTAAGGATGATATTTCCCTCTATTTCTGAAAATATTTATTCTAATTTTATTTGTAGGCACCTCACTTTTTTCCTTAGGTTCCTGGGAGGGACCCTCTTCTGAAGAAGTAGTTGTATTTATCTTTGGGAAGTCTCCACTTTTAGGTTGGATATTCAACGAGAAACTCTAATGGTTAGTCTAAATCAGAATCCTATAAAATCATTCATTGATGGATATTACTTATTTTATTTACCAATTGATTGGGGAAAACCCAAATTTTATACTTTCATCTTCTCGTAGATAGGATCTAAGACCTCTCCTTCATCCACTATGCCTTCTATAATATTTGCGATAATATACTTGGCCACTTCCTCCAGAGTCAATTGGTTGTAGTCTTTCCTTCATATGGCTACTTCATCTCTGCAATCAATCCATACATCCTAAAGCTCAAGAACATCAAATTTTAGAGTCTCAAGAATTTTTGGCACTCCTCTATAATCAAAGATAACTCTCGAACGAAAATACTTGATAGTTACTCCTTGCATCTTGGTGGCAATATTATTTTCCTTGATTACTGATGGGTAAGTGTATCAACCAACTGATATTGGGAAAAGAATTTTTACGTTATGTTTTCTTTTTTGGAACTTATGGAGATCCAAAAACTGCCTCAACAACTCCATCAAGACCCATTTTAACTTAGGTATCTTGACATTAAGTATGGAGAACCATGGAATCCTCCCTCTTAGATGTAGGTGAAATTTGGGAATTGAAGGAAGATACATCTTGTTGGTAAAATAATTTTTTACGTCAAAAAATTAGTGAAATATCACCAATAGTGTTCGGACTAGGTCCCTCTTCTTGAATGGGTAAGCTTCATTTATTTAGAATGGGGAGATTATGTACACTATTATAACAACTGGGGATCACACAAAGGTAATTCCCTACATATGTGGAAAATTTCTTATAGAAAATACAAGGGATGAAAAAACTTGAGAGAGAGAGAGAGAGATGTGTGGAGAGAATAACAAGGAGAGTTTTGCAAAATAAATATTAAAGAAGTTTTAATTTCCTCAAAAATAGAATATACCATTGATTTTAATGAGAAGAAACCATTCACATAAAACAAGGAACAAAAAACAAGAAACACAAAGTCTTAATGTATAATATTCAACAAGTACATGCTCATGAAGTGTAGTTGAGATGGAGAGGAAACATAGACAAAGGAGATAGAGGAAATTTGATAACTTGTTCCTAGAGAGAATATGGGATATAGTAAATAAGAATAACCATCCTTTTAAGGGAGGAGGCATTCTCAATTTATAGCTTTACAATGCAACTCTTCATCTTCCCCCCTACATGACTCTTCATGTCCTTATTCCACTTATGATCTTTCAACTTCCTAGGAAATGAGTAAATAATTCCCATTTTTATAAATCAAAATCTAATTTACAATGTAACATTATACAATCACTTAATTGAATAAGACAAAATACCACGATTACATGAATTTAAGAATTAGAAAGGGGGAGAGAAGAGGAGAAAAAATGAAGAGAGGAGAGAAAAAGATGCTCCAAAGCATGGATGAAGATGCCTATGCCATCGATTTAGATAAAATTAGATGATGTTTAAGATGAAATTTTTATCTATGATGACCCTCCACAATGATGCAATTATGAAGAGCTCTAATGAACACCTTTTGAAAACTCTTAAAATGGTGAACCTCTGTAACACTGTCTGGAAACACTGAGAAGGAGAGTGATGAACACTTGATAAGTAGACCAGTGAGCATATTGAGAAATGAATTCCATAATTGAGAAAATCCTTATTCTTCTTGAGACTCTACCTCATATTTATTCACATTCATTCACATGGGGAGAATTTGGTGTATTTTGCTACATAACCATGATCTCGATTTTGTCACCGCGAGAGCATTGATGGTGAATGGAGAATGAAACCAAATCCTTACGTTACTAGAGTAAAGGAAGAAGAAAGGGATGAAAATCAACACCATATATATTATGATTATGTAATCCATGTGAGATGAAGTGAAATGGTTCTTAAGAAAAAACTGATAATTTCCCATTCAGGCACTTTATGCTCTCCGCATCATGGAATGTGGAAATTTGCTTGAAAATTAAGAGAAAGAATCTTGTGAGTGCCAGCATCATTATAAAATATATGAAGGAATTATATGTGATAATTTTGAGCTCATTTCATCCATTTACTATATTTAGCACGTTCATCATGATTGTCCCATTTTAGCCATGTTTTGCCAATTTCACCAATCTTGCCAATTTTGCCAATTTTGAGTGTCTCAATCATGAGGGAATGGAATGAGGTATCTGGATTAAATTTTTTTCTCATACTTACTATTATGAATAAGTGATTCAATGGTTACTTAATAAAAATAAAAAATTGGTCTTCCCAATGTCAGATTCGAATGAAACCACTTGTAGAAGTTTTTATTTACATTTTAGGCCTTTGCTCCAATTTTCAGAGGATTTTAATAGTCAGGTCTGCATATATATGAAATAAAAATATTTTTGCCTGAATTTTTTTTTTTTTTTTTTATAAAATGGAAGTGTACATTAATGGAGGCATGTAAATACTCCCCTTAAATATGTTTTTGCAAGGATTCTACAATCCCAATTTCATGGCAATCAAAGTTAGGGTTTGGGAGCAATGAACAAATTTGTGTTTTGGAGCATAAGGGTTTTGGGGAAATTTTGGAATCATAAAAACATGAAATGGAGGAATAAAAATCATGAAAATTTTATGAGAAATGACTAATTATGAACCTTCCCCTTTCATAAACCTAGTTAACTCATCCTTTGATTCACCTTTATTAACTCAGGTCAAATGAAGAGTCATGTGTGGAGTAAAAATTTACTAAGTGGGTCTCAGATGTCCTTATTTCCTTTTACAAATTTATTAAGGGAAAAATTTACATTAGGGGTGTGAAAATGCGCCAAGGGTGGAAGCATCATGAAGAAGGGGCCAACACATGTCATGAGGGTTAGCTGAAAACACTTGTCTAACACCTCATGTTGTGACTTTAAGTGACAAAAATTCTCCTCTCCATGTGGTGGATAATTCTAGTGTCCCCAATGTCCCTTTAGAAATAATATAAATGGAAATCACCCCCTCATAAGTGTGCCAAGACTTTGTTCATCATGAGAAAGGGGGTAGGTGGGGTTAGGTGAGTGTATAACATTTTTAAGCACCAAGTTGTCTTTTAAGTGACATAGACTCATCTTATCATGTGGGTATGAATTTTTTTATCACCCATGTCCATTTTTAATTTGATCAAAGGGGCATTAGGGGTCTCCAAGTTTGAAATAACCAAAAATAGATGCTTTCCTTCACTGAACACTGCCTAAAATAGACAATTGAACACATTTTGTCACCATTCGAGCTAGGAGTGGAATTACAAGGGAAAACATTATATGATTTTGAATTTAAAATGGATGATGAGAAAATTACCTCAAATTTTATGAGCCAATTATTCCTATAATTGGAAATTTTGGCCCGTTTTCAATTCTTCCCAAGCATGTGCGTCGTTGAAAAAAAATTCCACCAATGTTTGTGATGATAAAAAGGAGAACAAAAACCTTGGATTTGAAGAGGGCATCACATATGTCAAATAAATATTTTAATCAGCTTCTTAATCTCCTTGGAAATCCCGTAATCCTCATTTTAATATTTTCCAGGATTGAAAATATTTATCTGCACTGCCAGACCAATATCTACGAATGTTCTCCTTAAAATCTCTTGAAAATTATTGCACTATGAAGTATGAAATATTAGATTTATGATGAGTATATGATTACTTAAAAACTCATCCCAAGGCTCCCAAAACATTTGGAACAAGCCAACTAACTTTTTCACTACTTTCATTTCCTTATACCATGCTATAAATAGCCCAATATTGCATAATTTGTTCCTAAACATAATTTTTCTTCCAGAAAATTCCTAAATTTCCTCTAACAATTGCATATATTTTCCACACACTTATTTTATGCTATAAATTTTCCCTGTGCATTCCCAAGGGGTGCTCACCAGGGGTAAAAAGCTTGAAAAATAGGTCTTTTTAGGCCTGTTGGACTAATTCCTTTTGAATGGTTCTGAATGAATCCATGAATCACCTCCCTGCATATGAAACACACTTGAAAATAAAATTAGTGCATTCCTCATGACCATTATGATGGTAACACAGTTAATGAGTTGGCCAAAGGACTAGTTTACATAACCAGGAAAGGGATTTTTAAATGTGGGTTAGGTTTTCGTGACAATTTTTTTAACGTTTTTATTCTAAACATTTTGCATGACAACAACTAACTCTTTTAGGGGACTTGTTCTAGATAGAACATAGTGAGAACAAGATGAGTAGGAACTCCAAAATCTCACAATACTATGTGGACCAGTGCCTTATCCATTGGGCTATAGAGTCATAACTTCAACATAATACCATAATCAAGGAACAACACACAACATAACACAAATACACAACAGGGAAAAACACACGATAATAAACAAACACACAACAAGGAAAGGAAAAACAACCTAAAATCACCTATGGTACATGCGGGGGACAACCTTCTCTCAGTATAGCACTTTTCTCTTTAAATGTTATCCCTTGAATGGGTAGCATCGAGTGATGATATTTTGCGAAGCCATTGGATTGGTTTGAGGAAATAGCCTCCTTTCCTCAAATTGTTTATGAAATTCAAGTGCTTTCATGAATGTCTATATACTTGGGAGGAGTGATCCTACATAATTACTTTGATACTTAGAGCCGTTTTCCAAAATTCCATTATTCTTACAATCTTGATCAATATTAGATTGTAAATTCTCTTCCATATTTATTCACATTGCTTGATTTCCCATTTTTCATTTCACTACTTCCCCAAGGATAGATTTTTGATTGGATTACTTAAATGCTCCAATTGCTTTCTCTTTCCCACATTCATGTTTATTAACAAATTTTTCATGAGAATCATTTAGTCCATCTTTTTGTCCTATTTCATCACAAAATATTTGGGCACCGAATGAAGAATCAAACCTAGCATCATACCTATCTTGCACATCTATGCCATGAGCCAAGATATCAAGAATGAGCTCTGGATCTTCCATTTCTATTGTAACTTTAAATATTTCTTGTATAGAATCCTCCTTAGAAATTTCCATAGGTTTACCTTCACATTCATTTGGAGAATCTTCATTTTGAAATTTGAGGAAGCAATTTGGAGAAATTTATTCATCATCCTAAATGTCATTGAGTTTCATTATGGGAGGACTCATCTCCAAAGGAATCAAAGACCTTTGTTTCAAAACTTTCATTATTGAGACAATTTTCATCTTCAAATGGAAAAGATAAAAATTCACTTTCTTCATCACATCCATCAACCATTGTCTCAATAGGAGATATCAGATTTTTCATTTTGATCCTATTTCATCATGATTTTTTTTTGAATCAACTGAGAATTTAGAACTAGGTTCATACCTATCTTGCATTTCCATGGCTTAGGAGTTTGAGGTTGAGTCTGGGGATCTTATATTTCTTTTGTAACTCTCATCATTTCTTACACATATTCTCTCTTTATTTTTCTGAAAGGCTCATAAAAAAATTTCTCTCTTCTTCATGGATGACATCTTCAATGAGAGGCTTAAACATTGTCTTTTAAATACACTGATCATCAAGAGAATATTCTTATTCTAATGGAAATGAGAACACCTCTTCTTTGCAGTGAAAAAATACATTTGCTGATTTTTCAGTTTGGAAATCATCAAGAATAAGCTTCATCTTCTTTGTGGCCTACATCATTTGGAAATTATGGAATGCTCTCATGCAAGTTAAGATATTTCCACTCTTCATCATTATCGATATCCCAACTGGAAAGGAATGCTTGGTCCTATCAAGATAGGAATTTTAGCCTCATCTTCGGATGTTATGAAATGATTTCCATTCCACATTGTCTTGGTACAATATATTAGCTTTTGGATATCTATATTTTTGTACTATGTATTTCATATTTCCTATCAGAAGTAACTTTTCCATATGTCCCTTAACCAGAATGGTTGTAGAATACCAATTAATTTTGATTTTACCTCCCAAGTCCCAACAAAAAATTCTACTTAGCAACATTCTGAATGATGCTAGAATATATACTACCAAAATAGTCAATAAAACTTTCTTATCTGGAAAGTCAGCATGAGAGCTACATGTGCATCCTTGATCTTCCCCACAAGTGGGAATTCTTTGGACTCAATGGAGAAACAAGAGCCACTGGCCTATGTCAAGGTAAGTCTGAGAGAATTGGAAAATTTTATGTGCATCACATTATCATAAGCTCTTGAATCTATTATGCAATTTTTCAACTAATATCCTCCAATGAGAAGGGAGAGATAGAATCGATCAATCTTATCAGTTTTGGACAAACTCAAAGAAAACATATTTTACAATAGAGGAGTAGGTGTAGACACTAAAATTTGGTATCACTACCCTCAACCCTACGTTTAATCTTTTTTTCCTCGTGATCACACTTATCTTTCCTCCTAAATTTAATTTAACCCATTAATCACCCTTTTCCACCATATTATCCCATTTATGATAATTATTCTTAATTAGCTCCAATCCTCATCTCATTATTTTATTCTCTCGAAATCATCCCTCATCAACCTTAATCATCCCTAATGCTCATTTAATTTATTTTATCTTCTCTAAATCCTCAATTTTTCTCTTTCTATGGCATCATTTAATTTTGTTACCCACACATGACCTTTATTTACTCATTTCAACCATTTATCTAACCATTTACCTTTCCTATGCAGCCTTAGCTTGTCCTTATCCATCTAAACCTTAATCCCACTTACTATGGGATCCTTGACTTGAGATCATCATCTTCCCATTGTCTAAATGGACGGCTCCCAATAGTTGGTGGTGACCCATATAGGTCTTTTTCAACCCTATAAAGCCACATTTACCCATCCTTGTTTAAGGATGCAATTTTGATATTTTTTGAGCTCTTGTGACCTCTTTTTGTAGCTTCCAAGACATTTAGGAGGAATATTATAGATCTTGTGTTCATTTTGGGGAGATTTGGAGTCCTCTTGTAATTATATGCTTAGCTCCATCATCATCACCTTTCTACATCTATATTTATTATGTTTGCAGGTTCTGCAGTCATCCTAGTGCCTCATTATTGTATCCAGTCACCTCCATCTTTATCTGTAGGAGGTTATTTCATCCATTTCATTCGTCCAAGTATAAATTCAACTCGGTTGCCACTGATCCAGCCTAGTTTCTGTCGACCCATCTCTTTGTTTATGTTTTCTAGTCACTAGTCCCATAACCCATTTAATCCCAGTCATCCAACTTTCAGATTCAGCCATTATGTTTCATCTTTCATATCAGATCCATTCTGCCATCCCCCAATCGCTTTCGATCTATCCTATTTGTTGTCAACTCTATCTGTTTTCATATCATTTACCATTTTTTCCCTAATTCTCTTGCATCCTTTATGTTTCCTCTTGTTCTATATTTTTTGTAGGTTCTTGTTGATCAACATAGTGCATTAGTAGATTCAGATCAGGCTTCAAATCCAGTTACAAGAGGATTTTCTAGTTTATTTTTCTACATTTCCTTCTCATCTAGCCTAGGTCACCATTAACTGACCCTCTATAGTCTCATGTCACCATCTAACCCCACTAGGTTTGATATACTTTTCCATATTTAGATTAGATCTTATTTTATCATCTTAGATCGAACTTTTAGTTTCTATTTTACTTCAGATTCTCCATAGATGCTACATCCAATTTATCAAATATTTATCTTATCTATATATTTATCAAACATGAGGGTTGACATCCATACTAGGAATTTCTTGCTTCTCGGGACTAATTTTTTAAGGAAAACCTCTCATCATATCTAATAATCCAATTTTTTCTGTTGAGTTATGTTGATTTCAAGTCAGTTAGCTCGCTGCAGAGAAGTATTCACCATTTGCACCCATCCACATCATTATATCATCCCAAGGTACCATAAACCCTTCATTTTTGGAGTTACTTGTTTCCTTTATTATTAGTTCACTTATCTTAAAAATAACAAAGAAACTTGATCAACATTCTGGCATGCCTGGTGGGACATTCTTTCTAGGTGAGTCTTTTTATTTGTTTTCATTTTCGTTGTCTTTCTTCCATTTCCATTAGCCTTGTAAGGAAGAAATGTGTATTGGGTCATTATTTCTTGATTGTTTGCATGCATCATGGATTTTTTGGATTTGATTTTGCATGCTTATTTTTCCTGAAGATCAGATAAAAAGGAAAAGCATATACCATGTATTCCTTTTTTTTGTTCCCTGTCTTTTTTTTTATCGCATTGCATCACTTGTTTTATTTCCTCATCGAATCTCCATATTTCATTTTGGATTTAAAAATAACCCTTATCATTATTACTTAGAAACATAGTTTAATTAGGGGGTTTAACATGTTGCATTCACCTCATCACACACAACCAAACACACAAACCAAATTACACATCCAAAAAATCCTTACCAAGTGGAACTATTGGGATTTAAGTACCCAATAGGAAAGTTTTTGTGATGTTCTGGCCACATTATAAAATCTATACAGATTTGGGAATCACATACCTTTGAGTATATCAAGGAAACCATAACCAAAATCACCTGAAACTATCCATATATTTCCTTTACTTAGTTTCCCCTCACCCCCTTTTTTATTTTATTTTCACACCTTAAAATAATCAAGACAATCAAAATTTTATTGTGTGGCTTTCTTTCTTTAATCAAACATTAGCATAGTTTTTTTTTATTTCATGCCAATTATTACAAGATCCCAAGCCAAGAAAATGAAACAAAACATGGCATCAAACAATATCTCCATCCCCACTACTACTACCATCCAACAAACTTCTGCACTTTTAATTATTACCTCCACCCCTTTGGTCATTCCTACCAAGGTTACTCAACCTTTATTATCATCCCACCTATTTAAGAAACTCAATTGAACCAACAAAACTCTCATGTCAAGAAAAATCATTTCTTTCTCCACCATTCTATCCCATCTAGACCAGCCACTCCTCCCTCGGCCACCTCTATTGATGATCATGGGCCTTTCAATAACTTCTTGATGCAAATCTAATAGCCCTCCATGAATACCTCCTTCACAATACCACTAACCTTCCTATATCTGAACACCATCACACAAAATTACCTTTCATCTCTACTTCACATGTTTATGTACAACATAATTAATCATCTATCATTTCCCCTTCCACAAACTGAGCTTATCGTTCATGTACAAAAGTCATATCTTCAAATCTTCAAACTAAATATTTTTACACCTTTGAAGAGGCATTCACTATTTCTTGTAAACTTGAACTCTGCGCCCTTGATCAAATAGACCAAAAAATTAGTTCACTAAATCCTCCACACATAATGATAAATCCAAAAGAACTGCTAATTCAATAGTGGTAAAATCCTCATCCACTTCACATGTAGATCATCCAAAAAGAGTGATGAGTACATTATCTAGATTATTTATATCATTCATATGATTGATAATTTTTCAGTTAAACATGATTTGCTAATGAATGGCGATGCTTTGTATAGGTATATATTTGTGAGCTTAATGCATTTTCCTTGATTTTTCTGATGCAAGCTGATTAACCATATAACTTCCTACTAACTACATTTGTGAGAGAAATGTGGTGATGTGTGTAGGAAAATAATGAATTTTTATTTCCAATGCAATTAAGGAGCCATGAGTTTGGAGTTGGAGTGCAGAAGTGGAAGACGTTTTCCATCTATTGGCCTATAAGTATGGGTCTTTTTTCTAGCAGTCCTATAGGAATTTATGAGTCTTGATCAATACTATTAGTGGAAGACATTAGTGCCAGTAATTTTGGCATATTTTGTAACCACATGTGTCTATATAAAGAAACCTCCTTGAATAACAATGTAGTATTTGGTAATATTTATAATCTGTGATATAGCTTGTTGCACTTAGTACTTTTCCTTTTCACACTGAATATGTCATATAACTTATTTGAATTAATATAAGGAGATATAATTTTTAGAATATTGAGCTATTAAGATCTCCTCTGTCCTAAGGAAGAGAAAGGGCCCAATCTACTAAGGATACATGAGGTTGTTTATGTTTACGTACGCATATGGTTTCTGATAAGTCATAATCACTCAGTTCCATTACTGTAATTTCTATTTTAGTTTGGTTCAAGTGTGTTTATTTTCCTTATTGAAATTTCCATTCAAAATGTGTGTTTCCTCTTATGATAATTGTAGTTAGCGTGTGCTTTTAAGTTGACTATAAGTTTTAATTATGAGTGTGCAATTTCAATTTTGTTCTTTAAATTGTGTGTGCACATTTCCATTTGAGTTAGAAGTACAATTTTCAAAATTCATTTTATCACAGTAACTTAATTTTTTATACTTACATTGAGTTTCTGTAGATTAGTGGAAAATTCAGAAAGATCTAACAGAAACCCACCAATAAAATACCCAATAGTATAACTAGCTAAATAGGACTCCATTGCATACAGCCTAGGACACAGCCCTAGTTTGATAATGACACTAGTTTATTAATCTATTAGTTAAATGATTGGAAGAATACAATGACCCATCAAAGAGCTCCTATACAGACCCCCAACTACACGTCCCTAATGGAATCTTACAGTTCAGTAATTGACAAGTTGATGGTAGTCAACCTCATTATACTTCCCCTAATCTGACAATATTATGAAACCCACCCTAAACTATAATTCTACCACGAATAACATTACTACAAATATCACCAAGTCTACGGAAATGACATTAAGAAGTGTCACACATTCAAATATCTTTTCCAAAATCTTATAGACTCTGGTGATCTTCAAGTATACAACCATGATTCACCACTCAATCAACCCTTAGACATATTTAAATAACCATTCCCTAATCATTCACCCAATAATCAGAATCGACCTTCCACATCGCAAGAACCTAATGCCCATATCATTAGCATAATAGATACTCTTCCAACATCACCATCTACAATTATCACCTTGACACATATTACATCTACCCCCATTTCAGATTCCCCCCTATGATCACAAATTTAATTATGACCACAACCATGACCCCCCCATTAGACTTAATCATACCTACTCCACCTACATCATCTACATCCTCATACAATTTATCTCCTCCTTCACCCATAATGACTTCAACTCAAACCTCAACATATACACCTATTCCCACTCTTAACACAACTACACCCACATCAATATCTGAAATTACACCTACATATACACCACCTCTTGAATCATCCACTGTCCAAACCCCCACATTCAATGAAACTACAACTAACACTTCCACCACATCTACAACTCTAATCACATCATCACCAAAAAATCCTAAACTTAAACCATCTACCACACCTTTAGATCTTGTAAAACACATCATGCAAAAAATGACTCCCACCTTCAGTATTACAAACCATACTACCAAGTCCTACCACCACAGATTCTCTAGCTAAATATGTCACAATTTTTACTAAGGATAATTCTTCACAATCAAAAATTAAAAATCCTTGTATTCTCATCCAACTGTCTCTTACACACCTACATAAAATGATAGAAATTCCTTCTCCCAAGACCAAACATCCTAAACAAATTAGTGTCACATCACCATCTTTAGGATCATCTCCTTCCATTTTAAGACCAACTCATTCTTCTAAAACCCCCATTATCAACAATTCAATGCAACATAAACCTTCACCTAAATCAGTTACACCTTCCAAACCATCCACATCTTCCCTTATTAAAACAAAATCCAAACCTTCCAAATCACCACAAATCAAAACTAAGATTAAAACCCAACCATCTCCCTCTTCTTCTAATCCTAAGAAAAAATTAAAGGCTCCCATGAAACCACCTCAAACCAAACCATCCTTACCCTCAAATGTTATTCATGAAACCATTTCATCCTTCATCTTTCCCATAAGGTATTACACAACAATGTTTAATCAATTACTCCATTCTTCTGCAATCACTCTTCCATCTATCAAACCATTTGATCTAAATGGACCAAGACCTTAATGGTTTGATTCTAACCTCATTTGTGAATACCATCATCCACCTCTACATGACATGAAAAACTGTAGGGATCTTTAAACAATCATTCATAACCTTATCAACAAAGATGAATTTCTTGTTGATAAGAAACCGACTCACCCACCAACCGAATAAATTCCTCAATCCAACCTTCATCCACCAAGATAGAAAAATCCTCTCATTCATCCAAAATTTATGTCACCATTCCACCTACAACCTCATATTCTCCCAAATAAGGTCATCTACTCTATATTGATGATGTTTGGGTCACAACTTGTTCCCATACCCATGAATTCTAATCACCCAGTCAATACAAATCCAAAGTCACTATTACCTCTCCCTCTAGTGAGCCTACTCTATCATCTTCCTCATCAAAACCTAAGGTCTCTATTTTAGTTTCCCCTCGGCCTGGTACTATTGAATGGAGTGTTATGAAAAAACTTCACAAGTCCCTAGTTAGCATGTCACTTTATGAGCTTATTTAAAATTTCTCACACCATAAACAAGCCCTCATTGAAGCTCTTAAGCACATATCCACTCCTAATGTTGAGGTTCAACCCTTTCCATCTCTTGTTGGGTCCCTAACCACTTTAACATCCATATCCTTTGACAAAACTGAAATTCATGACATTACACCAAAGGAACTTGACCTTCCCATTTTCATCATGGTTTATAGCAATGATACCTTCATTCGTCGTTCTATGATTGATAATGGATATAGTATTAACATCATCTTATCTCACACTTTTTATCAACTAAAGCTCCCAAAATCCATTATCACCCTATCACCCATGATCCTTCATGCATTTATTGATGTTGTTGCTCCTTCCTTAGGAACAATTATTCTTCCCATCCGCGTTGGTGAAAATATCCTCCATGAAAATTTCTAAATTGTATAAGGGTTGTCTCAATATAATGTCTTATTAGGGTGACCTTAGAGTCACACCATGAATTACATTCCTTTTTCCCTCCATCGATGCATAAAATACAAACATGAAGGGAAAATTCTAAATCTCCCTTCAAAAACTCTACCACTAAAAGAAGGTCAGATGACTTATTGACCCAATGATGTACTCATTCATAAACAAGACCCTTCTAAAGCATCCACCAGTTAATCTATCTCTCCGTCTAAGTCCACTAATGATAACTCCTTAGACAAAATGATGGATCACCTTTCACTAGGGGTGTATTGACTTCTCACAATTAACTCCCTTCCCACACCTTAAAGACTTGACAGACCCGATAAAGCTTCCATGTATCAACCTAATGTCAAGGAAATCATTTGTTTTGGTCCACCTCATCTTTTCACCAACCTCATTTACGGTGGAATTGATCACCCTTCCTCATACATAGACATTCAACCACACACCAAACTCTACACCAATGACTTTGGTTGTCTTTATAAGAAGAAATTGTCTACACCTATCTCCATTGTTGTGCCTAGAAAGGATTTGGAATGGGGCATTATAAACAAGGTATGCATGAACTTTTCATTGAGAAATATCACAAACCCCATGAAAAATTCAGACTAGGATTCAAATAAAAATATGGAGATCCTCTCCCATCATATTTGGATCTCATGGGAATTGACCCCTTGTCATCTCCATCCCATGAAAACATGGATATGGATTACACCATGTCCATTGCTTTAGATGTTTTTTAGTCTCCATCATCACCTTGGCACCAGTCACTTATCAGTGTGACTATGAATCTAGGTCCTTCAATCTTCGACATATGGAAATGATAGAGGAAGAATCCCCTACCATTTATGTTCTCCACTACATCGACGAAGACACCATCATTTCTCACATGGGGGAAAAAGATTCTGATCTTTAGAATTCCTTACCACCTTACATGTATACCCTTCTTAGTGAATCTACCATAAAAAAAATATGGACTCCTCAGGAGCCTTGCATTCTCAAAGTAGGTCAATCCCTTGATCCACATGAGCTTCAATCCTTCACCACCTTTATTTCTCTCCGTTTCCAAGCCTTCGCATGGTTGTAATTCGAAATGTCGGGCCTTGACCCTTTAATATTTAGCCATAAAATTTTCACCTTTCCCAATGCTAATCTGATTAAGAAGAAGCTTCATCATATGCATCATCGAGTTGCCCTCTTTTTCAAAGAGGAGCTACAATTCCTCCTTTCTACTAAATTCATAATCCCCATTGACTATCTGTAATGGGTTTCCAACATTGTACCCATTTCTAAGGCCTCGGGAAAGCTTCCCATCTGTACTGAATTTCAAGACCTAAATATTATTTCCTGAAAGACAACTTTTCCCTTCCCAACATCGATCAAATTGTAGACCTCACCATAGGCCATGAGATGTTGTCTCTTATGAATTGTTTTTATGGTTATAATCAGATCCTTATCGCACCAGAAGACCAACATGAAACCTTCTTCATCACTCCTTGGGGGAACTTTTGCTACCATGTTATGTGCTTCAAGTTGAAAACACTAGAGCCACTTATCAACGAGATATGACCTACATGTTCCATGATCTCATCCATAAAACTCTATAGGACTATGTTGATGACATATTAGGTAAATACAAGCATCCCCACGACCATCTCTTCATCCTTGAGATCCTTTTTGAGTTCCTTATCCACTTCTTCCTCCATATTAATCCAACAAAGTGCATGTTTGGAGTGTTTACTGTTAAAATCCTTGGCCCCTAATTGTTTCTATCAGGGGTATTAAAGTTGACCCCACAAAAATTAAGGTTATTCTCAAGATGAACTTTCCTTATAACTTTCAATAGCTTCACAGTGTTTAAATTTTCCTTCAATCTATTCATCATTTCATCTCGCAACTCTCCAACCATTGCCAACCCTTTCACCATATTCTTTGTAAAGATGCCAACTTTTCATGGAAGGATAACTGACAGAAATCCTTTAGTGATCTCAAGTAATATCTCCTATCCCCACATGTGTTTACCCCTCCATGTGAGGGGGAACCCTTCTATCTCTATGTATCTTCCTTTAACCATGCTCTAGGCACCATTTTGGCACATCACAATGAGGAAGGTAGGAATCATACAGTTTATACATTAGTCACACCCTTCACAATTATCAGACTCACTACAATGAAGATGAAAAGATGTGTTATGCTCTTTTCTTCACTACTTCTAAGCTTCACCACTATTTTCTCAATTATAAAAATTATATCGTCACTAGCTTTCACTTCCTTAAAACCATTCATTCTAAGCCCTGCCACATCAATCACATCACTCAATGGATCAATCTCATGACCAAGTTTGACCTAGAGTTCATCTCTCAAAAATCAATCAATGGCTAGGCTATCATAGGTAAACTAGCTAACATCCCTCTTTGTAACAATCGCCTTCCTTATAAACAATTTCCAAATGAGTCTATCAACAACTTCCGACATGAATTTTCTACTCTCAAGATGAATTTCTTATTTGATGGATCTATGTGTCAGAAAGGGGGAAGCACTGGCATCATTATCATTCCTTCTTGGGACACTCTTACGCCTATCATTAACAATCTTAATTTTGAATGCACTAATAAAATGGATGAGTATGAATCACTCTTCGTAGGTATTGAAACTGTTGTCTTACTCGGTGTTGAAGTCCTTAAGATTTACAGGGATTATCAACTTATCATCAATCAAGTCAATGGTGTTTATTAATGTAAATATGACATCCTTAAAAAGTATAAGGACATCATTAACTTCTTCCTTAAGGAATTTGTAGTCATTTATTTACCCTTAATACCTTTACTAACCCAAAGCGCGCCGACCTATCACCCAACGGGCATTGGGCACTCACCCAAGGCACACGCGAACATCGATACCCTCCTTTATGTGAGCTTTGTGAGATGATTCCACCATTAATGGAGGATGATTTGTAGAAGCATAATTACATTCACTTATTTAAAGAGGTAGAAAATGCAACTAGTAGATCTAACATTGGTGCATCAAAAAAGCTAAAGAACATTGCAAGAAGCATAATAAAATGGATCTAAGCCATGATAAGTCAAATGACACAAGGGTTTACAACCTTAATCAAAATATAAATAATGAACCCAAATATATATTGATTTATCATAGTTTAGGTAGCCATATTATAGTCAAAAGGGTCATCTCAGACCATATACCGTAAATGACAGGGACCTAACTCTTGCAGATACTTCCCCATATGAGACCCTATCTATACCTTTCCTATTTATACCCTTGTTATGGATCCTATTACTATACAAAGGCTTAGAGCATCCCTCACAACCCATAGCACTAAGTTCTCTAAACCCTAAAACTACTGTAACACATATGTTCCCTGATTCTTATTCTTTTTGTGTTCCCTATATCTCACATCATCTCTTGCATTATTTATTTTTCTATCTCTTTGTCCCTCTTCTATCTTATCACCCCTTGCCTCTAGCCTGGGCATCTCTCTTTATAGGATCAACACCCACCACCATGCCTTCTTTCTTAAACAGATCACATGTCAAGTGTTGATGTGGTCCTCCAATGGTGAATGTTTATTCCTTTGCAAACCCTCCACTCTCTACGATGATGTCTTCTAGGAATATTCCCTATTTGGAATATCCTTTTCTTGACCTCAAAGGTTCTAGGATGACACCTAATCAACTCATCATACCTAGTCAAGTCTTCATACTTTTCCTCAAGTGCCTCTAAAATGCCAAGGGATCTTTGAGATATTTGAAGTAATTAACCCTGTAGCTTACCATTTAGCATTACCTCCTACTTTATCACAAATGTATGATGTTTTACATATTTCTTTGCTTAAGAAATAAATTTTAGATTTATCACATGCGTTAAATTGGAATTCCTTGTAGGTCCAAGACCCAGGAATAATTGTGGTTAAACCCATACAAATGTTGGAAACTTGCCAGTTGCATTTAAGAAATCGTGAAATAAGTCAATATAAGGTCCAGTGGGACCAGTTTAATGAAGAAAGTGCAACTTGGGAAAATATGGAAGATATGAAAATTTCTTTTCCATATTTATTTGATCAGAATTGACGATGATGACTGATAGAAATTTGTGATTTTATCTTTATTTGTCAATAATTCTGCCAGTTTTGGGCAGATGACTATTTAGTTTTGAATAAACAACTATGTGAATGCTAATTTCTGGAACTTTAAATCCTAATATTGTTGCAAACATAGGTTAAGAAAGTGAATAAATTTATTATCCTTAATGCAATGATTAAAATGAGATAATCATCAGGATGATGATTCTTTTTAGGAGGGAAGTATGTAACACCTTGGACAAACTATTATAATTCTCTTTTGCATTACAAGTGTTGCCATGTGATTTTTATTGAATGAGGTGTGTTCCCTTAATTGTTGAAAATCATTTCTGTTATGGATAAATTATTTCTAATATGGGATTCTTTAGAATGAAATGTTATGGCTTACAAGAATCCACTTTCACTTCTTATAGGTGAGTTGCAATCTGGTTTTGAGAGTTGTAAACTTATCTTCTTGACTGACTCATCCTTGGATCAATTTCAGTGATCTAAGGAATGTTTTAAAACTCTTAATCAGACTGAATGATAAATTGACATTCAATAGTTTGAGAAGCATAGCGGATTGAACTTTTGTATTTTGTAAATTCTTTGGTCTTGTGTGAAAGTGCCTTCATTCGGTTGTATGTTTGTACTTGGGTCTTTGGGATTGATCTCTATAGGACATTATTAGCATAAACAAAAAAAAAGTCTGCTTATGACTATGAAGGGGATCTGAGTCCTAAAACTAAAGGACTACCTGTTATCCAAAATTCACCCCCTCAGGGTAAATTTTGATAACATGCATCAGATCTTGGGGGCCAGGAAAAATCATGAAAATCAGCTAAGTCCTAAGTCCAGGCAGTTGGGACAGTTGCGACGTTGGGGCGCGAACCGGCCGAAAAGCTGCCAAGCAGTCCGCGCAGCAATTGGGACATTTGGGCCGTAGGTACACGCGGGACGCAAAAAGCCCGAATCGGTTGAAAGAAAGAAAATTTTCCTAAGTCTTTGTTCCGGGGCAGTTGGGCCAAAAGTACGCGCGGGATGCGAAGAACCGAAGGAGCCGAGAGTGAATGGAAATGTGCCACGTGTCTTCGCCGCAAAGAGGGACAAGGAAGCCTGAATCGGGCGGTTCGGAAGAATTTGTCCCAGACAGTTTGGGACATTCGGGCCAAGAGTACGCAGAGGACGCAGGGAGCTGAAAGAGCCGCCGACGAATCAGAACGTGCCACGTGTCTTCATGGATCAGAGCGGCGGAGGAGAGGGTGAGATATTTACTTAATATTTTGCCAAGTTTCCAAAGGTGAAGTTCTGAGGATTGGCCCGAGCCAATAGAAACATGACACGTGTCCTATGGGGTAGGGGAGTGTGGAGCTCGGGGAGGACTTAGAGAATTCGGCAAAAGTTTTGGCCAAAAACTAAAAGGTAAAAGATGCCCCCGCACCCCTGTCAATGAACCAGCACCTGACACGTGGCATCCGACCGGTAGAGCATGGAAATTTTTCAAATTTTTTTTCCAAAATGCAAAAAGGTCAAAATTTAAAATTTTTTGCCCGACATCCGTTTTTTGGGCCGTTTTTCCCTAAAACTTCAGACCTTGATATCTTTTGATCCAGAGCTCGGATTTGCACGTTCTTTATATCATTGGAAATCTTATGAAAATTTCTACAAGATTCCATGGTCAATCTCTAATTTTGGTCCATTTTGGAGAGAGAAAATTCAAAAAACGTTTCTGGTACGTGTCCATGGCCAGAAGTGACATTTCAGCGACCAAATTTAATACAGAATGGGTCACACTCTCTTCCCATTTGGTCAAAAAGAACAGGTTATGGGTTTGTAAGGTTCCCCATGCCGATTTAATACATTTGTAATCAATGAGGAATGGGCTCTCACGTTTTGTATGCTTTCTCTCTTTTGGGCTCGACCCATGCAATGTAAAAGCCAGATTTGGCTCATTTCTAAAGGGGAACACTTTTTGGCATAGCAAACTTCTTCTTTCACCTCCAGCAAGTGATTGTTGCAAGAATCAGACCTCTTCAAAGATTGTAACAGGTTTTCTATCTCTCTGAGGTTGTAATGCAGTGGTTTTGACATTGGAAATGATAATGCAAGCTTTGTGAATGGGTTTCAGTCCTTTGTTTGTATTATTTGCTTCATTTCAGATCCTAAATTATATCTTATCAGCATGTGTATGTTCTATGTTGCAATCTTTGGTTTGTGTCTATTTACATGGCAAAAAAAATTTCACCACTCCTTTTGGTGCATCACCATCTTTAGTTTAGTTTCATATTTGCATTTTTATCCCTGTCTCCTAGCAATCTAGGGTAGAATTAGGATTAGAACCTCTGTAGTTGTGCAAAATATAGATCTAAATCAGAGGAGTTTGAGGAACCAGCCTCTAATCTAGATATTCCTCTCTCAGTTTCACAAGTCCCACACTTGGAGAGAGGTTTCCATGTTGTGCAATCACACTGGATGCTCTAGAATCAATTTAGAAACCTGATTTACATCCAGGGGTGCTGCTGATTTGCAACAATAGTTTTGGCACGCCTGGTGGGACACTAGAGGTCTCATTTTTTACTGCAGCAAAGTTGATGTGCATCTGTTGCAATTTTCTTGCTTGAAAAGAGCTATTATTTGCATATCTGGCGACTCCAAGGGGAAGAATCAACTGGTTTCAGCAGTGCATGCCTGAAAACTCATGAGAAGAGTCACCACAAGGTCAAGAGTTGAGAAGAAGAAGTGCTGTTTGAATACCTGCAATTATCTCCAAGAAGAAGGTAAAGAGGAAGAAGGATTCAAAGGTCTCCATCTCCACCAAACAGAACTCTCTCAACTCCTCCACCTGGTAGGCCTTTCATTCAGTATACAAGGGTTTTAAGACCAATTAGAATGGCACAAAACAACCCCTATGTCAACTTCACAGGAAGCAGCCCACTTGCCCTCAATGCACAACATCCAATTCCTATTGCAGCCTTGAAGAACATTCCCTACTTCACTGGAGAAAATCAGACTACTCCAGGTGATCATGTTAAAGATATTGCTAACCTTTGTGCAATTCATGAAATCAATGAGGTACAAGTGGCTGTCAAGTTACTGGCATCTTCATTCAAGGGTAAAGCATTGCAATGGTTTAGGAGCCTTGGAGCTGGTTCTATCACAAATTGGAATCAGCTGTGTATAGCACTTCATGAGCAATTTGGAGAAAAGGGAGACAACATGTCTCTTTTGGAGCAGCTGACAACCATCAAGAGAGCTCCCAATGAGCAGCTGACCGATTTCAACTTCAGATTTCAAAAGACTTGGGAGAGAATTCCAGTGGCAGTCAGGCCAACAGTAGAAGGTGCTTTTCTCTACTATCTCAAAGCTCTAAATTCTGATATTTCTATGTTGATTCAGTCCATGGGAGGCATAACTATCCCTATGGCTTATAGCATTTCCATTAGGGCTGAAAATTGTTTAATCCAAGCTGGCAAACTTGCCCCTAGACCTCCCATGCCATTGTTTCCAAGTTATAGAGCCCAAACACCAATCAAGCACCTAATTTGGCTCCTTCTCCCACTCCTAGAAATCAAAGTTCAAATGAAGCTTCCACTTCATCTCCAAGTGCCCCAAATGAGCTTCAAGAATTCATGAAGCAATTACAGAACCTAGGCAATGAGCTGGTTACTCTCAAAAGGCAGCAGTCCCAAGGTTTTAGA
This sequence comes from Taxus chinensis, assembly GCA_019776745.2. NCBI lineage: Eukaryota > Viridiplantae > Streptophyta > Pinopsida > Cupressales > Taxaceae > Taxus > Taxus chinensis. The sequence goes on from CM034148.1 coordinate 57,217,408, forward strand.
CCTTCTTATCAACCCCAAGCTCAGCCTAATAGGCAGCCATACCAACCATAAATGCCACCTAATCCAGTTACAAATATGAATCAAACAAGGCCTCCTGCCAATAGACCATTTCAGCCCTATAATCCAAATGTCATATCTGCCTCTAAGGCATTGGTACCAACACAAAACAACATTGCCCAAGAGTATGATTGGTGTTTTCCATGCAATGAGCCTCATAACCAATCCATGTGCTTCAATGGTGCTTTGAATCAAGCACTAATGGTGACAACTACTGGTGTGGAGGGTGAGGGCAGTCAAGGAAACAGCCAACAACAAGAAACATTCCAACAACAATCAGCCCCAAATGACACCACATTGGTAAATTGGTAAGCAGAGGATTTTTGTGGCATGAACCAGGTAGTTTCTCAAGGTGTTGCAGCCAACACAAGGTCAAAAAGGAGGAATTTGGGTGAAGAACAGCCATTAGCCCCAACCAATCCACAACCTTCTATGGTTCCACAAGTGGTTGGCAAACAAAATCTGGCTGTAAATGCACAAGGGAAGCCAAGAACAGCCCCCAGGCCAACTCAAATACTAGTTGTTGTAGCCCACATGCAAGGATTGAATGTGCAAACTAAGGGGCAGCAAAGAGATCCTTCATCACCATTCAGTATCATTGATCAGATGAATAAGACAAACATCAATATATCAATGTGGGAATCCCTATCTATCCCAGGCCAAAGAGATCTGCTACAAGCTGCCATGAAGGACTAGCCAACTTCGAATCAGCAGGATCAGATGCAAGACAAAGTGCTTATAAATGCTGCCTAGCTTGAGGGAAATCATGGAGGACAGCAAGGTAAAATGTTGAAGCCCCCTCCTTTCTATGTTTCATTGATCATTGGAAATCAGCTAGTGCACAATTGCATGATAGACTCCGGGGAAAGTAGCTCAGTAATGCCTAAACAAATAGTTGATCAGCTAGGGCTCTAGTATGAAACAACATCCAAAGGGGTAGTGCAGCTGGATGGGACAGCAGTAGCAACAGTTGGAGTGATTAGAAACTTGAGTCTTACCTTGCATGCATGTCCAAATGTTGTTGTTTTACAAGATGTATCAGTCATAGACCTTCCACCACTCTTTGCCCTATGCTTGTCAAGGGACTTCACAGCCAATATTGGGGGATATTTGTCTGCTGATTGGTCACACATGCTATTCAGAACGAGGTATGGAACTAAGGCTACAATCAAGTCAGAACCTATTGCAAACTTCCATATTGAGCCTTACACTCCAAGTCAGATTAATGCCAATTGCTCAGCATTTGATCAAGAAGATCACCCAAGCACTGATGAAGTTGACACTAAGGTTGGAAGCATCCCAGATCTAACTCTTGATGAATGGGCAAACAAGATACATGCATTTTGATCCTTATCAAGAAGTGGAAGAATCTGAGCTAGGGGTCTATTGCATACACGAAGAAAATCAACCTATTCCTAGCATCGCCAAGCCAAACCACAAAGATGGCAATGAGGTATGGCAGCTGTTTTTTGATGGATCAAGGAGTAGACAAGGTGTAGGAGGTGGAGCTATGCTTGTTTCACCTCAAGGAGATAAGGTACTATTCAGCTTTTAGATTTCAATTTGCATGCTCCAATAATACTGCTGAATATGAAGCCTTGGTGCAAGGGATGCATTGGGCAATCAAGAAGAAAATAAAGAACTTGCAAGTCTTTGGTGATAGTGAATTAATTATAAATCAAGTCAAGGGACAGCATGCTGCCAAGAATGATCTTCTCAAGTGCTACAAGAACAGGGTGTGGGACCTCATGGAAGATTTTGAGGGTTTTGGCATCAAATCCATTCCTAGGAAAGAGAATCAAGCTGCTAACAGGCTTGCAGCAGTAGGGGCAGCCTTTGACATTGTGGAAAGCATTCAACAAGACAAGGTATAGCCAAACATCCACATGATTGTGAGGCCTTCAGTGCCGGATAACAATGTCAGTTGGCAAGTGTTTGAAAATGACCAGCAAATCATCCATTTCTTACAAGAAGAAAAGCTGAGTTCTCAGCCAAGAATCAAGAAAGATTGGAACAGCAGTATGGTGACCAAGTGGTATAGCTGAGAACTAACAAGCTGCCCAAGGGACTTATCACTTTGGAGTCCATTTTTAACCCCAATGATCAGTTTAGAAAGGAGAAAGAAAACATTCAGGTCAAGAGAGAGGATTCAATATCCATCTTGGTAGAAGAGAACAAACCATTGCAAATTGGAAGGATGACAACTGAACAAGAAAGGTATGAGTTCATATAGCTATGTCAAGAGTTCCTTGACGTGTTTTCTTGGAGCTATGAAGACTTGAAAGGTTTCAATCCCAACTTAGCTCAGCATACTATCGAATTGGATCCAAATACTAAGCCTGTCAGGCAGAAACAAAGACCAATCAATCCACACATGGAGCCTCTCATGAGGAAAGAATTAGACAAGCTGATTGAGTCAAGGATCATATTCCCAATCAAGCATTCTAGTTGGGTTGCCAACTTAGTTCTAGTCAGAAAGAAGAGTGGAGAGATCAGATTGTGTGTTGACTTCAGAGACTTGAATAGAGCCTCTCTCAAGGACCATTACCCACTCCCTTCCATGGAGAAAATCTTGCAAGTTGTGGCTGGCTCAGAGAGGTTTTCACTACTTGATGGCTACTCAGGCTACAATCAGATTATGGTGAAGGAAGAGGATCAGTTCAAGACAACCTTCACAACCAAATGGGGAACTTTTGCATACAGGAAAATGCCATTTGGGTTGTCCAATGCTGGTGCTACCTTCCAAAGGGCAATGGACATGGCATTCAAAGGTTTGATTAACAATGTGGTGCTGATTTACCTTGATGATATCACTATTTTTTCCAAAAATGCAGCAGACCACCTCTCTCATTTGAGACAAGTCTTCACGAGGTGTAGGAGATTTGGAGTGTCTTTGAATCCTAAGAAGTGTATCTTTCTTGCACATGAAGGAAAGCTCCTTGGCCATATTGTCTCCAAAGAATGATTAGCAATTGATCCAAAGAGGGTTGAAGCCATAAGAGCACTACCATTGCCAAGCCACAAGAAAGCCCTTCAGAGTTTCTTGGGAAGGATAAACTTTGTTCGGAGGTTTGTCCCAGATTTTGTAGCCCTTGTCAAGCCCATCACCAAAATGTTAAAGAAGAGCATGGCTTTCAAGTGGACAGTAGAAGGCAAGGAGAGTTTTGAAGCAATCAAAGAAGCCATTTCTCAAGCACCAACTCTCATCAACCCGGACCTCTCCAAGGATTTCATCCTCTATGCATTTGGAGGTAATGACACTATTTCTACCATTTTGGTACAGCAGAACAAGGATAATGATGAGCAGCCAATTACCTTCTTCAGCCAGAGCCTAGATGACTATGAGGTGAGGTACTCTTTTATTGAGAAGCATAGTGCTTGCAGTAATCAGAAGCTTGAAGAAATTCAAGCATTTAGTCTCAAACAACAAGGTACAGTTGCTGTTCTCACACGCTGGGGTTAAGGAATTCCTCCTCAACAAGGATTTGAATGAGAAAAAAGGTAGTTTGGATCACCCGTGTCATGGAGTATGACATTGAGATCAAGATCACCAAGCTGGGTAAGAGGGAAAGGATTGTGGTGAGCAGCTGGTTTTGGGGAAGCAAAAAGAAGTATGCAATGAAGAAGAGGCTGTTTTGACAGTCCAGGAAAGCCATGAGCCAAGTGGCAATCAAGAAGAAGACAATGATGACCCCACTCCCTTGCTGGACCCAAGGTACTATCCACTTCCTAGGCTCAGGCCTATGCCCTCCGGAGATGAACAACACCCAAAGGAGACACTTCAGATTGCAGGTTGTCCCGTATGCCATTGTTGATGGGAGTTTTGTTCAAGAAAGACGTGAATGGAGTGCTACTGAGATGCATTAGCAAAAATCAGATTAAAAGGGTGTTGGAAGAGTTCCATGGAGGACCAGCTGGTGGTCATTTTGCACCAAGAGGTGAAAGCTCTAAAAATCATGAAGGATGGTTATTATTGGCCTAAAATCTTCAGTGATTGCTATGCATGGATCAAGAGGTGTAAGAATTGTGCATTCTTCACCGGAAAAGAGAGACTTGCTGCCCTTCCATTACATCCAATCTCAGTTGACCAGCCATTCATGCAATGGGGTTTGGACTTCATTGGAGTCATTAACCCCAATTCAAGCCAAGGGCACAAATGGATTTTGACAGCCACGGACTACTTCACCAGATGGACAGAAGCAGTAGCACTCAAAGAGGCAAATGAGTTTAACATCTTAGACTTTTATGAGGGGATAACAACCAGATTTGGTGTACCTAATACAATAATCTCTGATAATGCATTGGCATTCATTGGATCTAAGGTGAATGAGTGGGATGTCAAGAACAGTATCTACCTAAGCACTTCATCAAACTATTACCCTCAAGGTAATGGCCAGGCCGAGTCTACAAACAAGAACTTGTTGAGGATCATTAGGAGGACTCTTGACGAGAATCAGAGGTCTTGGCATACCAAACTGAAATCAGCCTTATGGGCTGATAGGATAACTCCCAAAAGATCCACAGGTAACTCTCCATTCAAACTTGTCTATGGAAGAGAGGCAATCTTGCCCATGTCACTTGAGTTGCCAACATTGGAACTCATGAAGCAGCTGGAGTTGCTAGAGTTTGAACCCATGGAGGTGAGGTATGCAGAGTTGATGGAGCTGCAAGAAATTAGAAATCAGGCATCCCAAGCAATGGAAAAGGATCAAGCTTTGGTCAAGAAGACCTTTGATAGGAAGGCCAAGGATAGATATTTTCAGGTTGGAGATCTAGTGTTGAAATGGGATGTGGATAGAGAAAAACCTGGAAGGCATTCAAAATTTGATGCCATTTGGAGTGGCCCATACATGGTCACGAAGTGCAAGAACAACAATGCTTTCCAATTGGCCTCATTGGATGGTGAAGAACTGCAGATTCCAGTCAATGGAATCTATCTCAAGCGTTGCTTCTAGAGGGAAATTTACCACCTTGTAAATATTAGATTAGATTTTCATTCCTCCAAGTGCTTGTGCACATTGTTTTACTGTAGGTTAGTTTTGTTTTCCGTAAGTGCTTTGGCACAGCTTGTTGTCTATGAAGATGTTTTGCAGTCCTCGCTCCCATCAGGTGATATTCCATCTTCCTCCTTGCAATGTTCTAGTCAGTTGGGGTATTAAAAAGAGAATCAAGTGACTCCATGCCCAATGGATTGCTTCAGGCTACTGGTCTTTTCATCTAGTAAGCAGATGACCCCACGTTGGGTCGCCAAATTGCTATCCAAAATTCACCCCCTCAGGGTAAATTTTGATAAACATGCATCAGATCTTGGAGGCCAGGAAAAAAACATGAAAATTGGCTAAGTCCTAAGTCCAGGCAGTTGGGGATTGTTGGGACGTTGGGGCGCGAACTCGACTGAAAAGCCACCAGGCAGTCCGTGCAGTAATTGGGACATCTGGGCCGTAGGTATGCGCGGGACACGAAAAAGCCTGAATCGGCCAAAAGAAAGAAAAATTTGCCTAAGTCTTTGTTCTGGGACAGTTGGGACAAGAGTACGCCGGAGGACGTGAACCGGCCAGATCAGCCGAAAATAGAGGACTTTCGTCCGGGGACATCTGGGCCAAAAGTACGCACGGGACGCGGGGAGCTGAAAGAGCCGGAGAGCGAATGGAAATCTTGCCATGTGTCTTCACCTCAAACAGGGACAAGGAAGCCCAAATCGGGCGGTTCAGAGAGAATCATGAACCAGGCAGTTTGGGACATCTGGGCCAAAAGTACGCGCGAGGACGTGGGGAGCCGAAAGAGCCGGAGAGCGAATCGGAACGTGCCACGTGTCTTCGTGGATCAGAATAGTGCAGAGGAGAGGGTGAGATTTTTACTTAATGTTTTACCGAGTTTCCAAAGGTGAAGTTTGGAGGATGGGCCAAAAAACTAAAAGGTAAACAGATGACCCCGTTGCCCCTGTCCTCCAACCAAATCATGGGCCACGGGTCCCCAAGTGGCAGATGCGTGGGGGAGGAAATAGAGAATTTTTTCGGCAAAGTATGAAAATGGTCAAAATTTCAAAGGTAAAAGATGCCCGCGGGAGGAAAAGGAGAGAGACTTTATCATCCAATCAGTGCTTGCCACACGTGGCATTCTGACTGGCGGAGTGTGGAATTTTTTCAAAAAAATTTTCCAAAATGCAAAAAGGTCAAAATTTAAAATTTTTTGCCCGACATCCGTTTTTTTGGGCCATTTTGCCCTAAAACTTCAGACCTTCATATATTTTGATCCAGAGCTTGGATTTGCACATTCTTTATATCATTGGAAAGCTTATGAAATTCTCTACAGGATTCCATGGTCAATCTATGAATTTTGGTTCAGTTTCAGGAGAGAGAAAATGCAAAAGTATCTTTCTGGTACATGTACATGGCCAGAGAAATGACATTTTCAGCGACCAAATTTAATACAGAATGGTTCGCACTCTCCTCCCATTTGGTCAAAAATGACAGGGTATGGATTTGTAAGGTCCTCCATGCTGATTTAATGCATTTGCAGTCAATGAGGAATGGGGCTCCCATGTTTTTGTACGTTTTCTCTCTCCTGGGCTCGACCCATGCAATGTAAAAGCCAGATTTGGCACATTTCTTCAGGGGGAACACTTTTGACATAGAAAAAACTTCTTCTTTCACCTCCAACAAGTGATGTTTGCAAGAATTAGACCTCTTCAAAAAATTGTAACAGGTTTTCTACCTCTCTGAGGTTATTAATGCAGTGGTTTTTGACATTGGAAATGATAATGCAAGCTTTGTGAATGGGTTTTCAGGTCCTTTTTTTTTGTATTATTTGCTTCATTTCATATCCTAAATTATATCTTATCAGCCTGTGTATGATTTTATGTTGCAATCTTTGGTTTGTGTCTATTTCCATGAAAAAAATATTCACCACTCCTTTTGGTACATCACCATCTTTAGTTAGTTTCAATTTTTTACATTTCTATCCCTGTCTCCTTGCAATTTAGAGTAGGATTAGGGTCTGAACCTCTGTAGTTGTGCAAATATAGATCTAAATCAGAGGAGTTTGAGGAACCAGCCTTTAATCTGGAGATTCCTCTCTCAGTTTCACAAGTCCCACACTTGGAGAGAGGTTTCCATGTTGTGCAATCACACTGGATGCCTAAGACATCATTTAGAACCTTGATTTGCATCCAGGGGTGCTGTGATTTTGCACTAACACTACCCTAGTATCCTAAACTAGGTAAGAGTGCCTACTTCCTAGATCTGTCTATTTAATTGGGTTGTAATCGAACCTAAGATTATTATTCTATTGTGTTGGGGGTGACGTAACCTAAGCTCTTGTGCTAAATGAATATGGGAAGGGGAGATTACTATGGTAATCCTAGACTATATTAACCTAATGCCTAATACTATATGGAAGTGATTTTTTTGGGGGGAACTTGTTTATTTATATAATAGACATAATTGATGGCTTTTACCCAAAACTACAGAGTCAAATATTTAAATTAGATCATAAAGTTTTCCATCTCTTTTAAGGAACGATTTTTACGTTCTTCCATGTTATTCTACAAGGAGTGTAAGAAACTATCCATTGTAGATCAATACCCTCTATGGTGTAAAACTAATCAAATTGGTTACTAAATGTAGTCACAAAATCATGCACTTTAGGAATTATTTACCCCAGTCTCATACTACTATTTAGAAGGTTCTTAAGTAAAGAAAGTACTAATTAATCGAACCACCTTTTGGCCATATTGTTTTACTTTTTATTTCTTCATTCCCACACATTTTTACATACATTCCCAACTATTTTGGCACTTCCCCATAATTTTTTCCTAAACCAGGGTGCCCTCATCCCACCTGGGGTGCTCTGGTCCTTATTTTACTTTCCCTCCTCTTTTTGGGATCTTTCTAGATGATTTTCATCCTTATCTTTTTCCTAGTCAGTCATGTCGAGATTAATTACAAAATTAGAGCAAGAGAGCCCTATAAATATAAATTTATGAGACCATAATGAGGGTCCTATCATATCTTACTACTATCACTCCATCTAGATTTGCATCCATTTCATCACTTGCATCCACATAGTTCCATGCATTAAGGCTAAGAGATTCACATCAAAACATACTTCATAGGGGGGATTCTATTTTATTCCATGCACACATACTATTACATTTTTTGCATTTAGTTATTACTTTCTACTTCATAAAGTGCAACTGACACAAGAGTACCTAGGACACGACATGCACACACACACACACACACACACACACACACACACTAGAACTACATTTGGGTCCAAAATCTAGTACAACACTCAGTTTAGTAAGCCCACTATTATGGTAGCTGAGGTCAGTCTGAACCATTCATTTGCATCTTTTACTTTATTATGGTTTTGATACTTCTCTTGCCTCTTGTAGGTATTCAAATTTACTTTGCTATATTTGGCACATTTGGTGTAGTTCATTGAATCTAATGCAATAGGAAGTAAAGGTTACATAGCATATTCCGACCTAAAAATAACAAGGTTATGAGATTTTTCATAGACTAGGACACCTATTCTACCATACCAGGGTTCCTTGGGGTGCCCCAGTACCCTCTTAGGTGCTGCAGTATGCTCATATCTTCTTGATCCACTCTTTTTGGGATCTCTGTGCAACCGTTCTAGCTTATGTATTTTATTTTTAGACCTATGACACCCTGCGACAATTGTCCATAATCATCTGAGTTCATTCCTTACCTTATTCTTGTATATTAGGGTTTTATTTCTACTAGTTCAATCATTTTAGTCACTTCATATTTACTTTAGTGCATTTATTAACAAAAATTTATGTCCTCTTAGATTAGATTAACTATTATAAAATTTCCCTCACATTAGTTAATTTTAGTAAATCATTTTGGTGAACTTGAAATCTTCATACCACCTTCTAGGGTTTGTAATTACATCTCGACACCATGAATATCTCCATCAATGATTACTTGCTAGCTAATCCTAATTTACTTCACCACATTTGCTACTATGGTTTGTTCAAAATCTTTTTGCTACTACACGTATTTTTGCTGACATGCATCCGGATTCCCTTTATATGACATTTGTTGATTCCTTTTCACAACATATAGAATTGAAGGCCAACCCTCCCGCTATAGTTCATCCCTTTAATAATGATCCACCATTACATATTATGTGTCAAATTTACAATGTAGGTGTCAAACGTACTCTAATTGACAATGGTTTTGAGCTTAATTTGTGTCCCATGTCATTCCTTCAGGCTTTATGCCTGTCTGCTCATGACATTAGTCCCTCTTCTATTTCATTGTGTGCTTACAATGGTATTTTTTTTTCATTTCTTGGTCAAGTTACCTTGCCCATCATTGTTTGTCCCAAAAATCTCCTCACAATTTTCTTTATTATATATTTTCCCATCTCATATAATTGTTTGTTGGGTAGGACATGGCTTTATGCCATGCAAGTTGTCACTTATATGGTCTATCATTGTGTTAAGTTCTTACATGAACATGTTGAGCATACTATATTTCACGATTGTGACCCATTCCAATACTATGTCCATGATATTAATACTAGTCTCCCTATTCCACACATTGATACTAGAGACAATCCTCAACCTATAGATGACCCACCTCATTTACCACCACTTGAAGGAGCTATTTATTTTCTAGATGACATCCAGTCTCATCTACCTACTACTACTATTATTATTCCATATTAGGGGCTTGTACCGTCCTTGGACCTTACTCACCCATCCGCATCCTCATCATTTATTCACCAACAATTTACTTGTACACTCTTCATACATGGCTCTTATTGGGAATGCATTCTATTAGATCCTACTTTACCCTAAACTATATTTACACATAAAGGTTTATCTCGACTAGGTTTTTCTATTACTGATATTCTTCCACCACCATATCACCCTCACTTATATCATGGGTTGGTCCATGTTACCATAGCCTATGGGATTCGTCTATTTCATCTTGATTTTTTTCTTGCATGCACTCTTACTATTGCCCCACTCACACTAGGATGATCCTGGCTTAATTATATTGGGGTCATCCCTAGATATGAATCATACAAATATATCCTTTCCTATTCCTTTTTGATGCATGATCATCTACAATAGCTCTTTCCTAGGTTATACATAGAATCTCACTCGATGGTATGCACACAGTTTCCCACATACTTCATTCACTTATGAGGATTATGATATGGACATGTATCATTTATATGTCAATGGATCATTACATGATCAACCTAATACTATATATTACTAAGTTACTAATGCATACCCATTTGATTTTGATCCAAAGGATGGCGATCTCCTTGACAAGTTTACATATTCCCTTAGCACACTACCACAAGGGGGCATAACACATTACACACTCCCCCTAATGATTTAGCTTAGTTACAAAGTATCACATTACACATTTCATACTTATCATCTATCATCCTTTCTTATAGGTATATCACATCACATGTTATAACATCATCATTACCCGATGATGCACTCTTTTCCTTTGGTTCACACTTGACTGTTGAGGTATTACCATTACTTTGAACCCCACACACCACACCTTAGGAATTACACATTTTATTTCATCATACATTGTGTTCATGTACCATTCATTCTACACCTATTCTATTTTATACTAGTCTTAATCTACGCATTACATCCATGACGGTATCTATGCATTTAGTCACATTATACACTACATATTTTGATATCATACATTTTCTATGTACAATACCAGTCTTCATTACATATTATTCTAGTTTTACAATTTATCCCTACATTCTACATTATATTATTTCTTACCCTACACATTGCATACATTATTAGGCTTTCCACGCATAACCTACACATAGTCATACTATACACTACACGTCTCTATATACATTATAGATACTACGCTAGGTTACATTACATTAGGTTACGTCTCTATTAAAATTTTAGGATTCTAATAAATACGGATTTAATCAACTTACATATTTATAGTGGAAAACCCCAATAGGGTAGAAACCACTTTGAAAATAACATTTTACTTCAAAGTAATTATTTTACATCCAGTAAGATCACCTCCTCCTTTAAAAACCTATTTACCAAGGGTAAAACTAAATCACTTGATTTGCACACCTTTGATATATTTCCTGATAATATCAAATGAGGACCTAAAGTCCTTATAAAAGGCGATCGGGTATGTCTCCCAACCCACTTTTTCAACCTAAAATGGTTGACACATACACCTAGGTTTATAATATTTAATATTAGAAATATAATTATTTCATGATATTAAATATTTAACCTAAAGTATATACCTAGGTTAGCATATTTAATAATAGAAATATAAATATTTCATATTATTAAATATTAACCTATATATTAGTGATTGTTAGTGTAGGTTATTATTTATCCTTTTATTTATTTATTAGGATAATTCTTACACTTGTGTTAGCTCTACACTTTTTGGGTTAGCTTGCTTAGGTGTATTAGTTGTCTTGAGTTAGCTTCTCAGTTATGTGGAGTTAGCTTACTAGTCTTATGGAGTTAACTTAACTACCAGTATCAGTTAGTTGAAGTTCTTCACCACTGATTTAGGTAGTAGTTTCACTTTCCTCCTCCTATATGTACATCTTTCTTATTGAATAATTCAAGTCATTATATTGTAATGTATTGAGCATTATGGATTATGATGGATTTCCATATATGGTATTTTAGCTCTTCTATTTTGCAAATATAATGTGGTGTGTTATTATCATCTGAGATCGCAGCTTTGAACAATCTTCTTATGGTTCCTTTCATGGTATCAGAGTGATAGATGATGTAGACATCTATCTGTAATTTTTTCTTTGCAAGCAAAGGTTTATTTTTAGATGTATTCATAATTTGTTAGCACTTTTATACAACATGCATTTGTATACAAAACAGAGTGTGCCATTTAATTTGGAAGGTTACAAAATGTAAAGTCGACCATGTTTTGAGATAGTCAGATGTAAATCTGTACCCTCTTTGTCCATTCTTTTATCCATTGAATATAAGTATCTACCTTCTGGATGCATTCTTTTTCCCTCTAGATATTTCGGTTTAAGATGTAGTCTTTTATCCATTGGACGCAGATTTGTACCCTCTAGGTGTATTCTTTTATCCATTGTATATAAGTATGTACCTTTCAGATGCATTCTTTTACCCTCTGGATATTTCGGTTTTGGATGTAGTCTTTTATCCACTGGACGCAAATCTATTCCCTCTAAGTGCATTATTTTATCCATTGGATGCAAATTTGTACCCTCTAGGTGCATTCTTTTATCCATTAGACATCAGCGTTTACCCTCCGAATGCAATGATTTACCCTCTGGATATTTCAGTTTTAGATGCAGTCTTTTATCCACTGGATGCATATTTGTAACCTCTGGGTGCATTCTTTTATCCATTAGATATTGATGTGTACCCTCTGAATGTAATAATTTACCCTCTGAACATTTTAGGTTTTAGGCACATGCTTTTATCCTTTGGTCACAATCATGTATCATGTGGATGCACTCTTTTACCCTTTGGACATTTGGGTGTCACGTGTACCTTTAAAAAAAAAGATCAGCATTAAAATATTATTTTAATACCAAAACCTTCTAGAGCTCATAACTTTTGATTTGTAGCTTGGATTAAGGTGATATTTGTATTGAAATTGTGTATTTTTTCAAGATCTACACGTTGGTGACATTTTTAATCACATATTTAAAATGTAAAAGGTAATTTTACTCATTGTAATATTTAAATACACTCAATTATAAAGTGTTAAATTTGAGAGGGTGTTGTAATCACTTGTGGACGTAATTTCGGTTGAGCCTAACGTCCTCTTCTTTTTGGTGTTGCATTCTTGTATCTATGGGTGTATGAATTTATATCTCTCTTTTTTGTTGATATATTCAGGATCTATTATTTTGAAATTTTATTTTTTTGGCATGTTGACAGTCTCTCTCGTGGGGGAGCTATTCTAGTGAAGCCTAGTGTTAGTTTTTCGGTGTTCGAGTAGTTGATTTTGGCAACTCATACAAATATATGGTGTCACTCTACCCATTCAGCAGTATGCGAGGGTATGGTATTGATATTGATTCTTTGGGTTTTGTGTCCTTTCCTTATTAAATGTTGATATTACTTCTTTGGGTTTCGTGTCCTTGCCTTGTTACCTTGGTTTTTCTTGGATCGTGGCACTCCTATTTATTTTAATCTTGTGTCCTTGCCTTATTGCCTTTATTTTTATTGGATCATAGCACACCTATTTATATCAGTTGATCAAATTATATTTGGTTTTTTTTGCACTTTTGACATCACTCCATTGACAGTCTCCTTGTATGGAGCTATTTTGGTGAAGCCCAGTGTCGGTTGTTTTTGAGTTCTATGATCGAGCAATGGATTCATGCCATAGTGCGCACCACACTTCTTCAACATTGTATGAGTTTTTGGAGCTGATATTATTAGGATACCTTACAATGATATTTGTCTCTCTCTAAGTTTTGTTATTATTGGTTTTGGGTATCTTGTAGTGTCCAATTTTCCTAGTTATTATACGTGGATACCTCATTGAGCCTTGTCTTCGTAACCCAACTTTTTTCACCCACCTAAGCTATGCTTACCGGAGGGTGTTAGTGTAGGTTATTATTTATCCTTTTATTTATTTATTAGGATAATTCTAACACTTGTGTTAGCCCTACACTTGTTGGGTTAGCTTCCTTAGGTGTACTAGTTGTGTTGAGTTAGCTTCTCAGTTATGTGGAGTTAGCTTACTAGTCTTATGGAGTTAACTTAACTACTTGTATTGGTTAGTGGGATTTCTTCACCACTGATTTAGGTAGTATTTTCACTTCCCTCCTCCTATATGTACATCTTTCTTATTGAATAATTCAAGTCATTGTATTGTAATGTATTGAGCATTATGGATTATGATGGATTTTCATATATGGTATTTTAGCTCTTCTGTTTTACAAATATAATGTGGTGTGCTATTATCATCTGAGATCGCAACTTGGAACAATCTTCTTATTGTTACTTTCAATGATGGAGCCATATACATTAATAGTTGGCCTGACCACTTAATCATTATATTCCAACACTCTCCCTTAATGTTAAGTGGGATAACATAACATATGCCAATACATTACCTGTCAGTGGTACACTACAGGATTTACAATCCTTAAACCATAAAGGTTTTAGGCTAGAATATTGTTTGAAGGAATTATAACACCTTCATCATACTCAATTTACCTTTTGTTAAAATAATATTTGGAATCTCAAATATCATCCCACAATTAGTGGCTAAGTATGATTTGTGAGTTTTACATGTTCTCATAAAAGGTTATTGATCCCAAGCATATAGGAGCCTTTTACAACGAAGGACATCCTTCAAAAAATGAATGTACTGGATTTTTACTAGTAAACTCAATAGTACTAAATATTTTATTGAAAACCTCCTTTAAGATGTTTCTAAATTTCTTTCTAAAAAAGAATCTAAGAAGGTATACATTCCCGAAGGTCCTTTTACACTTGCCCAAAGGTCATTTACAAATGCTCGAAGGTATTTTTACAAAAACTAATTTCCATTAGGAGGTGACATTTTCATGCACACTCCCCCTTAATGGAAACTCTGACAATCTAAGATTTTCACAAAAGTGACAAAACTTTGCAGCACTCAGGGACTTTGTGAAGATGTCAGCAACGTTCTCTTTAGTCAACACAAACTTGCGATTTATGTCATCACTTAGCACCTTCTTACGGGTTAAGCATATATGTATCTCAATGTGCTTCATCCTCTGATGTTGAACGCCATTCTTAATCAAGAGTAATACAACTCTGGACACCACATAGAAGAGGAATACTTCCTTTAACTTCCATGTATATCTCTACCAGTAGCCGTTGCAGCCACATGGCTTCTTTACTTCTTCCATTGTAATTCTCTACCTCAGTAGAAGAAATGGAGACCATTGATTGCATTTTTTGTTCCAAGTAATGGTTCCTACAACAAAAAAACTTAAACACATATCCAGTATATTTTATAACACAATATTAGTATGGTTAGAATCACAAAATCCATACAAGATGACATTTTCATTCTTAGTATAATGCAACCCATAATTTATTGTTCCTTTAATATATCTAAAAATTCCTTTTGCAAGATTCTAATGATCTCTAATAAAGGTTCTTGCATAAACCTTGAAGTAATTCATACAGTATAGGAAATATCTGATCTAGTTATAGTTAGATAAATCAAACTATCAACTAACATCGTATATAAAATATGATCAACCTTTTTCATACACAGATTTAGGGTCAATATTTATTCCAACTTCCATTGAAGTAGAAAATAATTTACAATCAATCATAAGAAACTTTTTCAATACAATGGTTGCATATTGTGTTTTGAAAAATAAAAATAGAATGAAATACAGTCATACAAAGAACATGATGTGAGATACCTAACTCATTCATTTCAAAGTACTGCTTCATTTTCTCTTTAATCCTATGAATTAAATAAAAATCATCACCAGTCATAAGTAAATCATCAACAATATAATGATAATATGTGAGCCTTATTGTTTAATGAATATATCATTTTTAGAATAAAAACTAACAAAACCTAACAATTTAAAGAAGGAAACAATTTTTGCATACCAAACTCTAAGAGCTTGTTTTAAACCATACAAAGATTTCTTAACTTATAAACAAATTTTTCTTTATTATTTTATTGAAATCCTTTAGATTGAAACATGTAAAGTTTTTATTTTAAATCACAATTCAAAAAAATATTTTTCTTATCCATTTGGTGGATTTCCCACCTAAATTGAGAGACAATTGCAAATAAGACCCTGACAGTACTCATTTTAGCTACAGAGAAAAATGTCTTAACATAATCAATACTAGGTTTCTGATTGAAACCTCTAGCAACAAATCTAGATTTATGTATGTTAATACTACCATTAACATTATACTTTACTTTGTATATCCACTTATACCCTATAATACTTTGCAGCTCAGGTTCATACAAGATAATTAATGCATGGTACATATGATGGATTCTGGTCATTTTTCTAAGGTTAATAGCATTTGAAGTTTCTAAAATAGATTGAGCCCAATTTAATTTCTTATCTAGGAAGATAAGAGTTTTAGAAACATCTATAGCATCAAAACACCATCATGATCATTTACTAAATCAGAATCAAAACCATCATTTAGAAACATTTAATTAACTTCAAGATAAGAAGACAACACATGCACACCTTTCACTAGATATATCTATACATTTCATATAAGCTTCAATAATTAATATGTCCTAACCTTTCATGCCATATTTTTGAATTATTCAAACTCTGAGATATAAAATAACATGCAGAAGAGAAATCATAAAAAATAAACAGACCATTTCTTTGAATTCCTTCAGCTATTATACTCTCATTACTATTCTTGATATACAAGGTAACCTTCATGTATGGATTCTAGTTGTGTCCATACTTGTTTCAGATGTTTAATATTACCAATGTATAGAAGTTACTTGTCATTCACATTGTGAAAAATCATAGAAAGAGCCGCATGCATTCGTTGCAAGAATGCATTCATGTTATATACAGTTGCTTGATGACCGGTGGGAGCAACCTCAGATCCAGAAACAATCATCCAGAGTTTTCTCACCATAAATTATGTTTCAACCCAAATGTTGTAGTTGGTTTCATTCAGGATCTGAGTTTTGTCAAGACAGAAATAGTTGGATATCATTGTTTTCCTAAACATGTAAAACACACCCCATTATAATATACAATGTACCATAGAGTTAGATACATATTTATTGATAATAAAAACAACACTTTTAATAGAATCAGATCTAAATATTATAGACCTAAAGAAACTATTTGATTATAACTAATTATGTCATTACAATGCATATTAATTAACCTCATATGATCAAAATAGTAACCCACAATATAAAGGGCTCTGTATTATACCCTAGATTTATATAAAAAATATTTCTGACCATATAGAAGTGAAGAAGAGACCCCTAAGAATGCATAACAACATCGAATTTTTGAAAAAAAAATATAGAAAAAGATCCGATCAGCTTAAATTTTACGTCTAAATGACTGTCATAATGACTTATTTTTTGGTTTGTCATGGCGGTCATTTGAATGTCAATTTTAACACAATGAAAGTTTCCTAAAAAATACGCGCTTAAATTTGATGTCTAAATGACCATCATATTGTCTTATGTTTGGTTTACTGTGACAGTCATTTGACCGTCAAATTTAATGAAACCAAAAATTGTTGTGTATTTCCAGAATGTGAAATTCTAGAATTTCTTCTTCTGTATAATATTAGGGAGGTTATATTTTAATACATTATAATAACCTATTATAATTTATAATGTAAAAATATATACAGTTTTTTTTTAAATATATAGTTTATAGAATATAAATAAAAAACAACATATAGTTCATAAAATTATAAACTATAATATATTGTTTTTATATAAAAAACACATAACCGTTATTAAAGGGTTAAAGGACATAGACCAGGTTAAAAGAATTTTACCAGTTGTAAGTAAATTTATGAGATTATAGATTAACCTCCATATTTTATAGAGAGGACTAGTAATTTCACTCGACCAATGAAATAAATTGAAATCCTTATTTTTATGAACCTTGTCTCCTCCCTTCATTTACTTTGAATTTTACCTCACACACATTTAAAACTATGGAAATATTACAAAATATTTTATATAATTCTTGCAAGTTAAAAACTTCAAAACTTTTATATGGCTATAACTACCAATATTTTAATAAAAATTTACCACACTTCATGTGGGCCACCAATAAACTAGCCCCCCTCCCCCCTTTTTTTAATTCTCCATTTATACTTGAGAATTCCACATTTATATATGAGATATTATCTCATTTTATTTTCCACTCTCACTCTTATATAAAAGAAAACTTTTAAATAGGTTTATTTATATAGTTTTTATAAACTATAAAATATAAGTGAATGGGGTTGTCCTCTTACATGGATAATATAAATAGTTAGGGACACATGTTAGGTTTTATTTAATAAGTATTAAGATTTAAAAAAGTAATCACTTCATGGGTAAGCAATAAGCACAGGCCCCCTTATTGAAAAAAGTCATCACTTAGGTTTTTTTAAAAATATATATAAACCAAATCTAATAAAATTTATATTTTAAGTGGTTTAAACTAACCATATATAAAATATGATTCAAATTTAGGTTTGTTTGTTTATTTTTTTAAAAATATATATGTCTAGATTTATAAGTTAAGTTTAAATATGATTTAAACTTAGGCTTAGAATATGGTCTATTTTCCCTCAATCCCATGTAATTTTAATTTGGTTTAAGGCTTTTAATATATATATTTTTTTCAAAACTATATGAATTTTAATATGATGTTGATATAAATTATTATATATATATATATAATAATGTAGTTTTCAAATTCTATAGGATATAGTTATAAATTAACTATAAACTATCATTTTTCAAATCGAATCTTTTTAGAGGGGACCAAAGAATACGGGTATGAATTTACCTTCCAGAATATTTAACCTGCAAATATTTGAAATTATAGAAAACATGAAAATTATTTTATATAGTAATAAATCATTTCCTTTTATGTATGTGATTTTCACGCAGGTAAATATTTGAAGCCCCTTTCACTTGTGCACACATCAATATCTAAACAAACATTAATTCCATATAATTTACAAAATGTAAATGAAATTAAGAATCATATCATATTACATCTCCCCCCTCCAAAAAATTAGGGATTTGAAATTGAAAAAACCTAAAAAAATTACGAGAGTTTAATTACACAAATGTAGTGTTAAATTAAATTGGAAAAAAAAAGGGGATCAGATACTTTTAAATACCCTTTCAGGTTGGTTAAAAAAACTTGTGCAAATTAAATAAATAAAATAAAAAATATTTGATCTTAATTTATTTAATTTACCTCGATCTGTTACCATGTTAGAATTTGAGGATTCTAATAAATACGGATTTAATCAACTTACATAATTATAGTGGAAAACCCCAATAGGGTAAAAACCACTTTGAAAATAACCTTTTACTTCAGAGTACTTATTTTACATCCAGTAAGATCACCTTCTCCTTTGAAATCCTATTTACCAAGGGTAACACCAAATCAATTGATTTGCACACCTTTGATATATTTCTTGAATATATCAAATAAGGACCTAAAGTCCTTTTTATAAAAGGTGATCGGGTATGTCTCCCAACCCACCTTTTCAACCTAAAATGGTTGACACATACACCTAGGTTTATAATATTTAGTATTACAAATATAATCATTTCATGATATTAAATATTTAACCTAAAGTATATACCTAGGTTAGCCTATTTAATAATAGAAATATATAAATATTTCATATTATTAAATATTAACCTATATATTTTTGATGGACCCATATACATTAAGGGTTTTCCAAACCACTTAATCATTATGTTCCAACAAGTTTTACATTTTATCATTACATATTCCATTTCTATCTACACCTATATTGCATTTCCCACACTGCGCATTTACAAATCATACTCATCATATGGTCACCTATTTTCACCATACATGCTACATTATTTTCTATGTATTGCACTCACCACCATATGATGCATTTTGGTTCATTATTCCATACTCGACTGTCAAGGGTTTACCAATCAAATGGACCTTACACTCACCATGCGACATTTCATCATACAACATTCTTATACTAGTGACATACGCTTTAGACTAAATCATCACATATTCTATCATTTTATAGTGGTATACACCTTAGGTTACATCACCACTCCCATCCTTTCATCTTACAGTGATATACACTTAGGGATAAATCATCATGTAGGGATATACGCTTAGTGCTAAATCGCCACTCATCCTTTTATCTTATAGTGATATACGCTTAGGGATAAATCATCTCTCATCCATCAATCTCATAGTGGTATAGGCTTAGGGATACATCATCACTTATCATTTCATCTTATAGTGATATACACTTAGTACTAAATAATCACTCATCCTTTCATCTACTAGTGATATACGCTTAGGGATAAATCATCACTCACCTATTCAATAAGTCATGATATACACTTTGGTTATAAGGTTCATGGGCATCTCTCTACATGTCACATCTCATCATAACTACACATACGCATTCATCGTAGTGTGTTAGACATAACAAAACATTACTTGACCATTTCCCAATGAAGTACTTTCATTTACAGTTCATTTTGTACTGTGGAGGGGGAAAATAATAAACCTCATTGCATACATGTTGATCAGAGAATACTTGTTAGAAATCACACAAGAGGTCCGCGTGGGAGAGAAGGCCAGATCAAGGGTGTGGCATAGGAAGGACCCATGCGTGGAAGGCAAGTTCAACTTTCAGGACTCAGCCAATTTCGAGCATGAAGACCTAATTTTAGAAGATGGCATGCGGAACACACCAACGATGTAGAGAAGTGTGCACGTATGCATTGTCTATCTTTGGAGGATTGGATCAAAGCGTTTTACATGGAGACGAGCTAAGAATAGGATCTTCACTTCAGTTAACTGTAAGAGTTCTATAGATATCATACTTGTATGTGTGGCTATGCCTGTAAATGGCACATGGCTATTAATAACATGTGGCCTATTTCTGGAATAGATAAGTAATGAAGGGAAAGTATCCACCCTATATATATGATATGAATAATGTAGTAAAAGATATACACAGAGAGAGATGGATGTATGAAGGTCTAGAGGTATACGCATATGATTGGATTACTATATTAGCATCCATACGCACATTGGTATAAATTCGACATTATTGTAAGGAGCTTTTGTGTTTATTAATAGATGGAAGATATTGGTTGAATCTAAGTGTCATTCTTGTGTGTAATTGAGTAGTGCATGTTATTGATTCAATCATGATTACTATTTAATGCTTGTTCTTTCAGAGATATGAATGTAGTGTACATTGTAGAATGATATATTAGTTAAAAATATATAAATCTCCTCCTTTATCATGCTAACATCCTTGCTATTTAGCAACCCTAAAGTCGGGACCTGTTACCTTTGCGCGCTTCAGGTGAGCACTCAGTCCAGGATGAGTGATGTGTTATTGATGTCCCCTAGGGTGTTATCTGGAAGAAATTCTAGGCTGCAATCATTGGTTCCATTATTAGGGGACCTCTTTTTCAGTTGTGATTCAAAGGATGGTTTGTGATGGATACGTATCGGTTAACTTTAGCAAGTTATTGAGGAGGCATGGATACATGATCTGGAAGAAGAATATGCAAGGGGAAGGTTCAGTAGTGGATGGTTGAGTTTAACACACGTACTTGGGTAGACCCAGAATTTATATGAAGAACCTATATGATAATTTTTTCATTATCTTTCTATTAGAATATATGAGTGGCTTATTGCTTATGCATCTTAGCTGAATTGTTGGGTATCACGTTCACTTGTCTGTACAAAGGAATAATTTCAGGCCCTTTATGATGCTGATTTGATCTGAGAGAGTCACTCTGTCGATATGTGGTTTGTGGTGACAGATACATAAACAGTTATGTTTGTAGAATATTCAATTTCAACGTATATCTTTCCCAGAGGTAGCTTAAATTCGAGTTTTTGTGGTATCCAAGAGGATTATCAATTGTAAGGTATTCTGTTGGCAGATCAAGATCTTGATGGTAGATTTGAACTGTCGAGGGTAAACCTAGATGGCTAACTAAACTTCACCACGTTGTGAGGGAAGGAACAGGTTTGGTAAAAGATGAAAAGACCTATATTCATTCTGAGAGACTCAGAGAGAGGAGAGGTAGCTTAAGTATAATGAAGTGCATAAGAGGGAGATACAGAAGCAGTGTTCCATTGCAAAAATTATGGCGTTAAGGAGAGAGATGATTCATAAGGATTTACAGCTCACGTAGAAGACATGGAGCCAGAGCATCAGGAACTCCCCCATCTTGGAAAACATGACAATGAAATCCCCCTTTGGCCTCACATAGAAGTGTGCCATAGAGACTACTGTTGCTTGCCGGCGTAGCATCTTACCCAACCTAGGTTGGACCCAGCCCTTGAGGCTTTGGGGTGCTGTGAAATCTCCTACGGATCAAGTGAACTAGCAAGCTAACTTGAAAACCTAGGAGAGTAGGAGTATTTTAGCTAGGGAGCAAGTACATCAATGGTAGGATAGACGACTTCAATTATTTGAGAGGAGCAATTCTTAGGTGCATCATCCACATGGAATGTGAGCGTCGTAGAATGTTGGATTCACCTCTGGAATTGGAACTAACTGCATATGGTAGGGTTTCAATATAGTACTATTGTCAGAGACAATAAGGGAGTAATCTACAGGTCCTATTCTAGCTATAGGTAGAGGATCATGGAGGTATAGGAGGTTCTAGTTGTAATGGTGGATCTAGGGGTTCTAGAGGTAGAGGTGTACACAGGAGTTTCTGGATCAGGTGGTTCAAAGGTCTGTAGCAACCCATAATATTTATATGGAGAAATGTCTCTTCAATCTCCCAAAATGGTAGAGGTATAGAGGATGTTCCCAAAACATGTGCATATGTGTGAGATATTGTGGCGCGCTAAAGGGATAATGGCTCACTAAGTGAAAGGAATTAATTTTCTACTAAATTATGGGACGTACACACAAAGCTGGTATAGACCAAATTTGACCTTGATCAAACTTTCATGGATTTATGCAGACATTTAAGGATGCTTTCTTGAAACATTTCCATATCCCTGAGTTTTAGCAGAAGAGTATAGGGTGGCTCAAGGATATCAAGAAAGTCACTATGGTGGAGTTAAAGGGCTGTACAAGTGAGTATGATGCCCATTTTAAGACACTTCTATCTAAGCTATCTTATGATATTCACAAGCCATTGCATACACAATGGTTTTTTGAAGGATTGATTACACCATTTAGAATGGGTATTGGTCACATAAGACATACATTCAGTGCCTGTACAAAGTACTGCAAAGAAGTTTTGAGTGCTGAGGAGTTGGGAGCATTGACACTGGCCATAGTCCATTCTTAGAGGCATAGATTGCACCTATGAAAAATTAGTTAGAGTAGCTATCAACAAATTCAACCCATGAAACGCACTTAGGAATTTGTTGTAAAATCGGTGAAGTCTAAAGTTCACACGTCAAGGATAGTTTCCCTAATCTATATGCTCATTACTATTAGATTGTGAGATCTATGATTTGAATCATGATGCTAGTCACTGTTCTTTGTTATAGCGTGCAATAAGAAGAATGTATCCTGCTTTTACAAAATTTTCTCGGTCCACGACCCATAATATCTGAGATCTATCCAGTTGATTGGTCCAGACATCCATCAGATGATTTATAGACATTGGGGTATGATAGACAAGTGTAACAGATAATTCTACACAATAAGAATGAGCACAAGATTGGGATCATAATCAAACGTGCTATGATAGGAATGAGGCATTTTGAAGGAAGTAGTGGAAGCGGATATGGATATTGTGGTGGATATATAGGATGAGGTCGTGGTGGAGGAAGAGGTGATTTCCCTAATGGAACATGTTATAGGTATAGATCTAACCTGACCACTATAGGCGTGAATGTCCTCAGAATATTGTCATGTTAGTTTGTTTTCTACAAAAAGAACCATAGCTATGATAGAGTGCCCAGACTTCATATGAGCATCTGAAGTAAGAACTCATAAGCAACAAAAAAAGGTGTCCAGGATGGTTAGAATCTAGCCTGTTGTAGAAGATCATTGGATGCCAATATGATAACCTTCACAAGAACTATTGTATTGTTACTTCTTTAGACTTGCTGAATATCCTAGCAGGTAGTTATAATATTGATATGCTATGAAAAATCTATGCCAACACTGCTGTTTTTTGCTAGTGTCTCTCTAAAACATAGATAGATGTCTGTAAAATATTTGATAGCAAGATATCTTTGATATTGTCTTCTTTTTACATAGATGACAAAAAATCCATTTACTCATTATGTCCATTGTACATGACAAAATCATTTGTTAGTTGATGCTCATCCCTAGCTATATCTTTTGACCAATTTCTCTTTGCAATTTCGGCTTTAGATTGTTTCTCCCTGCCCTTTAATAAGTCAACGAATCCATGTAATGTCCACTTCTCAAGCCCTAATTAATTAATTAAGGAAATTCGACCTGTACTTATGCAATTAAAAATTAAATATTATTCATTTTTTGTAAAGTCAAATTAAATTGGGGAAAATTTGATTTGCACATGTGGATTTCAAATTAAAAACAAAAGGGAGAAATGCGATTTACTTTGGGACAAATTAATAATCGTTGGAGCTAAATTGATTAAATAAAAGCAAGTCAAATTCCATGGGATTATTTAATTCTTTTATTTGGAATAAATCAACTGAATTTGACATGGGTCGATTCATGTGGGCATCATTTGATATATTTAATTTTCCCATGCGTTTAATATTTGTTTTTGAGTGTGACTTCCAGGAAATTTTTAAAATAAATACTCTCCTAGAAAGTGGTGCCCAAAAGGAAGAAAGCATTGGTGAATGAGCAAGGAATATCTATAAAACAAGATGAGTGGCACCCCTTTTCGCATGTTGACAGTTATTATAACTTGTCTTCATGCTTGAGGAGGGATGAATGCCCACTAGTGATAAAAAAAACAAAAGGTGTTCATACACACCACCCGTTGTGACGTGTGTGTTCCTTCTTGAGCTATGAAATCATAATTTTTCCTTAAATATTATTACCAATCTGAGTTTCCATTTTTGGGAGAGTGTTGATCTTATTTTGTGAAGGAATTTATTGAGTTCAGTGTGAAGATTGCAATCTGATTTTAGCTGCTAATTTTTTTTGCATTAAATCGACTTGTTTGGGAAGTATTTGTGATTCAAATTGATGGTATTTGAAGCAAGTTTAAATATGATAATTTCCAAAATGTTTATTTAATTAATATGGCCATGATTTTACCATTTTAATGCTTATATATGTGGTTGGTAATTACCTTTGCTAAATAGACTTGTGTAGGGGGATTTAGGAAATCATTGGAAGAGGTTTCTAAAAGTTTATGAATTGCTGTCATAAATCATTAATTGCAGATCTAAAAGTGGTAATTTTGAGTATTGGGAAGTTAAAAAGAATACTGAAATTAATTTATTATTTTTCCCTTCACCCTAGCAACTTGATTTGTAGATTCAGGGGTAGATTTGAGTGGGTTTCAGTGGGTTAAAAATTCAGATTGTTAGTTCATTTCAAAGCTCATAATTTTATCTTCCTTCTGTAATTTATTTTATTCAAAAAAAGCAAATATTGAGGAGTGGATACATGATCTGGAAGAAGAATATGCATGGTGGTTCAGTAGTGGATTTGAGTTTAACACACGTACTTGGGTAGACCAGAATCTATATGAGAACCTATATGATAATTTTTTCATTATCTTTCTATTAGAACTATATGAGTGGCTTATTGCTTATGCATCTTAGCAGAATTGAGGGTATCACGCACTTGTCTGTACAAAGGAATAATTTCAGGCCCTTTATGATGCTGATTTGATCTGGAATCGCTCTATTGATATGTGGTTTCGTGGTGCTATAAACAGTTATATTCTAGAATATTCAATTTCAACGTATTCTTTCCCAGAGGTAGCTAAATTCTAGTTTTTGTGGTATCCAAGAGGATTATATCTGTAAGGTATTCCATTGGCAATCAAGATCTTGATGGTAAATTTGAACTTCGAGGGTAAACCGATGGCTAACTAAACTTCACCACGTGCGAGGGAAGGAACAGGTTTGGTAAAAGATGGAAGACCTAGCGGGAGAGACGCAGAGAGAGGAGAGGTAGCTTAAGTATAATGAAGTGCATAAGAGGGAGATACAGAAGCAGTGTTCCATTGCAAAAAGTATGGCGTTAAGGAGAGAGATGGTTGGTGTAGGATTTACAGCTCACGTAGAAGACATGGAGCCAGAGCATCAGGAACTCCCCCATCTTGGAAAACATGACAAAGATCCCCCTTTGGCCTCACATAGAAGTGTGCCAGCAGAGACTACTTGGGCTGCCGGCGTACATCTTAATCAACCTAGTGACCTAGCCCTTGCGCTTTGTTTTCCTGTGTCTAGTACGACAAGTAACTAGCAAGCTAACTTGGGAATTAGGAGAGTAGGAGTAATTCAGGGAGCAAGTACATCAATGGTAGGATAAACGACTTCAATGATATTTGGAGGAAAATTCTTAGGTGCATCATCCACATGGAATGTGAGCGCGTAGAATGTTGGATTCACCTCTGGAATTGGAACTAACTCATAGATGGTAGGGTTTCAATATAGTACTATTGTCAGAGAAAAAGGGAGTACATCTACAGGTCCTATTCTAGCTATAGGTAGAGGATCGGGAGGTATAGGAGGTTCTAGTTCTAGTGGATCTAGGGGTTCTGGAGGTAGAGGTTACACAGGAGGTTCTGGATCAGGTGGTTAAGGTCTGTAGCAACCACAAAATATTTATATGGAGATGTCTCTTCATCTCCCAAAATAAAGAGGTATAGAGGATGTTGCCAAACATGTGCATATGTGTGAAATATTGTGGCGCGCTAAAGGGATAATGGCTTCTAAGTGAAAGGAATGTCAATTTTATACTAAATTATAGGGACGTACACACAGCTGGTATAGAAAGTTTGACCTTGATCAAACTTTCATGGATTATGCAACATTTAAGGATGCTTTCTTGAAATATTTCCATATCCCTGAGTTTTAGCAGAAGAGTATAGGTGCACTCAAGGATATCAAGAAAGTCACTATTGAGTTTGTACGTGAGTATGATGCCCATTTTAAGACACTTCTATCTAAGCTATCTTATGATATTCATGCAAGCCAGCATACACAATGGTTTTTTGAAGGATTGATTACACCATTTAGAAGGGTATTGTCACATAAGACATACATTCACCCGTACAAAGTACTGGAAGTAGTTTTGAGTGCTGAGGCAGTTGGGAGCATTGACACTGGCCATAGTCCATTCTTAGAGGCATAGATTACACCTATGAAAAACTAGTTAGAGTAGCTATCAACAAATTCAACCCATGAAACGCACTTAGAAATTTGTTGTACAATTATGAAGTGAAAGTTCACACCAAGGATAGTTTCCCTAGATCTATATGCTCATTACTGTTAGATTGTGAGATCTATCATTTGAATCATGATGATAGTCACTATCCTTTGTTATAGCGTGCAATAAGGAAGAATGTATCCTGCTTTTGCAAAATTTTCCGGTCCACGACCCATAATATTGAAGATTGTTAGTTGATTGGTCAAATCCAAGATGATATAGACATTGGGGTATGATAGACAAGTGTAACAGATAATTCTAACAGTAAGAATGAGCACCAGGATTGGGATCATAATCAAACGTGCTATGATAGGAATGCAAGGCATTTTGAAGGAAGTAGTGGAAGCGGATGTGGATATTGTGGTGGATATATAGGATGAGGTCGTGGTGGAGGAAGAGGTGAGTTCCCTCATGGAACATGTTATACGTGTAGATCTCCTGACCACTATAGGCGTGAATGTCCTCAGAATATTACATGTTATTTCTACAAAAAGAACCATAGCTATGAGGAGTGCCCAGACTCACATGAGCATCTGAGTAAGAAACATAAGCAACAAAAAAAGGTGTCAGGATGGTTAGAATCTAGCGTGTGGTATAAGATCATTGGATGCCCAAGATAATAGAAGGACCTGAGGTATTGACAGTGAAGATTACTACATGAGCTGAAGCAGCACGCACAAGAGAGGACATATGAAAAGTATTAAGACCAGACGGTAAATTATGCATGCAAATCTTCCCCCTGATAGTACTGACTATGACAAGGAAATACTCTAAGTGTTGTTGTGGATGGGTGGCTATTGAGAAACATATTGATGGATAAAGGTGCGGAAGTAAATTTGCGTATATTAGATGCATGGGTACAAATGGGGAGGCCTCCATTGCAGCCATCATCTAATGTGTTGTTTATGGAAAACCAAACTAAGGCCACTCCCATAGGAATTTTGAAGGATGCATTTATAACCATACAAGGGGCAAAGTTCACTGGGGATTTTGAGGTATTAGCACTTGCAGAAATAGATAATTATTCAACCTTGCTTAGATTCCCTTGGTGTTATGCGAATAATGTTGACTTGAGATTCAATAAGGTGTATATCAGCTTTGAGAACAAGGAGGAAAGAGTTGTGATACCTCTAATAGATGGTAAGTATACACCATATGTTGAGCCTCTAAGTGAGGAGGACTTAAACAAAAATTATGTACGCACTACTCTAGACCAAAAGGTCAATGAACCATCAGAAGAAGACATCCTACAGTTGGAGGATTCTCATTCTATTAGTGATACTACGAGTATTTCTTGTGAAAATTTGACTCATGGTACATATGAATTAGTAGGGCGTGAGGTAAAAAGTGTGGTTGCGTACAAGAATGAAATTCATTCGGTTCAACGGATAGGTAGCACAGTACCTTGGTATACAGGAGAGGAAGATCTTCTTGCATTTTTGAAATCCATGGAAACACAGTGGACAGATCAAATTAAGAGAAGAGATATGTTAGTATATACCTTGCATGGGACAGTAACGCACTGGTGGGTAGTCCACAGAGATAACCTTACAAAATGGGAAGAGATTGGAGTCACTTTATTTATCAGGTTTATAAGTAACAATGCACCTACGTAGATCTAAACTTATCATGGTGATCAACCTGTTTAGTATCACATTCAGTAGTGTGAGAGACTCTAGACAATGGGACAAGAAGCATTACCACCTTCACTCTAGGTTCATAGATTGTACTCTATGCTACAAGGATGTGCACGCACCTAGTATGTATACACAGAACTACATCGAGAGACTGGAAACTGGCAAAATTTTATTGCACGAATGATCTAGACCTTTGACTAATTTTCTTCCCAACCTCCAATAGAAGAGGCATTAAAATTTTCCAAGTGCTTATGATAGGAGATAGTGCAAAAGCTGAAGATAATACTCAATAATTATTCGGTGAGGCAGACTCCGAAGTGCTTTTTGAAAAGGAATAAGAAATGGACTCCATACTACTTGAACGCGCTTGCCTTGAGAAAGAGAAAGGAAAGATGGTTTACATTTTGGATGATGAGGGAGTTGAGAACCTTGATATTGAACATTCACAAGAGGTGTAAGAGGTCTTGGAAAATGCAGACAAGGATACACATTCCTATCACGAACCCATGAAGACAAAGAAGGTGAATCTAGGTTCAGAGGCTAAGCCTAAGGAGAACATCATTGGAGACTACTAGTCAGACTTGGAGGTAGAAAATATCATTGAGTTACTCAGGGATTATCAGGACTTATTCCCTCGAGGGTATCATGAACTTAAAGGCATGCATATATCACTTGGGGAAATGAAGATAAAACTTAAGGATGGTGCGTGACCAGTCAAGAAGTGACCTTATAGAATGAACCCCAATTTGTACGAAAAGGTAAAAGAAGAAAATGATAAAATGTTGAAATATGGAATTATCAAACCACTTAATAAGTCAAAATGGGTTAGTCCAATGGTGATCAGTATCAAGAAGGATAGACGAATTAGAATATGTGTGGAGTATAGGGAGCTGAATGCTACATGCATCACAGATCCATTCCCTACGCCCTTCAATGAGGAAATACTAGAAGGAGTGGCAGAGTGAAAAATATATTATTTCACAGATGGGTTTTCTAGCTATCATTAGGTTAGGATTGCTTAGGAGGATCAAGAAAAGACAACATTTAATACTGAATGGGAAATTTTTTCCTATACTGTGATGCCTTTTGGATTGAAAAACATGCCTGTTGTATTCTCAGGAATAGTTGTTTAGGAATTCATAGATTTTATTCACAACTTC
Source organism: Taxus chinensis (assembly GCA_019776745.2). Classification (NCBI taxonomy): domain Eukaryota; kingdom Viridiplantae; phylum Streptophyta; class Pinopsida; order Cupressales; family Taxaceae; genus Taxus; species Taxus chinensis. The sequence goes on from CM034148.1 coordinate 57,247,395, forward strand.
TTACAGGTCTACCTAGATGATTGGATAGTATATGGGCTTTTGAAAGATCATTGTGATAATCTACGCTTAATGTTTGAATGGTGCAGACAATTGAGTATCCCTTTGAACACCAAGAAGTGCGTATTTGCTACACCATTTGGAATATTGTTAGGACATATAATCTTCAAGGAAGGTTTTCTCGTTGATCCAGCTAAGGTTGTTTCCATTCTAGGCCTGGAAGTGCCTACTAGTCAAAGTGAGGTGTGTATATTTTTAGGTCATACAGGATATTATAGAAAATTCATCAAAGGGAATGCAAAAATTGCTGCACCCTTGGAAGAGTTACTAAAGGGGAAAGGTGCATTTTATTGGGGATAACCGCAGTAGTGCATGTTTGAGATATTAAAGGAGAAACCTACTACTACACCCATTATGTGCTTTCCCTCATGGGATAAACCATTTCATGTGCATGTGGGCGCCTCTAGAATGGCCATTGGCACTGTGTTAGCTCAACCTAGAGAATGTATTGTCAATCATACAATTTTTTTGCTATTAGGAAGCTGACTCCTGCTAAACAAAATTATACAACTATAGAGCATGAAGCTTTATCAATGATCTATGCATTGCACAAGTTTTGACAGTATTTATTAACAACACCATTTGTGTTTTATACAGATGACATGGCATTGAAGTACTTGGTAAACAAGTCCATCTTAAAAGGGTGCATAGTCAAATGGGTAATCCTATTTCAAGATTTTGAATTCACAGTTGTGGTGAAGCCAAGGAAAAGTAACTCTAGACCAAACCATTTATCTAGAATCAACTCAGGAGAGGAAGTACAGAAAATATAAGAAGCCATTCCAGATGCACAGTTATATAGGTTACAATGTGCGTCATGAGAACTAGAAGACATTGCTATCTTTCTACGAACTAGTGTGGCACCAGAAGGAATGAAGGCATTAGAAAAGAAACGACTTGCTATATGTGTGGCACCATTTATGTTAATTAATGGTGACCTCTACAAGTTAGGCAGAGATGAAGTATTATGATGTTGTTTATTAGAGCATGAGCACAAGGATATTATGGAAGAGGCCTATGGTGGTATTACAGGAGGCCATTATGTAGGTGATGAAAATTCCCGGAAGATCCAACTTGTTGGATTATGGTGGGAGACATTGTATCAATACTGTAAAGAATATTGTAAGGCGTGTGATCATTGTTAGTGCCTAGGAAAACCATGGAAAAATGATGAGATGCCTTTGAGACTAATTACTAGTGCTGAAACATTTGAGAAATGGGCCATTGACTTTCTAGGACCTATTTTTCCAGCCACACGCAGGACTAGATCACACTATATTACTACTTGCATAGATTATCTCACACAGTGGGAAGAAGCAACACCTACGAAGTATAGTATAATAACTACAACAACTAGGTTTCTATGGGAGAATGTTATTATAAGATATGGATGTCCTTTAAGCTTGAAAATTGATAGGGGTACAAAAAAATTTAATGAGACAATTAGGATCCTATTACATGAGTTTATGGTTTCACACCATAAAAATACACCCTACCATCCTCATGAAAAAGGATCTGCTGAGGCTTTCAACAAGATTTTGAGCAAGAATTTGACAAAAATTTGTGTTGTTGGATGAAAGGATTGGGATGAAAAAGTGTTAGTTGTTCTTTGGGCATATAGAACAACTTACAAGAGATTAAACAAATCCACACCTTTTCATATGGTGTTTGGTGTAGAAGTCGTTCTCCCTATAGAATTCATGTTACCTTATTTGTGCATTTCACACAGTAGAGGTCTAGCTGATGAGAAGGATTTGGAAGAGCTGATCAAGAAGATGATTCAACTAAATGAGTGATGATCCATAGAACGATGGAGTTAAAAGAAGGAAAAATCCACACAGAAAGCATGGCATGACAAAAACATAGGGGATAAAAAGTTTGATATTAGACAAATGGTACTTCTTTATGACTTAACGTTCTTACACCATCCAGGCAAGCTGAAAGTACATTGGTTGGGGCCATATTTCATCACTTACATACTTGAATAAGGTGCTTTCCAATTAGAATCACTTGATGGAACATGGCTACCCAGTTACTTGAACGGGACTAGGCTGAAGCCCTACTATAAATAAATCTTCTTTGTGTTTTTAATAAGGTAGTATTGCCAGTTAGATTAGGTTTTCAATTCTGTATTTCCTTAATATATTTCCTTCATTGGTGCTTTGCTTTGTCAATTTAGTTGTTGTTCTTGTGTAATAAGCGTGCATGAAGCTAATTATTATGTGAAGAATGTTTATGCATAGAGGAATACACATAATTTTAGTGTGGGGTGGTTGTATTTATCCAAGTAAAATTCTATGGGATTGAAAGGTGAAAGGAATAATCTTCTATGGGTGTGCTTTAAGTCAAAAGAAGATTGCTTCTCAAAAGTGAGCAAGGATAGAGATGAATGAAAGGATAATATAACATGAGGTAAGTAGAGGCCATGATGACTACCATGAGAAGGTATAGTGATGAGGTACTCAGGTGCAAGGGCACGCTCTGAAGATAAGTATGTGACCAGAGATTAGGGAAGTGCACTAGAAGGTTACATCTGGGGTGTGAAGATGTACCGTGTGGAATGAACGAATTTGGTCAATGAATGAGGGAATATTTGGTAGGTGGAGCAATAAATGCATCAAAATTTAAAAAATATATATAAAGATGGGATGCGAATTCATTTTTACTATTTCAATGAAGAGTATTTGAAATAAGCCAAGTGTGAAGAGACAAGTGATCATTTTTAAGGTGTGAGAGGTGTGTAACCAGTCGTGATGAAGAGATCTATGTGCAAAATCAACTTGTGTCCCCTGTGGTGAAGGGTTTAAGTGAAGCGAGGTGATGGAGAAGAGTTAAGGGCACGTAATTTCACCTAGGGCATGTTGAATCGAACTAGGGTTTGCTTCACACATTGTAAAATTTGAATGGAAAGGATCTACAAAGGATTACAAGGTAAAAATGGCACCCAAGAAGGTAGCTGCAGTAGGAGTAAAAGGAAAGAAGGAGGTGGTTGTCGAGGAGGAAGAAATGGATCTAGAAACCAATTTTTTGGAGATACCCATTATCGGGATGACAATGATATTAGTATGGGGTAATGTTGATCAGATAATACTTGTTAGAAATCACACAAGAGGTCTGCGAAAGAGAAAAGGCCAGGATCATGGAGGGCAAGTTTAGCTTTCAGGACTTAGCTGATTTTGAGCATGAATACTTATTTTTAGAAGATGGCATGCGGAACACACCAATGATGCAGAGACATGCACACCACGCATTGTCTATCTTTAGAGGATTGGATCAAGAATTTTGCATGGAGACGAGCTAAGAATATGATTTTCACTTAAGTTAACTATAAGAGGTCTATAGATAGCACACTTGCATGTGTGGCTATGCCTGTAAATGGTGTGTGGCTATTAATAGCATGCGGCCTATTTTCTGGAATAGATAAGCAATGAAGGGAAATTCCCCACCCTATATATATGATATGAAGAATGTAGTAAAATATATACATAGAGAGAGATGGATGTATGAAGGTATAGAGGTATGTGCACATGATTGGATTACTGTATCAAATCCAGGCACGCATTGGTATAGATTTCCATTATTGTAAGGAGCTTCTATTTTAGTAATAGATGGAAAATATTGGTTGAATCTAAGTGTCATTCATGTGTGTAGTTGATTAGTCTGTGTTATTGATTCAATCATGATTATTGTTTAAGATTGTTCTTCCATAGATCTAAATGTAGCATGCATTGTGGAATGGTTGATTAGTTATGGATATATATGTCTCCTCTTTCATCACACTAACATCCTGCTATAGTAACCCTAAAGAGGGACCTAGTACCTTTGCACGCTTTGGGTGAGTGCTCAGTCTAGTCTGAGTGATGTGATAGCGCGTCTAGGGTGTTATCTTGTGAATTCTAGGTTGCATCAATACACTTCCATACACTCGGGGGGAACGTTTCTCCTCTCATTCCATTTTACATTACATTTCATTCACCCATAGCATAATTCATTGTTTTAGGGGCATTTGTTTTTTCTTGCTAGTGTTTTACATGTTTAATTTACTACACATGCTAGATTTATTTCTTATATGTCATTATCTATTTCATACACGCATGCACATTCACGCTCTTTCCTAGTTTGATCACAAATACAAGAATATTACATGTGGCATGTGTGCTCTCCTTCCACCCTTCCTATATTGGTCGCTGGGGGCATCCAAATTCATCTCATAAAAGTGTTATTGTTTCATTTTGTACTTAACATATTACATTATTTGATCATACAAGCATTGACATATTGGTTATTTCTCTAACATACTAATGAGTGTTCCATGTGTAACACTTATTTTTCAGGATTACATGTTTCCATGACTACTATTTTTTGTCTCTACTTGTTTTCTATTGTTTTCAATTGTATGCAGGCTTTTCCCTATATTTGTGTGTACACTTGTTTATTTATTGTGGCCATAACTACCTTGCATGTATTACGGCATCGTGAGTGATGTACCATATTTACAACCCACTTTGTGTGGCTTACTTATTTCTTGCAAGTTTACACTATTGTGCTTGGTAGTTCATACATCATCCACGTATTTTACACTTGTCTTATTCCATGCATGCATTTTCAGGATAATACTTGTTTTGGCTAGTCATCCTTGTTTATGTGCACCTTGGTTTCTACTAAAGTGCACCCACATTCCCCCTGTAGGGAAAAGTTACAAACTTCAAAGTGCAGTAGGTCCCCTTTTAGGGCCGCATTCTCCTATAAGCAATGTTGCATGTGCCCCCAAAGAGGGGGGGCATCATTGAGGGCCAACATATTTACACGAGTTTAGTACAATGTAATTTCAACCCTTGGCATTGTGGGTTTACATACAACGAGTGGGTTTAGACCAATATACGAACCCCATACACAACGAATTTTCCAAGATATGGTGTCCTTAGCATTTTTGGGAAGCAGTTATAGGATTGGAGGTTACAGTGGGTGTGCCTCTCTACACTAGTTTGGTCATTGGTGTCAAATCACCCAAAAAACCAAGATAGTACAGAGGTCTCTTCACACACATTTTAACAGAAGTGGTCAAAGGTTGGAGGATAGAGCATTTCCTCGCTACACTTCTTCAGCCAAGGTGACGTGAGGATACCAAAAAAAATCATAGCAGTACAAGATATCCTTTTAAACCCTTTATCTTGACATGGATCAAGTACACATATTACATTTACACTTTTCATTTCAAATATTTTACATTTACGTATTTTACACATTTTTATACACGTGCGTATTTTACATAGCATTTTTACATACATACATATTTGACTACTTGATTATTTTCTCCTTGCAAGTTCGACCGTATGAGAAACAAGCAGTAAAATTAGGAGCATCAGCAATGATGATGATGAAAACAACATTCTGTGATGACACATTCCTTAATAACCATGCAAGTACATTACACACTGCAGAAGCTACACATGTGTTTCATCCTAGGTTAACTTTCATCTTTTTTTTTGCGCATTTTTTTCATCTATAGTTTCCACGCTGCTCCATATTTTTATCCTTCCACACTTTTGTCTAGTCCTTCAAAAAAAATTCTATTACACTTTATGTAGATATCAAGTACGCATCTCTATCTACTTTATGTTACCAAGATTTTTTATCACCAACATAAAGTGGGGGAAAAATGTAGCTACAAAATCATGCACTTTAGGTATTATTTAGCATGGCCTCATACTACTATTTAGAAGGTTCTTAAGTGAAGAAAGTACTAATTAATCCCACCTTTCAGCCATCTTGTTTACTTTTTAATTCTTCATTCCCACACACTTTAACATACATGCCCAACTATTTCGGAACTTCCCTATCATTTTAGCCTAAACTAGGGTGCTCAGACCTGTATTGGGGTGCCTTGGTCCCACTTAGGGTACCCTAATCCTTATTTTACTTTCCCGCCTCTTTTTGGGCTCTTTCTATCCATTTTTCATCCTTATATTTTTCCTAGTAAGCCATGTCAGGTGTAGAAAATGAAATTAGGTCACAATCCCTTTAGTCCCTTTCAATTAAGTAATTAGACACATACACTTAGCCATAACCCCTTCTACACACTAGTATTAATTTAATTACCCATAATTAAATTAATCCTCATCCTCACACCATTATTTTTTTTAATTGCCTTAAATACACTAATATCCATCTCACTAAGCCACCTCACCTTTCAACCTCACCCTAGACCCATTCCTAGCCTATTAATGAACCTAAATAAATTCCCCACTTATCATAACCAACCAAGACTCTTTCCAACCTTAACTATTCATGAACTATTAATCCTATAACTAATTCCATGCTCCTATTAATTCCATTCAACACTCTATACCCAAACTAAATCAAGATCACGTAAAAATTGATAATAATGGTATAGCTTAGATACCAAATGAAAGAATAGAATAATATTGCAATGACCAAAGAGGGACAGAAGCCTCACAAATATTATTGATCATGAAATCAGATTACATTACAATGCAAGAGCTGTAATATTTATAGATATTAGACAGCCTCGTATGGATATACATGACACCCTAGAAGACACCAACTACGAGATGATAAGACCCATCTCACATGCACATGTAATTACTACTAATACCAATATTGAATGTTATCCAACATAAGAATATTGAATGCAAGTCACTAGACTAGAGTGCACATGTTGCACATTATTAAATAAAAGACAATGCAATAAAATGCAATAACTATGCCTATGCTAAATTATGCTAACATTCCCCCCCCTTAATTTTGCATAGTTTCCAATGAAGTGGAGAGGAACTCTCTGAACAGTGTGAATTTGTCACGTGCAAGTGACTTAGTGAAAACATCTGCCTTCTGTTCAGCTGTAGGATAGAAATGGAGCTATATGTTGTGCTTCAAGACATGCTCGTGTATGAAATGAACCTGTACTTCAATATGCTTGGTTCTCTCATGAAATACTAGATTGCGAAAAAGTTTTAGAACTCCTTCATTATCAACATATACTGGAGTAGATTTCTGTTGTGGTAGACCAATTCCTTCCAGTATTCAGCGTAGCCATATTGCTTCAAAAACAGCTTCACCTATAGCTCGATACTTTGCTTCTGTAGAAGAACGAGAAACAAAGTTCTGTTTCTTGCTTCCCCATGATATCAGTCCAGATCCCATAAAGAAGACGAAGCCTGATGTTGACTTCCTATCATCCATGTTTCCTGCATGATCTGAATCTGAATATCCTGTCAAGAAGAAATTGTCGTTCTTCTTGTACTCTAGACCAAGGTCAACTGTACCTTTTAGATATCTTAGTATTCTCTTTGCTGCTTTCCAATGACATATTTTTGGTTCTTGCATGAAGCGTGATAAATAGCTGACTGCAAAGCTGATATCTGGTCTAGTATATGTCAGGTAAATGAGACTCCTGATCAACTGCCGATAGAGAGTTGCATTCACCGGTGGTGATGGATCAGAACGAGATAACTGAAGTCTCGCTTCCATAGGTGTAGCAATAGGAGTGCAGTCCATCATCCTGAATTTCTCGAGTGTTGTCTTGGTGTATTTCAAATGTGACACAAAGATATGATTCTCTTTTTGCCATACTTCCAACCCAAGACAATAGTGCATGAGCCCGAGATCTGTCATGTCGAACGATCGATTAAAATCCTTCTTTGTTGCATCGATCATCTTCACAGAACTGCCTGTAATGACTAGATCATCGACATAAACAACCACAATGACAATCTCCCCCCCTTGCTTTTTGAGGTAGAGATTGGGGTCATAAGGATTCCTTTCGAATCCATGACTTATGAGATGCTCATCAATTTTGATGTACCATGCCTGGGGTGCCTGTTTTAGGCCATATAGAGATTTTATGAGTCTGCATACCATCATCTCTTTTCCTGGTATTAAATAACCCTCTGGTTGAGTCATATAGACTTCTTCTTGCAAATATCCATTAAGAAAGGCACTTTTCACATCCATTTGGTGGACTTTCCAACCAAATTGTGTAGCTAGAGCAAAGATCATCGTGATTGTCTTGATCTTGGATGTGGGAGCAAATGTCTCCTCATAATCAATGCCTTCTTGTTGTGCATACCCCTTTGCTACAAGCCTTGCTTTATACTTGTCAATAGTCCCATCTGATTTGTACTTAGTCTTGAATATCCATCTGCATCCAATGGGTTTCTTCCCTGGTGGAAGGTCGACAAGTTGCCATGTGTTGTTCTTCATCACTGACTGATACTCTGAATCCATGGCATCTTTCCAAGATTTTAATTGTAGGGATTTCTGAACTGTAGATGGATCAACTGTTTCAACAACTCTGCTCATTAGGGCATAATTGACCTCTTCACGATCTTGACTACGAGTTCTAGGTCCAGGATTGGATGATGTGCTAGGTGCTTCATCCAAATTTGCATCTCTTATTAATTGAGTATACCATTTAGGTAACTTCTTAGCTGTTCCATTGGCTTGTGGTGGATCCAAGTTTTCAACATCATCCAATTCATCACTGTCATCTTCAGTGGGAACATCAAATTCTATCTTCATAACAGGTGTATTCTACATGTTTGTTGAGTTGTTGAGTGGAGCATCTGCTTGTTTCTTCTCAAAGAACTCAACATCCCTACTTGTGTATACTTTCTTTGCTTTCGGATCCCATAATATGTACCCAAGTGATTCTTCACTATATCTAATGAATATCAGTTTCTTAGCTTTCATATCCAACTTCGTTCCTGTTCTTCTTGGGTATGTGCATGCTAGCTTTACAGCCAAATACTCTTAGGTGTGTAATTGATGGTTTCCGATTTGACCATGCTTCTTGAGGAGTCAGTCCTTCAAGAGATTACTATGGGAACTCTATTCAACAAATAGACTGAAAATTCTTGCAGCTTTTGCCCAAAATGTTTTTGTTAAACCTGAGTCATCAATCATACATTACACAATTTCCATGATAGTACGATTCCTTCTCTCAACTATACCATTCTACTATGGTGTGTGAGTAGGAGGCATTTGTCGATGAATCCCATGAGCTTCTAGGTAAGTATTGAACTTATTGCTTGTAAATTCCCCCCCTCGATCTGAGCGGAGAGTTTTGATCTTGCGACCAACTTCATTCTCAACAAGTGCTTTGAACTTCTGAAATGTCTCAAAGGCTTGACTCTTGTTTCTTAGACAATATATCCACATCTTTCTTGAGTAGTCATCAACACAAAGCATGAAGTATTGACATCTAGAATGACTTGGTTACATGGGCCCACAAAGATCGGTGTGCACCAAATCAAGGCTTTCCCTTAGCTCTATATGTGTTCTTCTGGAAGGGTACTCTGTGTTGCTTTCCAGCTAGGCAATTGTGACACTTGTCAGTGTTTTGCTTGAGTGTAGGAAAATCCTTTCACCATGTTGCCCTTTTGAAGTGTTTGGAGATATCCAAAACTGATGTGACTATATCTGCGATGCCATAGTTCTACAGATTGTGTGTCTTTGGCCACTAGAGCTTGATCATCCTTGTGGAAAAAATCAATTTGGAACATGCGTCCCACATTAGAGGCTCTTACTACAATCTTGGAACCTCTTGACTTATCTCTTATCAAGCACACTTTTTCTACATTATTAATGTAAAAATCCAACTTCAAGTTGTGATCAAGGAGTTGACTAACTGATAGCAAATTCTTGGTCAACCTAGGTACATACAATACATCTGTGATTTTGCAATCATATTTTCTGAGAGGTAGTTAAATGTTTCCAATCCCCTTGATACTGTATGATGAGTCATCACCTAATGACACATGGTTCTTATTAGGTGAGTCACGTAGTGTGTAGAACCAATCCTTGCATCCAGTCATGTGTCGAGTTACACCCAAGTCAACATAATAGATATCTTGTGTGGACTTGGTTTCTTCAAAAAATTGAGCAAGAATACATGTGGTGTCCTTCATCTAAATCATCCTCATGTTCGGCAATGTACCCTTGTTGTTTGGGTTTTCTTTAACAATTACCATTTTTCTGCCCTTGATTGTTGTTGTTGTTTTACTTCCCTTTGATTTCAATTGTTGTTACACTGATTGGTTATTGAGATTTTGAATTGCTTGATGAACCCTTTTTGTAGGAATTTGTACCAATAATCTTCTGATGTCATGTCCCCCTCTATTGCAAATGGGACACTTCTTGGTGTTGTCTCGTTGACTTTGGCCCCTTTGTTGACTTTGATTTTGTTGGGACTTCTTGTGATTGGACTGAAATTTCCCCTTTCATTTATGATTGGAAGATAGTGCTTGCTCATCTTCATGATCTTTTTTGTTCATTGCCTCTTCTTTTACGAGTAGATTGACCAACTTCTCAAAGGTGACTGTGTGTTCACTCATATTTATAGTTGTCACAAAGATTCTGTAGGAAGGAGGAAGTGCTTGCAACACAATTGGTATGAGGTCTTCATCACTTATCTCTTTTCCCAATGCCAATAGAGATGCCCTCAAAGTAGCAACTCATCTTAAAAAAAACTTCAACCTTCTCATTGTGCTTGAACTTGAGAGTATGTAGTTGTGATAGTAGGTTGAGGATTACATTCTTGTTCTTTGCCTCATAGACTGTGCTCAACTTATCCCATGCATCCTTAGCCGATGTGGCATCTCTAAAGTGGTGTTGCACATCATCTGTTATGATAAATAAGATGATCAACTTGGCCTTTTGATTGGCCCTATCAAATTGAACTTGTTGTCTTCCATCATCAAGTGATCTTGTTGTTGTTCCATCTACAACTATCCATAGGTCTTCAAACTCAAGTAACATCTTGATCTTCGGTTTCCATACAGCATAGTTATCTCCTCTAAGCAGTTGTGAATCTGACAAGAAGAACTTTGGTTCTTGTGCACCCATTTCTGGAATCTGAATTTCTGAAACTCTGAATTTCTGACAATGGGTAAGGCTCTTATCACTCCAGGTTTATGGTCTCCCTCTCAATATACCGTCAGGGCCGATATACCAAACATTTCTATATGCACTCCCTTCTGATATACCCGTCAGTACATGGAAGAATATCACCCTTTCAATATACCCGTCAGTACGGAAAAATGTGTTAACGCACGTGAAAGAATTTAGTACGTGGTACGTAGACAGTACAGAGAGGGGTTTGTGCAAGCACAAACGGATGGGAGGGCTCAAATGTGTGTGTATTGTGTCCTTATTAATCCCCTTTGATTTTATAGGGTCAATTCCCTAGATGATGTTTAGGTAGTTGTGTTAGGTGTTAAGTGCAGTAGTAGTCGCGACCGGCATCACCCGCAAGTGTTTCTCAGAGGCACCATATATACCGAACGCTGCTATGAGATCAAAGATCTCGTGTGATAGAACCAAACATAAAATAAAAAATTTATACTTTTTTTTTTCTTTTTTTTTCACTTTATGCACCAAGATTAGTACAAAATGCTCCAAAAGTACATAAAAATGAAGTTTTTGTGTCCCCCTCTTTACAAAAAAGGGTTTAGAATCACAAAATACACAATTTAGGCCAAAAATATTTTTTACCCCCCAATAGGTGTTTTTCCGCTAAATTTAGTGGTGGCTCTAAATGTGTTTGGTGAGCTTCTAAATTTAGAAATCTCCCAAAATTTAGTAATTTCTCCAAATTTTCTCAAAAAAATAATTTAAGAAAAAATATGGATAGAGTGGGAATTGAACCGTTGACCTGTTTATTCCCAAGATTCCAAACAAACAATCTGAATATTGTTTTCACCTTTTCTCACAAACCGTGATCTAAGTTTTTCTAAAATGTTTGACATTAGCATCATACAATATTTTTCTTGAAACCCACAAAATTTCAAAAGAATCGGAATCTTAGTTTTTGAGATCTTACCAATTTACCAGCTAGATGTGATTTTTTTTCAGAAAAAACTTGATCCAACTTGTATAGACTTTTCATCACATGTAGAAGACCGAATTTGAAGATGATGTAAACTACAAAGTTGTGCGCCTCCTTCTTATCTTTCCAGAAAAAAAAAATGGCACTTCAATACATGACATTTTATGAAAAAGTTACATCCTTTTTTCTAATAGCTATCTGTTGGAGTTTTGTTGACGAGACTGCTTTAACCTTTGCTCGCTGAATTCTGCACACCTCCCCTTTCAGATCTGATTTTTTTTTTTTTAGATCTGATTCTTTTTTTTTTTTTTTTAATCTGCAATTTTTTTTCAAGATCTCTGTCTTTGTTTTTTTTTTTAAGATCTCTTTTTTTTTAAGATATTTTTTTTTTTTCAAGATCTTTCTTTTTTTTAAAGATCTCCAAATCTGAAATATTCTTCCAATATGTTGGATCAATTGACTATGCCAATGACTAATCAAAAAAAATAATGTACCTTCCAAATAAGTGGATATGTCAAATTGTAGTTGAGGGATGCTTGGAAGGAATGGAGGCTATGGGATGCTTCACTGGCTCTCCTTTGATGCAGATCTTCTTCTCCAATGGATCCTCTCCAATAGTGCTCCTCTTCAACCTTGCTTGGATAAAACCTACTCTGATACCAAATGATAATAATGGTATAAATTTTTATACCAAATGATAGAATAGAATAAGATTGCAATGACCAAAGAGGGATGGAAACCTCACAAATATTATTGATCATGAAATCATTATTACATTACAATGCAAGAACTGTAATATTTATAGATATTAGACAGCCTCATATGGATAGACATGACACCCTATCAGGAACCAACTATGAGATGATAAAACCCATCTCATATGCACATGTAATTACTACTAATACCAATATTGAATGTTATCCAACATAAAAATATTATGCATAAATATTCTTCACATTTTGGGAGATTTCTGTTGGGAATATTGATTACAATTCCTTAATGGTATTAGAGCTATACCATTGTTATAATAAATATTGACTATGTTAAAATTATGCTAACATTCCCCCCCTTAAATTTTACATAGTTTCCAATGACTACTGGATTTAGGAAGGTTCCAATGAACTGGAGAGGAACTCTCTAAACAGTGTGAATTTTTCACGTGCAAGTGACTTAGTGACAAACATCTGCCTTTTGTTCAGTCTGTTAGGACAGAACTGGAGCTTGTATGTTGTGTTTCAAGACATGCTCGCGTATGAAATAAACCTGTACTTAAATATGCTTGGGGTTCTCTCATGAAATACTAGATTGAGAACAAGCTTCAGAACTCCTTCACTATCAACATATATTAGAGTAGATTTTTTGTTGTGGTAGACCATTTTTTCCTTCTAGTATTCGACGTAGCTATATTGCTTCACAAACAGCTTAACCTGCAACTCGATACTCTACTTCTGTAGAAGAGTGAGAAACAAAGTTTTGTTTCTTTCTTCCCCATGATTATCGGTCAAGATCCCATAAAGAAGATGAATATTGATGTTGACTTCCTATCATCCATGTTTCCTTGCATGATCTGAATCTGAATATCCTGTCAAGAAGAAGTTGTCGTTCTTCTTGTACTCTAGGCCAAAGGTCAACTGTACCCTTTAGATATCTCAGTATTCTCTTTGAATGCTTTTCCAATGACATATTTTTTGGTTAACTTGCATGAAGTGTGATAAATAGAATAACTGCAAAAGCTGATATCTAGTCTAGTATATGTCAGGTAAATGAGATTCTCGATCAACTACCGATAGAGAGTTGCATTCACCGGTGATGATGGATCGGAACGAGATAACTAAAGTATCGTATCCATAGGTGTAGCAATAGGAGTGCAGTCCATCATCCTAAATTTCTCGAGCATTTTTCTTGGTGTATTTTCAACTGCGACACAAAGATATTGATTCTCTTTTTTCCATACTTCCAACCCAAGACAATAGTGCATAAGCCCGAGATCTGTCATGTCGAATGATCGATTAAAATCCTTCTTTGTTGCATTGATCATCTTCACCAGAACTTCCTATAATGACTAGATCATCGACATAAACAACCACAATGACAATCGTCCCCCTTGATTTTTTAGGCAGAGATTGGGGTCATAAGGATTCCTTTCGAATCCATAACTTATGAGATGCTCATAAATTTTTATGTACCATGCCTGGGGTGCTTGTTTTAGGCCATATAGAAATTTTATGAGTCTGCATACACATCATCTCTTTTTCCTGGTATTACATAACCCTCTGGTTGAGTCATATAGACCTTCTTCTTGCTAAAATATCCATTAATAAAGGCACTTTTTCACATCCATTTGGTGGACTTTCCAACCAAATTGTGCATCTAGAGAAAAGATCATCCTGATTGTCTTGATCTTGGTTGTGGGAGCAAATGTCTCCTCATAATCAATGAACCTTCTTGTTGTGCATTACCTCTTTGCTACAAAGCCTTGCTTTATACTTGTCAATAGTCCCATCTGATGCTTTGTACTTAGTCTTGAATATCCATCTGCATCCTATGGGTTTCTTCCCTCGTGGAAGGTCGACAAGTTGCCATGTGTTGTTCTTCATTAATGACTGATACTCTGAATCCATGGCATATTTCCAAAGATTTTGATTGTAGAGGCTTCCTGAAGATTTTGTTGTAGGGCTTCCTCTGTAGATTTTTTTCAACAAATCTACTCATCAGGGCATAATTGACCTCTAGGTCATGAGCTTGACTGCGAGTTATAGTTCCAGGATTGGATGATGTGCTAGGTGCTTCATCCAAATTTGCATCTCTTATTAATTGAGTGTACCATTAGGTAACTTCTTATCTGTTCCATCAATTGGCTTGTGGTGGACATTGTCAACAAGCTTCAGAACTCCTTCATTATCAGTATATAATGGAGTAGATTTCTGTTGTGGTAGACCAATTCCTTCCAGTATTTGGCGTAGCCATATTGCTTCACAAACAGCTTCACTTACAGCACGATACTATGCTTCTGTAGAAGAGCGAGAAACAAAGTTTTGTTTTTTGCTTCCCCATGATATCGGTCTAGATCCCATAAAGAAAAAAAAATCTTGATGTTGACTTCCTACATCATCCATGTTTCCTGCATGATCTGAATCTAAATATGTTGTCAAGAAGTTACCTATCATCTATGTTTCAGATTCAGATCATGTAGGAAACATGGATGATAGGAAGTCAACATCAGGCTTCATCTTCTTTATGGGATTCTGGACCGATATCATGGGGAAGAAAAGAAACAGAACTATTTGTTTCTTGCTCTTCTACAGAAGTAGAGTATCGAGCTGCAGGTGAAGTTGTTTGTGAAGCAATATGGCTACACCGAATACTGGAAGGAATTGGTCTACCACAACAGAAATCTACTCCAGTATATGTTGATAACGAAGGAGTTCTGAAGCTTATTCGCAATCCATTATTTCATGAGAGAACCAAGCATATTGAAGTACAAGTTCATTTCATATGCGAGCATCTGTCTTGAAACACAACATACAGCTCTAGTTCTGTCCTACAGCTGAACAGAAGGCATATGTTTTCACTAAGTCACTTACACGTGACAAATTCACACTATTCAGAGAGTTCCTCTCCACTTCATTGGAAACTATGTGAAATCAAGGGGGGGAATGTTAGCATAATTTAGCATAGGCATATTTATTGCATTGTCCTTTTTATTTAATAATGTGCAACATGTGCACTCTAGTCTAGTGACTTGCATTCAATATTGTTATGTTGGATAACATTCAATATTGGTATTAGTAGTAAATTACATGTGCATGTGAGATGGGTCTTATCATCTCATAGTTGGTGCCTAATAGGGTGTCATGTCTATCCATATGAGGTTGTCTAATATCTATAAATATTATAGCTCTTGCATTGTTATGTAATCTGATTTTATGATCAATAATATTTGTGAGGCTTTCATCCCTCTTTGGTCATTTGCAATCTTATTCTATCCTTCTATCATTTGGTATCAGAGCTCCTTACCATTATTATCAGACTGATAGGGATGGCCATGATGTATGAATCATATTAGATGAATGATGAAGAGAAATTTTTGGAAACACAAAATATTTAGAGCAGGATTTTTTTTTTTAGGTTACTGATACATTGATACCTGCATTGAATTCTTATCCTGCAAAGAAGGGGAGGACCATGACCTTAGGAGTTGAATTATATAGCAAGGAATCTAAATATTAGTTTGGATCCAAAATCATCAGAAGAATCAGAGGAAATATTTGGATTGGAATCCTTAGAAGAAGAAGAAATTTTTTGGATTAGAACTAGAAGAAGAGTGGGGGGAACCTGAATAATAATTTAGATCATAAGTGTCCAAACCATACCACCGACTATGAGATGAATGTGGGGAACGGGTTACCTGGAAGGGTTTCTCTAGCATGAAGAACCAAACAAAGTTTTTGTTTTGATGGGCATATTTTGATGTGAACACTAAAAAATTTGATTTCTTATTGTCGTATTTATAAGGGGACCTTGCGATAATCAATCATTTTAGCGTGTGTTGGGTTCAAAATGTCTAGAACTAGCTTATATGATCAAACTTCTTCAAAGTGAAGAAGGTTTCATGTTGATTTGGGCAACATAATGACAACCAACTAGACATTTCATAAATACGGGGATGCTTGTGTGATTTTATGAGAGGGAAGATAAGGAAAACATACATTGCGATGAATCAAGATTGATAATCTAATAAGGTTTGGAGGCGTAAATAGAAAATGATTGATCAAAATTTGAGCAACATAAAGGACACAAAGGAAATATTTCCTATTTTTGATTGATACAAAAGTTTCTTGATATGAAATTTTTTTGCCAAGGTTTGA
This sequence comes from Taxus chinensis, assembly GCA_019776745.2. Lineage (NCBI taxonomy): Eukaryota > Viridiplantae > Streptophyta > Pinopsida > Cupressales > Taxaceae > Taxus > Taxus chinensis. The sequence continues at coordinate 57,264,168 of CM034148.1, forward strand.
AATATGTGTTAAAAAAATGATCATGAACTTAGGAAAAAACCAAGCAGATCAAGAGAATCAAAGACCCAAAGGATTGTCCTAGAAATGATCTTATAAAGAAGATAAACACAAGGAACAATCATGGGAGTTCAAAACACAGCCAAATTAATGACCAAATAATAATGAATGATAAAGAATCAATTGATCATAAAGTGATTTTCCGAAATGGATAAGTCGATGTGAAAAAATGAGACACAATCACGCAAAGTTTTTAGTAAACCAATTATTCAAATGGAGTACTTCCTAAGTATTTGATCAATTAATAGTTAGACACGTAGGATGATCAACAAAATATCACCACTTATGCCAAGTTCTAAAACAAACAATACATAAGTAATAACAAAAGGTTGATACGATTTCCAAGAAAGTTATACTAAAATCAAGTTTAAGTCCAATCAAGACCTATATCTTAAAAAGTGGGAGTTACAAATATGAGCGAATGCAACAATACCATTAATAAACGTTAACAAAAAAATTGTATAAATTGTAATGTATTAGTATAGATATAATATTGAAATGACGTCTACACACAAAGGTAACAACACCACCTTTAAAAATTGAGGTAATGTTTGAAAGAAAACCAAGGCTATATTTATAACCAAGGAATTGTTATGATTCGCATAGCGTAACATTACAATCTAGACACTTCCTTAGGTCAAGTTTGCAAGAAACAAGATGTAAGTGTCAAAATTGTTATGATAAGATATAAGAAAGATAACAATTCAAAGGAGAATCAATATGATGAATCATGCCTAACTATGATTGATGATCTTGACTTGGGTATCAAGATAAAAAATGCTACCAATGATATGAAAATGTCTCCACCAAATTTAGACGTTTAACAACTCATTCGTAAACATGGATGAGCATAAATGGACATAAAAGTGGTGAGACACAATAAATTCATAATACACGTGTGGTCACTCTTTCTTTTGATCAACAAAGTGTCAAAAGAAAGTGAAGGAAGTAGTACAAGTGAGGATGAAAAATGTTGGCCTCACTTCGGAAAAGTTTCGCCTCACCTTAGGGTGAGTGAAAAACTAAGAAAAAGTAATGCTTGACATGTTTCATGATGAATGATGGCTCTTTATAACAATGATTTGGTCAAGTTGGCTCTAAAGACTGAATGATTTTTCTAAATGGTTCCCTCAACTAGGTGTCACAAGTTATCTGAGAGCGAGCTCGAGTTTTCCAAGAAAATTCACATTGAATAATTCTTGGAGTATCCTCAGTTTTAATTTACCCCCTTCAAGTACAGTGGGCAATAAACATGTCCATTGTGTACTCTCATTGGGGTCATGATACAAATCAATTTGACCTTAAATCTCACAATTGGTGAAATACTGGTCAAGTAGGTTATGCGGAGAACTTCCCATTTTGTTCACAAGGTTCCCTCTTGCATGTGGACTATTTTGGGGTTCCTAGGGCCACCCCCATTGTTGTATCTTAAGGATTTTTGCTAAAGGGGTTATGTCCTAGTTTTAAGCAGACGGGGCATACCCTTATTCGAACCTACAAATCAAGTGTTTTGAATGTGGTGTGTTTTTTAATCTTTTAGACTTAATGTGGTTTAGTCATTCGCTATTTGACAATCTACAACACATTTGTAGTTAGAAACTTTTGTTTTGAACTCCTTTATTTGATAAGCGTTTTTAGGTCCTACACTCAAGACGTTATTAGTTCTCCAAGCAAATCACATTATTTAAAAGAGGATTAAGAGTTGATTTTAATTCTCAAGATCATCCAAGGATGCAATAGAAGAGCATACACAACAAATAATCCAAATAAAAAGTAAATTAAATATTTTCAATTAATGAACCATACAAAAAGCTTGATAAATGTTCATTCCCTTAAACCAGAAATGAAAGATGAAGTTTCCAATTTACCAAATGTTATAAAATGAAGACTAAATTTACTTTTGATTCTCAAGATCACTGTAAAGTGTTAAGATAAGAGCATACATAAACTTTATCCCAACTATATAGAAATGGAAAACTTCAAATCAAATGACCATAGAAAAAATTTTTTGTAAAAGGTTAATTCCCTTAAGCAAAGTGAATAATCAAATTTCTAAGTTAATCCAAATGTTAAAAATATAGAGATCAAAGTTGTTCTTTATGCTCAAGATCATAAAAAAGGTGCAAGAGAAAGATCATACACAAGCTTTGGTCTAAATAAAGTAAAGCATGGAAAATACAACATTCATCAAAACTTTAGACATGTTAAAAAATGACCAGTTTTAAAATAAAAGGAAAACCTATATTTTTCTGTAAGTATAAATCCCAAATTTATGTTTTCATTGCATATTTAACTTCTATACCTTTCCAATACAAAAAAAAATAGAGTCATCTCCTATTCGGGAGTAAACGTTATGGCCTCCATAATATGGGTTACACATATGCTCTTATGCTCACAGGTATGCACTTAACATGTATCCAAAAAATGTCAAAAAAAACATCCCTTAATATACAAAATTGTCACATTTTTTTCCAATCAAGATTCAATTTTGACAACAACCCATCACATTAATATATAAAATAGAAGACTCAACGCTATCAAACATTAACATTCATGATAAAAAAAAAATTTAACATTTTCAAGAAATTGACAGAACTAACATGTAGAATGTTGAAAAAGTAATCTCTAAAAATGTAAACATGATGAAAATCTTGAAATTTTCTCACCAAAATTCAATTTTGACAATAACCCACGACATTAATATGTAAATAGAAGACTCGACACTATCAAATACTAACCTAAATGCTCAAGAATTTAATATTTTTAAGAAATTGATGAAACTAGCATGTAGAATGTTGAAAAAGTAAGCTCTTAAAATGAAAACATGGAGAAATCTTGAAATTTTCCCATCAATTTTAATTTTTACAAAACTTCACCTCCTTTATACTTACAAGGAAGACTCAACACATGAAAAACTCAATAAAACAAATTAAGAAAAAACAAGTTATGTTAATATATGCAAAAAGAGGGTTAGTAACCAAAATTGAAACTTAACTACAAAAACTTGAAATTAAGTGTAAAGGACAATGGAGTAAGTCCCAGTGGGCGTGCCAAATGTATTAATGTATTAGTTAGCTATGCAAAGGGAATTGAAACTAACACCTTAATAGTTTCAAAACATGAACAAACTACACAAAGATCATCATGTTAAGAGCTAAACAAGACTAAATACCAACATTATGCATTAAAACTTTGAAATAGAAATCAAACTAATATGCTAAGAATTTGAATCTGTACTCTTTAGATCACCAAAAATACTAAATGAACCTAGGTAGATCCATGGAAATCAAATTTTATTGTTTGATCTTCAAGGGTTTGGGAATGGAGGCTCATCAAAGTATGACTACAAGACCATTTTCATTATCTCCATATGACCCAAAATCTTGGATGGATGAAATAAAAAGAATGAGGCTATTAGCTCAAATGAAATATGCTTTAAGATAAAAATGCCTATAGATTAGCTATAAGCATGAAAGGTGTAAGAAGAAAGGTAGGAGGAGGGATCCTTATATAGCCCAATGGATAAAATTAATCTCTACATCCGTTTACATGTGGGACAAAAGACAGGTTGGGTTGGTTGTGGATGAAGGAAGATTTAGAAAGGGTTGAGTCAACCTTAAGAGATTTTAGTTTGTCCTTTAGTGACCCATGGGGATTGAGGGGGTTTATTAATTAACCAAATGGATTAATTAATAGGTGTGTAAGATTAATAGAAGCTTTTTTGAGGAATAATTAACATGATTTAGACTATGAGAGGATTTTAATCAAATAAATGATGATTTATTAATTAAATAGAAGAGATAATTAATTAATTAAAAATAATTCATTAATCTAGATAGAAAGGGGTATTAATTAATTAGAAATAATTAATTAATCTAGATAAAAAGAGGAGCTTAATTAATTAGAAATAATTAATTAATCTAGATAGAAAGGGGAGCTGATTAACGGAAGGTCGTTAATTGACATCGTTTTTGGATAGAAGAGTTAATTAACTAACGTAATGTAATTAATTAACGATGATAGCAAATAAAATGTGTGATATTGAAGATATGTCGTTAATTTGTGGGAAAGGGTATAATTAGTGTAATTTTAGTATTTAAATTGCTCAAGCTAAATTATAGGTGTCTACAGCCATATTCCTCTACTTCTACACCATTATACCGTTTGGCCGATCTCTTGGAGTATATCAACTACTCCACACTTTTAGGATGCCTTTGACTTCCCGTATCAACTCAAATGAAAATGTTTTCCAAATAAATTTCAATGATTCATCATAAATTGTTCAAGATAACTAAATCAATTACACCTGAGCCAATTATAGTAGCCTCTTCTACATTAGCCTCACATACACCCAAACCTTTACCGTTACTCCAACAACAACCTACACCCAAGCCTCTACCTACACCCATACCTTCACCTACGCCAAAACTTATCACTATATTAGGGGTTTTTCCAACACCGATGAAGATTTATTTAGCCACCTCTTCCCAAAAGATCAATAAACCTATCCCCCCACGTAAGAGGAAGCCCCAACCTCTTAGGCCTCCTACCCAAATTTCTCCCACTCCTGCTCTTTCACCTTCATCATTGCCATCCATCTTAATTCCCCATCCCTAACCTTGGTCAAGAAGCCTTCTACCCAATTTAAAACTAAAACGAAGCAACCTACATCCTTACCGAAACTTCCCATTTCACGTAAGTCTTCTACATTTCCCCCATCTGATCCACTACCCAGTCCTCTACCTTTTCTTCAACCTACACTTTCTGAATTACCTCCTACCATTATCTTCACCGCACCTCTACTCACCTTGGTTGAAAAATGTACTTCCATCTTCCTCATTCCCTTCCACTTCAGGAACTACCCTAACACCTTTACCCAAGAAGGTGCAACCAAAGCGTAAAACCACGCTACCTACCAAAAAGGTAGTCAAACCTACTCAACCTCCAACTCCCCCTCTAGCTGTACCTCTTCCACAGAAGTCACCCAAACCTCCATCCAAACCCACTCACACTTCTCATTATGATCCGTTGGAAGGATGTTATGCTAACATCCTCACTTGGCTATTAGAAACCTCTATTATTAGATTGCCACCTATCAGGCCTTACGACCCACTAAACCTAAACAGGAAGGGTTTGATGATAATATGATTTGTGTTTATCATCATGTGCTAGGGCATGATGTTGAAAATTGTAAGTCCCTTAAAAATATTATTCTTCAAATGTGTTCTCGTGAAGATATTTTTGAAAAATATGACCTTTTGGATGAAGATCCCGTTCCACCTTCTCCTGTCACCACTCATCCTCACCTCATATCTATTCAGCAACCTTCGCTTTCACCTCCACAACCATATTTTCCATCTGTGACCTTTGAGATCAATATGGTCTGGATATGAGAGCTTACCCAACCTCCTCCAAAATTCCAATGCATCTTACTCATTTCATAGGGATCTTATCCCGTACTAGGTTTTTGTCCCTCCTATCATTATACATTTCACAAAACATATCCTCTAATTATCCAAATCAATATGGTTTGAGTTTCCACTCGATCATAGAAATAAAAATGAAAAGAGAAGACTGGAAACCCATATAGTGCACCTAAACCTACCATTTCATCTGTACCTTCCCCCACGGTAACCATATATGGTCCGTCGTATCTTATTTTTGATGGAGTCACAAATCGTACTATGATCAAATAGCTTCACCAATCTCCTCTAAAAATTTCTTTGTATTACCTCATCCAAACCTCTAAGCCTCATTGTCATGCCTTCCTTGAGATCCTACAAAATATTGAGGTTCTACCCAATGAACCTATTCTCAGTGCTGCCATATTCACACCTCATCATGTAGCTGCTCTCACTGCTTCACCTAAAACCTCTATTGCCACTACCACTCATCAATTTTATGCCATCAGTTTCTCTAACTTGGATATTTATCCTCACCATTCAGACGATCTCGATCCTGCCCTCTTCATCTTAGTTCACATTAAGGATACTCGCATCTGACATGTCATGATTGATGGATGTGTGAATATTAATATTATTTCTTTGACAACCTTATTGGTAAATCTAAAAGTCGGGCCAAACATCTCCCCATCCTCAAAATTATCTTTGATCGTCTCATCAAATACTACATTCACCTTCAACTGAAGAAGTGCATCTTTTCTGTTCTCTCTGGAAAACTCCTTGGTTTCATTGCCTCTTTGTAGGATATCAAATTCGATATTTCCAAAATAAATGTTATTCATGAGATGCCTCCACATACTAACCTTCAACAGCTCCGTAGTTTGTAAGGAAAATTCCAATCCATTCGACATTTTATTTCCCAAATTTTTGACCGATGTCACCCTTGTCATCACCTTCTTAAAAAGGATGTCTCCTTCAATTGGAATTATGAGTGCCAAAAATCCTTTAAGGTGTTGAAGTAGTACCTTCTTCAACCACCTATTCCCATCCCACCTAACGACGACAAACCATTTTACCTATATATTTCTACCGCTAAACATTCCTTGGGTGTCATACTCACTCATCATGATGAGTAACACAAGAAGCAAGTGATTTATTACATAAGCCACACTCTTTTAGAATATGAGACTAGGTATACACACGCTCAAAAAATTTTCCTTACCTTAGTCTTTGTAGCCACCGAACTTCGTAATTATTTACTTAACCACAAAAAATTTGTCATCACTAACACGGAACCCATACATTACATGTATGCTAAGCCTTATGAACACTAACGCGCTTCATGTTTTCTCATGCTCCTTGTAAACCTATACCTAGAATTCATTCATCAAAAGTTTTTTAATGGAAAAACCATTGCACATCAGCTTGCAGATGCACATATTTCTTGAAATCAATCTTCTAACTTCAATTTTCCTAATGAATCCATCTACTCTCTTTCCCTATAAAACACCGTTTATCAGATGACCTTATTCTTCAATGGTTGTAAATGTCAACGTGGAGGTGGTGCAGTAGTTATCCTCATTCCTATAGATGGTGATCTCGTGCCCTTATATTTCAAACTTGACTTTGTCTGTACCAATAATGTGGCCGAGTGCAAAGCACTCATGTTGGGTCTCTAAATTGTCATTTCCCTAGAAGTTAAAACCATTAATATCTTTGGCAATTTTCAACTGGTCATCAAATAAGTTACTAATTTATACTAATGTCATAAAGAAATACTTCAAAAGTAAAAACATCATGTTGACATGATTTTGAGTACCTTTGATAATTACAATATTCAAATCGTTCCACAATCCACTAACAAATTTGTGGATACCATGGATTTCCCAGCTGCACAATTACCTACCTCATCTTCAAACTCTAAAATATTTGTTAGAGTATAATGAATGTAGTCACCTTTTTATTTCATCTGTGACATCAATTTCTTGGGAAGAATTGAAATAGACCCACGCGACATTTGGTATAAGTAATACATTGGTTACCTTTCCCCATCAATTCTACCTCCACATCTCACTCGAAATGATAAACGATCCTTCCTCCAAAATGTCTCTCATTACATCATCATGGGGGGTCTTCTTTAAAAATATGGATTTGAAGTTATCCTCTTACAATACCTCACTAGTTCTGAAATACCATACACCATTATATAAATCCATGATAGGATTTGTGGTGGACATTTCAGTGGTCATGTTGTTTCCAAACTTATTCTTCACCTCAAATATTATTAGCCAAAACTTAAATAATATTGTTGTGACTATTTCAAACATTGTGTGAAGTGTTGGTAGCATGCTAACCTTCACCACACCCCAAGTCACACCCTACAAGTCACCAGAGACTTTTGGCCTTTATCTCAATGGCGTTAAGATCTCGTCTGAGAGATTAACCCTCATTCTTCTCAACATCACTAATGGATCATCACAACAACTGAATACTGCACTAAATGGGTGGAGGTTTTCCCTCTCATTTCTACCAAAGCTGAGAAAATGTGTGAATTCATTAACCATCACATCATTTTTTGTTTTGGTGTTCCTCATCACCTCATCACTGACAATGGTAAATAATTCAAAAACAAGACTCTACGTAAACTTTGTGATAACTTCGGTATTCAACTTAGTTACTCTTCACCATATTATCATCCAACCAATGGTCAAGTAAAATCAAATAACAAAAATATCAACAAAATTATAATGAAATTCGTAGATGATACTGGCAAGGATTGGCATACACACATTCCTTTCACCTTATGGGCTTATCACACTAGCATTAACACCTCAAATGCTGCCACACCCTTCTCTTTGGTCTATGGTAAAAAGGTTGTCCTGCCTCTTGAAGTCCAAATTCCTTCTCTGTGTATCTCACTTTAAGACATGTTCAATGATGACAACTTTTTCTAAGACCATTTATCACAACTTGAGTTATTAGACAAATGAAGTTTAAATGCTCTCGACCGCCTTCAAATCTACTAAAAATGTATCAAACGTTCAAATGACAAACGTGTTCATGAATAAACTTGTAGTACCTAAAGGTGAGAAATGTAAATGAGGAAATTTTGTCTCCTAATTGGCTTGGACCCTACATTGTCACCCATACCTATGGATCATGTGCTTATTTTTTATCTTCCCTTGAAGGTAAACATGAACCTAAGCCCCTTAATGCCTTGCATCTTCGACTGTTCTATTTTTGAATAAAGTACTACATCACTTTAAGTCACTTGCATTCTCTTCCCTTAAGTGAACCTCTCCTTCCACCTACTTATTTCAAGGACAAACAAATCAAACAGAATCATGTGATTATTTATCACCATTCAACCTTGTCTTCAATATGAGTACCACAGCTCTTCTTATGGCATGATTCTCATGGATACTTTTCATCCTCTTCAAGATGGAATCTCATGGTCATTCGTCACTTGAAACCCCCTATTTCATAGCTAACCTTTTTCATGTTATGTTATTTCCTTCATAAAAGAGGCATATATTACTTTATAGTCTTGTCCATGAATTTTAGTCCAAAAACTACAAAATATACGGGATAACAAAAAATCTACTCCTTGAGTCAATTTTTTTGCAAATAGATGAATTCCTCAAAATTACATCTACATCTCTCTAGCTGCTATAAATATAATTCTCCATCGAAGGAAAACTATTAAAATTTAGCCTCATCTTACATTTAATCTATCCCAAAAGAAGACTAAAATCTTATTCGTCAAAATAAAAATAAAAAAGTCTGAAGCTTCCCACATTGATCAGCTTCACGAAGACCTCAAGTATATATTCTATCCATCACACATAGACTTTCCACATTGATCATTCTATGAAAACTAAAGAAAATAAAAATTATGATAAAGAAAACTTTTAGTCATGGACTTGCCTATTTTGGTTTTGGGTATCTTGTAGAGGGGCATGTTGTCTCACAAAAAGGTTACACTAAACAAACCACTCCACCTCACCTTCCTTCCTTTCTCTTATCCTACCTACTTAAGGGATGTGGTGCACATGCAACACATTCTAATCATGCAACATATTTCACCTATAGACCTATCACTCATGCTGTGTATCTAGGACCTTACGTTCAATAAGTCTAGGGGTATGACATTCATGGTCCTTGCTAACTATGGGCATGCTGCATATTTTGTTTTCTTATCTTTTTTCTTTTTGTTTCTTCAATAAGACAAGATAATCGACATCAAAATCATGACACCTTCACCTATGCCTATGCATAATTCACCTTTCCTATTACCTATTCATAATTTTATCTTGTCTATCTTGATTAAATTTCCTTACCCAATAAAATTACCTAAACAACCTACCTATTCAACTTTCCTAACCCACTTTCATTCTTCCCTAGTTTAAGGGGGAACTACATTGGCCTGAGGCACCTTTCACAAGGTCAATGTAGGAATAAATCTTAGGGCATGGGGCCCTCTGAGGTTATCTCATCCACTCCTTTTACAATCATCATTTATTCATCAAACAAACACTTAGTTTCCATTTAAACAATATTTTGGAAGTTAAACAAAACCATACATCACTCATATACATCATCATTTATTTTCCATGATACCAATAACTTGGAAACTAAACCCAAATAAATATAACTCAATCATGCCTAATCACCCTCAACCGGCATTAGTATACCCTTAACTGGTATCAGTCACCTTTCCAACCCAATTTTACCTTATTTACCCAAAATTTTGATGACAAATGTTAATTTTTTGCAACCACAACCTTACCCTAGACCTACAACCTCTCCTAATTTCCTTATTACCTCACACCCAACCTCACTATCATTTGGATCATGTTTTTTCCTATAACTTGGCCTTACCCATGACCTCGCCTATACACCAAGATAGAAACCTCCTATTGGATACTCAAATTCACCTACTCGTTATACCTTGCGATGACACTACTTGTGTTGTTTAGCTTAATAACCCTACCTTGCCTAATGTTGTGATGTTTGTCTTGACTAGAACAAACATTTTTGTGATTTAAAACCCACCTAATGCCCATTTATGAATCTATCCTCATTGTGTTTTAGGATCATATCCTATATCTTGGATACCTGGACCAAATTAACCTTGTTTGGATAAACTATTGACCTTTGACAATGTAGAGTTTGTGAGCTCTTCAGCCTAGTGGCTTATTGAATTTTATATGTGTACATGTGTTTGAATTCCCCTACCTATTACCTATACCCATATCACCATTTCTTGTACCCACACCTTACCTAGTTTCCTTTAACCTCACCTACAACTTTATCAAAACCCATCACCGATTCAGCCTCTTCCTTGATCAGTTTCCGGTTTGAGGGGGATAACCTCCACCCATACTTGGGAAAATATCACCTCTACCCATACCTGGGGAACCCAATCTTGTTTTTGTTAGTATCTCTTATCAATATAAGCTATACGACAAAAAGGGGAAAATGTAGAAACCAAATTTAGGTCACAATCCCTTTATTCCCTTTCAATTAAGTAATTAGACTCATACACCTAGCCATGACCCCTTATATACACTAGTATTAATTTATTTACCCATAATTAAATTAATCATCATCCTCACACCATTATTTATTTTAATTAGATTAATTACACTAATATCCATCTCACTAAGCCACCTCACCTTTCCACCTCACCATAAACCCATTCCTATCCTATTAATGAACCTAGACCAAGTCCCACTTATCCTAAACAATTGAGACTCTTTCCAACCCTAAGTATTCATGACCTATTAATCCTCTAACTAATTACATGCTCCTATTAATGAGATTTAACACTGTAGACCTAGAATAAATCAGGATCATGCCAAAATTAGTAGAGATCAGGATATTTTTGGAAAGTTATACCAATTCTCCTTAACCGACATCGCATATCCCTTGGTTGGTGTAGGTTCTCTAACTACCATCGGTTAATCTTAAATAAGAGTTTTTAACTCTTTGCATGAGTTATCCAATTACTTCATTCACTCAAGATTTGGCATTCTAACTCTTGAGCAATCAAGCTACTTGACAATGAACTAGATCCCTTCAGGTATTCACCAACATCCAATCATCTCACCCATAGCTTCAGATCATCACATCAGAGCACACAGGATCTGTTACCATGAAAATGGACACATTTTTGTATCTCCCATGAATGCTCGTAAATCATCAACCACCTTTAGATCTACAGGTTACCAAATAAGTAATTCATTCTTATTTGTTAAGTTTTTATTTTGATCTTAAGTATTTCATTTACATTTTTCATCTGATCCTTCTCTATCCTGAATACCACCTTTCACCTTTTTACCACCTATTCCATCAACCTGAACCATATCACCCATCCTAGCACCTCTACTACCCTTTCTGAGCCTTAACAAAAATAATATCATCCTTCCAAAACCCCCTCAACTCTCTGTGCAATCACAGAGAGATCCAAAACATCTATTTTTAATATTTGGACCATATTTCCCATATCAACACCTATCACCTAACCAATGTCGGTCATTTTTCAGTACTGGCATTGGTCACCTAATGAATACCAGTCTCTATGACTGGTAATATATTCTAAAACAACAAGCTTATTTTTAGGAATCATTATGTTAGTGCTTACATTATAGTGTGAGTAATTACATGAGTAATTATATGAAGTAAATATAATGTAATGCAATTGTAAATGAGTTGTTAAAAAAACTCATATTGATTATATACTGTATTGTTACGTGAGTAACAAATACACTTTGTTAAGATATTTGTTGGTTAAACAATCTCCATAATTATAGGAATACATTTCCTATATATTTGTATGCTTCAGATGTTTGTGAGACAACAAAGAAGATATAATATTTTTGTGTTAGTTTCTTGTGTAAATCTGGACGTGCTTTTTCACTTATAACTTTCACCAAACAACCCAGAATCAGCCAAGACCCTTCCCAAACATTTCCTAACACCTCAGTGACCTTTCCCTTCTAGAAAAACACCTTGCTTAGTACTAGATTAGTTTTTATTTTTGTTACTTTGCTTAATATAGTGCATTGATAATGTTTTGAGAAACCTAAATCAAAGTGTTAGAAATAGGACCTTATCACATTTATTTTCATTAAATATGATAAAATTGTGGATTGACAACCGTCTAGGAAGTATCATACTTCCCATAACTAGCATTTACTACGCATTCCACTACCATATATTGTTTAATTAGTTCTTGTGGTCTTGTTTCGCTTTACATGTATTTCCTCCTAGCCAAAAGGAAGCTCTCACTTTCAGTCTAATCAAATTAAAAAATGCACACAACCTTCTCTTGACTATTCACAGGTATTCCTCCTACGCCCATTACCCTTATCTATTTTATCACAGCACTTTGAGGTGAAATATCAGGATTAATTACAAAATTAGAGCAAGAGAACCCTATAAATATAAAGTTATGAGGCCATAATGAGGGTTCTAGAATCACTTACTACTATCACTCCATCTATATTTGCATCCATTTCATCACTTACATCCACATAGTTCCATGCATCAAGGCTAGGAGATTTGCATCAACACACACTTCAGAGGGGGGGAATTTTATTCTAGTCCATGCACATATATTATTACATTTTCTACATTTAACTATTGCTCTCTACTTCATAAAGTATGACTGGCACAAGAGTACCTAGGGAACGACATGAACACACACATCAAATCTACATTTAGGTTTGAAATGTAGCGCAATGCTTAGTTTAGTAATCCCACTATTGTGGCAACTGAGGTCAGTCCAATCCATTCATTTGCATCTTTGATTTTTTTAGGGTTTTGATACTTCTCTTGTCTCTTGCAGGTATTGAAATTTACTTTTCTATATTCATCACATTTGGTGCAATTCAATGAATCTTGTGTGACAGGAAATGAAGGTTAAAGAGCATCTTTCGACCTAGAAAGAACTAGGTTCCAAGGATTTTCAGATACCAAGGCATCTATTCTTCCATACCAGGGTGTCATGGGGTGCCCTAGTACCATCATGGGTACTCTAGTTTGCTTAGATCTTCCCGATCCACTCTTTTTGGGACCATTGTGCAGTTGTTCTAGCTTCTATATTTTCCTATCAGACATGTAACACCCTATGAAAGACATCCATAATCAGCTAAGTTCATTCATTACCTTCTTCTTGCATATTAGGGTCTTATTTCTACTACTTCACTCATTTTAATCATTTTAGTCACTTCATATTTACTTTAGTCCATTTATTTACAACATTTTATGTCCTCTTAGATTAGATTAACTATTATTACAATTCCCTCATATTATTTAGTTTTATTTAATCACTAATATTCTCCCCCATTATTTTTTTAAACAACTTTAAACCATTTCCCATATTTTTTTTCAATGAGTTCCTTTAATTCATTAAAGTAATCAGACACATCATAATTTTTCCTAAAGAAGTAGATGTGTGTATATTTGGATTATTCATCTATGAAGGTGAGAGAATATTTGGCCTTGGTGAAAGAAGGATGGGGAAAATCCCCTGTGACATCACTATGAATCAACTATAAAGGTGTTGAATCTCTCCAAGATTTTCCTTTGTTGAATTTCTCTTTAGGGTGTTTTTCAAGAGCACAACCCTCACAAAGTCCCTTTGAGAAATGAACTCCAGGTAATCCTATAACCATGTCATTTTTACTGAGCTACTCAAGATAGCAGTAGTTAATATGGCCAAACCTCTCATGCCATAATCTGTTAACTCCATCTAAATGTGTGAGCAATGTAGTAAGTGAAACATCAAGTATAAATATTGATAAGGTATATAAACTAACATGTTGATCTACCCATCCCAATGCTACTATAGTGTCATTATCAAACTCCCTGATATCAATTGAATTTGGATCAAATAGGAATCTCATGCCCTTCCCTATATGAGTCACCTGATACAATGACAAGAGATTAGTGTAAAGTGAAGGTACACTAAGAAATTTTGTGAATGTCCCACCTTTGACTTCAACAGACCCTCTCCTTGAAACTGTGAGTAGAGTATCATCAACTAAAGTGATGTAGGGCATGATGTAGGGATCTAAGGAAGAAAAATAAACTTATGATGAATCCATGTGGTGTGAAGCACCATATTCGATAACCTAAGAGGAGTATATGAGGATTCAACTACAACCAGTGCCTTTCCCTTAGGTTTGTCTTTACATTTTCCTTTTCCTTAGTATATTTTTGGGTTGATGGAGATTGTTTGATATATTCATGGACCAGTATGTTGTTCTTATCAAGGAGGTTACTAAGGTTTTCAATATGATTCTTCATACATTTTTGCTCATCGTGCCCAAGTTTCTTGCAAAAGGAACTGTTAGTGCAAATTCATAGCACCCCCAAAATGACCTATGGATCTTACTTTTATAAGGCAATGCCATTTGGTGTGAATGCACAACATTGAGCTCTCCAGATGTGTGGGACCTTTGTAAATGGGGAAATCTCTCCAGAGAAGGATGGTTCCTCTTGATAAATTACCTGCCACAAGCTATTCTAGTGCAGGCAAGCTAAGTTAACCCTAATCTAACTTCCAAGGAGATAGGGAGAGAGAGATAAAAAAGAGAAAAATAGAATCCTACACTAAAATGGTGATACACCAGAGAAGGAAAATGCTGAACATCTATCAAAACTATCATGGAACAAGAAGAGGTGAGCAATGGGAAGGATGGACAAGTGCATCATAGGCCTAAGGATAGATTTCACACAAAAAATGTTCCAAAAATCCATGAACACAACTCCAAACCTGCAATGAACATTCAAACATGCAATAATACATGCAATGAAGAGAGGAAAGAAGAAAACAAGCAAAAAATGAGCAAGGATGGACAGATGCATCACAAAACACTTTTTTTGTTGCTCTAGAAGTTTTCACGGAACATCATTTTAATGGTAAAAGACAAAAATTCCATTACAGAGAATGGGAGGAGATTCTAACTCCATTTTCAACCCTAGGGAAGAAAAGAAGTGGGGCATAGTAGAAAAGATAAACAACCTTTACAAATGAACCAAAACTAGCTTTTATCACGAAGCAGAATGAAGAGAAATGCAAAAACGTGGGAAAATTTGATTTACAACTCCAACCATTAACAAATTATTCTAATTATCTTGCAAAATGATGGGTTCCCATTAAAAAATTTAACCCTCCATCGTGTAGAGAATTTTACTATCTTTCCAATTATATAAAGAACGTAAAAATATGAGCTCTGGATCAAAAGATATGGCCCTCTGAAGATTTAGGGCAAAAATATGGAAAAAATGGATTGGTGAGCTGAAACTTTAAAAATTTCCCTTTTTTGAATTTGGGAAAATTTCCCTAAAAATCCCCATGCCCTGCCACTTGACTGCCATGTGGCACTTCCCTATTCGCTGATGGAAACACGGGCCCAAACCTTGCTTCCATCATTTGATTTTTCATTGAGAAAATTTCCCAACTTTTCCCCGTGCTCCACTGTCCTAGTAACACGTGTCAATTCCTCATTTGTTGGCAGGGATGCACTTCTAATTTTTCCTTTTCCACCTTGGCAGGATTTCGGGTCAAATTTTTCCATTGCACCATTTTGACCACTTTGGCAAATTTGGGCAAATTCTTCCACACCTCTGACCTCCGCCGACGTGTGGCACGATTTGATTTGGCGCGGGACTTAATCAAATTTCTTTCCTCGATGGGCCCATGGGCCAAATTTTCACTTTTCACCCTCTGACTACTTTGGAAAAAAGCCAAAATTTACTCATCGCCTCTGAATTCCACCTCCAGCTGGACACGTGGCGGCCTCCTATTGGTCCGCAGGCCTTCAGGAAAAAATTTCTCCTTCTGAGCCCTTTGGAAAAAATTTCAACCTACCCCCACTGACCCACCATTCCTCCCTGCCACATGGCACATTCCTATTGGTTGTGGGCCTTCATAGGGAAAATTTCCCTCAAAAACTCCGCCGAGCCATGACTTGAGAAATATAAGGAGTTAGGAGGAAAATTTTACCTTTCTGGAAAGGTGAGAAAAAATAAGCATGTGGCTTATTTTGGATAAAAATTTGGCGACTCAGAGGGGTCATATGCTTGCTAAATGAATGATTAGTAGCCTTTAAAGCATCCATTGGGAATGGAGTCATGATTTGTAGCATGCAAACTGATCTAAACTTTGAAAAATTCCTCTCTGAGCCACTTGGAAACCCAATGAACTGGAGTTGTTTCCACCAAGATTCCACTGAAATGGATTGTGCAAGAGTAAAACCAACACCAAAAACTATGTACAATACTTAAAATCATACATGCTACAAATGGAACATGCAGAGTGTGCACAAGCACTTCTTCTACTAAAAGCAAACCTACCTACTCTGCTCTAACTGGAAGCAAAAGTGGGATAAACAAACCATGCAACTAGTTATGGAAAATAGATTCCTTTCTTCAAAATTGGCAGCCATGCAAATGATTTGGAGTTGAGTATGGCTGCTTGGATGAGTGGAAAATCAACAAGAATTTGGTCTTCTACCCAAATTAGCAAGGTTTCAGCTGAAAGAAAATTGAATACCTCTTTTAGTTTCTTTGCATTTGGATTGAAGAGGTATGGCAACTGACCCTTGGTACTTTGTAGCTCATCCTCATGCTTAGAAGCAAGCATGACTGGTTGATACTTCTCCTTTAGCTTCAATGAATCCAAGTATCTTATTGGGTAGGGTCTGATCCATTTGATACGCCCATAGCTCTAATTTTCAACTCCAAAAATGGATTCTTCTTATGGACCTTCTTGAATGGATGGTGTGGAAGAAGTGATGGAGTTTTTTTGTTGTTTTACTTCCTTTTCCAGTGAAGAACATGGAAGATTAATATCTTACAACATTGGTTCCAAAGAGCTTTCACAAAACATAGGCCGTTGTTTTTCAATGTTCTCCTTTGTGGCAGTAGGCTCTTGATGTTGGAGAATGAATGGTGAAGAAGAAAATATTGTAGTTTCAGTTGGCTCTTCATCCAAACATTCTTCTAAGTCTGATGAAAAATCAAACTCTTAAATTTCCTGCTGCTTCAAGGTCTCTCCCTCTTGTATGGTGACCTCCAAATCTACATTTTCTTCACCATGTGTAGTTTCATTTTCAAACATGAAACTTGTCAATTCAAACTCATCCAAAAAAATAGAGTTTTGGAGAGATGAAGTGGGAGAGAAACATGAAATTTCTTGTGCCTCTTTCTCACAATTTGGACCTTTTTTTTTCACCTCCATAATGGCTCCATCAATCAAATCAGCCCTTTAAAATGAAAGCAAAAATGTATCAATAATGCTTCGTTCTTCTGCTGCTGCAAAAACTGACTTGATGTCATTCATTTACTCCTCTTCAATGGGATTTGGAGCTATTTTTTCTTCCTCTACTGCTTGAAGACAATATTGCTCTTGAATGACCTCTTCCTCTAGCATGAAGTATGAAAAATCAAACTCTTCAATCTGCTACTCTAGAGGAAAAGTTGGGGCTGCAAGATCTCTTTTAGAGCTTTCCTCCTCTAAGGCTGATTGTGCAACTTCTATTGGATCAGCATTCCATTTGGGAAAAGTGCCAACATGGATAGTCAACTCATCACAAGCAAGATTCTTTTTTTCTTGCTTCGCTATTGTTATAAAATCAACCTTGTTTTCCACTTGTTCTCCAACTCCAACCTCTTATGTAGGCTTAACCAACAAGGGGATCTTCTCAATTCCATATCTAAGAGCCAAAATTACTAAGCTCTTAATCATTCCTTCTTTTCTTGGATTTTTCTCTTGCTGTCCTTCATGACTGATATTTGCAATTTCTTCTTCTCCACATGGAATTGGGAATGCAAGAGGAGGGGTGGGTTGTGACTCAATTGATTTGGTAATTATTCTTGATGGTGGAGGAGATGAAACCTCTTGTTTCTTTGGAGGAGAGGGTATTTCATTTATCTCTTGTGGAGGGGATGAATGTTCGGAAGGGAAGAGGATAGAAGAATTGAAATGGGGTGGAAGACTAGGGAATGGAGAAATGGATTCAACACTTGGGACAACAGATGGAGAGTTTAAAACTTAAAACTACTGAGATAAAACAGATTGGGAAAGAGTAAAAGAAAAGGCATGAGATGGTGTGCTTACCCATTGACAAGGTTGTTGAATACTCCTCTCATACACCTCTATTCCTTCAGTCCACTTTGCAAGCAATGGCAGTGTTGCAATCATGAAGTCAAGCTTCTCTTGAGGGCTGTAATGCCTTGGAAAAGGTCCCACCCATGGACAAGGTGCTCTACAACTGATTCCAAATGCTTTCATTTATGCTTGAGCCCTAGATTACACCATGTTTACCTCCATCTTTTGGATTTTCTCCATCAGACCAGCATCTTGCATTTGATTGTCTTCATTTTTTGCATACTCTTAATCTTGGAAATCTCCATAGCCAAATTGATTTTGGCACTGCTGCTCATATGGGTATGTATGCTGATTTTGAATTTGATCAAAATGTCGATTTGGAAGGTTTGTAAAACATGTAGGAGGTGGAATATAATGTTGTTGTAAATGTGGATTCCATGCTGGAAATGAATTCATGATTACAAAACTTCAAGGAATGGAAAAGAGTGAAAGGGATGGAAATGGATGGAAAATAGGTCTACAACTCAAAGAATGAGTTATTTACCAGATGGAGTCGCCAGATGTGTTTTTGAAAATTCCTCCAAAGGTAGAATCCTTAACAAGAACACACCAACCTGTATATGCACTATGTGGGCCTACAAACCTCAGAAGGCTACAAATAGGCTATATACCAAAAAACCAAGAAAAACCAACAAATACAAGACACCCAACACTAAAAAACACCCAAATACTTTACAAATAATGACCTCACATGTAAATAAACTTGCTGAATAATAATAAGACAAGCTCAATACCATCTTGGATCTGATACCATATTGGAGAAGTGCTACAAATCTATTGGTTAGAAGAATAAACAAGTGAATGTTGTGAAACGTGAGTTTTTCCAAGACAAAACAAAGCACGCATAGGAGACTAAAAATTATGAAAATATAAGAGAAATCATTGTAATAACATAGAAATATCTCTAACTCAATACTCCATTTATTATAATGACGCAAGTGATGTACATATATAAGAGGAGGAAAGTGAAACTACCACCTAGATCAGTGGTGAATAACTCTCACTAAAATATGCTAGTAGTGGTGAACAACTCTCACTAACTGATACTGGTAGTAGAATTGACTCCACACAATTATTAAACTAACTCAACACAATTGATACACATAAGAAATCATATCCCATGAGTGTAGGAAAGTTCCAAGTAAATAAAAAAATACAAGGAAAATGAATATCCTACATTAACATTGTTTACCTTAGCTCATGTTCAACTAAGTACTTTATTTACCTTCTATTTTATTATCCTCACACAATTATGTGTGGATATTTATATTACCTTATCTAGATATTAGGAGGATATTATCTACTTGTTAGGTATAGTTCCTTCCTTGATATATGGTCTTTACTAGTTCTTTTTTTGTCTAATTCTTTCCTTGAATTATGGCTTGATCTATGGCCTTAACTAGTTCTTAGATTTCTCTTCCTTACATATATAAGCAAGGCCCCTTCTCATAGTACTGCATAGAGTTCCATAATAATATCTGATATTGTTTTCCATTTATTTATAAATATTTTTGTAAAGTTATTTTGATGAATTGCCTACAACTTACTGAGTGTGATGTTTTATTAGCATATGATTTAATTTTTGGCTTGTAATGATCTATTTACCATTCCTTTTAGTTTCACCTTATTTCATTACATTTTCCTCTGATCCACAGTCATTTTTTCAGGCATATTCTACTCCTCATTTTTTTGTTGATGATAGACGTCACACCTCGCAAAAGGTAAAGGTTTTGTCACAAGAAAATGTTGAGAATGACTAAAATAATTACGAACGTTAATTGATAAGTACATATATATAGTTATTTATGTGTGTGTGTGTGTGTGTGTGTGTGTGTGTGTGTGTGTGTACATATATATGTATTTATAGTATAACATTTGTTATATTTGTTTGATGATCAAATTCTGGCTTATATCGTTGTATGTTGATTGGTTGGTTAGAATCCACCATTGGTTGTTGTAGATAGTGATAGTTGCATTTATTAATGATGTTTGAAATGGTTAAGGTTAATTTGCATTATTTAAGGTAATATCAAAAAATGATTAATGGTTATTGAAATATTATCCTACTTCGGTACTAGAACACCATGCATTTTGGAAGTTGACCACATTGTTTGAAAAAGATAGAAATTTGAAATTTGTGTGATTGGTAGTCGACCACTTGGAAAAATAATTGTTTATTGGTTGTTGTTAACAAATTGGTCATAGGCCACTCTACAAGGTAATTACTTGGCAGTATTTTTTAAATGTATTAATTATAATTTTAACCCTCCTTGGCATAGAGAACAATGGTCATCAACCATATACAAGGTAATTGAAATGTTTAAATTTTACTAAAACGATCATAGACCATTGGAAAGATAAGGATTATGGATTATTTTTTATATTATAAATGGTCTTGGACCACAAGGTGATTAAAGCGTTCATTGTTTATTAGTAGCAACGGTTGCTGACCATAGTGCTTGGAAAGTATTAATCTTAAAGATTATGGATTATTACTTATAATGGTCAATGACCACTTTGCAAAGTAAAAGGAAATGGGTAAATTTTATTATTTAATAATGTTGAAATGGTCATGGATTATGTGCAAGGTAATTATAATGTTCTAATTGTATTGGTATTAGACCTTGAAACATTGTTTTTTATGTCCATTCACATAACATGCAAGTCATTTGGAAAATTTGGAGGGAGTTGTAAGTGCCACTGCCATTCGTTAATTGCATAAAATAAAAATATGTTTTTTGGGGAATCATAAGCTTGCTAAGAAATATAATGCATGCCTTATCTCTCCCCTAGACACATTTTTTTTTGTTGTTTTGTTGTTGTTTTTGTTTGCTAGGGTCGTATGAGGTTTTTTATGCAGAAAATTATGGGAGTTTGTTGGGTGATTGCATGCAAAATATGGAAGCTCTATTTATTGGAAAACATGCATTCTATGTTTTTGTTTGGATTTGGAGTTTTCTAGACTTGAAAAGTTGTAGATTCAAAGAGAAAAGAGAAAAAGGAAAAAAAAAAGGCAAAAGCAAAGTTAGGAATGGGTTATTTTCACTCACACTCTTGTTGTTTTAAATTGAAATTTGGGTATACGTTTTGGTTTTAATCTGATTTAAATATGGAAAAATAATGAAATAAAAGATGAAATCAATATTTATATTTTTTGGGTTTGTTTAGAAATATGGGCATGAATTATAATGATATTATGGGATTGTTTTTACCTGCTAGAAAATGCGTGTACAAATTTTTATTTATTTTTATTTCAACTCATTTTGAGCTTGATGAAATTTTTTTTTGGTAATGAAATATGTTCCTAATACTAGACATTGTATGGTTGTGTTGTCATTGATTTCAACCCCATTTAAACACCAAGTTTTGGTATCACCCACGTTTCGACCTCTTATATTACACTTACCCTCTTGATTCCCTTTTCCTCTAAACTAAATCCTAAAAAGCACAATTACCTTTAAGTAATTAATTCATCCCCTTCAATCCTCAATAATCACTATGTGTTAATAGATTCCATGTAATCCTCTATCATAATTAATATTATTAACCTAAATAAAATCACCTCACATATTAAGAAAATGCTCCAAAATCATCCACATCATGCACCCCACTCTTCCCCATCACATCCATTATTACACCTAATCCTCCAAATCATGAACCCCATATATGAACTTAATGATTATAAACCCCAAAAAATATACACATTTGACACCCCACTCCTAAATTAAAAATAATCCTCATGGGATGCATTATTCCACCTAGGCTTTTCAATCATGTCCCCACTCAATATCACATCCTTTCTTTTTGAATCATGAGAACCAATTCATAAAATCCAATTCATAGCAAATTCAAATCATGTATTTTAATCAAGGTTACTTTTGTAAACCAAGGTTATCTAACATCCCTCAGTTAACACCTTCCCCAGATTATATATACATGCCTTATTCCCTTCTTTCAAGGAAGGTTTATTTTTAGGAACAATAATAAGAAAATTCTTAAATGTGTTTTGCAAGTTTGAGGTCAATAAAATAATTTTCCATTGTTAGAAATTAGAGGTGAGGAGTGTTGGAGAAAGCTTTGACATTGTTGGGGAAGATTTGACATTGTTCATCATCTTGCCATGTTGATGCTCATTCCATCTCCATATCAGAGCACCAACTAAGTGCCCTCATCATTCCACTTACTTGGCATTTTTTATTTTTTCTACTTCTACATGTTATCTAATATTCATCATTTATTACAATCTTTATGGACATGGGGGTTTACATCCTCCAAGGAAGTTGACAACTTCTTGGAACTGGGATTGTCTGGGTAACCCCCATATATTGTTATCTAATCGTATCTATTTGAGTTTTGCAGACATTATCACATATATCTTCTTGGCGCCCACCGATCTACATCCACATCCAAGGCACCTCAAGCCCTCAATAATTTGAAGTTGTTGGTGGCTTCTAGTATCAACATTCACCCATGTGAGAACAAAGTTTCCTGTACAACATTATGGCACGCCCGATTAGACGAGATCCACAATATGGTCGTTTATTTTTGTTCCTTTACTTATAGGTGTCATAATTATAATAGTCATTTTTATTAGCTCTCATAAATTTAAACATCTCTTGCAAATATTCTATTTCTTCGGTTCACTTGTTTATAGGTTTTAGTGTTTTATTCATCAGTTTTCTATGGTACTTTTGGTAGTTTGTATCCACCTTGAGGTACGAGGATTTTCTCTTTGTTGATTTTTTTATTTGTTTTCTAGTTCCATTTTACTACGTTTATTCGTTTTGTAAGTAGATCTTATACAAATGTGTAAAAAAAACAATAAAAATCATTGTTATTAAATATAAATAAAGAAAACAAAAACCATAAAATTAGTTTGAGCTCTATTGGCATGGGAAACAAATATGGAAATTGATCTTATTTTTTGGCTTTTGTTCTCAATCTTAACCTTACAATTATTATATATTTTTCTTTTCAACAAATAACACTTTTCGAAATGTGTTTACAACAAACACGATATATAGTATTTTATTGTTATTCTATTTCAATCTTATATATCTAAAATCTTAAGTTTACATCTATATTTATTTATTTAAATGAGAAAAAATCAAACAAAAAAATTATTATCCTAAATTATCCCCCACCTATCCACTATTTCCCTCACCACCAACTTCATCCCACTTCTCACCGTGTCCTCTACTTTCCCAATTATGTTGACCCTCGAGTTCCCACTTATATCCTCATTATTGGGCCCTAAAATATTAGCTAAGTACAAGAAGGTGTTTAGCCACACGAGACCTAGTAAAATAAGGGTGAAGGGGTTGAAGGTGTGTAAGGAAAAATGGGTTTTATACTTATCCACATTCGGCATCCCAAGAAGCACACGAGAAAATCATGACCCTTGTGGATAAGGTACCAACCTCGCGACTATGGGATCAAGAAAAAAATATTCTAAGAATGCGATGGAGGGTTCTAGAAGACATCATTACAAAGAATGGAGAGATCGGATCTGTAATGGTATGCTTCCATGGAGGACCAATTCGACACCTAGTGACCAATTTGTAACTTCTAGAAGGAATGGCGGTGGGTGCTAAGGCTATATATACAAGTGCCTAGTAGAAGAAAAGAAGAGAGTGAATATAGTTGAAGAGAGGTGAAGCCCTGCAGAAAACAGAATGGAGGGTGTTATGGCTACATATTAGGGAAGCTATGTGAGCAATAACATATAGAAGGGGATGAGTTCTCCATTTTCTTTGTAATATGATGAGCATAACATAGCTCTAATGCATGATTTAGCTATACATAATATGAGGATCTGTTATGACCTCAAGGGATGTAATGTGGTTTATTAAATTTGATACTATGAATATAATGTTTCATTATAGATCATATGTGTTCAATAATCATGCATCTCCTTTCTATATAAATCAGCTCCGTGTGTTACTTTCTATTTCTCTTACTCGCATACAATGAGATGACAAATTTTTCTAAGTTCATAAGGGTGTGATTTAGTTATTTTCTCTCTTACATTTGATTTTCTATTCTAAGATGGCGCATTCTCACAAGACTCACATAAAGGATAGACTTGGCACCCGCACATGCCTCGGGTGAGTGCCCAGTGCCCGCTGGGTGATAGGATGGAGCACATGGGATTTTCTTATTCTGTGAAGGGTATAAAAATGACTACATCTTAGTTTTGTTGTCGGGACCTCTTTTTAAAGTTGTTGTGAGAAATGGCATGCATATTTGTCCCTGTGATGTGTGATGACAGAGTGCATGAGCTTAGAAAGTGATGAAACATGGTTCAAGAGCATGCAGGATGAGTTTTCTCAAAGCATCACTGGACTTGAGTTTAATGCGCATAGGTGGGTAGAAGAGAACTTATACCATGACTTGTATGGGATTTTCTTTTGTTGCTTCTTAGTAGAGATATTTGAATGGATTTCAGCATACACATCTAGATCGAGATGGTACTATAGATCGCGTGTGTGGACCCAAGATGACTATCAGAGGCTACAGGATGTAGATCTAACTTGGAAACGTGTTATTGATCACTAGAGGAAAAGTAAGCTGACTAGTTATACTTTAGAATATGCCATTTCAACGTATTATTGCTCATAATTTACTTAGTTCAAGTTTTTGAGGGAGCCTAAAAGGCCATTTTTGAGTGTTATTCCTCTAGATATGAAGATCTTGGTCAGTAATTTTAGTTCAAAAGAATCTCCCATGGCCGGATAAAGCTTCTCTAAGCACTAGGAGAGGAAGCTAGGGTGGAGGAAGATGGTGGACATTGCGGCTAAAAAGGAAAGGGAGGAGAGATGACTCAAGTATAGAAAAGCTCATGAAAGGGAGATGACTAGACAACGTGAGGTTGTAAGTGTGATGGATCTATAGAGGTAGATGTTGTGGGAAGGAGTTGAGGTTCACCCAGAGGATGTGGAGCCCGAGTAGTCTGTGCTACCCCATCTTGGAAAGTGCAGGAGACAGTCCCCTTCAATGTCTAATAAGAGTTCATTGCATGAAGAAAGAAGAGTCATCAATGCACATCTGAACCCACCCGGTGACCAACCCCTAACGATTGATTTTCAAAATCAAGGGAGAAGTAGTGATAACCCATTTAGTATCAGTGGGAATAACTGATCGATGCTGAGGAGATATAATTTTTCATTTGGAACATCCATGGCTACGTAATCTATTCTTGTAGTTGGAGGAATATTCAGACAAAATGAAAGTACGCAAGCTTTGGGTATCACATCTAGGAGTCGCATGGGACATACAACTAGTATTGGGACAATATCACAAACCATCGACGTGCAATTCAGTGGGATGTTGGGAACACTAGGCATGACCACTTCTAGTTCTTTACTGACTGGAGGAGGTTGTTCTAGTGGTTCAGGAGAAATAGGACCTGTTGGATCAAGTGGATCTGGTGGGTTAGGAGGAAACACTGGAGGAAACCAAGGCTCTGGATCGAGAGGAAAAGGACCATAGTCACCTCCCCAAGTGTTTTTTGAGATGTATTTCCACTTACCAGACTATAGGGGTATTGAAGATGCTACACATCATGTGCATAAATGCTAGTTACTATGGTGTGTGAAGGGAATCACTACCCTGGAGCAAAAGGAAACTCAGTTTGCAACAATGTTGCAAGGGCATGCACATAGTTTGTATAAGAAGTACGACCCCCATGAAATGGTGGTAGACTACACCGCGTCGAAGAAATTATTTCTAGTAGAGTTCCATATTCCAGAGTTTGGGAAAAATAGCATCATCACTCTTAAGGAGATCCAACAGGGAATGACAGAGAGTGTGCAGGAGTATGATGCATGTTTTAAGACTCTCTTGTCAAATCTATACTATGACATTCATCCTTCTCAACATGCTCAATGGTTTTTTGGAGGATTAATAACACCATTTAGAAGGGATTTGTTGCACAATACTTTCACCAACCCATGTGAGGCATTGGAAGCTTCCTTACGCAACAAATCTATTGGGAGCATTGACATTGGTGTTATCATTTTTCTGAATGTTCAAATTCCTACAATGGAAAATAAGTTGGAGAAGCTATCTATATAATCAATGCATGACATTCATAGTGGTCTTTGGTGTACCAACTGTGAAGTGGAGGGACATGCAAAGGATAGTTTCCCTCATAATTCAATGCATGCCATGGTGGTAGACTATGAATTTTTCCATGGGGATCATGATGCAAGTAGATGCCCCTTACTCCAGCACACAATCCATAAGAATGTTTCTTGCTACTACAAGATATGCACCTCTAGAACCCATGATACCAAGGATTGTAGATTGATCGATCAAATCCATGATGTTATTGATCTGGGTGTGCACCAAACTAGGTTTGCAAGTATTTCTAAGGATGATGACCATCATTATGAATGCCATGCATATGGAGGGGCATGTGGAAGAGGTTTTCGTCGAGGATTTCATGGCAATAGTAACCGTGCTGGAGGATGGAGTGAGTTCCCTTGAGGAACATATTATAATTGTGAATCTTAAAAACATTATAAACATGAGTGTCCTAATCTGTTACAATGCTCATGGTGTGGAAAGAAACATAAATATGAAGAGTGTCCAGAACTTTATGAGCATATGAACCAGCAGTACCAGAAGGAAAAAGGCGTTGGGATGGTAAGAATCAAGAATGATGATTCACAGTGGATGCCATAAGTTGCGCATGAGTCAAGGCTAGAACCTCTGCTGGTGATGATGCAGGTAGAGGCTGTTGGAGTAAGTTGTACATGGAAATTATGTGGACCCTACTCATTAGAAAGAAGCATATCAAGATACTATGGAAGTCATTTGAAGTTTACAAGGGGAGATACATTATCTAAAGGAGTAGTCTAGGAAGCACAAGAAAGTAAGGAATGTTGAGGCTCCATAGAGGGAAATAGATGAAGACAAATAAGAGTGCAAGATGTTGAGGCAAGAGAATATTATTCCCTTTCTAGGATAATGATTGAGAGAGAAGGTACCACGCACCACGATAGAGTGCGAAAGACAAGTTTTGCATGTGAAACTTCTTCCTGACAGCCTTGAATAAGACACATATATTACTTTGAATGCAGTTGTTGATGAGTGGCTTCTAAGTAATAATCTCATCGACATAGGAGTAGAGGTAAATGTTCTTACCTTAGATTCCTGACATCATGTTGATCAAATAACACTTGAAAAAAAGCACATAAGAAGTCCGCGTGGGGAAGGGAGTCACATTCAAAGGTGTAAATGGATAGGGAGAATGCGTGCACGGAACAAAAGTTTAGTTTTCAGGACTTAGCCATTTCTCTCATTAAGGTTTATTTTTAAAGATGATGTGCAGAGCACAAAAATGAGGTAGAGACATGTGTGTAACGCATTGGCTAATTTTGGAGGATTTGATATAAAGCACTTTAGATGGGCACAATCTGGAAACAAATATGGTACTGATAGCTAGCTAGTAGTAGTCTATTCTTAGTGCACTTGCATGTGTGGTTAGTTTTGTAAAGGTGCATGGCTAAGAATAGAATGCAACCTATTTTTGGGATGGATAATTGGTAAAGGGAAAGTCCCCAACCTTATATATATGTAGTAAATTGTGTAATAGATATACACACAGAGGGGATCGAGATATACAGAGATATGTTGTTAAAACTACTATGCGCATACTACTGACATTATAATGAGGCTTTTGTTAACTTATTGCATTGAATATAATGAAGGACATTGGATAAATCCAAGTTTTAGTTCTATGTGTATCTGAAGCTAGTATGTTTTTGATCTCATCATGGTTAGTAAGTAATTCTAATTTTCATTATATATAGATCTGGTATTCTTTGTAGAATGATGAGCTAGTAATAGAACTATATATGTTAAGTCTCCATCATGCTAACATCCTACTACAAAAAAACTAAAAAGGGAGCTAGTACCTTTGCATGTTTCAGGTGAGCACTCAGTTAGGCTGAGTGATGTGTCAACGCATCTAGGGTTTTATAGGGTTCACATCACTGAATTCTAGGATACATCATTGGATCTGTTTTCGGGACATCTTTTTCAGTTTTTTTCAGGATGGTTCATGATGAAGACATACCGGTTGACCTTAGAAAGTATTGAAGAATGGATATATGATCTAGAAGAAGAATACGCAATGCAGTTCAACATTAGATCTGAGTTTAATGCATGCACTTGGGTGGAATAAAATTTGTATGACAATCTATATGAGTTTTTTGTTATCTTTTGAGTAGAATTATACAAGTGGCTAGTTGCTTATGCATCTAAATGGAATTGGAGGTATCACACACTTATCTGGACACATGAAGAATTATAGGCCCTTTATGATAATGATCTGATTTGGACTTGAGTTTTGGATACGTGGTTTTGTGGTGTCTTAAAAAGTTATATCTTGGAATACTCAATTTCCACCTATTTGTGTCCAGAGGTAGCTAAATTCTAGTTCTTACGACATCCACGAGGAGCTTACCTACAAGGAATTCCACTGGAAATCAAGATCCTAATGGTAAATTTGAACCTGGAGAGTAATCTGATGGCTAACTAAACCGCACCATGCACGAGGGTAGGGATAGGATTGGTGAAGGATGGAAGACTTAGCAGAAATAAGGAAGAGAGAAAAAAGGTAGCTTAAGTATAATGAGACACGTGAGGGAGATAGAGAAGTAGCGTGATGTTGCAGCACAGATGTAGTTGAGGAGAGAGATGGCTCGTGAAGGATTTGGAGGTCACGTAGAAGATGTGGAGCCAAAGCATTAGGAACTCCTTCATCTGGGAAAGCATAATAGGGAAGCCTCCTCAGCCTCACAAGGAAGCATGCTAGCAGAGATGGCCTAAGCCACGGGTGTGCATCTGAATCCACCTATTAACCTATCCCTTGCACTTGGTTTTCCAATATCTAGTACGACAAGTAATCAACAAGAAAGTTTGGGAATTAAGAGAGCAAGTATATCAATGGCAAGATAGATGAATTTATTGTTATTTGGAGGTGTGTTTTTAGGTGCAACGTCTGCACAGAATATGAGTGCACAAAAAGTTGGATTCACTTCTGGAAGTATAACTGCATCATAGACTATAGGGGTCTAGTATAGTACTACTGTTAGAGCACATGGGAGTACGTCTACAGGACCTATTCCAGCTATATGTTTAGGATCAAGAGGCATGGGAAGTTTTGGTTTAGGTGGATCTAGAGGTTTTTGAGGCATGGGGAACACTTGAGGTTCTGGATTAGGTGGGAAAGGTCTGCACCAACCCCAAAATATTTATATAGAAATGTCTCTTCATCTTCCATAGTGTAGGGGAATAGAAGTTACTACTGAACATGTGCATATGTGTGAAATATTATGGCACACAAAAGGAATCATAGATTCTAAGTGTAGGGAAAGCCAATTTCCTACTACATTACAAGGGTGTGCACATAGTTGGTACATAAATTTTGAGCCTGATTATACTTGCGTGGATTATGCAGCATTGAAGGATGCATTCTTAAAAGAGTTTAATATCCCTAAATTTGAGCAGAAGAGTAAAAGTGCACTCAATGATATTAAGCAAGGCACTACTGAAAGTGTGTGTGAGTATGATGCCTATTTTAAAATGCTTTGTTAGGTTGTGGAGCCTGTTTTCATGTGAGGAAGTCGTTAAGACTACACACTAAGAGTACTGTACACTTTCCATAGTTTTCTTTCTGGGGTTCGGGGAACACTATTTTTTTGGGCCTTAAAACGTGCCTGATATATCAGAAAATGTGATTTTCTCATATGGGTAGTTTTTTTGACCCATAGGTTTATGGGATGGTTTTGGCCCATGGTTTTGATACCCATGGTTTTATAAAACTACTTAAGTAGTTGTCTATTTATATGGTTTTGTGCATATGGTAGATATAATGTAACATTGCAGATGTGTTTTGAATTCGGGTGTGAATTCCGTAGAGTTTGTTGAGCATAGCTCCAAACAGATCTAGGTATTATATTGAGAGAGTGGTTTCTTGTAATAAAATATGAGCAAGTGATTCTTGGTGGATGTAGCCCAAATTGGGTGAACCATGTTAAATTTTGTCTCTTTGATT
Source organism: Taxus chinensis (assembly GCA_019776745.2). Lineage (NCBI taxonomy): Eukaryota > Viridiplantae > Streptophyta > Pinopsida > Cupressales > Taxaceae > Taxus > Taxus chinensis. The sequence goes on from CM034148.1 coordinate 57,294,877, forward strand.
TGTGTTATTTTATTCTCCACTTTTATTTGAGATCTGTACTATTTTCTGCATATTTGTTTCTACTGTTGCAATTCTGTGAGGGATTATTCCACATATTTTATCCCTTATTTCCTAACATGCTTCTGTCTAAACTTTCTTATGATATTTATGCAAGCCATCATGCACAATGGTTTGTTGGGGGATTGATTACACCATTTAGGATGGTGTTATCACATAAGATATATATTGATCCATGCGAGGCAATGGAAGCATCCCTATGTGTTGAGCCAGTTGGGAGTATTAACATTGGTGTTAGCCCATTCTTAGAGGCAAAAATTGCAGCTATGGAAAAATAGCTAGAGAAATTATCAGTGAATCCATCCCATGAAACGTGCTTAGGAATTTGGTGTATAGATTGTGAAGTAGAGGGTCACACAAAGGATAGTTGTCCTCCCAGAATAGTACGCTCATTGCTGATGGATTGTGAGATATGCCACTCAAACCATGATGCTAGCCATTACCCATTATTACAACACATGATAAGGAAGAATGTTTCAATCTACTGTTAAATTTGTAGGTCCATAACTCATGATATGGAGGACCTCTGATTGATTGGATAGATCCATGATGCTATATATATTGGTGTACGATAGACATGATTTTTAGATAACTCTAAAAAGAAAGAATGGGCATTAAAACTAGGAGAAAAATCAAGCATGTTATGATCATAATGAGGGGCATTTTGAAGGTAGGCATGGTAGAGGTTGAGGATACCATGGTGGATTTAGAGGACAAGGCCGTTGGTGGAAGAAGTGATTTTCCACATGGAACATGTTATACTTGCAGATCTCCTGACCATTATAGGATTGAATGTCCTCAGAATATTACATGTTATTTCTACAAAAAAAACCATAGCTATGAAGAGTTCCCAAACTTATATGAGCATTTGAGTAAGAAACATAAGCAAGAAAACAAAGGCACTGAGATGGTTAGGATACAACACGCTATGGACAATCAATGGTTGCCCAAATTAGAAGTAGATTCTGAGGCACTACAAGTGAGGATCATGACCTTCTCTGAGGTAGCATGTGCCAAGGAGGTATTACAAAAGAAACCTACCATCACTCAGGATGAGGTTCCTCATGCACAGTACCCATATCTTTCCTATCAGAAGGAGGTTTATCAAGATACCATGTAAGTGCTAAGGAATCTTTAGGGTGAGATACAATACTTAAAGGAGTATAAAAAATCATCAGAGATGGTCCAAAATGATATATATGACTTAAGATAAGTGTGAAAAATGTTGCACCAAGAGATCATTAATCCACTATTAGGAAGTTGGTTGATTGGGAACACTACGCATGCAAGTTTTGAGACCAAATGAAAAATCCTGCATGCAAATCTCCCTCCTCATAGCTTGGATTATGAAAAGGAAATCACTCTGAATGCTATTGTGGATGGGTGTCTGTTGAGTAATATACTGATTTATAGGCATAGAAGTCAATGTTATTACCTTGGATTCATGGGTACAAATGGGGAGACCCCCATTGCAGCCATCCTCCAATGTATTACTCATGGCTAATTAGACTAAGGCCACTCCCGTAGGATTTTTAAGAGATGCATGCATTACCATACAAGGAGCCAATTTCACTAGAGAATTTGAAGTTTTAGCATTGTCAGAATCATATAGCTTCCCATCTCTACTAGGGTGTCCTTGGTGCTATGAAAATAATGTTGATCTTCGGTTCAACAAGGGCTATATTAGTTTTGAAAATAAAGAGGAAAGGGTCACTATCCCTTTGACAGATGGAAAGTCTGTGCCTATTGTTAAGCCTTTAAGTGAAGAAGATTTGAATAGGATTTATGTACACGCCATCTGAAATCCAGAGATTATTAAACAAACCAAAGAAGGACTAATTTAGTGGGAGGATGCATAGTCTATTAGTGATATAACAAGTGTTGCTTTTGATAATTGGGCTCATAGCACTTATGAGTTGGTAGGGAACAAAGTAAAAAGCATATTCCCTCAAGGCACAAAACCACATTATGTTAGGAGGATATTTAACAGCTCGATACCTTGTTATACAGGAGAAGGGGATCCATTGGTATTCCTGTGTGACATGGAAGAAAAATGGATAGACCCACTAGAGAGAAGAAATATGCTAGCATATACACTACGTGGGAAAGCAGTACACTGGTGGCTGGTCCACAGGGATAATATGGTCGAATGGGATGAAATTGGGGTTTCTCTTACTACTAAGTTCTTTAGGAGTAATGCACCTACTCATATCTAAAATTATCACAGTGATCAACTTGTTCAACACCATGTTTAGAAGTGTGAGAGACTCTGGACAGAAGGGAAAGAAGTTTTACCACCATCACTATGGATACACCGGTTTTATTCCACTTTACAAGGTTGTTTGCATGCTTGGTATGTATATGCAGAACTCCATAGAGAAATTGGAAACTGACATAATTTAATTACAGGAATGGCCCAAATGTTTTCCTTCTTCTCTACAAAACCTTTGGTAGAAGAAGCATTGAAATTTATCAAGCGCTTAACTATGGGGGATAATGCCAAGGCTGAAGAACTCCTCCATGTATTATTAGATAAAGAGGACTCAAGAGTGCATCTTGACATAGAACCAAGGGCTGATGCAACATTACTTCAACATGTTTTCCTTACGAAAGAGAGAGGGAAAATGGTCTACCTAGTGGAAGATGAAGAAGTAGATAATCTAGATGTAAACCATTGAATTGGAAGGTGTGAGGTATTTGATAGTGTGGATAGGACCACGCACGCGTATAATGAACCTATAAAGACAAAGCGGGAGAATATTCAAATAGAGACTAAACCTAAGGAATCCATAATTAGAGACTATTGGTCAAACTCTAAAGTGGCCAAAATCATAGAGTTACTAAGTGACTACCAGGACTTATTTCCTAGGGGGTACCATGAACTTAAATACGTTCATGAATCATTAGGGGAGATGAACATAAATATTAAAGAGGGTGCATGCCCAGTTAGAAAGAGGCCTTAAAAAATGAACCCCAATTTGCGCAAAAATGTCAAAAAAGAGATTGATAACATGTTAAAGTATAGAATTATAAATCCCCTTGATGAGTCAGAATGGGTTAGTCTAATGGTGATTAGTGTTAAGAAGGATGGAAGGATTAGAATATGTGTGGAATACATGGAGTTGAATTCTGAATTTTTATTATATCTATTCCCTACGCCATTTACTGAGGAAATACTGGGAGTTGTAGTGTATGAGATATATCCATTTACAGATGGGTTCTATGGGTACCATCAGGTTAGGATTACCTAGGAGGATCAGGAAAAGACTACATTTACCACTGAATGGGGTAGATTCACCTATACTGTCATGCCTTTTGGTCTAAAAAATACGCTTGTTGTATTTTCGCACATAGTTGTCCAAGCATTTAAGGAATTTATTCACAACTTCTTACATGTATATTTAGACGATTGGATGGTGTATGGATTAGTTAAGGACCACTGTGATAATCAGTGCTTAATTTTTGAATGGTGTAGGAAGTTGAGTATCTCTTTGAACATCAAGAAGTGCATATTTTCTACACCATTTGGGATACTTTTAGGACACATAATCTGTAAGGATGGTTTGTTAGTTGACCCAGCGAAGGTTGCAGTCATTATACGCCTAAGGGAGCCTAACACTCAAAGTGAGGTGCATGGATTTTTGGGACATACAGGATATTACAGAAAAATTATCAAAGGCTATGCCAAAGTTGCCACACCCTTAGAAGAGTTACTGAAAGGGAAAGGTACGTTCTACTGGGGAGAACAGTAGTAGTGCACATTTGATACATTAAAGGAGAAACTTACACTCATGCCTATTCTAAATTTTACTTCATGGGAAAAACCATTTCATATTCATGTTGACACCTCTGGCATGGCCATTGGCACAATTTTGGCTCAACTTGGAGAGGGTATTGTAGATCATCCTATTTGTTTTGCTAGTAGAAAGTAGACTCTTGTAGAACAAAATTACAAAACCACAGATCTTGAAGTTTTGTCAATGAGCTATGAATTTAATAAATTTTTCCAGTACCTACTAGCTACACCATTCATATTTTATATAGATCACATGACATTGAAGTATTTGGTCAATAAGTCTATTTTACAAGGGTGCATATGTCGATGGGTGCTCTTATTTCAAGAGTTTGATTTCATAGTTGTTTTAAAACCAGGAAAAAGTAATTCTGGACCAGGCCATTTATCAAGAATATAGTTAGGAGAAGAATCATAGGCAATTGAGGATACCATGCTAGATGCACATTTATATAGGTTACAACATGCACCTTCAGAACTAGAGAACATTGTTGTATTTTTATGCACAGGGATGACACCAGAAGGAATGAAATCATTGGAGAAGAAACAACTTGGTATATGCATTGCACCTTATATATTAATTAGTGGTGACTTGTACAAAATGGGATGGGATGAAATATTGTGCCGTTGTGTGTTGGAACATGAGTACATGGGCATTATGGAAGAAGTTCATGGTGGAATTGCAGGAGGCCACTATGTAGGTGATGCCACAGTGCGTAAGATTCTACTTGTTGGATAATGGTGGGAGACCCTCTATAAAGATTGTAAAGAATTTTGTAAGGCATGTGATCATTGTCAACATCTTAGAAGACCAGGTCAGTGAGATGAAATTCCTCTGAGACCTATTACTAGTGCAAAGCCGTTTGAGAAATGGGCTATAGATTTTGTGGGTCCTATTTCACCAGCTTCACCTAGAACTAGATCACGCTACCTTATCACTTGTATAGACTATCTGACACAGTGGGTAGAAGAAAAACCTACCAAGGATTGTATAGTGGCTACAACAGCTCAGTTTCTATGTGAACATATTATTATAAGGCATGGATGTCCTTTGAGTTTGACTAGTTATAGGGGCACAAATTTTCTTAATGAGACAATCATAATTTTATTGGATGAGTTCATGATTGCACACCATAAGACTACACCCTATCATCCACATGAAAATGGAACTACCGAGGATTTCAACAAAAATTTGAGCCACACATTGGCAAAAATCTGTGATGTTGGAAGAAAGGTTTGGTATGATAAACTATTTGCAGTACTTTGGGCATATAGAACAACATATAAAAGGTTGAACAAAGCCACACCATTTCAGTTAGTATTTGGCATAAAATTGTTCTTCCTATGGAGTTTATGTTACCTTCTTTGCATATTACATGTGCTAGAGGTCTAATTGATGAGAAAGATTTAGAAGAATGGATTGAAAAGGTAATTCAGATGGATGAGCGATGAGCCATAGTGCAGTTGGATTCAGAAGCAAGAAAAAGGCTAGGTAGAAAGCATGGCATGACAAAAACATAAGGGATAATAACATTTGAGATTGGACAAAATGGTACTTCTCTATGACTCTAAGTTCTTGTGCCATCCAGGAAAAACTTAAGGTACATTGGTTAGGACCGTATGTTATCACTTGACATCCTTGAAACATGTGCTTTACCAGTTAGAAGCACTTGATGGAACATGGCTACCCAGTTACTTCAATGGGAGTAGGCTGACGCCCTACTATAAATAATTCTTCTTGGTGTTTTTAATAAGGCAATATTTCCATTTAGATTAGGTTTTCAAGTCTATATTTCCCTAATGTGTTTCCTTATTTTTTGCTATGATTTTTCAATTTAGTTGGTGTGTTTTGAAATAAGCATGCTTGCACACATGAAGCTTATTACTATATGAAGCATGTTTATGTGTAGAGGACTGACACATAATTTTAGTGTGGGGTGGTTGTCAATATCTAGGTACAAGATTAATGGGAATTAAAAGGTGAAAGGAATAATCTACTACGAGTGCTCTTTAATTAAAAGGATTTCCTATTAAAAAGTGACCAAAGATGGAGATGAATGAAGGAACAATATAACATGAGGTAAGTAGAGGCCATAGACAACTACTAGTAGAAGGTGTAGTGATGAGGTACTCAGGTGCAAGGAAGTGCACGCTGAAGAGAAGTCTGTGACTATAGGGTAAGAAGGCGTGCTCAGAAGGTTATAGCTAAGGTGTGAAGATGTAACGCATGCGGAAAGGATGGAATTGGTCAATTAATGAGAGGATATTTGGTAGGTGAAGGAGAAATGAATGCATCAAAAATTTGAAAAATCTATATAAGGATGGGATGCGAGTTCATTTTTACCATTGTGATTAAGATTATTTTGAAAAGGATCCAAGTGTGAAGAGCCAAGTGATCCTATTAAGGTGTGAAAGGCATGTAACTAGTTGTGACAAAGAGATCTGGGCGCAGAAAGAGCTTGCAGTCCTCAGATGGTGAAGGGTTTGAGCGAAGAAATGTGACAAAGAGGAGATAGGGCATGTAATTTCACCGAGGGAAACATGCTGAATCAAGCTAGGGTTTGATTCACACATTGAAAAATTCAAGAGGAAAGGATATACAAAGGATTGCAAGGTAGAAATGGCATGTAAGAAAGTAGTTGTAGCAAGAGTGAAGGGAAAGAAGAAGGTGGTAGAAGAAGAAGAGGAGATAGCTCCTGAAAATAAATTTTTCATAAATGCAATATCTAGAGGGGGTTATCGTCAGCTAGGAGTTGGATTCTCACATAAGGAAAATTAAGGTGAGTGAGTACAATCACCATACCATAGACAATAAGAAGGAGCTTGACGCGTTGCTGAACCACAAAGACAAATAAATGCACAGTGGAAGACATGTCTAGTGTATGATGATGCTGACAAGAAGATCTTAAAGAAGATAGGATTTTACCAGCTATATGAACTCCCTTACTTTGGGAAATAATGAGCCCTTGTACCAGTGGCTCATGAGTAGAGTGCATGAAGATTTTTTCTACTTTGCAAGATGCCGAGCCAGAATTTTATCTGTGCTCATCTCCACGGAAACGGGGTCAAAAGGCACATGAGAATATTTAAAATATGACTTAACTAGATAAGGACATAATATTGGAGACCAGAAAGGAGTTGGGGTACATAAAGGGTCCACGCATGGCATGGACATCGATAAATTGAAGAAGTATCCAGTGGTGCAAGCCAGTCACGCATCTGGTTACAAAGCTAAATGACCAGGAAAGGTGGTCAAAAGTGAACACCATGTGGCTGCACATTTCCAAAAAGATGTCTGAAGGGGTAGTTTACAAAATTTTGCGTTATATTGTAGAAAAAATCATTAAGGAAGTGCATGCAGGAGGAAATATTTGCTTTCGAGCTCTTCTGTTATCACTAGTGGTCATGGAGATCAGTAGTACCTGCTGTACCAAAGGAGAAGATATGGGAGTATCCCATAGAACACAAGTCACCTGTAGAATGCTTCAAGAAGTACTTGTGTGAAGGATCCATGACATAGAAGGTCAAGTAAAGGGTAGAGAAGTGGTATGATAGGCTCTGCGTGGCTTTTGAGGAAGAATGGCACATCCCCAAGGAATTTTCTTTGATGGTTGGAAAGGTAATTCAATTTTTTGTATACCAGCATTTATGTATAGCGTGGTTCTCCATGAAAGATGGAGCATGGAGCCCTTGGTGTAAGTTTCCATATGCCTTGACAATAAGGTACTCTCCAGGCATCAATACACAGGTTCATAGATTTATGCAACGACTGAAATTCAATGTGGATAAGGTAGATTGTGACTGACCACACACTAAGGAGAGAAATATGTGTATCTAGGGTGGGGTGCATATATTGAAAGGCTCATTTAAGATGTTTTAAGCATTAAACCAATAAGTCTGACTGTGGGAGATATTGGAGCAAGCATTGGTGTATCTTCAACTGAAGCCTAATATGGAGAATAACAAGTATGTGGAAGATGAGTTCGCACTTATAGACACCACTCAAAGGGAAAGCATACAATGGAGAACATCCCAGTACCTAATCCCATAGAGCCAATAGAAGTGGAGGATGAGGAGGATGAGCACAAGGATAGTTGTGGTTTGGAGCATAGAGATAGAATACATGCTATGAAATAAGGATGAAGCTAAGCATGCCACTACACCACCTTAACCACAAGAAGGGTATGATGAGGACTTGGGTACAGTCCAAGGAGAGCACATATTTAAGTGAGTATTTAGGAGAAAAAGGACACAAGGTGCTACTCCGTAAATAATAGGACAAATCAACCAGACTCTCTCCATAGAAGGAGAAAACTATGTAAAGGATAAGGAATTTGAATTTGAATGAGGAAGCATAAGATTCATAGGAAAGCGTGCCTACTTCTCCTACACCTCTAGAGAATGTAGAACAAAAAGATGAAGAAATGAAGCAAGGAGAAAAGGAGAAAAAGGGAACAGTTTGAGAAATCTACATATACTGCTTAGGACATAGAGACAATCCCAAATTTGGAATCTCAAGATCCTAAGTAGCCATGAGTCTAGAAGAACAAGTGGAGAGCACATTCCACTAGCCATTGGTTATGCAGAGGACACAGGTACAATTATCTATGCACCCATTTCTAGAGCAGTCTATCGCAAAAGGAATTATATGATTGGGAATTAATGGATGAAGATATGGCTACATAGTACACATGAGGAAGTAGTTATCATGGTCCATGCACACACACATGGATGAGCCATAGATTTTGATGTGTGTGAGGATTCATGTGTATCAAGGAGGTTGAAGAAAACACCTCAAGCTAGACACATGATGGTAAAGCCTACTGTCATGTCAGATGAACAAGTGAGTAATGCATTGGTCAAAGTATCAACAGAGGTGGTGAGGTGGAATATGGATAAGGCTACCACAATTAGGGTGCTCAAGGAAGAGATAACAACTAAGGATGGGGAAATAGCATGTGCCTAACATAAGAGAGAGACTTAGCATAGAAAAAGAACGATGTATTTATCCACATTGCATAGAGGAGATTGGAAAAAATGTCATAAGAGCTAGGCCACACTTGGAGCCAAAGGTACCACAGACATTTCCTTAAGCAATACACTATGTAGGAAAGTTGGTGGACCTAGTGCTTGAAGATGAGCCTTTGCGCATGCCAGCACCAAAGGATCCAACACAAGAGGCAGAACAAGAGAAGGCTTTAGTGATGTGGAATATTACATCCTATGAAGGACTATTATAAGTGCTACAAGAAGAATTAAAGAAAGTAGACCAAGCCTTGAAAATTTTCACAACTCGAGAGGTGCTCACTAACATAAAAAAAATATGGAGGAGAATAATGAGGTTCTAAAAATAAATGAAGGATGAAACATTGGGCCGCATAGAAATATTATCAATGGTTAAGTAGAAGTGTACGAGACTCTTGGAAGCAGCAAAAGAACCACACAAGACTCAGACTAGAAGAGCTTGGGAATCTCATTGCATAGAATATGGATTTACTACAAGGAAGGATGACTGCAATGTCTAGCATTGTGTTGATCTTATAAAATGAAAAAGGGGAGATTGTGAGGGATGAATTGGAGTCCATTACTGTGGATATTCTCAGAAAAAGTAGAGGAAGCACTCGCTGAATGGACAGACCTTGGAGGCTGAAATAAAATAGGAATATCCTGAATTAGATGTTCAGGTTGAAGAAGAGACTATGCCGAGTAAAAATATTCTTTCATACATTATTTCCATTTCTTTCCATTCTTTCTATTATTTTATTCTTTACTTAAGTTTTTGGAGATTACTATTGTCAGAGGAGACAATGAAATTAGTGTGGGGTAATGTTGATTAAGGAAAAATTGAAAAAAATCACATAAGAAGTCCATGCGGGGAAGTGAGTCATATTCAAAGGCACGAATGGATAGGGAGAACGCGCACATGCGTAGACATAGAAGTTAAGTTTTCAAGACTTAGCCGTTTCACTGATTAAGGTCTATTGTTAGAGATGACATGTACAAAGCACACAAACATGAGGTAGAGATGTGTGTGCCACACATTGGCTATTTTTTGAGGATTGGATACAAAGCACTTTGCATGGACACAAGCCAGAAATAGATTTGCTAATGACAATTAGCTAGTAGTAGTCTATTGCTAACGCACTTGCATGTGTGGCTAGTTTTGTAAAGGCATGGATGGCTAAGAATAACATGTGACCTATTTTTAGGATGGATAAGTGGTGAAGGGAAATTCCCCACCCTTATATATATGTAGTAAAACTATGTAATAGATATACACACAAGAGGGGATTGAGATATATATGGATATGTCTATTAAAACTACAATGCTGCATACTACTGATATTGTAATGAGGATTCTGTAAACTTATTGCATTGAATATAATGAAGGACATTAGCTAAATTCAAGTGTTAGTTCTATGTGTAGCTAAATATAGTATGTTTTTGATCTCATAATGGTTAGTATTTAATTCTTCTTTTCCTTAGATAAAGATCTGGTATGCTCTATAGAATGATGAGCTATTAATAGAACTATATATGTTAAGTCTCCATCATGCTAACATCCTACTATTGCAACCCTTAAGAGGGACCTGGTACCTTTACGTGCTTCAGGTGAGTGCTCAGTTAGGCTGAGTGTTTTGCAGCGCATCTAGGTTTTCATAGGGTTCACATCACTGAATTCTAGGCTACATCACATCAAATGGGAAGCCCCACATTGTAGCCATCTTCAAATGTGTTGTATATGGAAAACAAGACTAAGGAAATTCCCATTGGAGTCCTAAAGGATGTAGTTATCACCATTCAAGGAGCCAAGTTCACTGGAGACGTTGAAGTCTTGGCACTCGTCGAGGCATAAAAATTTCCAGCATTGTTTGGGTGTGCATACTATTATAAGAACAATGCTAACTTGCGGTTTAATAAAGGATACATCAGTTTTGAAAACAAGGAGGAAAGGTTGGTCATCACTTTGATGGATGGGAAGTCAGCACCCTATACTGAGCCATTGGGAGAATAATTTCTTGATAGAATCTATCTGTACTCCATTAGAGACCCTGAGATAATTCACCCCACAGAGGGAGTTATCCAATTTGAGGATTCTCAGTCTACGAGTGATACCACTAGTGTAGCATGCGACAATTAGGGACATGGGACTTATGAGTTATTTGGGTGACAATTAAAAGGACCTATAACAAGGGTGACAAAGGCACACTCAGTCAAGTGCCTAGGAGGGAAGAATTTTCCAAGTTACTCTGGAAGGGAATATCCTAAAAAAATTCTACGGGAAATGGAAGCTCAATGGAGAAATGAGGGTGAAAGAAGAGGAATGCTCAATTATAACTGACTCGGAACTACAACACTCTAGTGGGCTACACATCGGGAAACCTTCCTATAGTGGCACGAGGTAAGAATCACGTTCTCTATAAGGTTTCCAGGAGAAACATGCCCACGGCTATACAAGACTACCAAGGTAAAGATACCCCTTCATTTCACATCCAAGTATATGAGAAGGCCTAGATGAGAAGTGTAGAAATATTTCTACCTTCATTATGGGTGCATATGTTGTATTCCACCTTATGAGGTTGTGCATGTGCTTAGTACATTCATTCAGTTATGCTTCGTCAAACAGGAAATTGGCAAGAATTGGTGGCTGATCTCATTCAAGATTTTGAGTATAGGAGAACCAAACCATTAGTGGATAAGGCATTATAAGTGATCAAGCACCTTATGATGGGGGATAGTGCTATGGTAGAAGATTGGCTACTAGAAGTGCAAGGTGATCGTTCCTTGGAGATGCACCTCAATGAAGAAGAATCAGAGAAGGTACATCTTGAGCGTGCATGCATGGAAAAGGAAAAAGGAAAAATGGTCTATGTGATAGATGGAGAAGAGATTGAGACCTTGGATGTTAACCATTCAGAAAGAACATGTGAGGTCATACATAGCACTGATGAGCATGAATGTGCCTACCAAGAGCCCTTAAAAACAAAGAAGGTTAACAATGGGATGGAGAAAGAACCTAAGGAAGCTATCATTAGTGAGTATTGGTTAGAAAAGGAGGTTTGAAAGATCATTGATATATTACATGAGTTCCAAGAGGGACATGGTACCTTTACACACTTTAGGTGAGTGCTTAGTTAGGTTGATTGTTGTGCCAGCACATCTAGGGTTTCATAGGGTTTGTATCACTAAATTCTAGGCTACATCACATCAAAAGGGAAGACCCACATTGCAGCCATCTTCGAATGTGTTGTATTTGGAAAAAAAGACTAAGACAATGCCCATTAGAGTCCTAAAGTATGTAATTATCACCATTCAAGGAGCCAAGTTCATTGGAGATGTCAAAGTCTTGGCACTCACGGGTACCATGAACTCAAAGGCGTTCACCATTCCTTGGAGGAGATGAAGATCAAGTTGAAGGAAGGTGCACACCCACTTCATAAGAGGCCTTATCTGATGAATCCAAACTTATGTGTATGGGTTAAGGAGGAAATAGAAAAAATGATAACATCTAGTATCATTAAGGCAGTAGAAGAATCAGAGTGCATAATTCCAATGGTCATCAGTATGAAGAAGGATGGGAGGATAATAATTTGTGTTGACTATAGGGATCTCAATGTAATGTGTTCATCGATCCATTCCCAACCCCCTTTACTAAAGAAATTTTGGAAGGAGTAGCTGGGCACAAAGTCTACTCTTTTAAGGATGGGTTCTCAGGGTACCACCAAGTCAGGATTGCAAAGGAATACTAGAGAAAGAAAACTTTCACCACCAAATGGGGTTGTTTTTCCTACACGGTTATGCCTTTTGGATTAAAGAACGCACCTGTTGTGTTCTCGCACATTATGGTACACACATTTCAGGACTTCATCTATAAGTTTCTTCAAGTTCACCTAGATCACTAGACTACGTATGGATTGGTGAAAGACCATTGTGACAACTTAAGACAAATTTTTGAAAGATGTCACAAATTGAGGATATCCCTCGACAATAAGAAATGTGTCTTTGCTACTCCATTTAGAACCATGTTAGGACACATTATATTCAAAGAAGGTTTGCTAGTAAATCCCACTAAAACTGTAGTTATTGTAGGATTAAGGGAGCCTACTAATCAAAGCATAGTGCATGGATTTCTTGGGCATATGGGGTATTACAGGAAGGTCATCAAGGGATATGCCAAGATCACCATGCCCTTAGAAGGATTATTAAAACACAAGTGTGTCTTTCATTGGGGAGAGGTGAAGCGGGAGGCATTTGACACTTTTAAGGATAGGCTTGTCAATCTTATGTTTTCCCTCTTGTGATAATCCTTTCCATGTGCATGTTGATGCCTTAGGAATAATTATGGGAGCAGTACTAGCACAACCTAGTGAGGGAATTATTAATCATCCCTTATGCTTTGCAAGTAGGAAGTTGACACCAGTAGAACATAATTACACAAATATTGAGCACAAAGCATTGTTAATCATCTATGTGCTAAATAAGTTTAGGCAGTATCTAGTTGCAACACCCTTCATATTCTACACAGACCACAAGACATTGAAATACTTAGTTAACAAACCCATTCTACAAAGATGCATATGTCATTGGGTCCTTTTATTTTAGGAGTTTGATTTCACAGTGGTGGTGAAGCCGAGAAAAAAAATTTAAGGACCTGACCACTTATCAGGGATTGATTCGAGAGAGGACCTAACCTAATCACTTATTTATATTATGGCGCGTACCCTTAGACCTGGAAGATATTGTAGTTTTTTTAAAAATAGGTTTGGTGCCAAAAGGGATGAAGGCTTTTGAGAGAAATTGGTTAGCAATACGCACTACACCCTACATGATCATTAGTGGAGACCTGTATACATTAGGTCGTGACAAGGTTCTACACCGATGTGTATTGGAACATGAGTGCATAGCCATTATGAAAGAAGTGCATGGTGGGATTGTAGGAGGACACTATGTAGGAAATGATACTGCATGGAATATTTTATTAGCTAGGATTTGGTGGGAAACCAACTATAAATATTGTATTGAGTTTTACAAATCCTGTGACCATTTCTAGTGCCTTGGGAAACCTAGAAAGAGAGATGAAATTCCCTTGTGACCAATAGCTAGTGCCAAACCATTTGAGAAATGAGAAATCGAATTTGTAGGACCAATTGTGCCAGTCACATGAAGGAATGGTTCGCGGTATATCATCACTTGCACTAATTACTTGACATGGTAGGCAGAGGTAGTGCCTACAAAGGAATGCACCACAGTGAAAGATGCTATATTTTTATGGGAAAACATAATCAACATATATAGTTTCCCTTTTAGTTTACCAAGTGATAGTGGTACATATTTTCTCAATGAAACAATCAATATTGTATTAGCAAAACTTATGGTGGCCCATCATAAGACTACCCCATATCACCCTCAAGAAAATGGGACTATTGAGGCATTTAACAAAATACTAAGTCACACGTTAACTAAGATCTGTGATGTTGGAAGATAGGATTGGGATGATAAGGTATTAGTCATTCTATGGGCATACAAGAAAACCTACAAAAGGTTGAACAAGGATACACCATTTCAATTGGTGTTTGGCACGGAGGCTGTTTTACTAATGGAATTCATGTTACCTTTGTTGTGTATAGCACACGTAGGATGGTTAGCTAATGAGAAAGTGCTGGAAGAAATAATTGATAAGTTGATGTAGTTAGACAAAAGGAGATCACTTGATAGATGTTGTCAGAAGACATAAAAAGTAAGACCTAAAGCATGGCATGATCATCATATCAAGAACAAGAAGTTTGAGGTTAGGCAGTTGGTATTGTTATATGATTCCAAGTATTTACGCCATCCTAGGAAGTTGAAATTCCATTGGTTGGGACCCTACATCATCTCATATATTCTTGATTCAGGTGCTTTCCAGTTACAAATGATGGATGGGATGAAGTTACCAGGTCACTCCAATGGGAGTAGGCTAAAGCCCTACTATAAATAAGTCTTCTTGGTGTATGTAATAAGACAGTATTGCCAGTTAGCTTAGAAATTCCCTTTATGTTTTTTCTTTTCTTGTGTTTCCATTTCTCGTTTCTTTTTCATTTCATTTTGTCTCATTTTACACCTTGTGTGCTAGTAACCACATTATTTTTTCCAAGGTTGTGTATGCATAGAGGACTATGTATTTGTTTTATTATGGGGTAGAATGATGTGAAGCATAGGCCTATAATACAATTTTGAGCTGGCAGTAGAAGTTGCAGTGAATGGTCCAGGTTGAAGGATGCAAAGCACGTAAGTTAAGAAGCACGTAGAAGAGAAATTGGACAAGAATGGTTGGTGTTAAAAAGGATATATGGAAACCACATACAAAAAGGATAAAGAGTGCAAGAACAACATGAGGTAGGTGTAGGAAAAAATTGGGTAAAGGACAGAAGAAGTGCCTTCAGCGCTGGGGACACACAAGTAAGAGTCTTTAGTCAGGTTGGGTTTATGTGGGCCAAAAGGTTGAAAAAATTTTGTCCACGCAAGATGTGACGCATGGATAAAAGTGCTTAAAATCAGTGTAGTGGAAAAAGATGCATTTAATGTTAAAATTATAGTGGTTGGTGATATAAAATTTAATCCTGGAAAGAAGGAAAACCTATAAATATAAGGTCGGGAAAGTCATTTGTTACCTTACATTTACAAAGTGAAGAAAGCTCTCGCAAACTAGGGCATCCAAAGTTGAATTATGTGAAGAACAACTAGAGAGATCTAAGAGTGTGTGACTAGGGTAAATCCACAAACCAGTGTGGAAGGAGTACACGGGCATGGGGAATTTTGTTGAAGAAGTGTCATCTTGTGGAAGTCTTTTTCCAGTTAGGGTTTGGCAGCTAGGGCACAAAGTTAGAAGGATTTCTTCATAAGGTTGAGTCTCGAGATTGTATGGAGTGGAAGAGCAGAGCAAGGGGAAGAAGTATTAAACTGACCATAAGAATGGCACCAAGGAAACCAACCATCTCACCAAAGAAAACAAAGCACAAGGGAAAGGGAAAGTATATTGTTGTCATCGTAAGCACTAACGAATAATGGTATGTGGAAATACAGTACCTAGATGGGGTATTGTTAGGAAAATAATGGGATTCACACCTATGAAAGATGACCGTAAGTGATTATAATCATCTCAAGAGCACAATAGAGAAGGAAATGGTGTTGGATTTGGTACAAACAACTAATAGTAGGATGTCATATGGAATGCCCATTTATAATGATGAGGTGAGGGTTAAATTGGAGAAGGCTGGACTACTACAATTGTATGAGTTTCCCTACATTGTAAAACCTGAGTGCCTTTAATAGTGGTTGATGTCACACATGGATGAAGATCATTTTTATTTCATAGGGAACAAGATGTACATCACACCACAACTGATATCCAAGTTCACAGGCCTCACTTGTGAAGGAGATAACATTGATGATTATTGAAGTGATAAAGAGGATATCAAGGAGACTATAGCTGCGTATGACTACAAAAAGGGTTCAAGATACTCTGACATCTCAGAAATACCAGACCCAGTGATGAGGATGGCCATGCACTTAGTAACCATGCTCAATGACCAAGAAATATGGACGCAAGTAAACAAGGCATGGCTGAACGTATGCTGGAAGATATCAGAAGGAACCATCTAAAACTTGATTGCTTTCATCATGGATGAAATTATAAGAAACATGCAGGAGGGAGAGAATATACTCTTTGGTAACATCATCCTTACCATGTTGTTGTCAGATATTAGAGTGCCCGATGGGCCAGAAACATTTGTTTGGGAATATCCAAAAGAGGATCCCTTTCCCACAAAAAGGTTTGCAAAATACACTTGTGGAACCATGATGGCCGCTCACAAGGCGCACCTGGAGAAGTGGTATAAGTGAATGCATGACGTATTCGAGGCTGAGTGGAGAATACTAAAACACTTACCCACACTCGTGAATGGAGAGGAAAAAATTTCAATATATTAACACTTATGCATTGGTAGATTTAGGTTGATAGATGAAAACATAAGTCCATGGTGCAAACTACCCTTCTCCTTCACTTCATTATACTTCCAAGCCAGAGTTAATTGGTTCAACTAGGCCAAGAGACTAAGGTTCAACCTTATTGAGGTAGATGCAAACCAACGTGAGTTGTTCTAGAAGCTAATCTACCCAAAGAAGCATGCGTACGTGGAAAGATACATCTCCCATGAGATAAAAATGATGAAGCCTGTAACACTGCCAATCAATGGAAGGGCTACAGTAAGGATATACCTTTGCATAAGGCTGATGTTTGAAAAAGGTACTTACTTTGAGAATGATGTATCCATCCTTGAAGACCCCATAAGAAGGAAGAAGGCCATGCCTAGGAAGAGGGAAAGAGAAGAGGTGCAGAAAGCACCAAGTGTTCAAACTACACAAGCAGTAAGTGCACCAGAGACAAGCGCTAAGCCTAGTACTTACACATGGAGGAAAAAGTCCTGAGTGAAATCAAAGACTGTAGAAGAAGAGGAAACATAGCATGAAGAACCCTTCACTCAGGAGGAATATCCAAGAAAGAAATAACCTATTAAAGATAAAGAACCAGGAGGCAAAGACCATCCCATCTATGAAATACATTATTATGAAGATGAAAAAGATGAGAAATATAACAAAGAAGATGAGGAGAAGGAGGATGAAGAAGAGGATGAGACCCAAGGCAAAGGGGTAGGTGGGGAAGAAGTTACTAAAGAAAAAAGGACCCCAAGCCTCACAAAGGAACATGTAGATGAGGTTGCAGAGAAAGAATTAGAAAAAATGATCAAGAACCTAGTAGAACAAGAAGTGGAACGCAACGTAGACATGGTGATGAAGGAGCTGAGGAGGAGAGCGTAGAGAAATAATATGGCAGCTTGGGAGGAGATCCCAGTTTTGATAATAGCTTTCAAAAGGCCACATGCACATGGAGGAAGAGCGTAGAGGTATCAAAAGTGCAAGGAATGGGCTACATTGATGATCCAAACCTGGTGTTGCACGCACGATTCTAGAGCACCGTGCTAAATGAAAAAATTCTATCCATGACTTCATTTGATGAGGAAGGTGCATACCCTTGGAAAAGAAAATATTTGTCATGGGCATTTGATTCCCACATTAATGAGCCATAATTTGAAGTAAGCCAAGGGGCATTGATGCAAGTTCCAAAGACAAAAGGGAAAAACCCCTTAGTGAATGCTCAGAGGCTAGCAGATGAGAAGATCTACAACTCACTCATCAAAGTCTCTGTTGAGGTTGAATCCAGGATCTTTGGGAGGAATGATAGGGTAAAGTTTGTAGAGGTAGAGCTGGAGAAAAAGGAAGAAGAGTTGTTTGAGAAAACCAAGGACTTGAAGCAAGAAGAGCTTATCAAAACACAGTTAAGGCATGAGTTGAAAGATGAAAAGGAAAGAGTACGTGAGGCATACAATAAGATAGAGATGATCATGGATGTCATTGTCTTAAAGCATTCAAACTATATTCTGCCCACAAAAAAGTATGGGTCATCCTTGCAATGTCTAGAGTACTTGACCCACATGCTCACCATGGAGAGACATCCACTTTCCCTAGAATCAACAGAGGAGGTGTTAGCGCACCAATAGAAATAAAATAAGATGAAGGTTGTGGAGATTGTTTCTCAGTACAACAAAATCCTCTCCAATGTAAAAGCCATCGTGCAAATTGCTGAAGCTGCTTATGATAATTATGCGGATAGATATAGAGTGGAATGTATCCTTGTTTCCACCCATGAAGTAGAATTCAAGGAGTTCCAGGAAAAGAACAAGTGTAACACCTTTGAATTTTTTTTATCTTTCCTCTTTTGCATTGCAATCATTGACATGTGATTTTTCTTGATAAGGTGTATTCCTTTGATTCTTGGAAATCATGCTTGCCAAGGATAAGTCATTCTTCTCTTGGATTCATTTGGTTGAAATTTTGTTGCTTGCAAAGAATCCATTTTTGTTTTGGATAGATAAGTTGTAATCTGGTAATGATGACTGCAAACTTATCTCTATTTTTATTATCACATCCTTGGACCAATTCCATTGATCCAAGGTATGTTTTTAATCCTCTTACCTGATTTGAATGGTAAACTAGCATATTCAGAGGGTTAAAGACATAATGGACTGAACTCTTGTATGTTTACAAATTCTTTTATCTTCTTGAAGGATCGTGCTTGACATTTTGTTGCATATGTTATGTGCTCAGATATTTTTGGTTGATCTCTTCGGGACTGCTTTATGACATTAAATGGAACGAGGCCTGCTTCAGGACTATTGAGGAACAATCTAAGTCCTATACCTATGAGATCTATCCTAACGAGATTATAAACTAAGGTATATGTACCTATTTTATATCTATGTCTACTTTATTCAGGATAGCATTCTATCCTAAGTTGCATGTTCTAAGTTGGGGACTAACCTAAGGTGATGCTAGGTCTATTTCTAACCTAATACCTGATACTAAATGGTTGTGAAGTATGACCTATCCTAGGATGGCAATTTACCTATTGTAAAGTTTTTAAACCTATGGTAAATATTTCTAAACTATCCTATGGTCATATTATAAGCTAATAGTAACTATCCTAAACTAATGAAGTGTTGAAAAGGGACCTAAGGGTCATATGGCAAAGTGGAAGCTTGGTGATGGCTCCTAAGTTATTAATTTGAATTGATTTTTGAATTAAAGGGACAATGTACTGCCAGTTTAGGCAGAGGCGTGTAAATTAGTGGAAGTCTACATAGAGTCATCGCTAAAATTTAGTAATGCATGCAAAAGTTAAATTAGGATTTTCTAATTTTGGATGGTGGTGGCATGGAGAGATAGGCGGGAGTTTGGGAATTAATGACATTTATGAACCTCATTTTTGGTGAGCAAACCACCTTGAGAAACTATGCAAGTGGATTTGTTGGAGGTTTTTTGGTCATTCATGCTCTCTGATTTTTTCTCTGCATGGAGCTATCTGGTTCTTCGAACTAGTAGTTCTATTTTTAATTTGTGGTTATTTTTGATTCCCTTGATCTATTTTTGATTAAAGGGAAGTATATGAGACATTTGAGAAACAATTTTTTGGTTGTTGATCTTTCTTGGAGAAGAAGAAGTTTTGGAGGCTCAGCTGGAAGTCTTCTTCGAATTGGCAGAAGCACTATCAGGCATGATAGGCTCTATGCATTAATATTTCTTGCTTTTCTCAAAATGTTTCATTAAAACAACTCTTCTCTCATGGGGTAATTGGGTTTCTTTTTTTATTCTAGTTTTTTTTTCTTGCTAAAGGAACCTCTATTTTCTTGGTTATGAAACATTTTCATGATAATCTTATCATTGGGTGCCTTCTCTGAATGAGTCTATGGTGAAAAACACTTGGTATTGTTTGAGACTTGAGTGTTTTTTATTGAATCTGTATTCTATTTTGTTTTCTCGAAGAAGGGTTTAAGTAAGTTGTTTTTTCCCTGAGATTCAAACTAGAAGTCTCTTTTGAAATTAGAAGGTGAATGAATACTCTTCTATGATACATCCTTGATTTATTAAAGTTGTATCACCCCTTTGTGGTCTGTATGGGTTTTTATTTCGAATCATTATTTGAACATGAACTTGTATGAAGGTAAGGAATGGATATCTTGTTTCTTCTATTTTGGGTAAACCTGCATTGTTCAAACTGAATGTCTTTGACTATTTTTGGAAGATAGAATAATAATCTTCTATGTCGTATCTTGTTTATGGAATTTTAAATACTCCTTTTCAGGACTGTATTTGTATAAATTGATCTGCAGTATGAACTTGAACTTGTGTTTAAAAAAAAGAGTTAATGGATGAAAAAGGTTTATGGAAGTGTCTATATTTTGTACTCTAAACTTGCCTAAAAACTGTGAAGGAATGGTTTTCTCTATTTCTGTACTGCTTGGAACTTTAAAATCGATGGGAGCTGAGTTAGTTATGGTATTTTGATTAACGGCTTCAGTTCAAACATGTGAGGGAAATAGAAGGAAAGTTTGACTTAAAAATTTGTTGTTTGGTTTTAGTATTCTCTTTTGAAACTCTTAAAGGAATTATGGGTTTTAAATGGTCTTAGAATTGAAATGTGGAAATAATAGTGATGAATTCTTCTGTGCAGTTCATTTATGTTTGAGTATTCCTTTAAAATTTTGGAAGTTAAGCTTCAGTAGATAGTTGAAGTTATGTTATTTAAAGTTACATTGCAATACGGTCTTCTCCAATTCGATACCGTTATTATCATTCTTAGCTCTTTTCGACTTTCTAAAGTTAGATCTTTCCTTCCTTAACACTTTTATGAATTGGATGTGGTTGGTAACTATTTTTGTTTCTCACATCCTTCTTGGAATGAAATAAGTAAATGATTAACAGTTGTTGTTTCTTTAAATGGTGTAACTCTTGGAAGGTTCATTCGAAGATACAGTTATGTATATAATCGGTTATGTATCTTCTGTACCTAATTTCTATATCTTAAAAGAATTGGGAGCATGGTGAATTGTCTTTACTGATTCTTTTACAACCTTATTTCTTTTGAATGAATGATAGAAACCTCTTCTGGAATAACCTCTTCCTCTTCCACTCTTAGTGGTAAGCTCTCCATTGTCATTTTGGAAATTGTAGGTAGGGTGTTGATTCTTCTTTCTGAAGATGCATATGGGAATTCGGTTTAACTCATTGATGAGGAAGTTGTAAACTATTTACTCTCCAGTTCTAGCTTCCTTCCTTTATATAAACCTTGTTATAGGTTTAATAGAATCAATTGCATTACTTTTATTAAAGTAATTGAGTAGTAAATGTTACTACTTACTTCTCCACTTATATTGTATTGAAGAAAATTAATAATTGTTCTAGTTAATTGAAGTAAAACATTGTGGCTGGGAAATAATTTTCTAATGCTAATAAGATGCCTAATCTAAGAACCTAGTCTACTTATATGACCTAGAATTAGGCTGCCACATTTGAATTATGAATCTCTTAATTATTTAATTTGTTGGATGAATCATCCTATACATGTTACTATGTTGGAATGAACTTGACTGTGCATGTTTTCTTGAAACTTTGTAAAGATGAAAAATAAAATATTTGTTTCTAAAAGTAATTGTTTTGTTTATATAGTGAATTTGATTATGTATTTCAAATTCAGAAATAATTATGAAATAATTAACTAATAGGAACTGTTACTTGATATAAATAAGTAATTGTTTGGGTCAATACTTATCTGATATAATGTAGTAGATTAGCTGATTATATTATGATCTCTTCCTATAAAGTGAATTCAGATTCGTTATTGTGATTCTTTTATGGTTGTTATTTCTTATGACTTATTTGTATGACTTCACCTGTTGTTTTGTAACAGAAGATTTTCTTTAATGAAATAATTATTTGAAGGCACTTCATTTTAATGATTAGTGCTTATCATGGTCAGTTCAATGAACTGACCCGTGCTAGAAATGTTTGCAGATGGACTTCATAGTGATAAAGGAAGGTAATAACTTGTATGATGTATTGGTTGATTTAAAGTTTGGCTCTTTTATAGAAGAACTCTGATTCATTCTTGAGTTGTATTGAAAATTAAAAGTTGTATTCTTTGATTATCTTTATGTTATTTTACATGCAGTATGTCTGAAATGCATGGTCTTGTAATTTGTGTATTTCTATCATGATGAATTGAAAAGTTTTGAGGTTTTCTACAAATTGTTGTGTAATTTCTCTTGTACCTTTTATGAAGGAAATAGGAATACTATCTTATTGATATCTTTCATATCTGTTTGTATCCTTATTTTTGTTGTCATTTGATAAGATGGATGAAGGGAATTAGTTCATTCTCCCTTACTAGGATGCAACTACTAAGTTGCATAATATGATGCTCTTTATCTTAACAAATATATTAAGGTAACTGGATGTAAAATGGACATACAATTAAATTATAGAAGGTGTGAAAGATAAAAGGGTATGATGAACCCTAAACACTTAACCAAATAGAGGAAGATTCTTCTCTCTCAAAGGAATGTAAAGAAAAAAAATGGTGTTTTTTATCATTAATCATTTAGAATTCATTTTATATGAAGTCTACTCTAGTAGAACTTGTGTGATTGACACACCTTGGAGCAGCTGAGTTACCTTAAAAATTAAACTTATGATGTATGTTGTTCTATTTTTGGAAAATTGCTTGCCAAGCCAAAGTTAATAAGCATAAAATCAATTTTGAGTTAACAAAGTTATTTAACATTAAATAAACCAAATATGGATGAAGAACTTAAGGATTGTTGGATTTAGGGTTTTGCAAGGTTGCTGTAATTTGAATCTTAAACCTAAACTATTTATGTTTTAATGACCTCCTAGAGGTATGTGCATCGTAAAGAAACAATTCAGTCAGATGTTGGCACATGCTAACTACAAAACTGTACCTTTTTGAAGATTAGGTTCTTCATGAGGATATAGTGATATAGTTGACATGTTGCAACACCCTTCTATATTAGTTCATCTAGATCTACGCACATCTAGACTTGAACTTATTTCTCTCTAGGATAAGTTATCAGTATGATTTGGAATAGGAAGTAGCTCTCTATGACTTAGGATAAAGAAGCACATTCAATCGAATTTTGTCGGTTGAGTATGCCCCTATACCCTAAGTCATCATGAGTGGTTCCCTATACCAAATTATATCACTAACCTGGGTTAGGGTCAAACTGGGACAAGTCAACTGAAAGAAGTCAGTAAAGACCATTCTAGATAACAAAGGAGTGAGGTGAGGGACGTATTCAATTTGAAAAATATGCCATCTAGGAATAGTAACATGGATAGTATGTTGGAATTCTTTAGCTAAAGTATTGCAAGCTACTGGTTGTGTTTTCCTATGTCACCTAGTTTAAGGAACATGATTTCAGATGAATATTGGTAACAAATATTCATATAGGTTCTTTAAACATATCACTCAGTACCTAGAATAGGGTAAGAAAACCAAGTATACGTAGTATACATAAAATTATTCAATACTTAAAGAAAAACATGAGAGATCAGTTAGAGACTGAATCATGCAACAAGAGATTGGTAATTCACCGAGTCATTTACAGTTGCATATGGTTATCTATTTATGAGATTGATTGGCATGGAATGTGTGTTTTAAATTATGATTTATTTAGAACAGAGAACATTGTGTAAAAAAAAAATTCCCCTTTTTTCTAAATTCTTAAAATTGGATTGTTACATCTTGGTATCAGAGTTGTTGATCAAGGAATACTTGTCTAAAATCACATAAGGAGTCTGCGTGGGATAAAAGGCCAAGATCAAAGGCACGGAAGGACAGGAAGGACCCACGTGTGGAAGGCAAGTTCAGATTTCTGGAATTAGCCAATTTTGAGCATAGAGACCTATTTTTAAAAGATGGCATGCAGAATACTTCAATGATGCAAAGATGTGCACACCATGCATTATCTATATTTGGCGAAGTGGTTTAAAGCGTCTATGCATGGATACAAGCTAATACAAGAATTGACACTTCAGTTAACTGTGAGAGAACTATAGATAACGCCCTTGCATGTGTGGCTATGATTATAAACGGCGTGTAGCTATCAATAGAATGTGACCAATTTCTAGAATAGTTAAGCGGTGATGGGCAAGTCCCCACCCTATATATATGATGTTAGGTACATAGTAAATTTGTGTATTACAGAGAGCAGTGTATGTATGATTTTAGATGTATAAATATGTGTATCAAATCCATACACACATTGTTATAGATTGAAAATATTATGAGGAGCTTCTGTATTTACTAATATATGGAAGATATTGGCTGAACCTAAGTGTCATTTTGTGTAATTGAGTAGTGCATTTTTATGGTAAAATCATTATTACTGTTTAAAATCTTGTTCTTCCATAGACTTGAGTGATAGCATGCATTATAGAATGATGGATTTGTTATGGATCTATATGATTCTACCTTCATCATGTTAACATACTTTTACAACAACCCTAAAGAGGGACTTGATACCTTTGCATGCTTCGGGTGAGCACTCAGTCTAGGCTGATTGATGTGCCAACGCGACTAGGGTTTTATCTTGCAAATTCTAGGTTACATCATTGGTTCCGTTACTGGGACCTCTTTTTCAGTTGTTTTTAGGATGGGTCATCATGAAGACGTACTGGTTAACTCTAGCAAGTATTGAGGAATGGATACATGATCTAGAGGAATAATATGCATGATGGTCCAGAAATGGATCTGAGTTTAACGCATGCACTTGGGTAGAACAAAACTTGTATGACAACTTATATGAGATATTTTTTTATATTTTTCTAGTAGAACTATATGAGTGGCTTACTGCTTATGCATCTCAGCGGAATTGGAGGTATCACACACTTCTCTAGACATAAGAAGAATTTTAGGCCCTTTATGATATTGATCTAATTTGGAATCGCATGGTGGATACGTGGTTTTGTGGTGTTATAAATAGTTATATTCTAGAATATTCAATTTTGACATACTCTTACCCAGAGGTAGCTGAATTTCAGTTTTTACGGCATCCAAGAGGAACATATTTACATGGTATACCACTAGCAATCAAGATCTTAATGGTAACTTTGAACTTGGAAAGTAAACTGATGGCTAACTAAACTTCACCACATGCGAAGGAAGGAATAGGTTTGGCTTAAGATGGCAGACATAGCAGTAGAAAATTAGAGAGAGGAAAGGTGGCTTAAGTATAATGAGGTGCACGAGAGGGAGATAGAGAAGTAGTGTTTCATTTTTGAACGTATGGCGTTGAGGAGAGAGATGGATCATGAAGGATTTATGACTCACTTAGAATACATGGAGCTAGAGCATCGGAAACTCCCCCATCTTGGAAAGCATGATAGAGATCCCTTCTCAGCCTAATGCATAAGTGTGCCAATAGAGACTACTTGGGCCACATGTGCGCATCTTAATCCACATGGTGACCTAGCATTTGCACTTGGTTTTTCAGCATCTAGTATGACAAGTAACGAGAAAAATAACTTGGGAAGTAGGAAAGCATGAGTAAGTCAAGGATCAAATACATCAATGGTAGGATAGATGGCTTCAATGTCATTTAGAGGAGAATTCTTAGGTACATCATCCATAAAGAATGTGAGCGTATAGAATTTTGGATTCACCTCTGGAAGTGGAGCTACCTCAACGACTGTAGGGGTTCAATATAGTACTACTGTTGGAGCATAGGGGGTACATCTACAGGTCATACTCCAGCTACAAGTGGAGGAATATGAGGTATAGGTAGTTATACTTCTGGTGGATCTAGTGGTTCTAGAGGTAGGGGAACCTAGGAGGTTCTAGATCAGGTGGTTAAGGTCTGCAGTAACCACAAAATATATATATGGAGGTGTCTCTTCATCTCTCGAAGTATAGAGGTATAGAAGATTCTACCAAACATGTGCACATGTGTGAAATCTTGTGGCGTGCTAAGGGGATTATAGCTGCTGAGAAAAAAAAGAGTCAATTTACCACTACATTACAAGGGCACGCACATAGCTGCTATAGGAAGTATGACCCTGATCACACTTGTGTGGATTATGCAACATTGAGAGATACTTTCTTGAAAGAGTTCCATATCCCTGAGTTCAAGAAGAAGAGTATAAGTACGCTCAAAGATATCAAGAAAGTAACTACAGAAAGTGTATGTGAGCATGATGCTCAGTTTAAGACACTTTTATCTAAGTTATCTTATGATATTCATGCTAGCCAACATACACAATGGTTTGTTGGAGGATTGATTACACCTTTTAGAAGGGCGTTGTCACATAAGACATACACTAATCTGTGCAAAGCACTGGAAGTAGCTTTACGTGCTAAGGTAGTTGGGAGCATTGAAAATGTCGTTAGTCCATTTCTAGAGGCACAGATTGCAACTATGACAAAGTAGTTAGAGAAGTTATCAGCAAATTCAGCCCATGAAACACGCTCAAGAATTTGGTGTATAGATTGTGAAGTGAAAGGTCACACCAAGGATAGTTTCCCTCATATATTTGTATTCCCATTACTACTAGAATATGAGATTTTCCATTTGAATCATGATGTTTGTCACTTTCCTTTGTTGCACCGTGCGATAAGGAAGAATGTATCTTGCTTTTGCAATATTTGTAGGTCCACGACCCATGATACTGAGGATTGTCTGTTGATTGGTCAGATTCAGGATGTTATAGACATTGGAGTATGACAAACAAGTATAGTAGATAATTCTAATGGTAGGAATGAGCACCATGAGTGGGATCAAAATTAAACGTGCTATGATAGGAATGAGGGGTATTTTAAAGGAGGTCGTGGAAGGGGAAGTGGATATGATGGTGGATATGGTGGATGAGGCCATGGTGGAGGAAGAGGAGAGTTCCCTCATGGAACATGTTATACGTGTGCGTCTCCTGACCACTATAGGCATGAGTTTCCTTAGAATAATTCATGTTCTTTCTGTGGGAAGAACCATAGCTATGAAGAGTACCCAGACTTATATGAGCATCTTAGTAAGTAGCACAAGAAAGAAAACAAAGGTGTTGGGATGATTATAATCCAACGTATGGTGGAAGATCCGTGGATGCCCAAGATAACAGAAGGACCTGAGGCATTGATAGTGAATATTACTACATGTGCTGAAGCAGCACGCGTGAGAGAGGCATTGCAGCAGAGGCCTACGATCACCAAGGAGGAGGTTTTGTATGCGAGTTACCTAGATCTTGCTCATACGAAGGAAGTTTACCATGATACCATGGAAGTGCTAAGGAATATTCAATGTGAGATATAGTACCTAAAGGAACAAAAGAAAGCATCGGAGACAGTCCAAACTAATATTGATGATCTGTGGGAGGTATGCAAGATGTTGTGCCAAGAGAACATTATTCCACTATTAGGAAATTGGTTGAAAGGGAACACTCCATGCGCAAGTCTTGAAACTGGACGGTAGATTCTACATGTAAATCTTCCCCATGATAGCATTAACTATGACAAAGAAATTAATCTGAATGCTATTATGGATGGGTGGCTTTTGAGCACCATATTGATTGATATAGGGGTGGAAGTAAATGTGCTGACATTAGATGCATGGGTATAAATGGGGAGGCCTCTATTGCAGCCATCATCTAATGTGTTATTTATGGCAAACTGGACTAAGGCCAAGCCCATAGGAGTTTTTAAAGATGCATCTATCACTATACAAGGGGCCAAGTTCACTGGGGATTTTGAGGTATTAACACTTACAGAAGTAGATAATTTTCCAGCCTTGCTTGGAAACCCTTGGTGTTATGTGAATAACGTTGACTTAAGATTCAATAAGGGGTATGTCAGCTTTGAAAAAAAGGAGGAGAGGGTTGTGATACCTTTTACAGATGGAAATTCTATACCATATGTTAAGCCTCTAAGTGAAGAGGATTTAAACAGAGTCTATGTACATGCTATTCAGGACCTAGAGGTCAATGAGCCATCAAAAGAAGACATCCTACAATGGGATGATTCTCATTCTATTAGTGATACTACGAGCATTTATTGTGACAATTGGGCTCATGGTACATATGAATTAGTAGGACGAGAGGTTAAAAGTGTGGTTTCGTGCAAGAATAGACTTCATTTGGTTCAGAGAATAGGTAGCACGATAACTTGGTATACAGGGACAAGATCTTCATGCCTTTCTGAAGGACATGGAAACACAGTGGGAAAAACAAGTTATAAGGAGGGATATGTTAGTATATACACTATGTGGGATGGCAGTACACTGGTGGGTAGTTCACAATGATAACCTTATACACTAGGAAGAGATTGGAATAACTTTTTCTACTAGGTTTCTAAGGAACAATGCACCTACAAAAACTTGTACTTATCATGGTGATCAACCTATTCAACATCACATTCAACAACGTGAGAGACTCTAGATAATAATACAGGAAAAATTACCACCTTCACTCTCAGTGCATAGATTTTATTCCACGCTACAAGGATGCGCATGTGCTTGATATGTGTATGTAGAACTACATAGAGAAACTGGGAACTGGAAAGATTTGACTATATGTATGACCCAGACATTTGACTACTTCTCGACTAAACCTCTGGTAGATGAGGCATTAAAATTTGTCAAGCACTTAACTATGGGAGATATTACAAAAGTAGAAGAGCATATTCAAGAATTATTTGGTGAGACAGAGTTCGGAGCATGTTTTGAAAAGGAAGAAGAAATAGACTCCAAACTACTTGAACACACATTCCTTGAGAAAGGGAAAGGAAATATGGTCTACATCATGGATGATGAGGAAGTTTAGAACCTAGATATTGAACATTAACAAGGGGTGTATGAGGTTTTAGATAGTACAAAAAAGGATAAGCATGCCTACCATGTAACCATGAAGACACAGAAGGGGAATATAGGTTCAGAGGATGAGCCTAAGGAGGCCATAATTGGCGATTACTGGTTAGACTTGGAGGTAGCAAAAATCATTGAGTTACTTAGGGATCATGAGGACTTATTCCCATGTGGATATCATGAACTTAAAGGTATGCATGAATAACTTGGAGAAATTAAGATCAAAGTTAAGGATGGTGCACAGCCAGTTAGAAAGAGACCTTAAAGAATGAATCCTATTTTACACGAAAAGGTGAAAGAAGAAATTGATAAAATGTTTAAATCTGGAATTATCAAACCCCTTGATAAGTCAGGATGGGTTAGCCCAATGGTGATCAGTATCAAGAAGGACAGATGGATTAGGATATGTGTGGACTACAAGAAGCTGAATGCTACATGTGTCACATATCCATTCCCTACGTAATTCACTGAGGAAATACTAGAAGGAGTTTTAGGGCACGAAATATATTCTTTTACAGATGGATTTTCTAGGTATCATCAGGTTAGGATCGCTCAAGAGGATCAATAAAAGACAACATTTACTACTGAATGAGGAAGTTTTTCATATACTATGATGCCCTTTCAATTTAAAAATGTGCCTGCTATATTCTCACACATAGTTGTTCAAGCATTCAAGGATTTTATTCACAACTTCTTACAGGTCTACCTAGATGATTGGATAGTATATGGGCTTGTGAAAGATCATTGTGACAATTTGCGCTTAATGTTTGAACGGTGTAGACAATTGAGTATCTCTTTAAATATTAAAAAATGCATATTTGCTACGACATTTGGGATATTTTTGGGACATATAATCTACAAGGAAGGTTTGCTAGTTGACCCATCCAAAGTTACAGTAATTTTAGGATTGGAAGCGCCTACTAGTCAAAGTGAGGTGCATGGATTTTTAGGTCATACAAGATATTACAGAAAATTCATAAAAGGGTATGCCAAAATTTCTGCACCCTTGGAAGAATTGTTGAAGGGGAAAGGTACATTTTATTTGAGAGAACTGCAACAGTGCGCATTTAAGCTATTAAAATAGAAACTTACTACCACACCAATTCTGTGCTTTCCCTCATGGGATAAACCATTTCATGTGCATGTGGATGCTTCTGGTATGGCCATTGGAATTTTGTTGGCTCAACCTGGTGAAGGTATTATAGATCATCCAATTTGTTTTGCTAGAAGGAAGCTGACTCCTGCTGAAAGGAATTATACAACTACAGAGCTCAAAGCTTTTTCAATGATCTATGGATTGTACAAGTTTCGATAGTATTTGTTAGCAACACCATTTGTGTTTTATATAGATCATATGGCATTGAAGTACTTGGTAAAAAATCCCATATTACAGTGGCACATATGTAGATGGGTGCTCCTATTTCAAGAGTTTGACTTCAAATTTGTGGTGAAGCCAGGGAAAAGCAATTCTGGACTAGATCATTTATCTCGAATCAATTCAGGAGAGGATGCACAGACAATTGAAGAAACAATGTCAGATGCACAGTTATATAGGTTACGACATGTTCCCATGGAATTAGAAGACATTGCTATCTTTCTATGAATAGGTATGGCACCAGAAGGAATGAAATCATTAGAAAAGAAGAATCTTGTTATACTTGCAACACCGTATATGTTAATCAGTGGTGACCTTTATAAGTTAGGAAGAGATGAAGTATTACGTCGTTGTGTGTTAGAGCATGAGCACAAGGATATCATGGAAGAAGCTCATGGTGGTATTGTAAGAGGCCATTATGTAGGTGATGCGACTGCCTGGAAGATCCTAATTGTTGGATTATGGTGGAAGACATTGTATAAAGATTGTAAAGATTATTGTAAGGCATGTGATCATTGTTATCACCTAGGAAAACTAGGGCAAAGAGATGAGATGCCTTTAAGACCAATTATTAGTGTAGAACCATTTGAAAAATGGGCCATTGATTTTTTAGGACCTATTTCGCTAGCCATACGCAGGACCATATCGCTCTATATCATACTTACACAGACTATCTTACACGGTGGGAAGAATAAACACCTACCAAAGACTGTACGATAGCTACAACAACTAGATTTCTATGGGAGAATGTTCTTACATGATATGGGTGTCCTTTAAGTTTGAAAATTGATAGAGGTACACACTTTCTAAATGAGACAATCAGGATCCTATTAGATGAGTTTATGGTTGCAAACCACAAAACTACACCTTACCATCCTCAGGAAAATGGAACTATTGAGGATTTCAACAAAAATTTGGGCCAGATTTTGAGAAAAATATGTGATGTTGGAAGAAAGGATTGGGATGATAAAGTGCTAGCTGAGCTTATGGCATATAGAATGACTTACAAGAAATTTAACAAGGCCACACTATTTCAGTTGGTGTTTGGTGCAAAATCTATTCTTCCTATAGAATTTATGTTACCTTCTTTGCGCATTGCACATGTTGGTGGTCTAGCTGATGAATAGGCTTTAGAATAAAGTATCAAAAAGATGATTCAACTAGATGAGTGATGAGCTATAGCACGATGGAGTTAGAAGTAGGAAAAGTCCAGGAAGAAGGTATGACATGACAGAAACATAAAGGATAAGAAGTTTGATATTGAACAAATGGGACTTCTTTATGACTGTAAGTTCTTGCGCCATCTAGGAAAGCTCAAAGTACATCAGTTGGGGTCATATGCTATCACTTCTATACTTGCATCAGGTGCTTTCCAATTAGAAGCACTTGATGGAACATGGATACCCTGTTACTTTAACAGGAGTAGGTTGAATCCCTACTATAAATAAGTCTTCTTGGTGTTTGTAATAAGGCAATATTTCCATTTAGTTTAGATTTTCAATTTTGTATTTCATTCATTGTCATTATGATTTGTCAATTTTAGTTTTTTTTTGTGTAATAAGGATGCTTGTGTTCCTGAAGCTAATTATTGTATGAAGAATGTTTATGTGTAGAGGTATGCACATACTTATAGTGTGGGGTGGTTGTAGTTGTCCAAGAAAAATATGGTGGGATTTGAAAGATGAAAGGAATAAGCTGCTACGGGTGTGCTTTAAGTCAAAAGAATAGTACTTCTCAAAGGTGACCAAGGATGGTGATGGATGAAAGAATAGTATAATGTGAGGTAAGAAGATGCCATCATAGCTACCAGGAGAAGGTACAGTGATGAGGTACTCAGGTGCAGGAGCACGCACTTAATATAAGTATGTGACCAGAGGGTAGGAAGGCACGCTAGAAGGTTATAGCTAGGTGCAAAGATGTACCACATGGAATAAAATAATTTGGTCAATGAATGAGGAGATATTTAGTAGGTGAGGAGAAATAAATGCATCAAAATTTGAAAAAATTATATAAGGATG
This sequence comes from Taxus chinensis, assembly GCA_019776745.2. Classification (NCBI taxonomy): domain Eukaryota; kingdom Viridiplantae; phylum Streptophyta; class Pinopsida; order Cupressales; family Taxaceae; genus Taxus; species Taxus chinensis. The sequence continues at coordinate 57,327,418 of CM034148.1, forward strand.
GGATGCGGCTTCATTTTTACCATTGCAACTAAGAGTATTTGAGAGAAGAGCCAAGTGTGAAGATCCAAGTGATCAAGTTAAGGTGTGAAGGGTGTGAAACCAAGAGTGACAACCATATCTATGTGACAAGAAGTTTTCATCCCCAGTGGTGAAAGGTTTGAGAAAAGAAGGGAGATAGAAAAGGGTTAGGTTACAAAGTTTCCACCTACAGCATAACTGAATTGAGCTAGAGTTTGATTTGTAGAGTTATAGGGTTGAAGAGGATACAATTTCAAGGTTGAAATGAAACCAAAGAAGGCATCTACAATAGTGGTAAAAGGAAAGAATAAGGTAGTCATTAAGGAAGAAGAGATGGCACCTGAAAGCCATTTTTCAGAAATGCAATACCCAAAAGGAGCCATTATCATCCAAGAGTGGGATTCACCCATTAGAAAGAGAACAGTAAGTGAATATAATCACAGGACTTCAGAGAACAAGAAGGAGATCGATTATTTACTCATGGTTAGAACAAACAAGCACATGGCAGATGACATGCCAATATATGACAATGCAGGTGAAAAGCCTTTAAAGAGAATTAGGGTCTATTAGTTGTATTAGCTTCCATATTTTGAAAAGTATGAACCTTTGTATCAGTGGCTCATGAGCAGGGTACATGAAGACATCTTCTACTTTACAGGACGTAGAGTTAGAATTTTATCTACACTTGTTTCATCAGTGACAGGTTTGAAGCCCACAGGGGAAGACATAAAACATGACCTTACATATAAAGACATGATTTTAAAGACCAAACGGGAGTTGGGATACCTGAAGGGTCCATGTGGAATGGACATAGATAAATTGAAGAACTGTCCAATTGTACAAGCTGCAGCACACCTTGTTACGAAGTTAAATGATCAAGAGTGGTGGTCATAGGTAAACACTATGTGGTTACATGTAGTTTGGAAGATGTTGGAAGGGACAATCTACAACATTATAGGCTATGTTGTAGAGAAAATAGTCAAAGAAGTTCACACAAGAGGGAATATTAGCTTTAGGGCTGTTCTACTATCACTGGTCTTCATGGAAATCGGATTACCAAACGGACCAAAGGAGAAAATATAGGAATACCCCATGGAGAACTAGTCCCTAGCTAAAAGATTTAGCAAGGGGACCATGACAGATGAAGTAAAGAAAAGGGTGGAGAAGTGGTATGACAGGCTCTACGTGGAATTTGGGGAAGAGTGGCGCATCCCAAAGGACCTGCCAGAAGTGGTAGGGAAACAAGTTCAGTTTTTTGTGTATCAGCATTTCTACATCATGTGTTTTCTAATGAAGGATGGAGTCTAGAGCCCTTGGTGCAAGTTACCTTACGTGTTCACTTCAAGTTATTTTCAAGAATTTTTTCATAGATTTACAGACATGTGTAGAATGATCTTCAATGCAAATAAGGTAGAATGTGACTACCATACATTGAGGAAGAAGTATGTATATCTTGGCAGAAGTGCTTATATGGAGAGAATCATTTCAGAGGTTCTGAACATCAAACCAATAAGTTGTAGCAGATGTGGGGTCAGCATTGGTGTATCTCTAGTTGAAGCCAAAGATGGAAAATAACAAGTATGTGGAAGGTGATTTCGCACTTATAGCACCACCAAAGGGAAAGCATATAATGTAGAATGTCCCAGTGCCTAAGCCCACAGAGGAAATTGAAGTGAAAAATGAGGAGGAGGAACGTGAAGATAGTGGTGGTTTGGAGCATAGGTGTAGGAGACATCCTATAAGTCAGAGTGAAGATGAGCGCATTGTTGCCCCACCTCAGCCATAAGAGGGGGATAAAAAGGACTTAAATGCGGTCCAAGGGGAGCACATGTTTAAAAGGGTGTTCAGGAGAACAATGACCCAAGGTACTACTCCAACCATTGTGTACAAATCACCTTGAGGAATCTGAAGTTGAATGAGGAGGTGAAAGAGCTAGAGGAGAGCTCGCTTACATCTCCTTGTTGGCTTGAAAATCTGTCGAATGGGAAGATTTATGGATAAACGAGCCAACAGTGTGCAGGGCATAGCCCCTCTTTGAGTCAGCAAAGTGAAACTGGTTTATTGCTATTCTACCAGCAAGAATCTATGCAAGTCTCACAATATTCTACCTTCGGGGGTTTGGGATCTCATCCCAGTAGGGGTGTTTCCAATTGCGAAAAGAAAGGAATGAAAGAGAGGATGAAGAAAGATCAGGTCCAAAGGGAGAAAAGAAATGAATTCCAAAGCAGAAAGGTCAGAAGGTTTATGTTTTGGGATTGGTATTAAACAGAGCCAAACCTACTTGCATAAACAAATAAAGCAATACTGATGAATAAATGACAGTAAAATAGAAGTAGATCTAACAGAATAAACACATAGATCTGACGTAAGAAAGATCTGATGCAAATAACACATGTATTCGGCACAAAGTCTAAATATTGTATTAATATTTCCTTCTGTTACAAAAAGCTCAAAGTCTTTTCTTCTCACTTCTATTTTTCATCTGAAAGATATCCACCCCTCAAATACATCAAGTATTTGAGTATTTATAGAAGAAGGAGAAGAAGGAAGGCAAAAAGGAACCAACCACTTATTTAAATAAAATATCTACAAAAATATCTCAAAGTCATGTTGACTTTTGACAACTTAATGGATGACATCATCCCATGGTGCAACATGGATGATGTCATCATTTGTGCCAACATACTCTAGATATTTACAAAAAGAAAGTCAGAGAAGAGAGAAACTATTCATCACCGTCGTCCCGCGGCTGAAAGGGCATATCCTACTATTGCTCAAGTGACGAGATGTGGAATTGGGCACAGTATTCCATGAACTTGCTGATCATGGGCTCTAGTTGATCCTGGGAAGGATCCTTGTGTCACTCGCTGATCGCCTCGCAATTCTCCCGCTTGTCTATGAGCTTCTCTAGGAGTCTGGAATATTCTTTCTCTGCTTCTATAAGGAATCCGATGAAGTCTCGATAGGCCAGCAGATTATTGATGGACTCTGCGTCAAAAGTGACCTCTGGCCCCAGCCCTTGCGAAACAATCTCCTTGAAAATCTGAATGGTTTCATCAACCTTCCTTAAGGTGAAAGAAGGATTAAGCAACCCTGGGGACATGTTGAGAACGATCTATTCCATTTGGTGCATTGCGTCTAGGGATTCTTCTTTTACCTTATCGATATTTTCAAGGATGAATTCTAGTTGATCCATCTGGTAATCCAGAGTGGAAAGGACTTTATTGAGGGCCCTAGGGTGACCGAAAATGCCAAACTTGACCAGATCTTTGACTGAACAGTCGAAAATTCTTTGAAAGGTCTCACATTGCAGCCTAGCATGGTCCAGCTCTTCGGATATGGGTCCTGCTAATGCCTGGAGTTATTTGTTCTCCTTGTTGATGTTCAGGTACAAATCGGTGAACTTGGCGATCACTCTTTCACTGTCCTTGAGGATTTGGCTCCTCCAGGTGCAAACTGCCATACCCTGCTTGCCGATCTTTGCATATTCATTAATTTTATCCTGACTCAGAGGCTTAGGAGTCTTGGCAGAATTTGTGGGAGGTGCACTACCCGTCTTCTGTAAGGCGTGGAGCAGATGTTTATTTTGCTCTTTCAGTAGCCTTTTCTCTTCTTTTGCTTCTTGAAGCTTCTTGCAGAGGGCATCAACTACAGATAGGGCCTCTCCCTGAAGGTTTTCAGATTACGTACCCATTATGACTTGAGTCACTGTATAATCTGTCGGAGACAGATCCTTTTTATCCTTCAGAGGATTGGGGTATGCGATCTCCATTACCCTCTCTCCCGAAGCACTCTGAGAGAAGCGTGTGATGGGCTTCTGCTTCTTTTCCCCTTTTGACGGAATTACGGAGAAGTCCATCGGAGTGATGGGAACTTTCCTTTTCTGTTGACTTAGGTGCTAGGAGATCCAGGTTGGACTTATAGGAGAAGGACTAGAAACAGAGAAGGGGGCAGCTGCAGTAGTTGAAGGGAAAAAAGTGGAGACACTTGAAGGCAGCATTGAGAGGGAGGCCGAGGAAGTGCTCACGGGAGGAAGAGATACTGCAGGAGAGGAAGACATAGGAAGGGAAGGGAGATCAGAGATGAGGGAAGAAATGGAGGGGGATAGGTCCGCGAGAGAAGAGAAGATGGACGAAGAAGCGGGAGGAACAGTAGAAGAAGGGGGAGAGGGCACGACCAAAGGAATGGTCATTTGGGTCACTCGAGGAGGGGAAGGAGGAGAGGGAGAAGGGACAGAAGGGACCTTAATTGTTGCAGTAGTGGCGAAATATTGAGTGGATGGGCCTATTGGAACATCTTCCACCGTTTCCTTCTCTAGAGAAGCCAGAGTTACAACTTGTTCGGGTGCAGCGAAAGGAGGACTTTCAGGAGCTTCCTCTTGGGTGGAGCTGGATTCACCCTCTTTGCATTTTCCTTTGCCTTTTGGCTGCTGTTTAGCCCGAGGAGGTGCATTGCCCAACAAAGAGGTTGTAAAATCGACCCCGAGGTATATGATCCCGTTCATTCGGCACCAATGCTCTGTTTTGCGTAGAGTTTCCTAGACTCTTTCCTCAATTGTCTGAGGTGCTTTGGTTCTATCAATTATCACGAAAGGCCAATCATCCCCCACTCGTGTCAAGATATACTTGATCTACTTCTTGCTCAGTAGTTTGGTAGCCTTTGGGGATGATGGCTATCCCGTACTGGATGATTTCTGCTAAGGCCAAGTGAGAATGATCCTTCCTCCTAAGCTCAACCTCGTGATATATGTCAATGTAGATATCTTCGATCTGAGGGATGTGGATCTGGTCGAGATTAGCCCTAGGCAGACAATTTCTCGGGTCGAAGGTGGGCCTTGCTGGGAAGTCATGTTTCAGATTTAGCAGCTCCAGTTCTGTAAACATATCTTTTGCCTTGTGGTGAGTGAGACATGTATATCTACCCACTGTGAGGGGGAAAGGAGTTCCACCCTTCTTTCTCTTTAGGCACTTTTCGTGATAAGTGACAAGCTGCCTCGACAGCTCCAACAGGATCAACTTGGGCCCGGCATACCTCAGTAGTCTAGTCGGTTCCCCCAAGAAATTGACTTCCCTCAGATAGGTAAATGTGGGGAATTGAGTGAACAGGGCCCCCCACTTCTTAGTAACTGCCACTATGCTCTTGGTCGTGTGACCGTGAGTCATATTCGACCTCAACAGGTAGATGATGAAGTAGAAGAATGCATCATTGATCTTTGTGAATTGGGGGATGCTATTTTCCAGCTTCAGCTCTGGATAGTATTCATAAATTTTGACTTGGGGCCAAACCCCACACCGCATCAGAGCTGGGTAGTCCCTTTCTGAAGCTGCAGCATAAACAACGTAGGAGTTCATATAGAACCTCCCCGTTGTGTTAAGTTGTTGTAGCTGCTTGGAGATTATGCTGCTTATGATCTCCGCTCACTCAAAGCGTTGATCAGGAACATTTTTGTTCATTGTTTCCAAATACCGTAACATCCACTTGTGAAAATAATGGGCATCAGGGAATCCAAAGACTCTGCTCAGGAACGTAATGGTGTCACTGAGTTCCTCTGAAAAGTCACTACGATGAATGACTTGTGGCCACCGAGTCACTACTTTTTTGTTCTTCAGATAAACTTCATTCATCAGTTGCATGCACTGATCTTCATTGTCGTCCCAGGCCTTGATGCAATCTTGTTGGCTGACGGCCACAAAGTGTCGGTGATGAGGAATGCCAAGCATTATTTCAAAGTGGCGGGTAGTGAGGTTAATTATAACCTCGCCCTTCTCACCATGAACACATCTTGTGTCCTTGTTGTAGCATCGGACTACCACCGTCATAAATTAGTTGTTTATGGCACTAACTGGGATCCCACCAACAAAGTGCAGGGCACTGCCTATCAGCTTGTCCATCCATGGACTTCTTGTGACCCTCTGGGTTCTGGCCCATAAATCTTCCATGTCAATATGACCCAGTTATGAGTCTCTGATGTCTAGGTCACACTCTGCTTGGGACTCAGGCATTCTGACCCTCTGATACTTATACTTCATTTCTTCTTCTGTGAGCTTGGCCTTGCCTTTAGATTTGATAGGTTTCCTGCTTGATGTTGACATATGTTCTTCTGAGCTTAGTTTCTGATCTGCAACAATAAGAAGTGAAACCCAATTGAAGAAAGCCATGTCAGCTGTTTGATTTTCCATTGAAATGCTGACAGAAGAAAGAGTTAGCAATTTTAAGGCCTCAGGGCGCAGGGCGCATGAATACTGCAGGTTACAGGGCCAAAAGGTAAGGCACACAGGAAAGGGTTGTTGCAGGGGATAAATCAGTGCCAAAAGGCACATGGCACATGGATTCTTCAGATTACAGACTTTGTTGTTGTAAGTACAAGTGCGCCTGCGCCATATGGATGTGTTTTATAAAGGGTGCATGGATTCTTCATGTTACATGGGAACAGGATGCGCCCATGGTGCATATATCTTTCATGTTGCATGGAACTTCGGTGCGCCAAAGGCGCATATAAGGTTTGTGTAACATATGATTTTTGTGCGCTTAAGGGAACTTGGCGCGGCGCATGAAAGGTCTACATGACATGTTGTTATTACAATGATGGATGCGCCTGCGCCGTTTAAAGATTTGCACTTGGTGCAGATTTAACTGGTGTTGCACAGACGTAGGGTGCGCCAAAGGGTGTAGGTTTTAACGATGCAACAAATGGGTTTGGTGTGCCATGAGGGGGCGCAAAGAAAGTGTTTGCAATAAACTAAGGAAGTGCGCCTTGAGGGCGTAGCTTTTCATGATGAAGTAGGTAGGGAATGTGTGTCATTGGCGCGGCTGCGCTTTGTGTAACAGGGGCGACATATGTGCCATTGGCACAACTATTCTTCATGTTGCAGGGTGCGCCAATACCCCAAAGGAGAAGAAAAATATAGTTTTCTTTTCAAGCTTCAGTTCTCTCTCTGATGGGTTTATATGTGGTTAATCCTCCTTTTGCAGGGTCATTTGGGGTGATAGAAATGGCTTTAAACAAAGGGTTCCAAGCTATTATTTTAGGAAAGAGCTTCCTCTACCAACAGATCTGGAAAGAGGGGGAAGAAATGGAAAAGAAAGCAAAGGGGGGGGGGGGCGAGTTCATGATTTCAGTCTTTCCAGTCCAATCCATACTAACAAGAAGCTAAAAACCAAAAACACGAAGTGCACAAAAGAAAGAGGACCTCTTACCCAGATATTTATAACGAAGAAATGCGCAAACGGGTCCACAAAGTGATTTGAAAGAGAAAGGGCTTGTGTGCTGACAGGTATAGAGAAAAATCACGTGATTTGCATTGGTGACAATGACAGCGTAGACGTGCCTATTTATAGGTGAGGTAGCAATAAATGCACCACCAAATTTTCAAGTGGCGCACCAAAAGAGCTGTCGACACAAGAAAACATTTTCCCTTTGGCGCACCAAAAAGCTTTCCAACACGATAATATGTGTGCCCTTGGCGCACCGAAAGTGGTGTTGATAGAGGAATATGTGCGCCCTTGGCGCACCAAAAAGGGACGCAACAAAAGATATGTTGACATGAAGGCGCGTGCGCCTTGGCGCATGCAGGAAAGACTCAACATAGATAGGCACACCAAAACACCTATTGACACAAGAAAACATGTGCCAAAGGATTTAAAGGGGGCGCATTTGACTTTTGATGTTGCATAGTCATTATATGCGCCCGGCCAAAAAGACCAAAAATGACTAAGTTCGGAAAACTGGATTTCCCAGGAAGGGATTTTGCAACGTTCTAAACGCAAGAGATCCCCGACGAGGGATCGGAACAAAATTTCAGTAGGGTTATCTATAAATTTTCCCTTGGCAATTTTATGGGATAACACTCCTACACTTCCAGAGAAAATAGGAGAACAGGGTGAGGTGTCAAAGAGAAGGAAGAAGAAGAGAAAAGGAAACAACTGCAGAGGACATTTAGGACATGGAGACACAAGTCCCAAATTTAGAGGCTAGAGTTCCTAAGTAGAAAAGGTCTAGAAGAACAAGTGGGGAGCATATTCCACTAGCCATGGGGTATGCAGAGGATGTAGGAAAACTTTTATGTGCCTTCTTCTAGAGCATGATCACACAGAAATATTTATTTAGATGAGAGTTGATGGACGAGGATATCATAACTATGTGCACATGAAAAAAACTATCATGGTCAATGTGTACCCACATGGATGATCTTGAATTTGATGTGTGTGAAGATTCATGCATTTCAAGGTGACTGAAGAAGGCACCTTAGGCTAGACACATGACAGTAAACCTACTGTCATGTCAGATGAGCAGGTCAACAATGCACTAGTGAAAATTTCTGCTGAGGTGGCTAGAAGAAACATGGAAAAATCTGCCACAATGAAAGCATGGAGCAAAGCGCTGAAGATGAAGGATGCAGAGATAGTGCACATAACACAAAAAAGGGATTTCACATAGAAGAAGAATGAACTATTCATAAGCATCACAGAGGAAATTGGGGATAGTGTAATTAAAACAAGGCCACATTTAGAGGCCAAGGTGCCATGGAAATTTCCTTCCGCGATACATTATGTGGGAAATTTGGTGGAATTGGTGCCCAAAGATGAAACTCTATGTATGTAAGTGCTAGAAATATCAGAACAAGATGTCAAATAGGAGAAAGCATCTATGATGAGAAAAATCACATCTTATGAAGGGCTATTGCAGGAATTACAAGTGTTGAATAAAGTGGACTAGGCCTTAAATAAATACATAGCTCCAAAGGTGCTCATCAACATTAAGACCTTGGAAGAGAGTAATGAGGTCCAAAAAGTGATGAAAGATGAGGCATTGGGCCACACAGAAAGGTTGTCAATGGTTAAACAGAAGCACGAGGCCCTAACAACAACACAAAAGCCACACAAGACTCGGCTGGAAGAGCTTGGAAAGATGATTGTGCAGAAGATGGAAATTTTGGAAGGAAGAATTACATCCATGTCCATTATTGTGTTGGTTCTGCAAAATGAGAAAGGAGAAATTTTGAGGGATGAGTCTGAATCCATTGCTATGGACATCCCCGAGAAAGCAAAATAGGAACTCACTGAATGGAAGGTTTTGGAGGCCTCAATAAACAAGGAGTATCCAGAGCTGATACTAAAAACTGGTACAGAGGAGGTTTCTTAAATAACCTAATAAATTATTTATTTATCCACATTATTTCATTCTTATTCTTTCATTGTTATTCTTTCCTTCAAATTTTTGAAGATACCCATTGTCAGGACGACAATGAGATTAGTGTGGGGTAATGTTGATCAAGGAATACTTGTCTAAAATCACATAAGGAATCCGCGTGGGATAAAATGCCAAGATCAAAGGCACAAAAGGACAGGAAAGACCCACGCGCGGAAAGAAATTTTAGATTTTAGGACTCAACCGATTTTGAGCATAGAGATCTATTTTTAGAAGATGGCATGCGAAACACTTCAACGATGTAGAGATGTGTGTGTCGAGCATTGTCTATATTTGGAGAAGCAGTTCAAATATTCTATGCATGGAGACAAGCTAAGAATAAAATTGAAACTTCAGTTAACTACGAGAGAACTATAGATAGTGCACTTTCATGTGAGGCTATGATTATAAACAGCGTGTGGGTATCAATAGCATGTGACCTATTTCTAGAATAGTTAAGTGGTGAAGGGAAAGTACACACCATATATATATGATGTTAGGTGCATAGTATATATTTGTATCATAGAGAGTGGTGTATGTATGATTTTGGATGTATGAATGTGTGTATCAGATCCATACACGCATTGTTATAGATTGACAATACAGTGAGGAGCTTCTATATTTACTAATAGATGGAAGATATTGGCTGACCCTAAGTGTCATTTTGTGTAATTGAGTAGTGCATGTTTATGGTAAAATCATGATTACTGTGTAAAATCTTGTTCTTTCATAGACCTGAGTGATAACATGGATTATAGAATGATGGATTAGT